>CM057006.1:21219954-22419954 GCA_029891345.1 Dryococelus australis | reverse complement strand
TGTGCAGCCATTTTTTTTTTCTCATCTGTTACTTGTTAATATATTGCTGGAGGATGCCACCATTGTTTTTTTCATCTGTCATTTGTTTATACATTGCTTAAGGATACCATCTTGGATTTTTTGTCTGTCATTTGTTTATACATTGCTTAAGGACGCCATGTTGGATATTTTATCTTTTTGTTGTATTTCATATTTATGTAATTAGCCAGAATATATTTAAAATTTAAAAAGGTACAAAAATAAAATTAATTTAATTAAAAAGTAAAGTACCATTGTACTTTATCTAATAATATATATTTAATAAATTATCCATGTAGTCAGTACTACAGCATGCCTGTGGGTATACTGTTAATGAAATTTTTTTTTTTAAAGGAATAAAAAAATGCATATTTTTCCTATATCTGTAAATATGAGTGCTGGCAGCTGAATCAAGAAATTACTGCCACCTATGTGTTGATAATAGAATCAAACAATGGGGTGTGCCAACAGTGCAACCTATACCGGTACTTTAAAACATAAACATCTATGGCTGTCACATGGTGGAGATATCAATTATTAATACTCTAGTGCCACCTGAAATATAAACAAATGACAAAAAATCCAAGATGCCTGCCTTCCAGCAATGTAAAACAGATGACAGTTGAAAAAACTAAGATGGCAGCCTCCAGCAATGTATATACAAATGAAAGATGAAAAAACCAAGATGGCTGCACATGATGGACTGAGTATTGGCAAAGGGTGGGTGAACCTTGGGAAATGTGAATAATTTTTTATAACTTTTTAATAATATTGAAAGTAATTTTTTTAATATTATTTGGTGTTTTTTTTGTTTTTTAATTTTCTTATGTTTTACGTTATTTGATTTTTTAATTTCAAGATCAAGGGTCACCAGGATCAAGGTCAAAGGTCAAAGTCACATGAATCCAAGGTGGCAATCGGGAACATCTCAACATGGCGGCTGGTTGGCTTCAATGCTCCTATCCCCTAGCCCTTTGTCACATACTTCTTTTTTTTTTTTCTACTACTTTTAATGACAAGGTTGACAAGTTTCTTTGTAGTTAACAAAATCAAAACAGTAACATGCTGTGCTCTATAATTAGAACATAATGTATTGCAGTGCAAGGATGAATAAAATAAATTTTGACTTTCTTAATTTATTGCATTTACATATTATCATTAACTGCATGGAATTTGGTAACAACAGTTAAGTTTTAATATGTTTTGCGCACACACATTACTTTTAATTTCTATTTCTGACACGTTCCCAGTTTATGTAAGCAATGCCATGGTCAGCAGGCGTGTCTGTTGGTTTTCTATTCTATCGGACGCTTCCAGCTGGAAACCTTTACTGGGCATGTGGCCCGACATGCCTGAATAAAATATGTTGTAGCCTAGCTGGCTAGTCTGTTGGTCATTCACCCTTTTCCTCATTATTGGTTTGGATATCGAAGGGGTAGTGTAGCTGGAGGTGTACCTGGCTTACCAGTGGATTCTTCGGCCGACTGGAGAACAGTGGTCGACTTCTGGCTGGAGTCGCTGATGTAGTCAGTCGAAGGGGAATTGATGGCACCGTTTTGGCCAACATGGTATCACAGGTTCCAGTTGGCTGCCTCCAGACTCTAGAACCTCGGTTTGGTGATTCCAAGACGTCTCTCTGTCCCGTGTACCCAACCACTCGAGACGGGGGGTGGTATTCCGGGTGTGTACGGGTAGGTGTTGTGAATACAATATAATTACACACGGAAGAGGTTGATCTCTCCTGGAACCTAATTAAGGCGGTGCGGTGTCATTCCGACTGTCGGTCTGCTGTGGGCTGAGCTAAGCCAGCCCGCTGCTTGGCAGCAAGGTGAGCAATCCTTGGCTCTTCCCTCCGTGAGCTGTGCCTTACCTTGAAAGGCATAGTGCGTTAACCGCTGCTGAAGGGTACAGGTCGTGCGTAACCCTAAAATATTGTCTGTCCAGTAGTCTCTGGTAGCACGAGCCTGGTGCTTCAGAAGGACCCCCACCTCAACTGGCTGACCAGAAGTGTTGGAGCTGTGTGTGCCACCGCTGCTACTACTGGGTGAGAGTTCCCAACCAAGGCCAGGTCGTAACACCTAAGCAAATATCCCTGCCAGCACTTAGGTGCTCCAGTAGGGATACAACTGAAATGTTCTGTCTCTTCTTGACTGGAAGTATTCCTAGTTGTCGGGGTTTCTCTGTTCTGTCCCTCCAGCACCTAGGTGCTCCGGTAGAAATACAACAAGCGGCTGTCTAATGGGTGTGTTCAGGACTGTCATAGAAAGTTCGTATTAAAATCCCCAATCTCAGTCGGCAGTGCACAACACGTAGCTTCCTAGCAGGCGATCTCAAGGTTACTCTGTAATAAGACTCGCAGCTAGTAGAACAAAGATGTGTTTATTAAAGTCGTAATAAACACATGTGACTCGTGCTAACTCCTACCAAGTAGTCGGGTTGCTGGAGGTAACCTACTCAGTCCAGGTGTAGGAGACCTGATCTTAGGCTAGTCGGTTAAATAATGTAAACTGGCGAATAATAAAAAAATACAAACGAAGCTTACTAGTAAACGGGATGTCTATAAGACAGGTAAGTTAAGTTCACTGCTCTAGTTACAGGAATTGTGGAATGTCAGTGCTACTTCAGAAGCAGCCTCTGGTAATGGCAATGGTAGCAGCCGCTGGTAGGTTGCTGAAGAGTTCACAGTAGTAGAGGCCCCAACACTGGAAGTGATGGAGCGAGCTCGAAGACTGACAGAATAACTCGCGATCCCGGCCATGCACTGACTTATATAGTTGGAACTGCAGGGTGCGGTGGCGGGCCGCGGTGGGCGTGTGATTTCACTCGTTGGTGTGGGAGGAGAGAATCCTCTTGTTATCACTTTGCTTCGGGAATGATCGGCGGCAATCGGCCGTGCCCCGAGGTGGCTGACAGCTTGTAGGCACTCGGGGAGGGGGGAGGTGGTGTGTTCGCTGGGTACGCAACCTTGTCAGCCACGTGTTCAGGTGCCGTCATGGATTGTGGCGGCCCGCAACGTCCATGTATAGGTTTGCGGTATCGACTCTCACGTGGGTTGAAGTAGGAATACTTGATGTGGTAAGCGATGAGTCTTAATCGTATTTAATAGTGGTATAAGCGCCACGTGTCGTTTCATTGCTATGTATTTGCCTACCATATACAGTGAAACCTCGTTTTTGCGATCCCGTTTATTCAGTTTTCATGTATTAGTGGGTGTTTTTTTTTTTTTTTTTTTTTTTCGACAACTATCTTATATAAACAATGTTAAAAAAAACTTGCGTGTTAAGACTCTTAAAACATAGATTTACATTGTCTATCAATCTGATATTCTGCCTGAAAGTCAAGATACATTAGGAATAATTGTTTAGCTATGAAATACAGTAGATTTGCGATGATTCGTGTCAGATATATACATTTTACCGTATTTCTCATTGGTACATTCGCCAAAGATAGCGCATATAGTTTGTTTTTGAACTTTATGTGAATGTGAAACAATATGGATAATTGACAACTTATGCTATTGATAGTATAGCTTACATTTCGCAACAGTTTTTCATGTTCTGTAGCCTACCATTCTTCTTCCTACGTATTTACTGCATTCGTATGTTGGCAATAGTGAGAAACCATCACTTATTTTGACGGGTATGATTATTATCAGAAAGTATCAGCGGCGTATTTGGTTAGAATAGTAAAGGTTTGAAAGTGATTTTGCAGGTAATGATTGGCAAAAATTGTTGCAAATAAATCAGTTATGGTAATTTTAACCAAGGGTTTTAATTGTAGTAAGTTATGCATTATAACAAATACATTGGAAAATGAAATTTAAAAAAATTGGTCTATGAAGTGTTTACCACACGAGTTCTTGCCTACGAATAAATTTTTGTTTTTTGCAGTTATAAAATATTGAAATCACGGAAAGATGACGATTTACGGGTGAGAATTTTCATAGTTGGTGCACTAAGTCAACAATCATTAACACTCAAATATTAATCAAAATTGAGGATTAGCATTTCAAGTTTCAGCAACCAAATTTCTTGCCCGAAAGGAATATGAAAATTGTCAATTTTAGTTTTGTTATACCAAATATATGCAAATCCCAAATTTTTCCTTCTGTTTATCTGCCAGTTTTCTTTTTCTGTTTCATTTTTAATCTCTTGTATTTACAGTTTCTTGTTTTCTGCTTTCTGTTCTCCTTCACTTATTGACACGTTATATTTAGCCATTATGTAACAAGAAAAGTAAAAATATGTGTATTGTGGGTATGAATATATGATTGGTTTCAAATTACGTGGTTATGTGTACGAAGGATAAAAAAATGATGGAAGCTTATTGTAGCATACCCCAAACAGCTGAGAAAGTATAACACCTACCATCCAACATTTAATGCTATTGGCAGTGTGCCTGATGCTATATAGGACCCTTGCTATACCGATGTTTGTGAAACAACAGTGACATGTACTCGTCGCTTGTTCTCAGGTGTGGAGCGGTACCAGGGAAGGATCATCTACCTGACATACGAGCCACGAGGTGCTGTGCGGGACACCCTGTTCCTGGTTGGCAAGGGGGTGACTTACGACATGGGCGGCGCCGACATCAAGATCAACAGCCTTATGATAGGCATGTCCCGGGACAAGTGCGGGGCGGCTGTCGTGGCCGGCTTCATGAAAGTATGTCACACTTAGCTTGATGATAAACACACTGTTGTTATTCTCTTGAATGAGCTGGAACACTACTTGAAATGTATATTGAATTGATTGCAGTTGATTTGCAATTTAGTGAACCATTTTGAGAACCTGGCTTGATGTCTTCTCTTAACCATTGCAGGAAAACTTATCCTTACAGAGTTACAGTGGAAATTATTTGTCATGGATCTCGTGAACCAGTGTTGTACATTAGCTAGAAGCTGGTGGTGTTAAGCATAGTTAAAATAATCAAATATATTCAGAAAAGTGTTCTTTCTGTGTACAGTTTGAACCATAATAGCTGTGGCATACCAAATTTAAATACCTCGTACAGTTTAGCTATCCTTATTGAGCACATTTGATTTATTTGTTTTCACTGGATTTGCAATAAATTGATGCGTGACGTCCTGTGGCGAGAGAGGTGTGTCACAACGCAGTGTGCTTTTGGCGGGTGCCAGTACAAACATAACCAGGGTGAAGCCTGGGCTATAGTCCTTCTGGGACACTGGAGCACGTCCAGAATAGAAGACTGGTCAGGTACGACTAGAACTATCTTGTGTTTTGGTGGGACCACTCTTACGTGGATACCTGGGCGACACGTAACCTGTGCAGCCTCTCGGACATGCAGTGGTTCAGATGAGCTAGCATTATGGCGGGTGCTAGAGCTTGGAGTGCAGGCGGGCCGGTGCTTGTGGGTGTTAGCTGTCGCTGGGATCGGTTCGACAATCATGGATTCGGTATCCCGTAGGACTTGTCCTGACCACTCAAGTAGGCAGTGAACACGGGGTGTGTGTGTCTGTTTAGCTTGATGGAAGGTGTGAAGAGTTCTGTTGCTGCTTCCGAAGTGGTAGGTCTCTCTAAGAGGATAGCTTGCTCCCTCTCCCGGGAACCAAGGTGTGCAAATGCGATGTGGAAGGGGCTAAGCTTCTGCTGGTACCTGGAGATAGTATCTGCCTTTTAGTCTCGCTACCACTTCTGGATACCACTTCGATGGGAGCAGGGAAGGAGGACAAAATCACTATTATCAAACCCGTGGAGGTGGGGCAGGTAACGTGTGGTCCTATTCCTGTGTACTTCGTCGTACTCTGTCTGCCAACCCAAAGTGGTAACCCTATCGCAGTACCCGGCGCCAAAAGCGTGGTGGGTACAGAGAGTCAGGTCTCACTGGCTGACTGTCCTAATAAGTGGGTGAGTTTCTCTAGAGGACTAGTCTTCTCAGCTCGGGTAAATGCTCCTTCCAGCACCAGAGTCACGGTGGAAAGAGCAAACACCAAGCTGACATGCTAACCCCAAAGGGAAGAGTACCTAGTGTCGGGGTTCTACCGTTCCGTACACCGTGGTGCACAGAAAGGGTGGGCCGTCCAGGATGCTTTTGTGTACTCTACTAGTGCATCATTTGGTAGTTGAGCAAAATTTCCCGGTCACCTGCTGTACTTCTGAAAGGCCTGACGTCTACAGGGAGAGGTACTAGGTCTACGGGGAAGATACGCTTAAGTGGATTTAAACTTGTTTATTCCGGTTAAGGAAATAATCAAGGTGGTTTTGCACTACCTCCTATCAACGCGAACTTAACGGAAGCTGCTACGTATTGACAGGTAAAGGCGACCTGTTCCAAGTCTAGCTGGGTAGGTAGATGAAGTGCTATGAATATAACCTAAACTTGCTACGCTGTGGTTTTGCCCTGAAGGAGCCAGAAGTGTCTGTTTTACGGCGTTAAACGACGACTGGCGAGGACTGGTAGAACAGGAGTCTTCAGCACCAGGAGTGCATTGAAGACAGGTAGGTAGGAGATTATCTTCGGCACCAGTAGTGCAGTGAAGACCAGGGAGCCGATGGTTCCTTCAGCACTAGACAGGCAGGTAGGAGATGATCTTCGGCACCAGGAGTGCAGTGAAGACCAGGGAGCCGATGGTTCCTTCAGCACTAGACAGTGCGGGAAGACAGGTAGGTAGGAGATGATCTTCGGCACCAGGAGTGCAGTGAAGAGCAGGGAGCCGATGGTTCCTTCAGCACTAGACAGGCAGGTAGGAGATGATCTTCGGCACCAGGAGTGCAGTGAAGACCAGGGAGCTGATGGTTCCTTCGGCACTAGGCAGTGCGGAGAAGACAGGCAGGTAGATGATCTTCGGCACCAGGAGTGCAGTGAAGAGCAGGGAGCTGATGGTTCCTTCGGAACTAGGCAGTGCTCTGAAGGAACAGAACAGACAGGCTTTCCAAGGGCTGGGCCCCAGTATTTATACTCTTCCTGGCTCATCCTTGGTTGGTACATGGAGGTAGTGGTGGCTCTTGATCCTTTGGATGTGTGACGTCGCCGGCCGGCACTGGATCCAGGGCTGCATGCAGCGATCGTACTAGTGGTGCCATCTGGTGCTGTGCTTTAGTACTTGGATGATCTTGATGCATAGTCTCTGTGGCTCGGCCGGTGAACAGTAAAAGCCTGGTGTGGAGCATTTTGTAGAGTGCAGAATGCAATCAATCTCCATTGACATGTGCGTCTGAGTGATCCGTACTGATGAGTAGAAGTCAATTTAATAATGATGAATAAATGTCACGTATCGAAATTTTAATACAATTGTTTTGATGTTTGAGGCAATTGATGAAAGCCAATAGTTTTTACAAATTTTTGTAATGAACTGAGTTTTATTTCTAGTAAACTGCTTCTAGATTTTTGCATGTGGGAATTGTGCTGGATGATGCAGGTGGTGATTGGTGTTTAAAGGTTACCTACTTAAGTATCAACCATATTTTGTGCAGCTGCTATTGCAATTTAAGTGCTTTGTAAAATTTTGGTCAGTTTTGCTGAGTGTTCTTGGCTGAGAGGCCAAACTCAAAATCACTTCTTTCTTGAAAGGCTTTCAGTTGAAGTAAAAGTGTGTGACTGAGATGAAAAGATGTGTAATGTGTGGCAGGTGTTAGCGATTCTCCAGCCAGAGCATATCAAGGTGGTGGGGGCCATGCCCTTGGTGAGGAACAACTTGGGCTCGGAGTGCTACGTCGCGGACGAGATTATCACGGCAAGGAGTAAGGCAAGGGTTCTCGTTGTCAACACTGATGCAGAAGGCAGGATGATCCTTGCTGATGTGCTGTGTCGTGTAAGTGCCTACACTTCCATTGCCTTCTTGTTCTGTCCCACTCTCCTTCATCTATTAATAACAGTTATTTTCTCAAAACAGAGTGCTTGGTTTACAATTTTTGACAAGAAAACGCAATGCATAGCAACTTTTTGCTACCGATTCCCTCAAATTTCCAACTTTTTTATTTTACAGAATTTTTCTTGGTTCCTCAAATGGGTTTTTAAAAATAATTTTTTTCCTAAAAAGGGGTTTTAATAGGTATGTTGTACTATATTTAGCTTTAAATGTACATTATATATTGTGATTGTTCGGTGATAGCAACTTCTAGAGATATTTTTGAATCAAATTTTTTCAATTACATTTTATCTTTGCATTAGTGTTTCCTATCATTACATGGATTTCAGTATTTGGTTTTCACATTAGTTATGGCACACCCTCAAAGCATGTAGTAAGAATTTAACACATCAACATAGCATGTCATGTACCTAGTTTCCTTATATTAGGTGATGGAAAGTTTCTGATAAAAATTTTTATATTATCTTATTTTTGAGCATACAGTAAAACCTTGTTAATTCGAAGTCGATTAAATTTAAATTTTATATAATTTCAAGTGTTTATTCACCCCCAAATGGAATAATAGGATTTTATATGCTTTTAAGTTTGGTTAATTCGAAATTCGCCTTTTATGTAATTTGAAGTTCAGTTTCATCCAAAATTGTATGTGAAGTTCACATTAGTTAATCAAAGCTATAATAATTATGATAATAAATGAGCTTAGCCTACACTATTGCAGGTGCACGCACGTAAACCAGTAATGGGTGGTGGCGGCTCGACGTGGCACTACAGGTACAGCAGACATCACGGGCGCCGGCCATGAGTCCTGCCACGTCCCTCAAGCAAGCTCCTACTCTTACCACGCCACTGCCATCTACAAAGTTAACAGTGCCCGCCTTTGCAGGGACCAGCATCAACCATGGGGAGGAGGAGTTCTCGACACCCCCCCAACCCCTGGCAGGCCAAGCACAATGCAGGGAGCAGCCAGCGGTGCCCTCTCAACCGCTAACTCTGCCCTCTGCGCCTGCCGCAGCAGAGGCTGCCAACGGCCTGCACTCCGAAAGGGGAAGTGGTCGCCACCCCTCCAGCGCCTTCACCGGCCACCACGCCATGTTGGACGAAGTCATCGGTTCAAGTGACATCAGCGAGAATGTCATAAAAGCACTGAATTGACGCGTGCCACTCCTATTACTAATCAACTATGATTATGACTCATCGCTAAGTGTTTCTACTTCCCCTGCTACAGACGTGAGAGACACAGAGAATTTTCTGGATGAATCTCGGTTGCCTACTCTATCAGGCAACAAGAACTTAGCGAATTCTCATCATGCAGCAAGCATACCACCCCCTCTCCCTACATTGCGCCGAGAGCTTAAAAGCTGCCCAGACCTTGGGCAAGGCCAAGCGCAGCCGAAGAGGCACGAATCAGAAATGCTGACTACTGCTGACCATAGTTTTTCGACTCCCATACCAACCAGTCCAGGATGTTCACCCTCCCCACCGCCCACGCTGGCAACTTACAAACTCTGCCTATGTAAGTCGGGACGCTGCCAGGCATGGGCAGTGATTCTTGTATCTTCTCTTGTGACATCCCGAACACTACCTAGTTCTGGGACCTACAGAGATTTACGAAGTCTTACGTACGCCTCCTGAGGCAACTTCCATCGTCGATGACCAATCAACCCGACGACCAGCGAACACGCTTATACTTATTCAATTCACTTTGTCTCTTCTAGACACCCGTTTACTTAGTACAGTTTAACAGTAATTAACTTAGTTTTCATCTAGAACTATTTCCTTTCCCATGTAACTGGGAACCAGGACGCCTACACCTTGATAACGCAGTTACCTTATCGTATATTTTTCAGAGTCTTTCCGAACCAGCCAGGAGTACCACCGGGTACTGAGAGGTTGGTATATCAGACCGACGTTAGGCACGGCTGGTCCGATCCACACTTCTGGGGCAGAGAGTCATCCGCCTGGAATCACCTCTTCAGAGTGGGGCGAGTCAGCCGCCACTGAGTGAGACCTCGACAGCATTACCAGCATAAACCAGGACACCGGTGTAAGTCAATAGCCCACACCCTGTCGAGCCTAACTTAAAAACCCTGCTATTGGTCTGGCGACAAAATCCTCGACCAACGTGCCATTCAGTTTGACGCATGTCAGCTTTCTGCGCGACTGAGATGCACACACTACAGCCGACTTCGCCCCATCTGAGTGCGCCAAGCGCGGGACAAATTCCTGAGACTTGGAAATTAAATATTGAAATTACATCAAGCTTTAATTGGCGTGCCAGGTAATTGAACTTCACATCTGAATTTATATTCTTCCTCATCCAGTTGAGAAGGAACGAGCCAGAGCAACCATGACAAAGACATGATGTAATTTATTTGAATTATACTATGCTACCCTGCCTGGCCAAGAAGTACCACACAACCCTCAAGATAGCAGCACCCCCATGACCTTCTGGTGTCACTACCCGCCTGCCTCAGTCCGGGGTGCATGAAAATGTCATCGCCTCCACCAGGGGAGATAACAATTTGAGCTATGCTCCAGCCGAAGAGAAACCAGCCCCTGTATTGGAATGATTGTTTGCGCATAAAATACAATTATTTTGTTTTATATATTACCATCATGTTGCAGAAAAGTGGCAAAAAATAAGAGATGCAGGGTGCAAGAGAGCCAGAGGGTATAAAACACACACACACTCACTCTCTCCCCCTCCCCATATCTCCCTCTCCCTCCCTCTCTCCCCCTCCCCATATCTCCCTCCCTCTCTCCCTCCCTCTCTCCCTCCCTCTCTCCCTCCCTCCCTCCCGCCCGCCCGCCCGCCCTCCTGCCCCCCCCCCCCCCTCTCTCTCTCTCTCTCTCTCTCTCTCTCTCTCTCTCTCTCTCTCTCCTCTCTCTCTCTCTCTCTCTCTCTCTCTCTCTCTCTCTCTCTCTCTCTCTCTCTCTCTCTCTCTCTCTCTCTCTCTCTCTCTCTCTCTCTCTCTCTCTCTTCTCTCTCCTCTCTCTCTCTCTCTCTCTCTCTCTCTCTCTCTCTCTCTCTCTCTCTCCTCCTCTCTCTCTCTCTCTCTTTCTCTCTCTCTCTCTCTCTGGCGTCATAATGACGCCACGAAAGCGAGAGCACGAGGGACTGCTCTCTGGGCCAATGGAGACACTGCCTGAATATATGTAGTACATATCTGACAGTGTGTGTATTTCCATTCAGTTTCAAGCCACCCTTTGTGAGGTGTCTACATATGGATGATGTTAATGAATGTTGCCGCAGGCCAAGGAGCTGGCGACTGGCGAGGTGAACCCTCATCTGGTGACTATCGCAACCCTCACCGGCCATGCAGAGCGCTCTGTGGGGAAAGGTTACACGGTGAGCATGCTAGTGGAAACAATTGCCGCTAATCTTAAATTCTTCTTTTTTTTGTGAAATATTACCTGTGCGGCTTAGTCCTGAATCCATTTAAGACTAGTAACATATTATTTTCCTGCATTTATAGGTGCTTTATGTACCCATTTATGCATGAATGCAAATATAGACTAGTTGCCTTGTAAATAAGACAACCCTCGCATTTTTGCTTTGTTCTATGAGGAAATTTTTTTCTTAGATTCCTGTTACCTGAATTTTCTCATGTGGGAAGCCTGCACCTGGTGGGCATTGCTGCTGGCTGGCAAATTTTATAGGGGCACCTTCATTTCCCCCATCTTGCATTTTGCCACTACATACTTTCATCTTCACCTTGCTTCATCCTCTTTGGTGCTACAGATTTCACTCTTTAAGTACTAGGGTTGTGCAAATGTAATTTTTTTCTCATGAAATGAAACCGAAAGATATTTTACGAACTTTTGTAAAACGGAAACGAAAGTGGAAATGATGTCATTAGATCTCTGCCTTAACAAAAGATTAACGAATTTCATAACATTTCAGCAAGTTAATGCATTATAACAAATTTGTTGTAAAAACAAACCAAAAAAATGTAGGATTGGGAGTACCTATTTACCACAGGGGGTCTTGCCTACATTTACATTTTCAGTTTATGTTGTTATTTCAGTCTTAAAATAATGAAAATGTAAAAGATAATTTACAGGCCAAAATTTTCTTTGCTGGTGCACTAAATGAACATTCAACACACAAAAATTTGTTTGAATCGAGAATTTTAGTTTGGTTAAAACTTTTGGTTACCTAATTTCTTACTAAATTAAAATGAAAGTTGTCATTTTCCTTTTTCGGTTTGGTATACCGAATATTTGCACAAACGTATTAAGTACCAACCAAAACTTCTGTATTACACTTCTTTTTAACTTCATGCTAGCAAAAATTAGAAGTTCATATGTGACTCCCTTGTTTTGTAATGCTTTGTGAACTGGTTCTGGACCACGAGCAATTAAAGACAGGTTTCATGTAGTATTGTTTTGTGTATAAGCAAAAAATTACATTTTTCTGCTCTATAAAAAAAAAACTATTTTTTAATTTTTGCTGTAGGAAAATCTACGTGAACAAAAGCTGTTAGCTTTTAGTAACAGGCTTCAGATATTGTCCATTCCGCCATCATTCCATTCATACCTTCGACAGTAGATTTAGAGCTAATGTTTGAAATTGGCCTTTAAAAAATTCCTAACTTAATTAGAACTACTGTACTGTAGAATCCCTTTTTTTTATGTCCCCCAATTACATGTAAGTGTAAAAGAAATGTTTCACGGAATTGGTTGCGTGATGAAAGTGCGATCTTGTTGTGTTGTCAGATAGCGATGGACAACGGATCGGCGAGGGCGAACCATACGGCCCAGCTGCTGCAGGAGCGTGGGGAGCGTGTGGGTGACATGTTCGAGATCAGCACAATCCGGCGGGAGGACTACAGCAACTACAAAGGTTGGTGGGAAACTTCAGTGTAGCAATGCCAGCAAGGTGCACAGGAAGGCTGACAATGCTTTTGGGACATAAATGTGTACATATCACACAAATTATAATTGTTAAGGTTGCAATTATGTCACCCGAATACCAAATATATATAAAAGTACATGATTTCAAGTACTCACTGTGTACTTACAGTGCAGTACTTGTCAACAGGCATACACATACACAGGATGACACATTTTCCTTGTGGTTGTGCTGTCGCAACATTTTGCTGAATAGGCCAGCCTTCATCAGGCGGCAAGTAGTAGGACACTCGCGGCCTGATGAAGTTGGTCTAGCCAGCAAAATGTCGCTACCACGTTGAGAATATTTTGTCCTTTGTGTGTGTATGTGTGGGGGGGGTCAACAAGTACTAACTGTATTTGAATTCCTGTCCTTTTATATAAATCATAATTGTCACTTCACAGGCATGAACTATCTGCCTTCACCATAACACGTTTCTATACTCGGGAGTTCTGTAATCTCAGAGTTAATTGGTGTCACCATTGCTAATTCTTGAATGGGGGATGCCAAAGACCACCATATTGTTTTGGCACATGTACAATTTAGGTATATGCAGCCGCAAAAGCATTCTACCTCTAGGACAGAGAGGTGCAGCCCACTGGGGGCCAGGAACTCTGACTACGCCATAAATGCATCCTAGTTGCATTTACAAGCATGCCTCATTGTCAGTGTTTCACCCTGTGAGGTTGGACTCATGGAGGCGGTGGTTGAAACTTAGCATGCTGGAGCAGATGTAGGGGTCCTCACCCACAGGATTGATGCATTGAATGGCGATACTGCTCTGATACTGGCCTGGATAGCAAGTAGAGGTTCAGGGTGGCCAATCAATCTGGAAACGTATAAAAATTCAAGGAATTTTACGAGTAACCTGGAAATATTTTGTAATCACATGGTAAATATTAAATTTGCTAAAATTAAGCTACCGATGCGTCACGGCCTAGGGAGAGGGACATCATGTCAAAGACTGAGGTGTTTTGAATTCTGTGCCAGGTCAGTTGCATAGGTTGGTGGCAGAAGCGTCCGCGAGGCATCTGCAGTATGACCCGTCACCTCACACTGGTGCCTTATATAATGTAGGGTGCTTCAGGTGCCTACTTAGTACAAAATCTGTTAGGGCGAGTTGATACCTCCGGCCATTGGACACATTGGTTTGGGCAAGATTACCACTGGTGTCTCACCCTTTCGGCAGATGCTGGCCCTGGCCAGTAGGCTTTCACTCCGGCTGGAGCGGTTAGATGGGCAGACTGGCTCGGCTGTTTCAAGCGGGTGGCTGGTGTCTTCCGGGTCGAACAGAACCACTCCCAACGGGAGAGTGTACCCCTGGCAAAGTAGTTCGACAGCAGGGGAGCAACTTTGGGAACCCTAATCAGGAGGTTAATTATGTTGGCTGGGATGGTAGTGGAGTGTGAGGCTCCACTAATTGCTTGGGGGGAGGCAGGGGGCTTGTGCTCTCTCTCGTGGGGACTTGCAACTGAGGGCTGGTGTAGATTGATTACTTGGGGGTCGCGAAATGCAAGGATAGCAGCTGTCCTTGGGAAGTTCTGCTCCCTTGTCAGTCAGCGAACATCATGGATAGGAAAGGTGCTGATGTTCAGTTGCTAGAGTGCTGCAGGCCACAAACCCCTAGCTAAAGTGTACTCCAGAAGTACCTGAGTCAAGCGTCATCGGGCCTGGCACCCCTTCCGGCATGTTTATACGCTCTGGAGGGAATGGGTTAGCTGACTTAGTTGGTCCAGATGCTTCATCTTGTTTCTTTCTAATGGTTGGGGCTCTACCGTACTTGTGCACCAGGTACCTTTACATACCAGATCCACGGTATGGGTGGCCGTCAAACTTGTTCTATGTGTGATGTACGTGCAGTCCCCTTCCACTCCCTTAGAGGATGACACTTACCAGATCGAGGGAAAGACGCACGTTCACTACAGAGCAAGGAAAGACACAAGTTAGAGTACGTGATTTATTCTCTTGAGAATAGAAACATGGTGACCTGTACTACCTCCTACTTTTACGCACACTAGGTGTTCGATGGACTTTGAACAAGAGCTAGATAGGTGAAGGAGCATGTTGGCTTGAAGAGCCTGGCTTTAACAGTTGATGAGTGCTGACAATAAAGTAGTTGTGGACCCTAACTGTGGCATGTGGTGTACATGTCGGGTGTTGTGATACTCGACGGCAAGTGTCAGGGGAGTAGCGGTGTTGAGTAGGTTTCATCGACTGAAGAACTGGTAGAAGACTGGTAGGTCTTAGAGACTCCTGAGGAGGACTGTGGTTGTGTGGTAGAGAGCTTAAGCATGACTTGTACTGAGATGAGCTACATGTACAACTGGTGTTTCTGGTGGGCACACAGCGTTATATTCCCCTCGACTGAAGGATTTCTGTGTCCCTTGTTCACTTTCGATAATCTTCGGCAGCCACCTCTTGGGGTTCGGGCCGGGTGGTGCCTCTGCTGCCATCTTGTGGCGGAATGGGGGTAGGAAGGTTTGGGGATGGTTGCAAGCGGTACCCGCCACTCGCTTAGGGGCACTCTTACATGCCCGCTGCTGTTTCTCAGCTGGTTTACAAGTGGCAGAGTCGACAACATGAGTTTCTATCATTATGTGGGTTCTGGCCATCTAGATAGCTATTCGGAGTTCATGTTACACGCACGTAATCATGCAAAGTCAGTAATAATGAGTAGGTAGCATCATGCATCACAAGTTAACGAACTAGAAATATGGGGAACAAAAACAAACTTAAACTGGTAGAAGATATGAAAAAAATTAAATTGATAACATCAATGCAAAGATTTCATTATATAAAAAATAACCAGTGTTTCATAATTTTAAAGCATTGTTCAGTTTGACACGTGACACATTTCTGGGAGTTGGGCATTTGCGCTCTACTTTTCAACTTTGCCCCATCACTGAGCATCAGCGCTTATTACATGAGCAAGTCGCATGCCAGGTACAAGGGAACATGTGCCTACAGGGTCCATCAACTGCGCATCAATGGCGACTACAGACACATGATGATAAATTGTACTGTTCACTCCAAAAACTGCCACATGGTCGCCGTACCCCCAACGGGGGATTTTGCTGTTAGACGAGCTGTTGTTACCCTCCATAAGATAAGCTAGTTGTACAGTTTGCTACGGAAAGGCAGCACTCATTCCACTAGGGCATCACAGTCTCCAGCGCCTCATGCAGAGGCAATAAGATATGGCAATGCCTCCAACACAGGAGATAAGAAAAGGCTAGTGCTGCCACCAAGCAAGAATAAACTACCACTGCGGAGAGAGGCTAACCACCCCAGCACCTCTCGGAGCACCTACAAGTTCCCTTGGCTCAGGGCAGTCGTGCCCTCCAGCTTGCATATGGTTGAGGGCATCAGTACGGGTAAGTGGTTGCCAACCCTCTCTCCCTGTCTGCGAAGGCAGTGGTTCTAAGGGTTAGAACCACTAGGCCACTTTGCGAGCGCACCTCAGGAAGTTTGGTACGTCAACCGGTCTCCAGGGTAAGTGATCCGCCTCCCTTCTCTCTCAGCATGCGAAGGCTGGAGAACGATCTAAAAAGGGTGCTGACTGCTGACAACTAGACCTCACTCCAGTCACAGTCTCTGAAGACTCTCCACTACCGCCACCGCCCTCCACCAGAGGCTTCTTGAAGACGTCTCCCCTGACTCCCACCTGGTAACTTACTCCAGCGTGCGCACACCCCCTTCCCCCCTGGAAGCAGGTCACGATGGCATCCCTTTTTGACCCCTGTACTTGACTCAGTCTTAATTACCTGCGCTGTAATTTAATTTAGTTTCCTTCTGGACATACTTTATTTAAATTAGGTTTGCTCATGTTTCACGTTGAAATCATTTGAATATTCACATTTAGCTTGTCGCAGGTTGCTTTGACCTTCATTAACTTTTAGCTTCCATTTTAGCGTGTTAGGAGTTAGCAAAGTATCATATTTCTTTCCATACGTATCAATAAATAATTTTGATTAGATTTGTATCATTTTAAACTTATCAGCTGCCGTAAAGGTAAACCTGGTATTCACGAGAGAACCCTAATAGCAGAAAACACACACAGTAAGAGGCAAATCGAGATACTGTCAACAGGTAGATCTTCGGCTGAGCCCAAAGCATTAGAACTCTGAACCTCCCAAGAGACACGGCCAGACCGGGTACTCGGATCTACTTCCAGCTTGAAAGGGACTGAGGAGAATCTGCAGTGCTCAGGCCTGATTGGCCTCTTGAGGGTTACTCACCCAGGGTTTGGTTGTCTATTCCACTATCAGTTCCATCCCAGCTTGAAAAGGCCAGACGTTGGGAACAGAGGGTGAACACAATGAGCTCTGGCAGTACACTGGGAAGGACCGCTCTTTAAATACCCTTATTCTTTCACACAAACTTGCTACAAGGTATGACCAGGTTGGGTGTTTGAACCTACTCTCAGCTTGCAAAGGCTGAAGTAGAATTTGTAGCTTTCCAGATTGACTGACCTTAAACAGGTGTTGCTCCCAGGACATTAGGCTTCTCAACTACCCAATATTCCAGTCCAAGCTTGTGAAGGCTGGACTAGGAGACAGAGGGTATCACCCGGAGTTCTGGAAGTTACTTTCATGGCAGAAGTAATTCCATTAATTTAACAGCCTTCCGCTGAAATTTCAGTGCCTTACGCAACGAAAGGCAGCCCTAGCAAATTATGCCGAAAAGTCCTATGGGCTACTATCAGAAAGCTGATAGCATTAGAATCAGTAGAACTCCCTTCTACTAGCAATGACATTCCACAAACCAGTACTGACACTGCACCTTTGTTCGGTCCGTTTATGAGAGTCTCCACTGGAGAACACCCTGGAATAGAGGCAATGCGACAGAATGGAAAAACTACATATATTAGGAATAGATTGGTCGTTGCGCAGGTTTAATTTGCCAAAGCCTCTTAGTCCCATTGTGGCCGCGCCAGTAAGCAGCCCCCTGCCCAGTAAGCAGCTGCATCCCAGCCTATGTGCAGAGTGAGTACAGCAGCAGGAAAGATCATCAACAGGTTATCAAATGCAGAAAAATTGTCTCAGTAGCTTCCGACTTAGTCCCTACCCATCGGCCAACCAGGCCGACCCTGTACCGAAGCCGGGCAGTACGGGAACTTAAAGGATCCCGCCTAGTTATCTTATTCCCATTTTCCCCGTGAAGCTGGTATCACGATATTTGGCAGTCGTAATGGTAAGCAAAACAAGAGCCTCTTACAGAGAGACTTTTCGGATAAAGTTTACCCTGTGGTTGAACTCCCGTCCTCCCATATCAGTTGTTAAGCCAAAGAGAACCAAATCTTAATGTTTCCCAACGTGGGAATTCCGCCGACCCAACCTGGCAATCTCACTTATGTTTTCAACTCTCTCATTTGATTTAGTGACTAGAATTAATTAATATGCGAGTTAACCTTCTCTACCGATGACCAGTTGCGAGGGTTAATCGCCCGTTCAACTAGAGAGGGAGGTCAATACGTCAAGTTTCACTGTAAATAATTTTATGACTGATTTGGAGTGGGCAAAGTCGTGTAATGTTATGTACATTATGTATTTGTGAAATGCTAAAAATTATAGAAGGGCAGAATAAGATGTCGATAATCACCATGTGAGAATCTTGGATTGGCATGTTGAGATTAGAATTTGGTTTTTGTGCTATAATTGTTCGAAACGTGAGTACATTTTGCTATATGAAAATATCTTATCCTTGGTTTGAGAGAATTATTGTTTGTGATTATATTTAGAGTCCTTTCTGATATTATTTTTTTGGTTTTTGGAACGTAGTGAACTTGTTTCTAGGACCCCAGAAAAACTGATCCTTTCAAAATAATAGCTTTTTTTTTTCTTCTTCTTTTTTTCTTTTCTTTTCTGCAAACCGTGAAATGTTGTAGAATCAAGAGTTGACTCACATTTAGTTTTACCAATGAAAAATAAAATTAGTGATAAGAACCAGAAAAAGTAGTTGCTTCAACTTGGAGTGGACACACATGCCTCAGAGTGCGAGTGTTTCTGGAGGATGTGGGAGGGAGGGACCAACGTGATGGAGAGCCGGGTTTGTGCCACGCTGATTGAGCATAGCCCCAGGCATCATGTTGAGGTGGTCGGCCGCAGCTGTCTGAGACAAGAAATCCTTAATGCACATGTTTGGTCTAACGCAACACAAAGCCACAACGTCCATGCCCACTACTAATAAACCAGGCACACGTCAAACTTCTGGTGACATTCGACTTTATTTAGTGACTTTGTGTATTACTAGTGTTGTGTTGGCACCCCTGCCTACCAAGTTACATCTGGGTTCTGTTTTTAACTTAAAAGCAAGTTGCTTGGCTCACCATGCTGAGTATGTTTTGCCTGCATTCGTGATAAATTTTTTTTGTCACCAGTTGAGGTGCTTTTGAGACATTTACAGTTAATTTTTTTAGTCCCTTCAGTTCTCTTATGTGAGTATTTAGTTAAAAGTTCCATACCATGTCTTTGACAAGCAAGTGATGATAAGTGATATGTAGAGACTCGGAAATTTCATGGTTTCATTTGACAACCAGCTAGGCTCCACAATTCTTTATGTTCTTCATTGGTTGATCATCCAGTTTTACTCCAGACCAGGTAGCACGAGATTCGATCCTTGTTTTTTACAGCTTAGTTATTTGCTTAAATTTGTCCAGGGCTCATCTTACAAACTTTGGGCCAGTGGAAGGTGAAAAGTTTCCTGCCCAGGGAGTTCTAACCGCCTCACTACTACGGTTGCCAAAATTTGGGATGCCAGTTGTCCCTGGATTAATGTGGGGAGCACTGATTAAGCAATTGCGGGGGTGGATGTGAATGACCTGGCTAGCGAAGCTGGGTTATACGTATAGGTCTGGTTGGATGGTGTGTGGAGATGTAATCTTCGGGTGATGCCACGAAGTAGGTTTAGGGGCTACATGTGGTGGGAGTCAAACCCGTACTCTTTTTCCAAAGGCCAGTTTAATAGTACAAAAATTGGGAAGAGCTGCCTCCTGCGGGTGCCAGACTCGAATGAGCTTACTCGGAGCCAACCTTACAATACTGGAATGAACGGGGGCTTGCTCGGGGACTACCTGAGTGTGGGTCACACTGGCTACTGGGGATGACGACATATCCTGACGTTACTGATCTCCCTTGGGGTCATATTCTGGCCAGCATGCTCGTAATAAGAGATTGAACCATGACTCCTGCGTGGGCGGAAGTATGGGCGAGCCTGGTCGTGGAGCTGAAGTTATTTCCATGGACTGTTTCTACTGTAGTGGGCAGTGCATTGGTGGCTTTGGCATAAAGTGCTCTTTCTAATGCACGGCGCTCTTGACGTCATTGACGACACTGTAAGTCACCTTTCTTATTGTGCATTTGGCTTGTCCCATGATCCATTCTGTGTACATGCAGTCCTTGGGGCGTGGCTTCTGCAGGCATACCCAATGTCCTGACATGCAAACAGCAGTTTGGTATTGGGACTTCACTGGAGGTAACTGCGGGAACACCAGAAACCCAGAAGCTTCGGCGTGTCTTTTTCAGTCTAATGCTTTCTTCAAGCTCACGTCTCCTTTTGAGTTCGGTGCGCCGCACAGCTAAACTCCAGTGGAATTTAATTTACAAATCTTACTAAGCACTGCGTAGAATTACCAAAGAACAATTTATTAAAAGTGACACAGGAACTACAGCAAAAATAATGGTAAACTGAGACATTAGGTTTCACATAATTTTTATTACGCCTAAAGGAAGAAAAAGCGGGAAGTCCTGGCTAAATTAATTTTAAAAAAATTATCTAAAATGAGCTAGGTGAAAAAGATATAATGATATTAAATCTCGTACAGAGAAGATTCAGGCAAAGGCGAACCTGGGAAAAATATCAATTACCTAATTAAATGCAAAACTTCTACGATACACAATTTTACAGCGTAGTGGGGTTTTTCCAGAATTGCGATGACCTGCTACCACGGGAGTCAAGGGAAGTTGACTGCGGTAAAGGGTTGTGGTGCAGGACGTGGATTACCTCTGGAGATAGATGCTGCCCTCACGGTAAGCTGGGGGCAGTGGTGGACGAGCCTTGTCCAAGCTGCTGGAAGTTGCAGTCATCGCAGTCTGCGGATGCGGGCTGAAGACTTGTGCAGACTTCTAGAGCTGTGCTATGTTCGAAGCTCAGGGTGGAGCTGTGTTGCAGGCTAGGAGAGGAGAGACAGACTTCTGCAGACCAGGGAGAGCTCACGAACCTCTTCGGCCGGCGAGCCCGGTGTGTGTGCTGGACCACGCTGCTAGACTTCTATTTATACTGAAAATCTTCTGATCAGCAGTTCTTCGGGGTACGGGGTGTAGCGTATCCTTCCAACACAGGGGTAGGTTATCAGCATAGCGGGAGCGCCGCTCATTTCTTATCTCCCCGCTTGGAGGCAACGACAAATTAAAGCACCTCGTCCGGAGGCTGGCGGGTTGTGACGTCACAGGACCACAGGGGTGCTGCCATCTCTGGAGTTGTTTGGAACTTCTTCCGTGACTAAGCGAAAGGTAGTGGATTATCAAAAATATTTAATTTATTCATGGGGGTAGCTCTTGCATGTGGGATTTCGGGTGGGCAATGCATATTGTAAATAAGCGTGTTAATTACGGTCACATATTCGGCTGTCCAAGCTTGCGGAATCTCCTTGCTCGATACATTTACCACTCAGAGTGCTAGAGCCCTTTGCAGACCCAGTGTCTTCAAGAGACAACTCAAGTTGATTGCTGGCGCTTGTTAGAGCCACATCAGCCCCAGCAGCTCGCTCCACTGTACTTCATCACCTAGACAACCCAGAAACTCTTCAGCATCTTTGCCTACAACACCCAGATCTCTCAGAGGCTCTCCCTCAGCCGCCCGCAAGTTGATGGGGTTTCAGCCCGCAGCTTCCTCCCCAACTCTTTCTGCAGCACCCCAGAAGATGCCGGGGACATCACACCCAGCTGTAGCAGCACTTAGCTGCGGTCAGAAGGTGCCCTTGGGCCTAGGCTGCCCATGGTTCAACATGTGCCACCACCACAGCCTGGACTGTGTGACCACCATCAACTTCAGCCGCAGCAGCATCTGGGGGCCTTCCGGCTCCGCCAGCAGCTACCACTCAACTGCCAGACCTACAGCACCGCCCAGCCGCCCCAGTTTTGGCGCAGGTAAACTAGCGTCTTCTGGTCACACCACCTGACACACAACCCAATCCAAATCTTAATTTTGTACCAAGCTGACAGGCGACTCAGTCTACTCTTTATACTGTGATTAAGTAAACATGTTAATCAGCCACCTTAACCCCTGTGTGTCGGGCCTGCACAATAAAAACTTGCTTCTTCCATGACGTAACTTAACCAGAGGCGGAGAGCGTCACACGTCAGTTAGCAAGTAAGACCACCTCTTGTGGAAATTGTCCTGCCAGCGATTCCTAACACACCTCTACTTTCAAAGGAGTTTGATTGACAAAATAATTCATTGGAAAATTTTTTAGTCTATTTGCATTTTTTTCACATTACTAGTGATTTGCATTTCAACAAATAAAGAAGAACTTTACTTTATAGTTCCTGTAAAATTACGGTACATACAGAAACTGGCAACTATACTGTCAATATCAGTAGTCAAGTCTCATCACAAACTTAATT
Source organism: Dryococelus australis (assembly GCA_029891345.1). Classification (NCBI taxonomy): domain Eukaryota; kingdom Metazoa; phylum Arthropoda; class Insecta; order Phasmatodea; family Phasmatidae; genus Dryococelus; species Dryococelus australis. Next base: position 22,397,591 of record CM057006.1, on the reverse strand, counting down.
TTAAAGTACATTTTTCAAAATACTTTCATTAAGTTTAGAATTCAAAGTCCCTTTGTATACTTTGTTATGAGATTTCACGATACATGCCTGTGAAGTCAAATCATCACTGCCCTCTCGAGTTCAGTAGGTGATCCTACCGTGGCATGTTCGTTGCTAATTTAGCCTGGTGGGTCATGGTAATTTCAATAGGGGGCCGCTTAATGGGAGGATACCGTCTGAGGGGAGGGGTATCAAACCCCAGAGTGAGTCGTAATGTGATTGTTTCCTGTCCGAAGAGAACAATCTTCCTCACTGCAAGAGCTGCCAAACTGTGGGACGCCAGCGGTCCCGGAGGTACATGTCGTAATGCGGATTAATCGATAGTGATCATAGGGGTGGATGATCCCGTTGGAGAGGTTGACGTTATACGCAGTGGTCGTATGGGCCGGTGTGCTGGGATGTAGTTTATGGGGGACGGAACTACGTTGGATTTTGGAGTGACCTTCGGTGGTAGTCGAACCTGGATTACCTTCCCAGAAGCTAAGCGAATTATACACGTATTCCGTATCTCTTTTTCCTGGCCTATCTTGGGTGGTGTTTTAGTTACGGTAGGCAGGGGAGTCTTTGGCTGGAGGTAGCATATTAGTTCCTGATCTAGCCATGGCCAACAAGTATGCAAGTGGGCATCTAACTGGGACTCGTAGTCGTGGGGAATGAGCAGAGAAATGGGTCGAGGTGTAAAGTTGGGGTCCACAGATGGGGCTGTGTCCTCACACACATCTGCATCTATCTTTGAGTTAGTTAACCTGTCTAAAGCTCGTCGCTCTCTGCGCCGGTTACGGCTCTGGATACCACCCTTCTTACTACGCATCAGACCTGCCTTCTATCCTTCCTTCAGATGTACTGTCCTGGGGGTGTCTCTTATTCAAACGCACCCGAGGCACTGATGGAGAGATGTGCAGTCCAGAATTAGGACACCACCAAGGGTAGGCGAGGGGGTACCGGAAACCCAGGAGCAGCAGAATGTCTTTTCGGACTCAATACCCTTATTCAAGCCCCGTCTCCTGTTAAGTTCGACATGCCTTATGAATATTTCTTAGTGGGAATTTATTGCACATAACAAATGTTTCACTAACAGAATTATAATAAAATAATCAAATGAGCAAGGATATAGTCAGCGATATCAATTTTATGGAATATTAATTATTACGATTTTGAAAATGGGAAATCCCGGATGTATTATACACGCTAGCTAAGGAATTAATTATTTACATAATTAAATTCAGGCGAAGGTAAGCCTGGTAAAAGAATAAAGCAAAATTATTATGAATACAATTTTACGTCAATTTATGCTCATTACAGTGTATCCTCTCAAGGGGAATTTGTCCAGAAGGGAAAATGTCACGATAACCTGCTACTACTGAGTAAAGGGAGTGACTGGGGTAAAAGGGGTGCAGAGGTTGGACGCCTGGTTTCCCTTTGGAGTGACGTGCAGTCTTTGGCTTCAAACTGCTGGAGAGATTGGAGCCTTCGCAGGTTGTAGGAGAGGAGAGAGAGGTCTTGCTCAGACCCTGGGAGTGTTTGCTGACCTATGCGGCCGGCGAGCCCAGCGACTCTGGCGAGAGGCATGCACGTGCCTCCTTATATAGTGGAAAATCCCTGTATCAGCGATCTTCCGTGGGTACGGGGAATTTATCCTTTTGTTGCATGGGTTGGTTTATCAGGGTTGAGGCAGACGCTGCACATTTTTCTTCCTGCTCTGAGGTGACAAGTTTACCACTTCTGCATGAGGCTCGGCGTGTGTGTTGTCACGGGACAGCAGAGGTACTGCGATCCTGTGGTGTCGATTGAACTTCCTTCTCAGCTATCTCTGTATAGTGGCTCGTCGGGTAAAACAATCTTCACTCAAGGGGGTGGTGACCGCATGTCGGTATCTGGGCGGGCAATACAATTCATAATTAAATGTGTAAATTATTTTTACGTCCGAGGCTGTCCAACGCATAGAGTCGATTCTATCGGCACGTGAAGAGTATTCTGCCACTGTTTGTGACTTGAGAGTCACGAGGTCACGTGGTGGAAAACCATGACTTGGGGGTCATGTGGTGACCGGAGGACGTGACGTAGTATGGGTACCGGAGTCAATTCCCGGAGGCGATGTAAGATCAGGCTTAGCGGCTGGACAGCACTTGGCCTTCGGAGATGTAAGCGAGTAGATGTGTTTAGTCTGAGATGGCTGCATCTGCTTGGCAGAATAGAGACTGTTCTTATACCTACATCTGGGATATCTTTCCTTAACCAGCTACCGTGATACTGTCTTATTGTGCTTAATATGCAGTAATTTGAATAAGAGGTTTCACTTTTAATCATTTTCTACGTGATGCAGTAACAAACATTATTATTTACATTAACTGGGTGAGTATGGTACAACAAAATGGTTTCAGATGTGGGGTACCTGGAGACAGGAACAGAACAGCGGGGACTTCACCAATGGTGAGCGGTGAGTAAGAAAGGAGAACATCTCCGTGATTAATGATTAATGACGTCGGGACAGAAAGGAGAACATGCCAGCGACCAACATTGATTGACGTTGGAACGTAAAGGAGAACATATCCGCGATCAACGGTTAATGTGTCGGGATGGAAAGGAGAACATATCCGCGATCAACGGTTAATGTGTCGGGACGGAAAGGAGAACATATCCGCGATCAACGGTTAATGTGTTGGGACGGAAAGGAGAACATATCCGCGATCAACGGTTAATGTGTTGGGACGGAAAGGAGAACATATCCGCGATCAACGGTTAATGTGTTGGGACGGAAAGGAGAACATATCCGCGATCAACGGTTAATGTGTCGGGACGGAAAGGAGAACATATCTGCGATCAATGGTTAATGTGTCGGGACAGAAAGGAGAACATATCCGCGATCAACGGTTAATGCGTCTGGACGGAAAGGAGAACATATCCGCGATCAACGGTTAATGTGTCGGGGCAGAAAGGAGAACCTACCAGCAATCAACAGTGATTGGCGTCGAGAAGGAAGGAGAGCCTGCCAGCGGCCACCGGTGCTAGCTGTCCCAGGGGAACGAGGTGTGGTGACCACGCCACGAGTCGAGAGGGATTCTTCCAACCACGAAGCAACAAACGGTGAGTGGCACTCAACTTCCTTAACCCTATTATACCAGTGTTGAGCACAATCATGGCTGACGAGCAGTTATTGTAGTTGAATGGAAGTGTTAAAATTAATTTGTGAACCATTTAGTGGAGATAAATCTAAACTCAAGGAGTTCGTTGACAATTTTGAGGTTGTGATCTAATTAATGGACCCCCTAAATCATACTCGACTTTTAAGATTTGTAAAAGCAAAAATAACCGGGGAAGCAAAAACAAAGCTGTTGGCACGAACTGAAATTGATTCATGGGAAAGGAGTCAGCAATGTGCTAGAGGAAAATTATGCGGTTCACAGGACATTAGACTATTACGCATGTAGGATGTTTGGCGCATGGCAAGTGAGAGAGGATACAGTAGCAGACTGGGGCAGTCGCATAGATACAATGATGTCTGATCTGAAGGAAGCATCCGCTCGGGTACTCACTAGGGAGTTACGCGCGGCGCACAAACACTCATTGATAATTTGGCAAAGGCGTGTTTCGTGCAGTGGTTAGCCAATGAAAATGTTTAGTTGGTAGTAAGGATTAAAAGCCAGGGTTTTCGCGGAGTATGTGATGCGTTTTAGGCTTTCCTAGAGGAAGAGAGTAACGTGGCGTCTGTCCGAGAAAAATAGTGGGCAAACAGGGATCACGTGAATATAGGAAGAGTATGAGTAGGGAATGACAGGATCGCATGCGGAAACTGCAGTAAAATAAGACATCGAACAGAAAAATGCTTTCTCGAATGGGAATTAAAAACGGAAAGGCAGGTGCAATTAAGCATTGCTTGTTATAAATGTGGACAATGCAGGCACGTAAAAAGAAACTGTCGTATGGGTGAAAAGGAGGAGGTAAATGCCACACAGCCAGACAAGCTGGAGAGCAGGTCACAGCGTCTGGAAACTAAGGTTGGGAAACAATGAGTGGCCGATTGTTCTTCCCCGTACAACTGAAAAGCAGATAGGCTGCGTACGAGCTGAGGAAGCCGAAGGGCAAAATAAGACGACTTAGTTTTGTGTGCTTCACCGTAGACGTACTACAGGGCACACAAAAATTTTTAATCAACACAGGATCTGAGATTAGTTTGATTAAACTTTCAAAGCTAAAGACTACAAAGTTAGATCAAATTTTGGAACACCAAAAGTACAGTATTTACTAAGACATATTGCGCCTGGTACAATATACATGAGAGAAATTAAGGTGGAAATTAATCACAATGGTAGAAATCTGATGCATGGATTCCAGGTGATAAGAGATTGTCGATATACGGGGCTAATAGGCAACGACTTTCGGAATAATTTTGGAGCGGTGATAAATTTTTCTCTAAATGTATTGGAGATACTGAAGGTAGGGGTGAAATGGCCCATGTGGGAACACCCAGGTAGAGGATACTTAGATAATGCTGGCCCAATGCAAATTAATTAAATGGGCTAGGGTAACCGAAGATGGAGTCAGCTTAGTGCCTAAACAAGAAATAAAAAAGGGTGTATTTGGCTGAAGGCCTTACCCAAAGAGTGGGAAATAAATATATATGCACTATACAAAACACTACCGAAAAGGAAATGCAGATTCTGGTACCCTTAGTGGAACTGGCAGGTTGGGTGAACGAGAACACTTTTCCCCTTACGAGGGGAACAGTAAAACATAAGAAAGTGTTAGAACTGCAGTCTCTCGCCCCCCCCCCCCCCTTCCGAGAACGTAATCTGTTGTTATTGGAGAATTTACGAGTAGGGCATTTGAACAGAGAGGAACGCCAGTCCATTACTGAATTGTGTAAGGAATATTCTGACATATTTCATGTAAAAGTAGATAACCTTATATGTACCTCGACAATAGAGCATACCATCCCTACTCTTACGGATACTCAACCAGTAAATAGACGGCCCTATAGACTTCCTCTGGTGCATAAAGAGGAAGTCTATCGTCAGGAGCGGGAAATGCTAAAGGATTAGATAATTATCCATAGTAAGAGTCCGTGGGACACCCCCTTGTTAGTGGTGCTGAAATAAAGGAACACCTCGGGTGAACAAAAATGGCATGTCGTAATAGACTATAGGGGCTTGAATGAAAAAACCATTGGAGATGACTCCCCCATGCCCAACATAAATAAGATTTTGGACCAACTGTATATCACGATCCTCGATCTACTCAACGGATACTTACAGGTCCCCATGTGTGAACAAGACCTACCCAAGACTGCGTTCAGCACCCTTCATAATCACTATGAGTTTAACCGGATGATTTTTGGTCTAAAAGGGGCGCCCGCCACATTCCAACGCCTAATTAACACAGTCTTGACCGGGATACAGGGAATCGGGTGTCTGGTATACCTTGATGATATTGTGGTATACGGACACTCTTAACAAGAGCATAACTCCGGTTATGGGAGGTGTTTGACAGGTTGAGGGAGCACCGACTCCGGTTACAGCCTAATAAGTGTGAATTTTTACGCAAGGAGTGGCTTACTTAGGACATGTAGTGACAAGGGACGGGTTAGAACCTGTTACGGAAAAAATTGTCAGGGTTCAGGAATTTCCGCACCAACAACAAAGCGCAAGATAAAATATTTTCTGGGGCGTACCGGATATTATTACAGGTTTATTGATAACTATGGTATGATAGCCGCCAAACTACTGTACTTACTTCTGAAGAGAGATGCCCCATTTGTGTGGGAAGCACAGCAGGCGGTAGCGTTTGAAAGTCTGAAAAGGGCTTTAACCACAGCCCCCATACTCCAATACCCAAATTTCGACAGGTCTTTTGTGCTGACCATGGATGCGAGTCAGGAGTCGGTTAGGAGCGATTCTGTCCCAAGGGAAACCCGGGGTAGATCAACCGATGGCCTATGCTTGCAGAATGCTAATCAAGGCAGAAAGGAACTATTCGACCACAGAACGTGAATTATTGGGTATAGTTTGGGTGGTTTAATACTTCTGTCCGTACTTCCTAGGACGACACTTCACAGTTGTTAGTTACCACAAGCCCCGAACTGGGATTTTTAGCATAAAATACACCAGTTCGCATCTCTTCAAGTGGCGGCTCAAACTGGAAGAGTTTGACTACTCAATAAAATACCGGTCGGGGAAGAGTCTCTCCTATGTGGACACCTTGAGTTGTATCAAGGAGAGTCACCAATCAGAGGTAGAGTAAGAACAGAGAGCAGAGGAAGGGTTGTAGGTGGGGGCTACGAAGTCAGTCCGCAGCAAAGAGAAGAGTTAATGAAACAATAGCACGAGTCGCCCATAGGTGGGCACCAAGGGGCCAAGCACACACTAGAGAGACTAAAACATTATTGTCTGTGGCCTAACATGAGGGAAGACATAGAACAGTACACAAAAACATGTGATTCCTGCCAGTGAACTAAATGCACACAAAGAAAAATCAAAATACAGTTAACAATTGAGGACATGCCCCGGGTAGTCTTTGAAAAGTGCACCCTGGATATTGTGGGACTGGTGCCGGAGACAGAAAGTGGAAATAGGTTTGTGCTAACGTGTTGGGATGCTGTCTAAGTTTACGGTGGCGAAGCCAATACCCTCGCAGGATGCTGAGACAGTGACTAAGTCCTTTGTCGAAGAGATAGTATTACAGTACGGGATACCACAGAGTATTGTGATTGATCAGGGCTAGAATTTCATAAGTGAAATGATGAAGCGCATGTGTAAATTACTGCACGTAAGAAAATTAAGCACGTCTGCTACCATCCCAATTGAATTTCATAGAATGCTCACATAGAAAATTGGTAGAATTTTTGCGTCACTATGTGAAACATGACCAGAATGATTGGAAAAAGTTGGTTCCGTATGCAGTTTTTGCTCCTTCGAGCACCAGGTTCGCATCATACGAACTGTTGTACGGTCAAAAACAGAATTTACCAGGAATCCTGCAGCAAGCGCCTATTACTGAATACCAGGAATATGATGACTATGTTCAAACGTTGCATACAAGATTGCAACAAAGGTTACCAAGTCGCCAGGGAAAAGCAAATTCAATCTAAATTAAAAAGCAAATAGTACTATGCTAAAACGGCTTGACAACGCGTATTCACTGCCAGAGATTCAGCCTTGCTGTACAATGAAATGGTATGGCAGAGACGATCCAGGAAATTATTGAATCAATGAGTGGGGCCGTACACGATAGTAAAAGTAGAAGGGGTTGATTTCACCTTACAGAAATGGGGAATAAATAAATTGATGAAAGTTCATGCCAACCGTCTGAAGCCCTTCTTGTGATGTTTTTGATAGGCTTAAAATGTGGCAGGTGATGGTGATGATGATGATGATGATGATGAGCGTAACCGCCGGCCTTGATATTATGGTGAACCCGATTAAGGAAACCTCAAGCCACTACTATCAACACAAAGACCAGGTGCAATTATACAGTAACAGATGGAAAATGGTAACCTATGTTAATTTACTGCAATTAATCATGAACTGTGATCAGATTAAGCGTTATTTGCTGGTTACCCATCATTTTTGTAACCAATACAATCATTTAATGTTAAACAAGTCAAAATGTGTACTTAATCTAAGGGAAATAAGAGTACCAGAGGGTAAGCATTGATAAGGCAAGAGCTCTGCTATATGATGTTGGCCGGTGGCTCGAAAAAGGCAACCAGAAGTAAAAGGGGACTAGTAAAAGTTATTTTTACTGTAAGTAAATATTGTTTGGAACATTAGACAAGGTTGAAACTTGAACCATCGACCTCGCTTGAACCGAAAGTCCGTGTCTAACGATCATTTTCTGTTGTCCCAACCAAATTCCTATGTATACAATGTTAAAAAAAGTCAGTTTTTGCCAAACTCAAAATTTAATTTAACAAAAATCTAATGTAGCTTCGCTGAAAATTGCATTCTCCGATCATTAAACAATGAATTATTAACAAAAAAGTGTAAGTCAACTGTACTCGAGGCATACGAAGTCGGTACATAGAACATTATGTAAACATGCACAATACTAATAAAAATCACAAATAAAATAGTTGTTCAATACGCATTGTTTTGCTTACGTCTCGCTGCCCTGCATTTAGTCCTATACATGTAATTAATAATTTACAAAATTACCTGTTGTTGAGTTGCGATGTCGCTAACTTGTACTTTGTAACAAAAAATAATAAACAATAACAGACGTCTCATACTACACATTGTGTATTTAGAGAGTACGAAATACAAAAAAATTGAAAAAGTGTGGGAATACGGTACACATGAATAAAAAATATGTACTGCAAAATTTTTTTATTAGATTATCAACAAACAACTGCGACATTTACTATTAAAACAGACAAAAACTGTGCCATATTTTTGAGTTATCGATTCACAATGCGACATCGCCATCACTCGTAACTATCGTTTTTCATGTGAATATTTATTCATGAAAATTACGAATGCATTATGTATAAAAATATAACTTTAATAAATATGCCCGGAAAGTAAGAAAAAGTTAACTCAAAATTAAGGAAAAATTATTCACTGCACTCTATCAACAACAATATTGAAGTTGTACATGAGAAAATAATTTCGCTGCTGTACAAGAAAGAGATATCTTACGTAGTTTGCACGGCTGCTGCCGCAGTGCCACAACATTTTGCGCAACATTTTTCCGTCTGTTTGCTTTCTCAAGTCACCCTACCATCTGTCGAATAGTAACCACATGGCGTTTATATGTAAACATTAAAACGTAATACAAGTTTTCTGTCACAAATCTTTTGTAGTGGAGAAATTAATTTGGAATTTATTACACTTGTATGGAATCATAACTTAACAATATTTAAAGTTTTCACTGTATAATAGTCATATTTCTAAGTTAGAATCTGAACATTTGAATTTCTTAAAGCTTGTAAAAGAACAGATGACTGTTGTCAGATCCAAATTACAAACTTTGAATCAAATCCCATGTATACTACTGTAGAAACTGAGAGAATTCTATCAGTGTAATTAACATGGAAAAGTAAGTTAACGAAAACACTACAGTTGGTCACCAATGAACATCGAGATATGCTAAGTAAGGTAATTAAGGAACTTTTAGCACAGTATAATTAGTTAATAAGTGCAATTGTAAGTGCTCAACATGGTATATTGCAACCTTATATAATATCCCCTTCCCAACTAGTCCAGCATTTTGTCAACCTGGAAACGGATCCCTCTGGAAAGTTTACCTTCCCTATCCCTTTGAGTGCCACTTCTGGCCACCTAATAGTGAAGATAGTGGATTTAGACGTGTACATTTGCCAAGACTATCTTGGATGTAGTGAGTGCCTGTTGTGACAGTTGGAGGGAGGAAGTAGTTTGGTGCCTATGTGGGTGTAGCTTGATGATGGAGAAAGAAAGGGAGTGTCAGGGGTGGCTGGAGGATGGAAGGAGGAAGGGAGGGTAGCTGTGTGGGCGGTGTGGCAAATGGGAGGGATGACTGACAGCAGGTGGCAGGTAGACTGTTAAAGGAGGGGGGTGGGAAGGTAGCAAGAAAACAAGGGAGCGAGCCACCTTTTCAGAGGCCAGACGCAGTAGCAGCTTAGCGAGGGGCTGACACAAAAACACTGGCCAGGTAGTGTGGGATTGAGACAACATTCGCTGGAAGTTTATTCGTAGTAGAGGGCGAGAGGGTTCTGGCTACCACAGCTGCAGTTTTAAACCAAACTTTACCCTTTCTTTTTTGTTTATTATATTTTGGCATAACAATTAGGCCTAAAGGCAACAATTGCAACACCTATGTTTAACTGCATGTTAGCATATAATCAATGACCAAGATAAATGCAGCAAACTTATCTTTGGGCTATTTCCTTTGAATTTTTGCCTTTTTTTAACCAAAAATTTTATGGTTCCCCAAAACAGTGTTGTAACTTCGAGAGGGTAGGTATTCTCGGGCCCATAGTCATGTTTACTTTTGAAAGGTAAGATGTGCATTTCTTAAGACGTTATTTTCTTTACTTAAACGAGCCTAGGAAAAATGTTTTTAATGTATTATTAACAGTAATACTTTTTTTTAAATTCAGTGTGAAGGGCATTAGTATGTGCAATGGTATCAGTATCTGATAACTTGGTATCTGAACAAGTCTATTCATAAGTTTACGTGGACAGCGAGAGGACAACAATCTATTATTGACTATGTGATGGTCAATAAAAAATTAGGTCCCTATGTAATAGACACCCGAGTGCATAGCGGTAGCTATGTATATTCAGATCATTACCTTGTAATTTCAAAAATAAGAATACTTGCTAAATGGAGGAAAAGGTTACACAAAAATGTACAAAATGATCAAGAAGTTTAAGATTTATCTGTTACAAGATGAATGAACAAGATTTGTATACTAAAACAGATAACGACAGTATTTACTTGAAAATCCAACAAGTAATGATGTCAACAAAGAATGGGAAATTATAACATCAGCAATATTGAAAGCAACAGATGAAGCCATCAGAAAGAAAAAATAATTCAGAAGAAAAACAGGACTCAAAATATGAATTGAAGAAGTTTCAGAAGCAATTAAACAATAACAAACAACATGTCTAAAAATGATACAATATTGAACTCCAGAAAATGAGAATGATTATAAAAGAAGGAATATTTTAAGTCAATAACAAAGAAGTTGAAATAAGAATTAGGGGACGGATTAATAAGTTCAATAGAAGACGATGTCCATGGCAGACAAGTGATGGCTTATAAGCTTATAAAACACCTTAACAAAGAGGAATCTCTAACATAAATATAATTGAAGAAGAATCGTGGATAAAGCACTATAAATAATTATGGTATAATGGAAATCACAGAGAGAAAGAAAGGGATGAATGTACAGGTAATACTGATATTAAAGAAATTGATCTTATAGATATAGAGGAATTTGATGTAGTATTGAAATCATTTAAGAATAGAATGGCTCCAGGGCTGGGTAATATTAATTTAGAAGTGATTAAATATGAGGTAATGGTTCTAGAATTCAGATACTTATATTTATTAATATGTGTTGGAAAAGGAGAATCATACCAGAAGAATGGTGGAAGGCAAAAGTCATTTCAGTTTTCAAGTAAGGAGATACAAGTTTATGTAATAATTATCAAGGAATTAGTTTGTTAAATACTGGATATAAAATATATGCAAACTCATTCTCTTTTATTGGAAGAACAATGTGGATTTAGAAAAGGAAGATCCTGTATAGATAACATATTTTGCCTCAAACAAATACTGGAGAAGTGAAGGGAATTTAACTTAAATACTTATATTGCTTATATCAATTATTAAAAAACCTTCAATAAAGTAAATAGGGAGCAATTATAGGTAATATAATGCAAAAGAACGGATATCCAAATCATTTGATACAAGATATCCAGGATATGTATAAAAGGACAAAAATTGTATTAGATTTTGGATATTATAGATCAACACAAGAAATATCAGTTAATCCAGGAGTTCGTCAAGGTTGTAGTTTCTCCACAATCTTATATATATATATATATATATATATATATATATATATATATATATATATATATATATATATATATATATATATATATATATATATATATATATATATATATATATATATATATATATATGAGACTTAGTTAAGAAATGGAAGGAAAATGTTTACCCTGGAATAAAAATAAGTAATAACACATATATTAATACTATGTTATTTACAGATTATCAATTTATTCTACAGGAAGATGATGTACTTCAAAAATCAATGTATATATTAAATGATGTTGGTAAAGATTACAACTTGCAATCATTTTGTACAAAAACAAAAGTTATGGCATGGCAAGGGAAGTATCCTATCAGAGTTAAAATAGTGATTGACAATCAATGGATAGAACAAGTCTCCAGTTTTACTTACCCCTGTTGTGAACTATCCTTTAATGAAGATAACGAAGTGAAGAGGAAGCTTCACCAATTTCAATATGTGTGTGAAACAATTCAACGAACACTGAAAGGTAAAGTCCGTGAGTTCTTTGAACCAAAATACGTGTGTTGTACGATGAGTAAGCTTCCCATAAATACCTGCAAGTATATGGCAAGAGTAACTACAAGGTACTACGTCTACAAAGAAGTGGACTCAAAGTAAAAGTTTCACGCGGGTTTTATTTTCGAAAAAATAAAATGTGGTGATAGCTCTCTAGCTCCAGGTCAGAGCCACAAGCAACAAGACTTGAAAGCTATCTTTGCCTTGGTCGGCAGAGGCGTCTTGACTAAAAGGGTTGCGTAGAAATTATGGGTTAACTTCTTGTATTGGTGTGCTCGTGTTGTGGAAACGACGTCATGGTATCTCTGGTACTTCTGTTTGGGCAACCAAGCGTGAGATTGACAGGATGGTAGTCGTCACAAAGACTGGGATTGGATCCACTACAATCACAAGTGAAGGCAGGGGGGTGTAGGCTTGCAGAGTACATAGTGGATAATGGCAGGGGGGTGTAGGTTTGCAGAGTACGTAGTGTATAATGGCAGGGGAGTGTAGGTTTGCAGAGTACGTAGTGTATAATGGCAGGGGGTGTAGGTTTGCAGAGTACATAGCGGATAATGGCAGGGGGGTGTAGGTTTGCAGAGTACGTAGCGGATAATGGCAGGGGGTGTAGGTTTGCAGAGTACGTAGCGGATAATGGCAGGGGGTGTAGGTTTGCAGAGTACGTAGCAGATAATGGCAAGGGGTGCAGGTTTGCAGAGTACGTAGCAGATAATGGCAAGGGGGTGCAGGTTTGCAGAGAATGTAGCGGATAATGGCAGGGGGGTGTAGGTTTGCAGAGTACATAACCGATAATGGCAGGGGGTGTAGGTTTGCAGAGTATGTAGCGGATAATGGCAGGGTGGGTGTAGGTTTGCAGAGTACTTAGCAGATAATGGCAGGGGGGTGTAGGTTTGCAGAGTATGTAGCGGATAATGGCAGGGGGGTATAGGTTTGCAGAGTACGTAGCGGATAATGGCAAGGGGGTGTAGGTTTGCAGATTACGTAGCGGATAATGGCAAGGGGGTGCAGGTTTGCAGAGTACGTAGTGGATAATGGCAAGGGGTGCAGGTTTGCAGAGTACGTAGCGGATAATGGCAAGGCGGTGCAGGTTTGCAGAGCACGTAGCAGATAATGGCAGGGGGTGTAGGTTTGCAGAGTACGTAGCGGATAATGCAGGGGGGTGTAGGTTTGCAGAGTACGTAGCAGATAATGGCAAGGGGGTGCAGGTTTGCAGAGTACGTAGCAGATAATGGCAGGGGGTGTAGGTTTGCAGAGTACATAGCGGATAATGGCAGGGGGGTGTAGGTTTGCAGAGTACGTAGCGGATAATGGCAGGGGGTGTAGGTTTGCAGAGTACGTAGCGGATAATGGCAGGGGGTGTAGGTTTGCAGAGTACGTAGCAGATAATGGCAAGGGGGTGCAGGTTTGCAGAGTACGTAGCAGATAATGGCAAGGGGGTGCAGGTTTGCAGAGAATGTAGCGGATAATGGCAGGGGGGGTGTAGGTTTGCAGAGTACATAACCGATAATGGCAGGGGGTGTAGGTTTGCAGAGTATGTAGCGGATAATGGCAGGGTGGTGTAGGTTTGCAGAGTACTTAGCAGATAATGGCAGGGGGGTGTAGGTTTGCAGAGTATGTAGCGGATAATGGCAGGGGGGTATAGGTTTGCAGAGTACGTAGCGGATAATGGCAAGGGGGTGTAGGTTTGCAGATTACGTAGCGGATAATGGCAAGGGGGTGCAGGTTTGCAGAGTACGTAGTGGATAATGGCAAGGGGTGCAGGTTTGCAGAGTACGTAGCGGATAATGGCAAGGCGGTGCAGGTTTGCAGAGTACGTAGCAGATAATGGCAGGGGGTGTAGGTTTGCAGAGTACGTAGCGGATAATGCAGGGGGGTGTAGGTTTGCAGAGTACATAGCGGATAATGGTAGGGGGTGTAGGTTTGCAGAGTATGTAGCGGATAATGGCAGGGTGTGTAGGTTTGCAGAGTACGTAGCGGATAATGGCAAGGGGGTGCAGGTTTGCAGAGTACGTAGTGGATAATGGCAGGGGGTGTAGGTTTGCAGAGTACGTAGCGGATAATGGCAGGGGGGTGTAGGTTTGCAGAGTACGTAGCGGATAATGGCAGGGGGGTGTAGGTTTGCAGAGTACGTAGCAGATAATGGCAAGGGGGTGCAGGTTTGCAGAGTACGTAGCAGATAATGGCAAGGGGGTGCAGGTTTGCAGAGAACGTAGCGGATAATGGCAGGGGGTGTAGGTTTGCAGAGTACATAACGTATAATGGCAGGGGGTGTAGGTTTGCAGAGTATGTAGCGGATAATGGCAGGGTGGTGTAGGTTTGCAGAGTACGTAGCAGATAATGGCAGGGGGGGTGTAGGTTTGCAGAGTATGTAGCGGATAATGGCAGGGGGGTATAGGTTTGCAGACTACGTAGCGGATAATGGCAAGGGGGTGCAAGTTTGCAGAGTACGTAGCGGATATCTCCTAACTGACGTAATCCTAACCAGGGTGGTGACCGACCTGGAAAACAGGGAAAAGGGGGAATATCAGGGTATTTTTAGCAGCAAGAAAATGTCAGGGAATTTTGTGAATTGTCAGGGGAAAAAATAAATGTCATTTGAGTTTTCGTGAAAGCAATTAAGTTATCACAAATATTTTAGGTTATTTATTTGTTACTCTTCAACAGCAATTGTATTACAGATCCAAATTTTTGTCTTGAAAAATAAATATGAACCCAATACCAAACAACGCCATTGTGCGACTACGAGGAAGGAGGCTTATTTTTACTGTAGAATTGGTACTAAACTGTTCACAACTAAACATTTACTTCACCCTGTAGTGGTTCAATTCATAAATACTTCCTGTTACCAAACTTTGTTAGGTCCATGGGTTGCCAAACGCAAACACCTGTAAACTGTGTGTCGTGCATTCACAAGTTAGTGCCAAACCATTTCGTTGCTACCAAATTATTCAAAACTTTAAAATACATCGGTGCTAAGTATGTTTTGGTTTCAAATTTTTATAATTTTTATATTGCATTTTGTACGGTTGCAATTGGGACACCCAGATATTCAACTGTTAACGCCGCCTGACTACAGATAAATACAAAATTGTAGTTTTGATACTAAAATCTCAGAACGTTAAGCGCACCTTTTGAGTGGTAAAATTGTGTTATGACTGATTTAGAATGAAAAAATTTGTTATTAAACTTTAAGTAGGTAATGAATAAAACATACTTTTAATGGATATTTTGACTACTTACATTAATTGTGATGCACATTTGTTCATTGCAAATAGCTTCTACAGTATATGTATTAACCTTTAGAAGTCTGCAATTTGGTGATTTGTAATTGTAGTTGATAAGCTTCAAAGTAGACAAAATGTCATAATGCAAATTATAAAAATACTTAATCGATTTTGTAGACAAAATTTGGTCACGTAACAAATTTGTTAAAGTATTGGTTGGAAAACGGCCTTCTATTTTAGTACTAACTGAATATGTATGGTTACCTTTTATTGTACTCTCGCTTCAAAGATGCTTATGGCAGTGAAATTTAACATTGTCTGATTACTAGACGACTGAAAGTATCTTCTAATGAATTAAATTATTTACTTAACAATATTTTCGTTATTTCATGTCAGCGAACACATTGATTCTAATGCGGTATTTTATACGTAATTGAAATTACAAATTTTCTACGAAGGGAAACAGAACCTCAAATAAATGCTTCACAAAATGTTATATTGTATTTTGCTAATTCATGTTGCATAAGCATCAACTGTCAAGTGCTCGTCTGGACAAGACCTTAACAAAAATTCTTTCATTTAGCTTGGAGAACATGACTTCAAAACATATTACTGTGGACTTTAAATTAAGGATGGGCGAATACCGATACAGATTAACCGGCCAATACCACCTCTATCGGCATCGGCGGCATCTGAACATTATTTGCGGATTATTATTCACCTATTAGTAGCGTTAATTTATTTAACGCAATGTTAAAAAACCCAGCATGCTACGTCTCGTAAAGCATTAATTTACCGCATCCATCAATGAGATATTCTGTCCGGAACCAAAAATATATTTGCAACAAATGTTTTTCGATGATTTGTTTCTGTTGTTTACATTTTACCATATACAGTATCCTGTTAGTACATTTGCCTAAGATTGTATGCATCACTCGTTTTTGGACACTACGTGAATGAAAAACGACACATTTATTCGACAACTGGTGCTATCGATAGTATTGTTTACATTTCACAAGAGTATTTTTTTTTTTTGCCTTTTTACTTTATTTACTGCATTCGTAGGTTGGCAACAATGAGAAAGTAACCTGTATTCTTATTTTCTTATGCATTTATTGCACTTGTAAGTTGTTGGCAATGAAAACGAAACACACATTCTATGACACTGTTGTTATTGAAAATGGAAAGTGAAAGCAAATACATCAGATTTTGACTGGAGTAGTTCTTATTGGAAACTGTCTGCTGCAGTTTTGGTTAGAATGTTGAAGATCTGAATAAGACTCAGCAAGTAATAATTGTCACAAATATATCAGTTGTCATTTTAACCAAGGGATTAAGTATGGCTCGGCCGACAAAGGAATACTAAGAGAAAATATTAATATAAATAAAAAAAAATTCTCTCAATTTCAAGTGAATATTTAATATTAAATTGATTTCAATAAGTTCTTTTTAATTACATCTTTAGGCTGTTGGTGTAAACAATCATGCATGTTGAGGTTATGTATGGTATTTCCTCAAATCTAAAATCCAAGTCCGCATCAGATTGCCTGAAGTTTCGAACGTTGACTTTAATTAACTCTGTTTGTAATGAATGCTCTATTTTCTGGTAACAGTTTTTCCTTGACTGTTAAGTCCCTTATTTGCCCAGTTAAATTGTCTGTTTTATCATTTATTATTTAATTATTTTCGTATTTCATTTATATGCTTTACACACCTAATACAAAGTGCTAAAAGTGTTCACAAAACCAAGTTCTGAAATCTAAGTAATAAAAAGTATTTGGAAATATTGGGAATTATTATTGTGCTCATCAAAACTAGTATCGGCATCGGCAGTTGAGAATTGGTATCATTGGTATGTGCAAAATGTGGCATCTGCCCATTCCTACTTGAAATGTCACAATAAAGCAAGACATTCTGTTCTTGCCCAAACAGATACTTAGAAAATTGCAATTTTGGGAAAAGTCACAAATTTGGTCAGTTGCCTACATTTGAACATTGAATTTAAATTCTGTGGAGAATTTGCATTTCTACAGATTTTTACTTTTTTACTAATGACCTGACGCCATCGAGTGAGACACAAATACTTACTGGTAATTTGGACTCCAGCAGTGCTTCCCAATCACCGCACTATTGAAACTCAGGGTTCTCGGGGATGCTCACCCATGCGTACTAACAAACACGTAGGCAATACTAAACTTTTACTAAACATCACTTGAAATAAACACTAAATTAAATATATGTGGCTAAGACACTGTCACTACTGAACGAAAGAATTAAGTTCATTGTAGTCTTGATTGTATTGTTATTATGCATACACATCAACGTGAAAATGAAATGATTATCTCAGTCATGACTAGCCAATTCCGCTTGGGTGTTCCCCAGCCCGTAATTAATCTAGCGCACACCTAGATGGATGATCTCACAGAGATGCGTGAAAGCACAGCCTTCACAAGGGAAGAGGGCCGACAGCCGCTAGGGTGGACTGACAGTTTTTCCCTGAAGACAGGACACTATGAATTACAAATGAAACCCTTGATGATACATATTAACATGTGTGATTACGCGGCATCACTAACACAAACTCGTCAGGGCTCACCCTCCAGCACGTGGATAGTGTGGTGATGACCTATACACAGAGCCGGCTAGGACGGGAATAATTGCACAGTACACTAATTACAAAATCCCTCAAATTATATATCAAACAAGATGGGACACAAGATGAATATTCACAATAAACACACACACACGTTTAGATGGCACAGATGCCGCTGGATGAAGTTCGTAGCAGACCACGTAGTGCAGTAAAATTGCAATATTTCTGCGTGGAAACTGCAAGTTAAATTCAAACAAAAGATTATTCTTGCTGAGAAAATTATTCTCTTTATGATTGAAGTGGTTACAGGCTTGTAACATGCCTGATAGTAAAATCAAATATTAATGTGACAGCGTGGTCAAGTACAAAAAGCATTAATTTACGTAAAAAATACATTAAACCCACAATAAAATTGACATAGAACGCTGAAATAAATATTGCACATACAATGTTACGTAAATAAGCTCTCAAAACGCAATGGTGGCATATACAAAGACTTGCGTCGGTCGTCCACGTGGTTATACGTGGTGTTGCCATAAAATATTCAAACACGAAAAATACCCTCAAATACACATATAAAAACAAAGCCCTTAAAATTGCACAGCAATTATGCAGAAGTTACAACGTAACACCATAACCATAGGCGGATGGCGCTTGATTCAAGTTGCGCAGGTCGCATGACCTCGCTGATATCTTTCTGCTCCGTCTCCTTGATTAAGTTAAATACACCACAAGGATGCAATATATTAATAAAGTGGAAGCATAATGCTGGTGAAATATCTGGCAAAACGTACGCAAGCAAAGGTTAACCAGTAAACTAACTACGGAAACCTAAATCAGTGAACAAAAGTTGTAGTGCATAAGTGACAGTGTCTTACCTCACCATCTCTCCTCGACAGACTGTCCAGAGACAAGCGTCACACACCTACCATGGCCGCCTACAGGGTTCACATAAGCAGAAGTGCTATGCACGCGGAGTAAAATATTTTATTAGTGAAAATAATATGGCACAAATTAAATTAAGTATTGTTTTACTTTTCTATAATTTTCTTATGAATTTTCATATTATTTTAATATCTCTTTATGACTGGGTTCATGCCAGAATGTTAAATGTTCTTAATCTCGGTGCCGCGGGCACTTCGAATTTTATAACCAAACAATTTAAAAATAGTAACAAGCCCTTTAAGGCATTTTAAGACATATTAAACTCTGCAAATACAATAGAACACATTTTACACTGAAAAATAACATTTATATGAAAGTTCAAAATTATTGGCCTCTTTGCGCACGTGTGGGACATGTGAAACGTGCATGGTGAGCGCCGTCATGGGCTCTAGTGCCGCTGGCTGTTACCCGGCATCAGACCTTTCAATACAGTTTGAAAATAAGTATTCTTTTGTAATTTTGGTGCAGTGAAAAAGTCAAATCTAGATAGATTTTTTTTTAATTTTGGGGAACTCAAAAATAGTTAGTTCGTAATTATAGTTAACGTGAAACAATACACATGTATTGAGTTTGATCATGGGAAGAAATGTATCGGTCGGGAAAACGGGGAAAAGTCAGTGGTTTTCTTCTTCTTCTTCCCGCATTGTGTAGCCACCCTGCTAACCTACAGAAAGCTCTGCTGATGTTTACCATTGGCAAAGGGGTGTTCCGAGCAGCACACACTGGAATAACGGCAACAATATAAAACTGGCGTGGCAACGTGGTGTGCAATCTAGCAGGGATTAACTGAACTTGCTTGCCCTCCTAGCATAATTATGGTGTGAACTGGTGAATAATAAAGGCTGCAAGGCAAACAATACAATCTAATACAATCTCACTTTTTAACATAATAATTTTAAGCTTCAAACTCCGTGCAAAATACCTAAGGTATGGAGCTGAAGTAGTTTAAAATTAATATCTCAAAAAGCGTAATCCTTCAATATTTCTTCTAATACCAATATACTGAGGTACGTACCCCCTTCCCCTGCCTGAACCTTACACTATCACACCGCTTCACATACCACAAGAGTCTACGAGTAGCCCGTGCCCTCTTCCACTGCAACCAGAGTCGGCCGCTGCCTCGTGAACAGCAGGTAGTGTCGACCTGTTGCAGTGTGTGTGACCCCTGACTTCGTGCCTACACGTAAGCCCACACGTCCCTCATTGTACACTGGCATACTGCCGCCACAAGAGTAATGCCTTGTTGGTATGGTCCCTGCAGTACTGGCTTTTGCAGGCTGTTTGGAGGTCACCTCCGTCATCCTCACACACACACTGTGTCGAGCAGAGTTTTCAAAGTAAAATTAAATCTAGGGGTTACAACCCCCAAGTCCTCCTGCAAACTAGGATGCTCACCACCCTCTCAGTCATTAATGAGAAAACTCAATGTGAAGGGGAACCCCCCTCCTCTCCTTCAAGCTAGCCACGGACCAGTGAGTGCCCTTTGGTGACATTAGGGTTGTAATTAGGATTTTCCTTGTACTGGGTGACATCCCTGCCTAATCGGACACTGAGGCTAAAGCGATCATTAACCGCCCGTAGAGAGTTGGCCTTGTGACCAACCCTTTAGGTGTAATTGATTTGACGTCATTACACTTGGCAGCTTAAAATGCTACAAAATAATTACTGCATTACTCCATGACTGGATAAAATTTTAGAATTAACAGGGATGTCTGGATACATCCAAAATACGGAGACTGTAATAATCTGTGGTATGTCTCATTGCAGGGACCATGGAAGGCGTGGACGTAGTGCAATTGGACGATAACTCAGCCACCAAGCATTCACGAGGTCACCAAGGAGCAGGCACGTTTCTCGTCCTGGCCTCTGGGCTTGACAAGGTGAGACTCCACCCCTTATGTTGCACAGTGTCCGGCTGTCAAGATGTAGCGTGTAGCTGTACAGTTGTAAAATGTCAGTACCCAGGGAACATCCAATTTGATATGTACCTAGTGCTGACAGACACGAAAATACTTGAATAATCAGGATATAGAAAGATATTATTTAGTGAAGCTACATTTTTAACTATCATATTGTGACACCTAAAACAATGGAAAATATGGTAGCTTGCTTATGCATCAAATAAACGTTAATTGTAGCAGTTATTTAAGTAATTGAAAGTGCTGAAACTAAACTTTTAAGCCAAATGTTAACATGCTTTAATACAATAACTGTATTGTATTTCCAAGAGGTTACGTATTTAATGAGTGTAGTATCTCTATATGGTAAACAGACTTCATTTTCCCCATGCACAACCATAGACAAAACTAAAACTTGCTGTACTCTGAACAAATATAAAATAAGCTGACATTTGATATGGGTTTTAATGTTGTACTAAAAACTGTTAGTACTTTAAAGTGAAGCACTTTGTAATGAGATTTTTAACATTTTTGTGTTTCCTTACATATACACAATCTGTAATCCTCTAATAGGTGTTATTCTCTGAAGTAACTTATATGTAATTACTTGTATTATGTACATGTTTTGGGAAGATGTTGATTTAATTTTTTTTTTTTTTTGCTCCCCCTGGCAGCACGGGCTGGACTCTGAGAAGCCGTTAAAATACACCCACCTGGACGTTGCCCCATCGGCCACAACATCAAATGGAGATGGCACCGGCTGCCCACTTCTGGGGCTGTATGCGCACTTTGTCCAGAAACACTAGAGGTGCACTACTCTCGACATTTGTACTGAACTTACGTTAACTTTTGTTTCTTAAAGTTGTGAGGGGTTTTTATACTCACTTTTTTTATGTATACATCTATGAAATTGTGCTTTAAAATCAACGAAGTATGTAACATTTTGGGTTTGCTTTTATTCATTGTCCATGAAAAAATGATCACAATAAAGATTATTTTTCTATAGTTCACTTCATTTTATGTGTTAAAAACCTTTTATCCCTAGTAGTGAGTTGTCTGTGAAGACTTCAAAAACTTCTGAAAATTCTGAGTGGGTTATTCACTTTTTAGTGCCTTCAAAATTCATCCCCTACCAGTGCGGCTTCCTTTACAATTGTGTACTTGTTTCTGGCGAGATATGTATTGACATGTGATGTGTTATGTAGTAAACACGTATTGGAGTCATGGTCCTTTTGGTCTAGGAGCTAGACCGGGTGCTCCCATTTCCTGGAGGGTTCTAGTCGTGACGGAGCACCGGTACTCGTCCGTTGTACAGGACTGGCCTGGTTGCTTGCCGGAAGGGCAAGAATTTGGGTTCAGAAAGCGCAATCTCTAGCTTAGAAGCTGCTGCCTTACAAATGAAACCTGAGCGACGGAGCTCGCTGGGTTTACGTTCAATAATGGGTATAGTGTGAGTTGGCTAAGGTACTCCAGGTCTGGGTGGATGTGGGGGCCGAGGTGCTCGGCAAAGTACAGCTGGTATCAGATGAGCAATAGCCGGGGTGGGCTGCTGAATTGGTTGGCTGAGGTGTCCACTGACACACCACGAGTATTCCTCTTGGCCGTTTCAAACTGGGTCGACGAACAAGTTCTTTGGGATCTCGGGTTACACTGGGTCTTGCAGATGCATGAAGCCGTGAACCTGTTCCCTGGGGTTGAGCTTAGCTATTGAAGCGACAAGGGCAGGGGATAAATCGTGCAGGCGGCCCGAAGCAAGTGATGTCTGTTTCACACTATCCTTCAGACCTAGCCATCTGGAATAGGTTATCAGGACTCGCACAATACACCCTCCTCGTACGTTATAAGGAAGGCAGGCTCCTTGTTCTTTGCTTTACATATCAGACCATGTGAGGGCCATAGACAAGATGGACACCCTATTCCAGCACCTGGTGCAGATGCGCAGTACATGCTGGAAGTCAGACCGCACCATCGTGGACCACTCAACGTGGGTGTTGCTCTGGTCAAGTAGAAAGAGACACAAACACTAAGCAGACAAGCTGACACAGAGGCAGTGTACCAGTGTGACTCCCCCGTTCTGTCACACAGTAGACAGAAAGGGTGGCCAAGCTAGGTGCTTGTGGGTAGTAAAATATAGTGTATTGGCTCATCTGGATAATTTCCCGGAATCACCTGCATTCCCTTCCCGTAGGGAATTAACTGGGAGCTGGGTGCTATGTCTCCAGGAATGCGGAATCCAAAGTTTGAGCTTAGCACATGTTTATTTCCGTTGATGGGAAATGCATGTGATGACATATTCTCTATCTCCTGCGTCGGCACGAGTTATCGCTGGGAAGCTAAAGTACGTGGTTAAACCTGCAGAGGCATCTGGTGTAAAATAACTGGGGTTCGTAGTATTGAGTGAACACTTTGCTAATTGTTCTGCTATTATTACGTGTTAGTCTCCGTATGTGTCTGAGTACACTTTAATACTGGCATGGTGTTGGGATAACTAAGGAGGGGTAGGGCAGGATAAGGCGAATGATCAGACATTCGTAATGATTCCGAACAATGTGTGCTGGAATGCAAAAGGCTAGGGGCTGGTCTGAGCAATGAGTGCTAGACAGCTGAAGACTGGGTCAATCTAGTCTGATTCCCGAGCGGCTAGCGGTGGAGAACGAAGACAGCTGCAATAAGTAAAGGCTTAAATGGCGCATGCTGGTCAGTTCCAAGCAATGAATGCTGGAGTTCTGAAGACTGGTCCGGTGTCGAAAGCTGTTGCTCCTTTTATACTCATTTGGGCCCCTGCCCAATTCTAATTGGCTGGTGTCCTAAGGGTGAGGGGTTGTTGCTGAGTGGGGAGGTAGCAAATTCATGACTTGCCAATGTGACGTCACCAGTTGGCTAGAGAATGGGGAAGCAAAGATAAAAGAAAATCTTACTAGTACGTCTATTTACCAGGGGATAAAAGAACTCGTTGCCTTAAAGCATTGTTATTATTATCTGGTGAATAAAACTATACACTATTTAGTACGTCGATCCTACACAGTAGATAAAAGAATTTCTTAAATTGCAGGGAGAAATTGTAATGCAAACTTCTAAACTCACAAGCAAAGTTATATGTAGCATGTAGCTGAAGTTGTCAAATCACCATTGTTAGAAAAGCGTATTGCATCAATTCACCCCTTCTCCGCTGCGATCGAAGCTCATTCTTGAGGAAGATGAAAGGCATATTCTCCGGAGGACAATATGGCTCTCTCTCGACCGGCCTCCATTTGAACAGGATGAGATTAGAGCTCATCCCTGAGGAGAGATGGAAGAAGATTTTCCTAGGACAACTCTGCTTTCTGCTCATTAGTTGGACTTTGGCGGGTTGTAGTATATTGGTCCTACGTGGGGGAAGTTTTCGGTTTCTGCAGGCACTGCCCTTGCTTTCCCATTTCGCCATCACTCCTCTCGACTTGCTTTCTACGCAGGGGACAAAACTAGCCCGACCCCGTGAAGGGAGAGAGAGAGAGCGAGCGAGCGAGCGAGCGCCTCCCTCTACTAGTCACCTTTGTAGGTAATCAGACTGACATCCTTGAGCTGAGACAATATATTCCACGGGTTGGATACCAGAGTACCGGTGCAGAAGGAAAGCTATTCTGCTCGACTTATGCTGTCAAGCTGCCTGAAAAGGATGCGAGTTCTCTGTGATCAAAATCAACCTACCTCTCAGCCAAGTCACCTCAGTGAGAAGTGTGGGGTTGAAAAGGAAGTTCCTTTAGAGAAAGCTATGCCGTTCTCTCAACAGTAATTTTGTCTCCTACCGAATGTACTTCTACCAAGAGTGGTTCTCTAGGCACATGGCACCTCGTGCTGCTCCCCTCTTTAATAAACTTGAACTTGCTGCAACAGCTGAGCGAGGTGAAGGTCGCTCCTAACAGGTGGCGTCTAAACACGTTTACTACAATTCTTACACACTGCAGAAGGTAGACGAACGTTATCTCACTCTAACACCCAGGGTAATCCTATTTCCCTCTCTTCACTGCACAAAAAAAGAGGATAAAAATGGAATTGCTGAGTATCCAGCGGGTGCCAGGCTGCATTTGTCAATTTGTGACAACTTACAAACAAGTGAGTGCACACGGAATAGTATGGTGTACGGAATTGCCCTACAATAAATGTCACAGTTTGCACGTCACTCTTTTCTCTACCTTAATGCTTGCTGTGGCCATCTACACAGAAGGTTCAATATTTTCTGGTGTCGCACAGCGGGCATCTTTTTTCATTTAAGGGGTTTTAGCAAACTAAGGGGTTTTAGTGAGCTAAGCGCTTCTAGACTTATCTCACTGCTAAGGGGTCGTAGTAGAGTGAATTGGCAGGTATAAACAAAGGCGAGTACGACATCACTACAACAAAATGGAATGATAGAATTAGAAGAGAAAAAGCACCTCCGGGATAGTGGTTGAAGCACTTATCGCCCTCCCGAGTTTGTCACGTAATCCTACCACTGTGTGTTGGTTATTATTTTGGCCCGGTGAGTCGTAGGTTCTGTGGGGGGCCGCTTAGTAGGAGGATACCATCTGAAGAGATGGGAATCAAACCCCAAAGTGAGGCGAACTGAGATAGTTTCCCTTCCTGGGAGTTCAATCTTCCTTACTACTAGGATTGCCAAGAGACGGGACGCCAGTTGTCCCGGGGGTGTATGAGTGGTGGGGTGATTTAATCGATAGTGATGATGGATGATCCTGTGGCCGTGTAGGTTGTCGTGCGGGAATATAATTTCTGGTAGGCGAGTCTGCCTGAGACTTCGAGATGATGTTAGGTGGGAGTCCAACCTGGATGGTTTTCCCGGAAGCCAACTTTATCAGACATGTATTTGGAATCTCCTTCCCCAGGGCTACCTTAGGTGGGGTTACCCTTACTGCCGGCGGTGAAGTTTCCGGTTGTATAGGACATGTCGGTTCTGGTTCAGATTCCGACCAACATATACCTAATAAGGCATCTAACTCTGACATGTGCTCAAGGGGAATGAAAGTTGACGGTCTGGACGTGTAATTGGTGTTGTGAAGGTTGACGTGTGACCGCTCTCGTGACTTCAATGTCTATTTCAGAATTAATTTGTCGTAAGGCACGTCATGCACGACTCTTAATACCACCCTTCTTATTGTGCATTGGTACAGCCTTCTGACCTTTCCGCAGATGTGTGTCTTATGCAGTCACATCCAATGCCCTGGCGTATAGATAGGCAGTCCGGTATTAGGACGCCACCGAGGGTAGACGAGGGAACACCGGAAACCCAGGAGCAGTGGCGTGTCTTTTCAGACTTAAAGCATTCTATAAGCTCCGTCTCCTGTGGAGTTCGGCGCGCCTCATGACTAGTCCTCAGCAGGGTTTTCTATTGCACAGGTTTAAAAACACAACAATTAATAAGATACATGAACAGGGATCTAATATTAAAATTGCAGTACGCAACAAATTCAATTTCACGTAATATTTATTACGGTATCAGGAAAATGGCAAAGTACTGGTTGGGTCATACAAAATTAGCTAATGACAAAATTTATTTATGGAAAATTATTCAGGTGAAGGTGAGCCTGGTAAAGTAAAAAAATATGTAAAAAATTAATAAAATTTATGTGTACATAAATCCACGCAAGACTAAAATGTTTTGACGTCTACTCAAGAAACGGGGTTTGTCCAAAAGGCAATAACATTGCAACAGCCTGCTACCGTGGAGTCGTGGATTTTGACGGGTAAAAGGGTTACGGGGTATAAGACGTCGGGTTACCTCTGGAGTGGAGCCGTCCTTCCGGCTGATGTAGTTGTGGACAAGCCTTCCCCAAGCTGTAGAGCTGGTGCAGTCTGCTCAGGCTGCAGAAGTGGTTAAGCCGTTTGCAGGCAGTTGGAGAGGTTGAAGTCGTATTGCAGACCACAGGAGAAGAAAGTGGTCTTTACTGACCTACGCGGCCGGTGAGCATGGTGTCTCAACCGAGGGGTGCTCTTGGACTTCCTTATATAGTAGAAGATCTCGTGGTCAGCAATCTTCTGGGGGTGCGGGGTAGCATAGCCTTCCAGCTCAGGGGTTGGTTTATCAGGGTTGCGGCAGCTACATGCATTTCTTATCGTCCTGCGTGGAGATGATGACAAATTTGAACACCTTGTCCTGAGGCTGGCGGGATGTGGCGTCACACTGCAGCAGAGGTGCTGCGATCTCGTGTTGTCGCTGGAACTTCTTCCACAGATAATTTCAGGGTAGTGGTCCATCAAATATATTTTATTTATTCGAAAGGGTGACGATTACATGATGGAATCTGGCGGGCCGTACATTTCATAATTAATCACGTTAATCATCTTTACGTCCGGGGCTGTCCAACGCGTGGAGTCCCTTTGATCGGTACGTGAAAGTACTTCTGCCACTATTTATGACTTGCCCCAAGCTCTTGTCTGCTCGTTGATGGGGTGAAGTCGCCCATATAGTGCGCAACCGTGCTGCACAGCATGTTGGCATGTGTCAACCCTTTGAGAAAATATATACACTTGAGCAACATTCTCTGGCTGGTCTTCTAACAACCTTTTTTTTTTTTTTTTTTTTTATAGTCCTGGGCTGTTTTGCGGAAATGATTCTATGCATAATCAGCAAAAATCTATATTAGTTTAACGTAATCTGAAAACAAATGGCACTGAGTAAATAATATTTATTTAACAAAATATTACTTTCTTCTTGCAACCTTGCTACATCAAGCTTTTAATCTCTGGTTCATTTGCGAAACTGATTCTACGCAAAGTTAGCAGTCATATTATTGTGGTGTCATTTCCATTACTGATTTTACACGATAGCAAAATGGTTTACTCAATCAAACTGATAATCAGTTATTTATTTCAACTTTCATGTTTTTAAGAAAATAAAAAGTTGATTTGATACCGTGCGAAAATTATGAACAGGTTTCACCACTTTAACAAGACTACGGAATGTTGGATTTTAAAATCTCAAAATGCTTACAACACACCAACCTGTTTAATTGTGATTCGTCTCTGTCTGTGTTTACAACACTACTTTCTCACTTGGCATCTAAAATGTTTTTACACACTGGACATCTTCTTTATGGGAAGTCTCTCTCACTGGTCGCACTTTTGCTTACTATTTGAGCTATCTACAAGCTGACTCTTTCTGTGGGTTACGTACAGATGTGTGCAGTCAACAATGTGCAGCACTTGACTAACTAATTCACACACTGGCATTCACTGCTGCGATGGGCGGTCTCTGCTGGAACGTCTCCTCCTCCTGTGGGTTGTGGGGGGGGGGAGCATGCGACTCTCCCTTGACAGTAATCGATGGGTGTCGGGGTTGACTGGCCTGCTGTTGGTGACTCTGTTTCCTCTCCACATCCACGGTGATGTACCTCAGGGTCGAATGCTGTATTCTTGGCTTCCTCTGGGGCTGACAGATTCCGGGCTGCATCCACAGTTCTGGCAGGCTCTCCCTCGCGTCCGTGTTGCAGGACCGGCAATGCATTTATAGGTAACCTGTGGGTAGAGGACTGAACACAGTACATGGGGTTAAGCACAGAACTAACTGCATCAAGATTACTGAAATTCTCGGAGGTGTGAGCCTCGGGATAGTCCTGTTTACACTCCTGGTGGTGGGCCTGTAAGATGGCCTGAGTGCTGGACTGCACCTGGGACATGAAGCTGGCGGCATCTGCATTGAGCTGGGACTGCACAGCTCGGGTGTCCGCATGATCTGTGTCATGGGCATTCACTGTGGAGTCAAGCTGCTCCAGTGCCTGGAGATGGTCTCGGAGACTCTGGAAGCTCTGGGTGTGGTGCAGTGGCCTCATTGAAGGAGGGGGGGGGGGGCTGTTCTTGGTGTGGGAGGCTGCAGCGGCGTCCGATGTGGCAGGTCCTCGCTGAGATGGCTCGAGGGGGCCATGATGGCAGGGTCGCCCACCGAGATGAGGGCTGTGGTGGTGCCATCGACCTGGCGGTGCTGGTGGTCGAATATCCCCTGGTGCCAGCAGTGGGTGCGAGGTGTTGACGACTTGATAATTGGTCTGCTGGGTTTCTCCAGGAGACTTCAGTGTTGGTCGGAGTCCACCTCCCTGGGCGCTGGGTGTACTTTCGACAAAATTTCGACTGGGTGGACAGTACTGTCCGTTCTGAAGGCTTGGTGCTGCTGTGCTTCGGGAATTTTATTCGAAGTGGAGCAGAGTAAGCACTGGTTGTCGCTGGTGGTTCCATACCATATTTCCTTGTTGGTGACAACGTCCATATGTTCTTGCAAGCAGATGGTTTGGTGGCTTTTTCCCTGGCGTCCGATGTGTCGGAATGCAGCGATGCTGGGGTGTAGTCTACTGAACAGCTGTCGGGGATGGAATTTGGGTACAGGTGCATCTGGCCTCTCGTGGCTTTCTGTACTTTCCTGCGACAATCCTCTGCCCAGTAGACATTGTCCTGTCGTCCTATTACTTTGAAGAGGCCTTGCCACTTTCCCGCCGACCCGGGGCTGAACTAAGCGTTTCCCTGGCTCAAGGGATGGCTGCGAAAAAGACTGTCTCTCCCATGCCAAAAGCACAAACTCGAGTACATGGGGGAGGGTATTTCTGGTTGATATACTCCTCTTGGCGTTCTCTTGACAGTTCAATATGTCGTTGAGTATCTTGGCATATTGCTTCGGGATGGGACAGTTCTGTAGGTGTGTGGTTCCACTGCCATTCTCCCGGACGTCATAGTGTGTACCCTAACAACAATTGATTGGTGGTGTGGAATCTATTGCCTCTTTGATTTTGAACGAAGAGGATTCTGGGCAGTTGGCTGTCCCAATGGCGGTGATCCTCCAGTTCCATAGGTATCGGCGTGTTCGTCGAGTACCTCCTTCAACTGGTAGAATTGAGTTTTGATGAGATCATGTTGGATCTATTGAGTATTTATGGTGGCCATAGCTTGCCATTACGTCGAATACTCCCAATGTAGCATAATGCATCTCTCATCTCCCAGGTATATCTTGTGTTTCCTGTGGTCCACAATACACTGCTTCTGGTGTAGCCATTGGTGCCCCAGGATGTCTTCTACATCCTGGGTTACAACGAAGTCTGCTTGCGTTGCGGTGCACTAGATCTCAAAAGGAAGCGTGATACAACCATCGACGATGATGGTACACTCAAGTTTAGCCATCCTCACGGGCTTGGTTTGGAGTTGCAGGTTGGCTGTTTGGTCGTCCTTGAGCATATTGCGGTGAATAAAGTTTCCCAAGGCTGCGGAGTCAAGCAGGGCCAAAACATTCCTGCCATTAATCCGGATTTCAGTATAGGGAATTTCGGGCATCTCCTCGTCTAGGAGCTTGACAGCTTGCCCTTTCTGACCGACAGGTTCGCCCCCATTGAACTGCAGGCAGTGGTATTTCCCTTCGGAATCTTGTTTTATGAGTTGGACCCTGGCTCAGTGGTTCATCGCACGCCGTTTGCACCCTGTACTTCCATGCATTCTGTCTTAAGTTCGGTCTTCTGTGGGCAGTCTTTGTTAAAATAATACTCGGGACAGTACCAGCACTTCAGTAAGCGTGGCACTTGTGGAGGGGAAGGTGTTGGCTTAGCTCTTCGTTACATAGTTTTTCCCTCTTCCACTGGCTTGAAGGGTTTCAGTTGATTGAACAGAGCTTGCGCCTGGAAGTTTCTCTCCGCTTCTCAGGCTCTCTCGATAAGTTCGTCCTTTGACTTTTGCTTGGGTAGTAGCAAAATGTCCCTAAGACATGGTTGTAGTAAGCTGATAATTTCACGAATACATCCATCTTCAACCCTGTTAGAAATATGCACCGGTACATTAGCACCTTTCGTCTTGCAAATATCTCGACCTCTTCTCCGAGTTTCTGGGTGTGATCATAAAACTCAGTCGTCAGATGCGCCAGGACATCCTCTCCTGTGAAGCATTGTGATAATCTGGTATTAAGCTGTCTCCAATCGGACATGAATTCCCCTTAGAAGTTCAACCAATCGAGTGCTTTGCCTTACAGCTTCTGCTGGGCTTGAGTTAACCACTGCTTCTCCGGCACCTCGTGGGCTCAGAACTCCTTTTCGCATTCGTCGGTGAATGTTATGGGGTTTTAATGTGGCCTCCCGGCGAATTCAGGTAACTGTAGTTCCCCTAGGCTGTGGGTTTGGCTTCGGAGTGATGTCAGGCCTGCATTAGAGGGTCGATATTTTGTGGTTCGTTTGCATATCTCGCATTGGTATATGAGGCTAGACCTATTAACGGGCTCATCAGGTCAGACAATGCAGGCATAGTGAAACGTTTCACTGCATAGGATACACCTGGTAGTGTGGATTCCGCATCCAGCACACGTGACCCAACTGCAGTATGCAATTTGCACACGATAAAATGTAAACAAGAACAATTTGGAAACGCCCACGGACCAGAGTGTATGGATGAATGTTGAAGTTGGCGAATTATATTGGGACATAGGACATTGGGACAGCGAGCTATGATGTCAGAGGGTTATGTGCACCAATCAGCAGTTGGGAGTCCGCGAACCATTGTCTGCAGACCAATTATTGTCGATTAGGCCTTACAGGACTAACCTGGTTGTTTCCCGGCAGGGCACGAAGTCGGGTTCATAAAGCACAATCTTTTGCTTGTGGCTGCTGCCTTAAGAATGAAACCTGGGTGACAGAGCTCGATTGGTTTACGTTCAGAAATGGGTTGAGTGTGAGTTGTCAGAGGTACTGCAGGTCTGGATGGAGGTGTGGGCCGAGGTGTTGGGCGAAGGACAGCTGGTATCAGATAAGCAATAGTCGGGGTGGGCTGCTGATCTGGTTGGCTGAGGTGTCTACTCACCCACCACAGGTACTCATCTTGGTCCGTTCGAACTGGGTCGGCGAACAAGTCCTTTGGGATCTCGGGTTCCTCTGGGTCTTACAGATGCCTGAAGGCATAAACCTGTTCCCTGAGGCTGAGTTTAGCTATTGAAGCGAAAAGGGCAGCGGATAACTCCTGCAGGCGGCCCGAAGCAAGTAATATCTGCCTCACCCTTTTCTTCAGACCTCGCCATGTGAAATAGGTGATCAGGACTCGCACAATACACCCTCCTCGTACGTGAGAAGGAAGGCAGGCTCCTTGTTCTTTGCTTTCTGTGTCGGACCATGCGAGGGCCATAGACAAGATGGACACCCTATTCCAGCATCTGGTGCAGATGCGCAGTACACAGTGGAAGTCAGGCCACTCTGTCGTGGGTCACTCACATGGGTGTTGCGCTGGTCGAGTCTTTCCTACTTAGGGGAATGTCTGTTCTTTCTTGGCA
Organism: Dryococelus australis; assembly: GCA_029891345.1. Lineage (NCBI taxonomy): Eukaryota > Metazoa > Arthropoda > Insecta > Phasmatodea > Phasmatidae > Dryococelus > Dryococelus australis. The sequence goes on along the minus strand of CM057006.1, from coordinate 22,365,598 downwards.
CATATGTACAGTGGAGAGAGAGACAAACACCAAACCGACAATATGGTGGACAGAAAGGGTAGCCGAGCTAGGTGCTTGTAGGTAATAAAATATAGTGAATTCGTTTATCTGGATAATATCCCGGGATCACCTGTTTTCCCTTCCCGTAGGGAGTTAACTGGGAGCTGGGTGCTATGTCTACAGGAATGCAGAATCCAAAGGTTTGAGCTTAGCACATGATTATTTCCGTTGATGGGAAACGCATGTGATGACATATTCTCTATCTTCTGCATCGGCACGAGTTATCACTGGGAAGCTAAAGTACGTGTTAAACCAGCAGAGGCATCTGGTGTAAAATAACTGGGGTGTGTAGTATTGAGTGAACACTATGCTAATTGTTATGCTATTGTTGCGTGTTAGTCTCCGTATGTGTCGGAGTACACTTTAATACTGGCATGGTGCTGGATAACTAAGGAGGGGTAGAGCAGGGATAGTTCTAAGGGCTGAAGGAAGGAATTCCCTTGATTCTGGCACATCCGTGCAGAATAAAGGGTGGGGTTGACAGGGTTCGTCGCGAAAAGAGACACCTGACTAACGCTAAAGTCAAATGATCAGACATTCGGCCCGCTCCCCTAACAAGTTTTACTGATGAATTGCGGGTCGATGCTTTTAGGCCTACAAGGCATTTGCGCTTACCATGGGATTAATATGAATGGGGAAGGATGAACATGGATTAAAAAAATAAAAAAAATCTGGAGTTGTGTAGTGTGGTTGTTAAAAAATCTGGGGTGAATTTTGAAAATATTAAATTAAAACCTATTGTATAGTTAATTTAATGGCATGAAATGAACCAAGCGTCATGGCAGCCATAAGCACTGGGACCTCCGACACTGATGATTTGGGGGGTGGATTTTTATTGTGTTTTTGTGATTTTTGTTCCTTGGTCATTTAAAAATTACGAGACAAATGTTAGTAATGAAGGGTTGACGAAAGCCTTTGGTTAGTAGGGTTTTGGAAATAACTTCTAGCTACGGTCCCTTATTGTTGTGTTCGTGGTATTTGTGTAGAGGTTAGGAGTGGTTTCTTAGGTTCTGGCAGTGCGATACTAGTAATTATAAGTCATAAATTTAAGAGTAAATATAGGATAAATAGTGATTGTTAATTATTTAAAGGATAATAATAATACTTACAGTATGCACATTATACAGGCCTGGTTGTAAGTCGGGGAATGTATTTGTGAACTTGGTGTGTTTCGTGCATGTATTAGAGTGTTGTGTGTGATCTGGGTGTTAGGTGTGCCTAGCTATTGCTAAATCTGAGAGTGTAGGGAGTCCCCCCCCCCCCCCCCACACTTACACCTTTTCTTTTTCGCTAGATAGAATTAAATCCCTGTAATTGTAAAATATAAAATCTAAGCACACAACTAAAATTATTGTTATCCCTAACATACAGTAATAGTATGCAATGTATATTCTTTTACGTACAGTATTAATCGTTTTTGCCGTAAGCTCTTACTTTATTTAAAGTAGGCCTACTAACTTCTTAGTCTTGAAGAAGAATACAAACATTCTTTCCAAAAATAAAAGCAATGGTATTATCAGTAGTCAAAAGTTGCATATTACAAGCTACGACAGACTGCATGTAAATCTTGTATTAGAGGCCTACCATATTTAATTCCTTTAGCTAATTGAAAAATTCTGGAAATAATTCTTCCACCGTGTTACAAATGATAGGAATAGGAAGTTGCAGTGGTTAATTAAAAATGAAGAATCAATTAAATCATGTTAAACTCAGTTTTATTCCCTCCTCATGTGTGTGTGAGGTACGGCAGCCCAGACGACTAGTGATCCCATACCATGCGCAACTCGTAACTTCCCGCCACCATACTGAATGCAAGATACGATACATACGCAAACTATGACGGTTCAATTAACCCATTAAGATTACGAGAGAGTACGGAGTAATAATTTAATTGTTTAAAACTTAATGACTTAGATAAAGTCACAGTAAGAAATAAGGTTAACAGAGGATTTTCATTTCTATTTTTACTTTTTATTTTCCCCGTCGATTTAACGCCATGCCGCCTTGTGCACTTGCACTGGTTGCACCCTATTTAGGATGTCTATCCTACACGGTAGATAAAACAATTTCTTCAATTGCGTGGACAAGCGGTATTGCAAACTTCTAAACTCGCAAGCAAAGCTATGCGTAGGATGGAGCTGAAGTCATCAAATCACAATTGTTAGAAAAGCGTCATGCGTTAGTATTTACAGTACAAATCGTTACTTGTCACTCTACGCCCTGCCTACAGCAACTTAGTCATTCAATATAGTTGGGGACACCTGTTTTTCGTGAAAAGATTCTATGACTTGTACTCCAAAACATGTTATTTCTGAACCAATATCATGATTGGATGGTTTTAAATTGCACACATCTTTAGTACCTACACTCCAATCATGAATGTCCATTGTCAGTGTTTCGAGATATTGATTGTTAAGCTCTCTAGAGAGAAGGATAATGATGGACACTCATCACACACGAACTTACCGCCTCGCCATCTTGGTATTCACTGCTACTCCTGGGAATGCTGCCGGATTACTTGCGAGATACTGTATGCATGCGTGCTGTGCACTGTATAGTTCCACGGCCACACACATAATATAGTACATGAGAATATACAACATACTGCCTGCCGAGACCGACCGAGGTCTCTAAGAGTACACACACAAACAGTCAGACTACGTTTAAAATATCACATTTTGAGAACTGGCAAGCAATATTGGGTTGGCAGGTGGTACATTTTATGTGCTGGTCAGCACAATTGTCCCTTCTGGGTGCGCACTTACGCCACACTGATGATGTATGGTCAGGGATGTAACTTGACGACTCTGACCAAGCACCAGCCCAATGGGGGTATAAGTTATTCACCGACAAGGATCCCACAGTGAGTCCTGGTTGGTTGGTGTGCCACTTGCCTCGAGGTTGCAGCTGTTGCAGATACTCACGATACCATCATTTCCAAAACTGATTGGAAAGTGCACGCATCATTTTCCATCTCCGGGAGAGGCAGAGTGCACTGTTACTGTTATCACACGATTCAGGGACAACTACAAGGGGTCTACCAATAAGAAAATGCCCCGGTGTGAGGGCAGCAAAGTCACGTGGGTCGGATGATGATGATGTTAATGGTCTATAATTAAGAAATTTTTCAGCCTTATTACCGTGCCGCGTAACCGCCCCCCCCCCCCTTTTTTTCCCCATAGTCCATTTGCCCACCGCACCGATTTTCCAGCAACGCACTGTGTGTGCGCACTCTGCAAGGTGCAGTGCAAGTGAGTGCGACGCAAATCCCAGATACACGGGGATAGCGACCAGGAGCGCAGCGGGCGTAGTAATATGTAAAGTAGACCCCGCGTCTATATAAATGAATATGTTTCCACGGGGTTTAAAAGGTAAGAGTGCGTATGCACACGAGACACCTACTTAACAGTCTTAATACCATAATAATATCTTACAAGTGTTTAATGTTGTTTTTCTGTCAATTTCCATTCTCACGTGTTATCATCCCCATCTCACTTCGTTTTTCTAGTGCATATGTATATATTCAATAAAGCAAGGGTTATTTGTGTAGACGTGTGAGAGGTCAGCATGGTAAGTTTAAGTGTTGAAATGCAAATGTGTTTAGTAGCAAAGTAGTTCCACGCGGTGTGCCAGCCCGCCAATCCGGCCAGCACGCCGCGTTTTCCAAGTCAGTAGTCGTTCGTCTTGCGAGGGGTAGAGAATGTTACGTCGTGGCTCGAGTTTCGCGCACTTGGCCGGCATTCAACTTCTGCAATATACTTTATTTTTACCGGAACCGTTTCGTCCTAGCCGCCCGAGACTCCACCCCTCGTACCCATCAAGTGTTTGCATCACCTAGGTGGATATTATTTTCAACTTATTCATTGTGTGACCACGTGCCTGTATTTACTGTTTCGCCCACGTTGACGGGCAAAGCTCAGTTGCAATGTGAGTTGCCTCGACTAAGGACGTGTAAAGCAGATACCTAATAAATTACTTAGTGAAGGGAACATACCACTTGTATTTTATTCAGGTCGCCGAAAGGTATTTCAAGTATGGGCTTTCTCCCGCCAATCTAATCATCACCTATGCAAGTGTAATAATGAAGTGTGTTTGCGAAGCAACTAACAGTATCGTACTGGTTGTGGGGAGCCTAAATATCCCACCGTGCAGTCAGTGAGGAAATCTAATTATTAATCAGAGGAGTACTACAATCCCTGGAGGGATTCTGCCGTGGTCGTTGGCTACGCAGCCTTGAGGAGAACGAGTCAGCTCTACCGATCATCACATTATTTGGTAAATTATGTGATGGTAATAATTCCGAAACCTAAACTTTCCAAAAGTTAACATTCGCTGCTCTTAACCTCATTCCTCGTCTGACCACATGACACGCGTCAAAGTGGCTGCTCGAACGTGTGGCAGATTCCTACCGCCTTTCAGACACTTTTGAGCACATCAAACTCCTCCAACGTGTGAATCTGATTACCAGTGACTCGCCCGAGGTGGTATTTGGCTGACTTCACAACTACTTCCCATAACCCACCTTGATGGGGACTTGCTGAGGGAAGAAAATAAAAATTAGTGGAGTGAGTGAGAGAGAAGTTTTAAACAATGGGAAATTGGAGAAGTGTGATAAAGGATTGTTGAAGCTAATTCGCCGCGCCCAAAAAATTGGTCCCACAATCCCCTGGCGTCTGGTTACAGAAATGTTACGTGGTTTGTGGCAGACTGTAATTAAATTACAAAAGGACACTCGAGCTGGTCAATTGTGGCTTCACAACACGCCATCCATATACTGCAATAAACTTTCATAAATTATATTTAAAAAAATACATAGACCTGGGTTAGTGTTGTTCCCCAACACGCCTTTGGTACAGTGATATAACTTCCAACATAATCACACATCGATTATTCCAAAACTTACGTGATTGCACATAAGTGCGGGTACCTGAAGAAATAAATTACATGCAACAAAATACTTTGAATAAACGTCTGATTATTCAGTACTAACAATGAGATGGTACAAGATTCGAATTTACGGGCATGGCTGAAGCTGCAAAATGGCACAGGCACCGTGGAAGAAAATATTAAAGTATCGTTACACCGGAGGGGCAGCGAGTCTGCTCCGGTTTGGGAGGCATACTCGGAGGTGCACGAAGTTAAGCAAAAGCGTTCCAGGTAAATTTGAAGTCTATTGTAGTTTCTGACCATCACAAAGAAATGCTTCACCTCCGAGCCGCGAGGTAAGCGACTTGCCCTTGCGCCCGTCAAACCAAGACCAAAGAGGTAACATGGCATCGATGACGCCGTGGTACGACGCCGCGCCATAACAGTAAATCCCTTGCAAAATTAATTACGTGAATGACATGTAACGCAATACAGGATATGTAACGCAATACAGGATTAAACATATATTAAATTGCACTGTGTATTTTCCCCTGTTAAATACAAAACATAAAACAAAATTTACGTACTGCTAAATTTTATAGGGAATATTATTTTCATTGAAAAATTTCTCTTTGTTTCCTGGGAAGGTAAAATATACGCCATACTTTGATAACATAAAATTAAAACACCTTGCATTAATTTGTGCCGTTACAAAAAAGTATCCGTATTATGAAAAATATCTCAAGTATATTTTATGTTGCGCCGCTTGAAGAAATCAAAATCACTGCTCCCCTATTCTGAACTGTCATAACAGGGAGACGTAAAATGCTCTGAGAGGACGAGCCAACCTCCACATGGCGTAAAGACGCCTCAGGGTTTTCCGCCGCCTGGCATAACGCTTCGTCCTCCGAATCCGACGAAAAGAGTATAGCCAACTCCTGATCGCATACTTTATCCTTCTTAATAATCGCCGTCTCCCCATCATGTCAAAATGGCGTATCCGCCTTAACGACCTGCACACAAGATTGAAACCAGTCTTGGTAAGTAAGGAACATCATTGCTTACAAATACTACAGGTTTCTTCCAACACATAACCCTCTCAACTTCATCGTTAACAGATACGCGAATACCAAGATTCTCATCTATGCGGGGATATCAGCACTGTTAAATTCAATTAAATCAAATTCCTCAAACACAATAACATCGTAGAACTGTTCATACAAATCGCCAAACACTAAACGACCATTCTCAGGATAAAAGATGCGACACCCCCGAATCACTGGCTCAACGCGCGTACTTCTACCCATATTTGAGAACCCATACAAATACAACTGGGAGCTAGACGTTGGTTCAACTGACGCCCTCAGAGTGAAGCTTCCGCTTGGGGTTCTGGACACACTCGTACTGGCGGGTTAGGTTGCTTCTGTATGCAGTTCCGAAGCCGTTGGCAGACTGCTCAATACTTCAGTCGTCTCCTCGTCTGTTCCCCTTTTGGACATTGACAGAGAAAAAGGCAAAATTTGCTGCTGCACTGCACTTGATGTTATTGCCGCGGGTACAGTTGGGGCTCTCTCTCCTTTCAAGAGATCCCTGTCGGGCGTCGGTCGTAAAGTTGGCAGACCTTACGCTGTTCCGGGCGGCATATTGTTTGTGTTGAGATTTTCAGCCGCTTCTTCGGAGTCCGCTCGATCCCTATTGGGCGTCGAGTCACCATTCACCGATGTTGGGGCGTCCAATCCAACTTGCGGAGCCGGGCAGGAAGGGTTGGCGTGTCAGGTACTCCTCCACCTGTAGCTGGAATGTCATCACGGTGTAATTTCACTTCCTTCTTTGCGCTCACTTTTACCGTGTACGTGGTATTTCCCAGTTGACTCGTAATGGTATATGGCCCGCCCCACCTTGCTGCTAGTCCAGCGCAGAAGCTTTTGTTTCCTGCCGACTGTGGATGTTCACGAATGTACACCATTTCTCTCAGCTGCAGTGATTTTGGTGGTCGTTGTGTATTGGATCAAGATTTGCCGTAGCTCTCTGGTTTGGCATTGTTTACACTTGTCACGTGTTGTTGCATAGCATTGTTGTGACATTTACGAGGCGCAGATTGACGTAGCCTCCACATGTTGCCTTGTGTGTTCCTTCATTTCGGTTTGTCCTGCATTTTGAAATTCCTCTGGCAGCGTGTGTCCGAAATCATCCAAGAAGACGTTTTCCAGTATAGTTTGTGTGTGGTATCCCCGGTGGTATTTTTTCGCCAGGTCTTGCCGAAGTGGATGCGGTCACGGGAAATTTCTATGGCAGCTCGTTGTTCACTAAGCCACAGTATACCCAAGATAATGTTTTCTCTGAGTCCCGGCATTACGAGTACTGAAACAGGCATAGTTTCGTCTCGGATGCTGATGTTTACTGTTGCAGTGTCGTCAATGTGTCTATTTACGTCCCGCGTGGCGAGTTGTAGTGTTTAACTGCCACTGCACTGTTCGGATTTGATTCGGTTCAGTTGTTCAGATTTTATGGACGATTTTGTTTTCAAGGTAATGGACTTAGAATATTTCTGCCAAACGTCAGATACTTTTGTATCTGGATTTATTTTGTAAAGGTTGTTACTTGTTCGTGAAGTTTATAAAGGTTGTAACTTGTTCGTGTATTTTATTTCGCTCCGTGTCATTAGGGAAGACACATCAATAATGGTTCCTCGGCAGACCCGTGTGTCTAGGTATTATCCTAAGAAGGAATGCGTAATAGACTGTCATAATGTGACAGATTTGTCCGAGGTACGATAACGTTTCTGTGTTGTTTTGATTTCGGCGATAGGGGGTGTGTTCCGTATCCCTGCTCTCCGTTTCCCGGTTCCTGATTCATTTGTTCTCTGCGGTTTGGGCAGTCTCGATGCCAATGCATCTGATCTCCTGGGCAATATCTACATGGTCGTGGTGATGGCCAGTCGGATCTGTCTTCCACGTGGCGCAGGCGGCGCGTGTCTGGCGGGTGGCGGACGGGTAGGCGCCATGGTGTTGTTATTGTTTTTACAGCAGCTTGGTATGGTGGGGGACATTTTGCGCGTCACGTGGTGGCGTTCCCCGTTGACGTATCTCCGCCACGTCTCGTGAAATCCCTGCTGCCGTTCTGACAAAAATTGTCGAATCCCGGTTGGATGGCGGATCGAAGAGCTGCTTGATATTCTGGTATAGTCTATTCGCGGTAAAATGAGCATTTTTCAAGGCGCTGCAAAACTGTTCCTTTTACCAGGTAAAAACCGTCAAGAGAGACGTAAAAACCCTTGCGACAAAGAAGTAAAAATTAAAAAATTATTGCATACATAAGATTTAATTAAATAGAATGCTACAGGAGACAGAGTGTTTGGAAAACACGCTCTTAGTTAATAGAGTGGGAAATATTAGTAGAGAGGAGCTATCAAGACTTCACGCACATTAGAAACACCATTTCAGAGGACGCCAATATGAATGAAACGGCTTTTTCGAAGCGCTTTATTTGGAAAGATACGAGTAGGGTCAACGACTGCGTTCTACGATGCTAGGGAGACATTAGTGGCCCACGTGCCATGCGATTAGCTTGTAAACTGGTGTCGGGAGGTTGGGCCTCTAATAGGTGCTATACTTTAACATTGTTAATTGATCTTCCCCTACCCCTCAGAAGATATTCTGTGATTGGCCGACTGATTGGTGGGTACCCTTTCGGCGGACAAAGCGCCCAAGCGACATCTGAGGGACTTTCAAATTTTTTGAGGGTAGGATGAAGGGTGAGGGTGTGAGAGGAGGTAAGTATTGTGGTGTTGGATGTATAGTCGGGTCCTCCTGGTTAGAATCCCATTGAGGGTACTTAAAGCATTATTACGTTTGTAGTGGCATAGTCCTTGGCTCGAGGCCTTTATTGCATCAGCTGTCGGCATGACGTTGGATAGAAACGAGGGCGCGAGAGATCGAGAAGCAGTGGTCTCGCCAGTTCGTGCGGAAGAGCGCTCTCTCGAAAGAGTTCTCTTAAAATAGAAACACGACCTGAGAAAACAATCTCTCTCTCTCTCTCTCTCTCTCTCTCTCTCTCTCTCTCTCTCTCTCTCTCTCTCTCTCTCTCTCTCTCTCTCTCTCTCTCTCTCTCTCTCTCTCTGAAAGTAGCCCGAGGCGCGAATTCCAGCGTTCCTCACTTTACATGTAAATCAGGAAGGCGAATCGAATTGACTGTTTTCCTGGATCTTGGCAGATGCAATTTGGCGATGCGTAAATTAAAAACTAACGTCTCGCGCGCATTTTACATTGTCGTGACACTTTCGGCATACATATATCTTCTCGTCCTTTCTTTGCCTCCAGTCTGTCGAACACTCTTCGAGTATTTTAGTTATTTGCCCACGATCTCGCCCAGCTAAGGCTGGACTCACAACGATCCGCCGCATCTGTCAGTCGCCCGTCCGTCCGCCGATCACGTAATCTTCAGCCAATCGCAGGGCAATTTTTTTATATCCGTCAATCCGTCAAATATTTTTCTAACTTTAACTTTCGACGGACGGACGGACGAATGGGCCACCGCCTTCTGACGACATTTCGTATACGCGAATGCGCACTTTGAGATAACATGTAAGGTGGAGGATATGTGTTTCTTTATCTTATATGGTAAATGCAGGAATTAAAAATGCAAACAATACTTCAGTATTAATTCTTATCACTTAATTAAACTGTTCCCCCAAAATGTTTTTCTCTTGAAAATTTATTTCCAACCAAAATATACCTCCAACTAAATAAAGATCACGATATTAAGTTGTCACACTGAAATCTTGCCGTACAGAAGGATTGACGGTCGAGGGACTGTCGTGAATCGCTTTCAACCGACGGGAGACTAATGGGTGCGACGGATGGTTGTGAGTCCAGCCTTGGCGCGTGAGATTCTGGGCTTGTATAGACTGTTGGCAGCTAATTCAGAACATTTGAAATAAACATTTGAGAAATGTTACTGCCCCTCCCCCCCCCCCCCTTCCCTGGTAATACTGTGACGTGTACTCAGGTTGCCATGCGGCCAGTTCAATTGGTGATGACGGTGGGAAATTAGTTCCCTGTGTCAACATCAACATTGAAAATTAAAACTGTTAGGTAAGTATTCGTGAATTGTGAAACATTTTTTTTCTTTCTATTATTTTTCAATTTGTTAAAGTGTAGGAATTGGCAAATTTGTAAAATATTTTACTTTCCTAACAATGTGACAGTTTCGCTTTACCGGCGCATGAATAAAGTGATCAGGCCCATGGCAAAGTTAATTTTACACATGGCGAAATAATACACTACGTGCTTACAAGTCGATCTTAAGCAGGGCTTTCAAAAGTGCTCACTTAATCGCGAACAGCCTCTACCTACCGTCGGCTCTCGAGACCTCGATGATAAGAGCCGTCCAAATCTCTTCACTCGCTCACTCACTCTACCTACCGAAGGCGTCTTCAAACGTAAACCTGCCAACATCGAAGAGAAGTGTCTTGTCGCGAACTGTGGCCAGCTGTCGTCCTACCTGCGAGGACACCGAACACATGATAGTACAGAAGTAAAACAGCTGTTTGTGCCGCGAATCCCAGCCGCGCACGCCACCGAAATGGCGTCACTGGCCAGAAACGTGTAAGGACTCCGTTCGCCAATCTGCACCTCTGGAGCGTCTCACTCTTACAATGCAGCGTGCGGTGTAATGGACATATTCACTCTCTCTTTCCAATACACGATTTCTGTCGTTAACGCTGCCCTTGTTCCTGCGTGCACTGTTGCCTGATAAATTATCTTTAGGGCCACCTGTTTTTCGCGAAAAGATTTACGTGGATGCTAGACTTCAATATGCTATGTGCACACTTGTAGTCTTCATTCGACTATTGGTCGCTTGGCTTTGGGCAAATACATTCGTTACATAATTGAGCCAATAAGAATTAAGTTTCTCCGATACTGACCGTCCGTGATTCGCGGGCAGACATACAAGACGCGTAACAATTAGAAGCATCCAATCACGAAAGTTGGCGTGAACTAGAGTGCGTTGGAACACAATTTGTCCTGGATCTTTTCGCGAAAAAACAGGCGCCCCTAGTTATCTATTTGCTGCCTCAAAATACGCCATTTTCATTGCGAGCGCGCCATGCAATTACAATGAGACAGGGTTCCTCGCAGGTTTCAGTTTCAAAGGAGCCGCTTAGCTTTACGTAGCAGGCTTCGCTTCTCTTAGAGAGTTGTCAGGGAGATAAACAGATCATATTATCTTAATCAGGTCATATCCTTCGCCGCCCATTTGTTACTCAGCCTGCCAGTTACGTCGCAAAGCTGGAGTGATCTGGCAGCAGCACACGCCATTCACACGGGAACCCTGCGCCCAAGGTCAAGGAGCGAGGTAGCAATACGGGCGACACTAACACGCGCGCCTAGCGCCTCATCGCTCCTACGCGCAAGACCTGCAGTGTTTTCGTCGTAACGCTGTACTGTGCAAATTAGATATGTAACAGGGGTTTTTATTACACATAATGAATAGAGCCAGTGATTTTTCGTGAAAAAATATGAGGACAGGGTAGTTTTCAATACAATAAGCACCCAACAGCAGTTTGTCTATTGCCATTGGTTGCTGTCTGCTTGAGAAGACGTTTTCATATTTGACGGAGCCACTCAAAATTCGCCAACATCGGCACGGCTCTGACGTTATTCGTGTGCTGACAGTTGTAACGTGTCATAAAGTAATTCAACCAATTAAGATAGGTAAAATGACCCTGCAGTGTTTTGCAATATAACCTGTCTTGAAATCTTTTCGCGAAATTTGACTACCCCTAATAATGAAAAACCACATATTAAACTACGCCTGTATCTTTGTACTTAACTCTTGCCGCTTAAGGAAACTGCATAGGCAAGCTTTTCAAATACGATTTTTTTTTTAACCATTTCCACGAATATTTTTCTCCAAGAATACACTTAATATGACAAAAGTAAAAAAGAAAATAGGGGCATATATATATATATAATCTTTTCTGACAAAAAGTCGTATTTACAGAACATTTATTTACCGAGATACCCGTATTCGCGCAAACAACTATTTCACAAAAACGCGGAGGTCCATCCCACTCTTAGGCCCGTATGCCTCGATGGAAGTTTCCGTGGAATATTCCATGGGAGGTTTGCATGGCCGCTGGTGTGGAAGTTTCCGTGGAATATTTGACCGACTGCTGGCCTCCTTCCTGGACGTTTTCGTAATTGGTCACGTGCAATGATCGATGGAAGAGAGGTTGGTAAGAGTCATTTTGTTTATTTAATTTTGTGAAAGAGCGTGAAACTATAAATCGCGGATAAATAGTAAATAACAAACCAAGAAAATGTCTAGTTGTGTGAAAACTGAAGTTAACATTCGCGTTTATTTAACATAATATTGGTAGTTACAACATCGAAATGATGTGCATAAACACGTAATGTTGAAGTCATGAGTGAGAACTGTTCCTGAACGACAGTTGCAGAAGTAAATCATAGAAATATGCGGTCGGTTTTACTTGTTCGGCAACGAGTATCGTTGGATAGGTTCGTCCAAAGAACCCTCAATAGCTGCTTGCATGCAACCTCGGGTAGCAGGTATCGTGGAAGCTTCTGCCCGAGCCTGTGCGGCAAATATTATCGTGGCTTACGGGCTTCAGAGCGCGCATCACAGCAGGACTAACTCAAGTGCCGTGTGACTTCTGCGCGTGTGTGTGTGTGTGTGCGCGCGCGCGCTCGCTCGCTCACGCCATAAATGCGAGTAAAAGGGGAATGAAGAGCGAAGATATTTAGGCGGCTCTTAGCAGCGAGATCTCGAGAGCCGATGAGGGTGATTGAGGTGAGTATGGAGCAGCGCCGGAATGAAAGGGCGGGGGAAACGGGAGATCCCTGAGAAAACCCACCGACCAACGGTATCGTCCGGTACGATTCCCACATACGAAAATTCTGTGAACCGGGGATTGAACATGCATCGTAAGGGTGGTACGTGCCCTTGAAGAAGAAGTTGAAACACACGCTTATTTTTAACTAGAGACCCAGCCCATGACCTTTCCTTTTAGTATTGTCATGTGCCTAGAACAGTTGCGATGTTACAAATGTTTGTTATCGTACAAAGACTGAAAATAAAATGATGTTAAATTAACTCAACATTGGATATAGTTCTATCCACTAAGCCCCTGCAGCCCCACTTGGAATGGCTCTGTCCACTGAGCCACTGTGGCCCCACTTGGAATCGCTCTATCCACTGAGCCACTGTGGCCCCACTTGGAATCGCTCTGTCCACTGAGCCACTGTGACCCCACTTGGAATCGCTCTGTCCACTGAGCCACTGTGGCCCCACTTGGAATCGCCCTATCCACTGAGCCACTGTGGCCCAACTTGGAATCGCTCTGTCCACTGCGCCACTGTGGCCCCACTTGGAATCGCCCTATCCACTGAGCCACTGTGGCCCCACTTGAAATCGCCCTATCCACTGAGCCACTGTGGCCCAACTTGGAATCGCTCTGTCCACTGCGCCACTGTGGCCCCACTTGGAATCGCCCTATCCACTGAGCCACTGTGGCCCCACTTGGAATCGCCCTGTCCACTGAGCCACTGTGGCCCCACTTGGAATCGCCCTATCCACTGAGCCACTGTGGCCCAACTTGGAATCGCTCTGTCCACTGCGCCACTGTGGCCCCACTTGGAATCGCCCTATCCACTGAGCCACTGTGGCCCCACTTGGAATCGCCCTGTCCACTGAGCCACTGTGGCCCCACTTGGAATCGCCCTATCCACTGAGCCACTGTGGCCCAACTTGGAATCGCTCTGTCCACTGCGCCACTGTGGCCCCACTTGGAATCGCCCTATCCACTGAGCCACTGTGGCCCCACTTGGAATCGCCCTATCCACTGAGCCACTGTGGCCCAACTTGGAATCGCTCTGTCCACTGCGCCACTGTGGCCCCACTTGGAATCGCCCTATCCACTGAGCCACTGTGGCCCCACTTGGAATCGCCCTGTCCACTGAGCCACTGTGGCCCCACTTGGAATCGCCCTATCCACTGAGCCACTGTGGCCCCACTTGGAATCGCCCTGTCCACTGAGCCACTGTGGCCCCACTTGGAATCGCCCTATCCACTGAGCCACTGTGGCCCCACTTGGAATCGCCCTATCCACTGAGCCACTGTGGCCCCACTTGGAATCGCCCTATCCACTGAGCCACTGTGGCCCCACTTGGAATCGCTCTGTCCACTGCGCCACTGTGGCCCCACTTGGAATCGCTCTGTCCACTGAGCCACTGTGGCCCCACTTGGAATGGCTCTGTCCACTGAGCCACTGTGGCCCCATTTGGAATCGCTTTTGCCACGTGACCACTGTGGCCCCACTTAATTAACTCAACATTGAAGCGAGACATTTAAAGTAAACAAAATTATATTCCATTACTTTCATATCTCTATGCAATAATCTCTATGCATTAATACAAAATTTTCATATAAGAAAAAGTAATAAAAAATTAGTTTTTAAAGGGTTAAAAGACGTGATTGCGTAAACTGATCTTGCTGAAATTCGAACTTGACCTGTATTTGACCCTGAGGATTCGCTCTGCAAAATTTGAAGAACTTCTGTTGAGTTTCAAGGGACTTAGAAGTATTAAAGACGGACAGACAGACAGAGATCGTCTGATTATATTGGATATTACAGAAAGTATTTGAAAAGGAACAAAGTCATTCAGGACAGTGACGCTGTAACCTGTGCGTTTGAATTTGATATAGGCTGTTCACGATAAAGTGAGCACTTCTGAAAGCCCCGCTAAAGATCTACTTGTATGCCTGATGTGTATTCTTCCGCCATATGCAAAATAACCATTGCCATGAGACTCGTCACTTTATTTATGCGTTGGTTTAGTAAAACTGTGGAACTATTATAAAAATATATATTTCGCAAATGCGCTAATTCTTACATTAGTATGTGTTAAAAAGAATAACAGAAAGAGAAACTAATAATTTCCGTACCCAGAAGTATTTACCTAATACTATTAATTCAACGGTAAGACACGGGACTACTTTCCCCTCTGTTATTGCCAACTTTACTATGTGCACGCCAGTCAGAGGCGGCGGTTACACGGGCTGCTGGCAGAACTACTTCACTGAAACAAGTTTCAGCTATTGAAGAGGTTACATTACCTTCGGACGGGTTCGAATCGCAGTTGTTTCTCGTTCAAAGTGAACCGTTTTCATAAGTAGTTTCGAACGACTTCTCTTCTCTGCTGGGCTTCCGTAGGCTGCTTCGAAGTAAACAAGCAGTGTAATAAATATTGCTGAATTTGGCGGGAATTCCTGCACTTGTTGCATTAACTTAAGTTTACGGTTGTATCTACTAATACCCACCCAGTATGCCATTACAGTGAAAGTGTAGGTTTCATAACAATTAAAAAGATCAATAGTGATAAATGTTGGAGGCTATTATAATCAAATATCAAACATATTAAGTTCCGTGTTTGTTGAGATTAGAATTTCCATTGATTTCATTCTGCTTTGGGTGTGTGACCGCGAAAACACGTTCTGTTTTTAAACTTGTTCTGACAAGGCTACATAATGTATTTATAGGCTGTTCATGGTAAAGTGAGCATTTTTGAAAGCCCTCTCATTTGGAATAATGGTCAAAAAATGTGTTTTATTTTAGCCTTAGACCTAAAATTCTGAGTGCGGTGGAATATACACACACTGTTTATTGCTTGCAAGGCAATATTTATTTGGAAATGTGGTTAAGGGACAAGAGATGGATGAAATAAAAAAAATTACTAGGGCCTCAAAACTGCTCACTTTACCGTGAACGGCCTATAGCTGAATGTGTTTAACAGCACTCGTGTAACCACAGCCAGTGTACCTGTTGAAATATATGCTGGTAGGGGCCGTGACATTTTTCAAAGGTTGATTTCATAAGTGCTCAGATTACCGTGAACAGCCTATAGCGGACACTCTGAACAACCTCTTTAACCCTTTCAGACCCAATTTAATTTACTGGTTGAGGTGTTGCAAACAAAAAATCTTGTGATACATGCTGTACTTAGGTCGACACAGCATTTGTATCGCTTTCACAGCTAATGAGCTGCAGGCTATATGTTCAGCAACAGTTAGCCTATATGCACCATTTATGACCTGGACAAGTAAGACTGCTTGCGGTCCATTTATCCACAGGTAAAATCATTTGCCACTGAGCTTCGCAATGTGCAGTACAGACGAGAAATTACCTGCACGCGCGTAATGTACACAACTGTGTGCACTGGGTCTGAATGGGTTAGTGGATGATGTTGTTACATGCAGTCGCTATGCCCTCCCCTTCCCCCTCCCTTGTGGATTGGGAAGCTCAGCGCCTTCAAGGCCATCACCGGTGATTGGAGAAGCGCCTGCATTTAGAAACGAGCCGCCGCCGCCGTCGTCGCGTGTCGTGATGAAACCATCGGGAGTCGCTCCACTCCCGTTACATGTCTTGGGATAGTTGCTGCGTGAATCTTCTAGGAATCGCTCCACCTCCTCCTCAGCATGATTCGGAGTGTGAAGAACCTTCTGGGCCAGGCCGACTGATCTATATAAGTCGTGGTGTTCCTCTGTGCCGGGAGTTTTAGAGTTGTGTATGGCCATTAGCGTCAGTTATGTGTGTGGCTCCATCGGAGCGACGAGCAGCGACAGTGATCAGCGAGTGCAGTCTGCGAGCACCGGGAGTAGAGAGAGAGATAGAGAGAGAGGGAGAGGGAGACTATAGCCGTCTGGTCAGTGAGAAAGTGGAACTGGATGAGTGAATGACAGACATTTGGAATGGTAATTAATAGGCCGCCTTTTTTTCACGAGAAGATTTGTGTGCAAGGATGCACCAACATTTTTTTCTGCGTGCATACAAGCGAGTCAGTGAAGAGATTTGGGCGGCTCTTAACATCGAGGTCTTGAGAGCCGATGAGGGTGAAATGAGGTGAGTATGGAGCACCGCCGTAATGAAAGAGCAGGAGAAACGGGAGATCCCCGAAAAAAAATATCCATCGGCCAGCGGTGTCGTCCGGCATGATTCCCACTTGAGAAAATTCGGAGTGAAACGGCCGGGGATTCAACCCTGTTAGACTTGGTGGGAGGCGAGCAGTCTAACCGCTCAGCCACCGCGACCCCCGCACAAGCAATTATGCTTTGGATATTGGCCGGGTGTCTGCGTGAGGATTTATTCTATATTTGACTGACCCTATCAGAATTAAGTTACTCCGGCACTGAACTCCGTGATTTGCTGGCATACACCTCAGAGTGCGAGAGTTCAAATCATCCAATCACTAAATGGTTTCTGAGCTAACGTGTTTTCCAGTACTAGTAGTCTTGGAATCCTTCCGCTATAAAAAAAATGGCCCCTAGTGATAATGTATGGCTGTACACATTTTGAGTGGTGTGTAAATAATACGTGAGGCTTAAGTGACTGTGATAAGTACTTTAATTATAATTGAGATTTGTATCACATATTGCGCTCACTGATGAGTAGACACACGCAAAATTAGCGTTATCTCTCGGTGGCATTATAGACTCCACTGCCTTATAAACAAGTGAGCACAGTTCGTGGGTTTCAATGGCTGCTGCACTGTAACCAACGTCACGTATATTCTCGACATCCTCAGAAGAGATGGGCCACTCCACCATTGAACTTGTATTATTGGCTCAAGAGTTCTCCGAGGCGTGTCAAACATATTTTTGGCCAGTGGCTGAAGTTTAACTTGGAGTTCAGACTGTCCTTAAATAATAACGCGAATTTTGCAGGTCTCTACTGATGAGATAATAAGTGAAATATTATAAACATGGGATTTAAATGTTATAAATAATATCCGTGTGTATTTTTATAACATTGAAATAAAGTAAGAAGTAAATCTTAGCTCTTTTATTATTATTATTACCATCTCCATCCCTCATTAACTCAGATACGACCCTGACTTCGACTCTTTATGCGTGAATTCCTCGCAAACGGTGGGGTTTAGAGTGTTAACGCAAGACGACCTTTCATAATCCGTCACAGGAAATTCAATTAAGCTTCGGCATCACGGACATTTATGCGGCAACAGGGTTGCAACCCTTATTTTCCCTATGACATAATTTTATAGCAGGGAATGGTTTTGGAGTGTTTGCAGATATTAGTTCAACTACACATTATTCTGGATGTCATAGTTCCGTCTCAGATACTTTCTGTAATATTTTCAGTAAACCTGTTTTCCAGCTCCACCTTAAAGGGCGCTTGCCACTGCTATGAAGTATGCATCATCGACCATATGTCGCATATATGTTTCAGACTTAACTTTTCGTAAGGAATATGCAGGCGGAGTATGTCAGTGTTTTTCAGACGCTCTCTTTATGCATGTACGGGCCTACCAATAAACACGATTTATCGAATTCCCTGTTACAAATGAAAGGACATTTTTTGGAACAATATCAAATAGCCACTTTATTGTCCAACAGCCAGCCAATAACGATCATTGTAGAGTACGGTAACTGTGGCAGATGTATCGTGGACCTACAAGGACAAAGTAGGTGGGCATACAGTCTCATGGTGGGTGTAGAAGCCATTGTGGTCATGTCTGGTCGGTGCAAAAAATTATTCGTCGTCATTTCTGTTGTTGCATGTGCTGTCATAATTTGGATTGTCCTGTTGTCTCTTCTTTTTTTTTTTAAATATATAATTGGTCTGGGATTTTTTTTAAATATATATAATATTTTGTTATTTAGCTGGCAAAATTCCTTGCGGGATTTATTATACGTTTAATTTATATAATTTGACTGCATCTACTCTAGACTCGTGTTTTTTTTATTCGTGTCTCAGATGTGGTTTTCTGTGGTGATATGGTGAAGCAATGGCATATGTTCGAAATATTTCACTTACTCACCTTGTTCGAGTTCAGCAGCTGTGTGATAACTCATTAAAAAAGAATAATTTTCGTTCGTATATAAATCCCGCTCCGCAACAAAACAAGTAGTATTCTAATTGATATTTTATACACAGCGGAAAACATGCTGAACAAAAACTCCCCCCCCCCCCCCCTCGTTTCAAATACAGAAAAAAAAACATTAGTAAGTTTATGAAAAGTTCATTCCAAGAAAAATGATATGCCGGTATTTTTAATAAGATTCCTGGATACATATTTTACTTATTCTTTTTGTAATTTCATCTAACGACGCAGAAGAAGTGGGATATATATATATATATATATATATATATATATATAATATATATATATATATATATATATATATATATATATATATATATATATATATATATATATATATATATATATATATATATATATATATATATATATATATATATATATTACGTCATCCAATTTGACATATTCAACATCAATATATATATATATATATATATATATATATATATATATATATATATATATATATATATATATATATATATATATATATATATATATATATATATATATATATATATATATATATATATATATATATATTGATGTTGAATATGTCAAATTGGATGACGTAAGCGTCATCCAATTTGACATATTCAACATCAATATATATATATATATATATATATATATATATATATATATATATATATATATATATATATATATATATATATATATATATATATATATTGATGTTGAATATGTCAAATTGGATGACGTAAGCGATGGTTCTTTGTACAAATCTACGTAAAATTTAAAATTTAAATGTTGCCTTTTTTCCTTCGACGTAGTCTGCTTCGCCTCGTACAGGAAAATCGACTCCATTTCAGAATATATTCACGGCGCATTTCTTCCTCCTTCTGTTACGTCTTTCGAGCGGGAAACAGGTAAAAAAAAATATTCACGTTAAAAAAAAATATATCGTCGTTGAAATAATAAAGAAAAGCGGTATGTTTATTCGTCGTGTCGTTGAGTTTCGTTAGCGGACGAGGTATTTTATGGCACGAAGTGATTCCCCTTTTCCACAGGAGCGATCGGCGCGAACCATTCGCATAATTCCCTCGGCTAAGATTGCTTCGCCAGTGACAGCTGAGTGATGACCCGTCAACAAAACACGAAGCGAACAACACTTCAGATCGAGAACGGAATAATCCGTTTCATCTTGTTCTCTATTACGGCAATGACGTCGAACAATTTCTCTGGCTGCGTAACATTTCTGGCATCCCGCGGGGAAAATTAATATGCTGTGAAACGTACAACAGTTTCTCACGGGTCGGCGTTCTGGAATTTTAGCCTTCTGGATTCGTCGTTTATATATTTCGCTCGCTGTTTCTGGCAGTTATAAAATTACAGTTCCTACCCTGCAACGGTTCAGAACAAACAGAATCGGTATCTGCACGTACGTTTGTATGATTTATTTTCAACGTCATGTGGATTTGGAATCTCGCAATTTTAAACTGCACGAACAAGTTGAAGGTAAGAAGTGAAAAGGAATAAAGGATAAAACAGACCTGCGAAGTTTCTACTTGTTATGCAATAGGCTACAGACGAGATAGACTGATTTTTATCTTCCACAGATTCGCCAAGAAAATTCTTTCCGTTCTGTGTGTCGTCCAGGATTTCCCCGTATTTCTGTATAAATTGTCTTTGTATACTGTTCGTTTGATTGGCAGTGGCATAGTTCTCGCCGACTATTAAAATTTTTTGAATATTTTAAAGTTAAATTAAATATTCGCGTTGGATTGTTTCCAAAATTTTCCATGCTATTTTCAGACGACAAAATATTGTACTAGCAACCCAGTTTATTACTAACATTTTTAGTGTCCATCATCAGTTTTTTGTCATTCAATCTTCAATTCTCTCAGGAAGAACATCTTATTTTACACGCACCTAAATTTGTACTACTGTGCCAATAAACGCAAATCATGTATATCGATCGAACAGCTTTACCTAAATTCTTACTTAAATAAAATTACATGCAAAATATCGCCCTTCTGTCACTCCCCCTACCCCCTTTTTTTTCCAGGCCCTCCCCCTTCCTCGCCACGATCGTGGATATTTATAAATGCCTACAAAACACACGTATACGTACATTTGAAAGCCGAAATGGGGAGAAATACAATAATGACAAAATACGTGTTACTTTTCTATATGGTCCAGGCGATAACTCAGTAACTGTGGTGAATTGCTTTTTCGTTTCTTCCTGCTGACGACACGGAATTGTAGTTTCGAGTGTGGCGTGCAGAAATATTGAATTACTGTATGTTTGATAAAAGGATAATTTTAACGGAAATGGGAAAAAACAATGTTGTTGAGGATGTTTGTTAATAAAGGTTTCGAAACTATTGTTTCAGTTGGCAACTGTCTACTTTAACATACAAACTGCATTAAAGTGTGTATCGTGGATTCTTAAGCCTGTCTCCGCATAATCATTAGGGATGCAACATTCGCGTTATTATTCAAGACCAGACTGAATTCCAAGCTACTGTGCGTTTGACCAGCTTTTCATTGGCCTCGGAGAACTATTGAGCCAATAATACAAATTCAACGGTAGAGTGGCCAATCACTTTTGAGGGAATTAGGCGGGTATGTGACGTTGATCACAGTGCAGCTGAAAATGAAATCACGTACTGTGCTCACTTGCATGCCAGTAACGAACGTTCTGCTTTATAGTATCAGAATCCCCATTGGCCCAATGAAATAGGATAGTCGCTTCATACGTGCACGACAGCCAATAAGGAAAGAAGACTTTCGGAAATGTGTACAGTACGTAGAATTATACCAAGCAGTCAACATTTCCCGCGATAAACCATCATCTCTAATGATAAGGTAACATGTAAGAAGACAGACGTAGTGAGATTAAAATAAGACAAACGAAATTGTTTAATGAATAAGCTGGTTGCCGGAGAATCCCACGTACTCAAGGTCGTGTTTATAACTAAGTTCCGCTGTTTTCCCCCCCTTGTAATTACCAGCGGCCGCGGGCGGCTGTGCCCCGGACCAATGATGCTGCGATCCCTCGTCCTCTACGACCCTACTTTCTCACACCCCTTCCGAGAAAACACAGTCGCGCCCAAAATGATCGAATTACATTTCCAGGCGCGGTAAGAGCACTCGGAAATCTCTATTTTTTTTTAAGTTTGGTTGTTACTTTACGTGAGTGAATGTTTGAGCTGAACTCTCATTTGTACCGTCATTTTCCCCGACAAAATGCAAATTCTTTTCTCGCTGTTGCCATATATATATATATATATATATATATATATATATATATTATATATATATATATATATATATATATATATATATATATATATATTAAAGCTTGGGCACTGTTAGTAATTACTGTCTTCTCATCATCAATGTCTGTTCTCTTGGCTTTTGTTAGCCACCATAATATGGAACGGGGGAGATAGCTCCCAATGTCAATGGCACTTTTATCTTTTGCTTTCCTCTGTTATCTTATAACTTTATGCCATGCTTGTAACCCTGGGTGCGATTTTCGACACACACACTGCCAGCACGAGCCCTTTCTCTGAGTGACCTGGTGTCAGGAGAACCACTGACACGGGCTTGGAGGTCACCTAGTGCTACTCCATGACACTTGTTGTGGGTTGTCCCAAGATCGGGGCCGCTTGCATCCACGCAAGTCAACTACGGCCTAAGATCCGACCCCACACAGGCGCCGTCGCGCCTCGCCTCTCGTCCATTGTTATATCATTGGGTTTTTCACTTTGGAACCCTTGGTTTTGGGCCTCAGCCAACCTTTTACACTACAGGGAATAAACCTGGGCCCTCTTAGCATATTGGCCCTCTGGGTTATAACATTAAACAATATTAAATTAAAACTTGCATGCATTTTTCTAACTTATTACAATTAAAATTACAATACACCATTTTATCATAATTACCACTGCCAAGGGAAGGTTTACTACTAAAACTCATTAGAAATATTTTAAAATACATTACGATTCATTAAAATGATATATAAAAACCATATTAAAATAGCCAGATGTTAATAAAACTTCTAAAATTCATTGTATTTAATTTTATTCACAGAAAGCTTGGAAATCTCCGCTGGAGGGAGAGGTGGCAATTAGCCTGGATTACCTTGCCAGTTACTGCGGGGTGGTACGGAGAGGCTGCTACCCCGACCCAATCATCCCTCCCGCAATTACATAAAATAACTATATCATCTCAATATGAGCTAGCCATCAATATTTATATAACAATAAAACATAATATGTATAACAACTTTAAAATATAAAGTGTACATGAAAATTTTATAAAAGAGAACTTAATACTATAAGCTCACGTTTAACAGACAACTCACGAGGTACGTAACACAGAAATATGGCTCTTATGAACGTATGCTAAAGCATTAGACTTTTCACAGTCCTCGAGGTTCCCGCCTAGCTGGCACTTAAGGCCGCGTCCCAATTCGCTGAGAGAGTACTCTCTCGCTCATTCTTGACGACACAGAGAGTCCTCTCTGCTGTCCCAACTCCGAGGAGAGAGCGCGAGAGGGAGAGTGAACGACGATGTACACTCGGTGCTCACTCTCGCACTCTCTCTGGCAGCCTTGTTGTTTTCAAGTCTAACCTCAAATATTCAGATATATTTTGTTGTTTCTAAAGCAGTATTAGAAATATTTTATCGGCCTAACTTAATAATTGCGATTGTCAAATGTGTAATATCAGCAATATTAAGTTTGATATGGAACATAACAAATTATGATATTACTACTTTCATGTATAATTTAGGTTAATTGTTTGCTTATTATTAAATACTGTGATTTGCACAACAATTATGTTCTTAATCATGCAAAAATGTGACAAATTAAAATAAGTTACTATATCATAAAATTTATTCGAGGAAAGTGAAAGGCCGGCGATGTTTTATTTTACTTTATTCAATACTTTTTCTGTCGGAGAAATAATACCGAAGGCTTACAGAGGGCACACGTCTCAATTCGCTAAAGTGAGCCAGAGTGTGCGAGAGTGAGAATGGCGAGTGTGGGTGAGCACACTTTCGAGTTGGGACACGGCCTCAAACCGCGGCTCAGTGTGTTGTAAATACACGTTTTCCTGAGAAACTATTAAACACGCGTCCAATGCTGGTCGATCAACAAGAAGAACACACACTGCACGCGAGAGCTGCAGGGTGCTCTCGAGACGTCACGCACGCCAGAAACAACCATTCCAGAGTACTCCGAGATAACTAGAAATGGCCATTTTTTAAATCGCTGTGTCTCAAAATATACGTACCAGGCACATACTAAACTACTCAAGGGCCCTGTATTGGACCTTCCTACACACTTTCCACCAATAAAACAATAGAACCGCCGCTGAAAGTCCCATAGGCAAACGCAGTGCGACTAGAACACTGAACGTCATTTCAGAGTCTTGCGGTTAGTGATTTAACCAACAACATGGCGCGACGTTTCACTGCCTAACGAATAAAATAGAGCGTGCTGCTTTATGGAACATCATAATAGAGGAAATGCCAATAAATCACTGCCATACGTTGCATGGACGTCAAGTAAAATGAGTTAATTTTCTGCTCTGATCTTAGAATACTCGACTTACCATCCTATGTGCGAGCTGACGTTGCCCTTGAGCTATGCCTAGAAGCGATGGTGTATCGTGGGAAAACTTGACTTGTTCCCCAGGTTTGAGTGCATACTCTGCACAGTTCAGAAATGTTTCTTTCATCATTGGTTGACGTGTTGTTAGCAGAGACCTGAAAAATTCGCGACTCCAATCTTATGTACAGATATGCCTATATCAACTGCACATTGGTTGTTTCGTGTCACAGTGGAAGGCGATGATTGGTGATGATTGGACTAGCGTTCTCCAGGAGATGTCAAACACAGTGTGGACCAATGACCTTAGTTATATATACACACGTGTTTTGAATTCTAGCTTTTCACGAAATGAATCCGCGAATTCTTCAGGTCTCTAGTTGTTAGTATGAAGCTACTTCCTCATTTCTCTGGGAAAATGCGAATTCTGACACTTTTTAAGGTTTGAACTTTATAAGTGACTGAGTGAAGATATTGGGGCGGCTATTAACATGGAGCTCTTGAGAGCCGATGAGGGTGAAGCGAGGGGAGTATGGGGCTGCGCCGGAATGCAAGGGAGATCCCCGAGAAAACTCGCCCGCCTATCAGCGGCATCGTCCGGCACGATTCCCACACGCGAAAATCCAGCGACGACCCCGTCGGGAATCAAAGCCGGTTCGCCTTGGTGGGAGGCGAGTAGTCTAACCATTACACCACCGCGGCCCCCTTTATATGTATAGACCTGAAGAATTCGCGGATTCATTTCTGGGACAAGCTAGAATTCAAAGCTTGTTTGTTAATAGTACTTTAGTCATTGGCCCACACTGTATTTGCCACCTCCTAGAGAAGGCTAGCCCAATGGTTGTCTTCCACTGTGACGGCAGACAACCATTATGCAGTTGATATCGGCATAATGTGTACATACGAATTTAGAGTCTAGCCTCTAGTTCATTGAACTCGCAAATATTTCAGTTCTTTATTTATATGTCTGCTAAGTGCCAAGCAGTGTGAAAAATGCACAATCCACTCATAAAAATATCCGGACGCTACAGTGTTTCTGAAGATATCCTGACCGTGGTACGTTCTAGGCCAAGGGCGTGGCAAGGCCGGATTTGCATAAAGACCTAACAAAATCCACAGAACACCAAATGGCAAAACGCCAGCAAAGAACCATATAATGTTTTCTGTGCAATGTGAGGGTGAGTTTATTCGAGGTAAACAACTTATAACAGAAACAAGGAAGTGTGGTAGTTCTCTTTTATTTTTGTTAAGTTTTCTTTCAATTCTTTTCGTCGTACTGACATTCTACTCTGGACTTTAGAGAATTAATTTTATGCGTCCACAGGAAAACCCAATCTCTCTGGTCATGAACCAATGAACATTTTAACCTCAAAATGTGACACAGTGTTTTTCTTTCATCTGCTTGCGATCCTAAGTGGATAGGAGCAACTGCTGAACAATCCCTAGCCTTAACTCCCGCGAGCAAATGCTAGTATTTAAATTTCCCAGATTCGTAAAGTGTTTAAATTTGTTTACAAATATTTAGAACTCACCAGGTCCCTGGTATCGACTGTCATAGCCGCACCTAACGTGAATTGGTTACAAAGATTGCCGCCTCAATCGAGCTTGAATTGGTTTCAAAAGTTAAGACCAATTTGGTCACCAATGTTTACAATCACAAATCCATTTTTGTTGTGGCTTGGTCACTGACTTTCTGAGGGATGTGCAACCTGGTTACAAAAGGTAACATTACTTCCACTCATTGTCGAATTTCGGATAAGAGGCCAACATTAAGCTAACTTTTGAAAATAATTTAAAATTCCCGGCCATCATGGTCCTCGCCTAACGGTAAAGTGACTTGAAGGTCCCGTTTGCTTGAGGAGCCTACATTTTGTGTATCAAGTCAAGAAAACACTACTTATCTGGTAGAAGTATGCCCCCTTGAGGCCGCTGACTGACCCCGAACGAAGCATTCACATGGATTATATACACAGTTCCGCCAATTAACGCTACCAATCACAGTAGTTACACAGATATTCTTAAAAAAAAAAAAAATAACAAGATTCCAAGAATTTAATGGCATTCTCAATTGTCCCTAGGGGGGTCGTGATATTCACGACCAATGGCGGTTGATGTTACCTAGTAAGGTGAACCGACGCAGAGGACACCTATTTCCCTTAGGGGGTCTACATAATTGAAAAATAAACCACCAATAATATTGGGAATACCCCATCACACTTCCGGCATGTTGACCAAGTTGCCGGAACTGGCGTAACCAGACGTCACAGTTTGGGGCTGCGCGCGCACAGGTGCGGGCAGTTCTCAGCGCCTGCAACCGAAGTTACTACTCTCCATCGGTGAACAGCCAAAACCGCTGTCCGCTACACAGTTGTCTGCCAGGGCTGGTCGCTGCTGTACGCGGAGGAAATGCACGTACGTTAAAACACGTTTTCCCTGTTACCACAGGACTTCCAATGTCTTTGAAAGGTAACGTGAACATGGCGAGAACAATACAGGTTAGTATTTTAATACTTTTAAGCCATATGAGAGGTTTTTAACACCAAAACCCAGCGTGTTTAGATGCTCGTTCCTGTCGGCCTTGTGCCGTACAAAATGTCAGATATCCATACACTGTTTTTTATTCGAATGGGCGTGTGGCGACG
This sequence comes from Dryococelus australis, assembly GCA_029891345.1. Lineage (NCBI taxonomy): Eukaryota > Metazoa > Arthropoda > Insecta > Phasmatodea > Phasmatidae > Dryococelus > Dryococelus australis. Next base: position 22,338,521 of record CM057006.1, on the reverse strand, counting down.
TGGTCCCGCCCACCGCTGATTAATAAGTCTATTATCAGTTGTAATTAATAATTATTCGAGGGCGTGTGGCGACGTGGTCCCGCCCGTCACAATGAGTTGGCTCAAAAACTTTCGCTATTATCAGCCTCTATAGGCTGTTCACCGTAAAGTGAGCACTTTTGAGGCCCTAGTTACTTTTTCTTTTCAGCAATTTTTTATCCTTTAACCACTTTTTAAAATAAACATTGACATGTCAGTAATAAACACAGCGTGTATATTCTACCGCTCTCGGAGTTTAACATCTAAGGCTAAAATAAAACACATTTATTGACCATTATTCCAAAAGAGAGAGGTTTCAAAAGTGCTAATTTTACCGTGAACTATAATTAAAGTGTTTCCCGTAATTGTCGCTTGCAAGCCACTGGGCGAGAATACGGCGAAAGAAAATTGTTCAGCGATAGTTCAGCTTCCTCCATCCACCTTTTCATTCTCCTTTTCTCTCTTTCTCTCTCTCTCTCTCTCTCACGCACTCTTTCCTTTGTAATTAACTTTATTCTGTTTGTAAAGGAACTCGCATTAGGATGCTGAGTAGAGGATGGCTGACAATGGAGTTTTTTAGACGCTTATTAACTGTTTACGTTGTCATAGCGAAGGAAGTTCCCGGAAACATAATAGTAATAAATATAATAACAATTAGGGGCCGGAAAATTTTGCGAATTCATTTTAGGACAAGCTAGTCTTCAAACACATGTACATATATTTCTGTTATGTTTACAGTTGGATCACAGTTCATCAGTAGAGCTAGTGATGTTTCGCGAATAAAATATGAGAACATGGTAGAATTCAATACTATAAGCACCCAACAGCAGTTTGTCTATTGCCATTGGCTGCTGTCCGCTTTAGAAGGCGTTTTCATACTTGACAGGGCCACTCAGAATTCGGCAACATCGGCACGGCTCCTACGTGATTCGTGTGTAGACAGCTAATTCGTGACAAGAAATAATTCAGCCAACCAAATTACGTGAAATAACCGACAGTGTTTTTAAACATAACTTGTCTTGAAATATTTTCGCGAAATTTCACTAACCCTATTTATCAGACACGCCCAGATGAACTCTAAGCCAATAACAGACGTGCAACAGAACAAGCACCGAATCCCACACCACCTAGTCTGAGGTAAAACTGGCTTGCAAGACTATGGCAGCAGCCTATGTACAGAAAGATGAGGCTCGGACATATGTAGGACAGTGGAGTCCAGCCTTCAGGTCGTTTAAAACGCGAAATTTCCCTGTCCGTAACAACAGTACGAATTACTTTTTATTCAAATGTGCACAGACCCCTTGGCGTACTAACACTAGTAGCAAACATTTTTACATCTATCACCAAAAAAAAAAAAAAAATTGTAACAGTAAAAGAAACATGTTTGTAAAGTTTACGACATAAACTTGCGTGTAAACGTTTTTGTACTATGCCGTCCTTAATCAATGTAATTTGTCTAAATTCTCTAGGATAGTTAAAAACTATATATATATATATATATATATATATATATATATATATATATATATACGCTTGGAAATTCTAGATTATTTCGAAGTGGACATAGTCTTTTTGTTGATAAGATGAATTTTTCACTAATGATCCTGTATGTAAAAACCCAGTGTTTGATGATCGGCTCTCCATCTCTCATTACTGCTGCTAAGAAACTTCCGTTTCCTAACATCTTAATTAATGGATGGTTATTAATTTCTCTAGTAGTGTTAAAAATCTGGGCATCGTAATGGACGAAACACTATCCTGGGCTGCTCACACAACATATATTTGTAAAAAGGTCTATAAAGCATTGCATTCCATAAAGCGCTTTAAAAATCTTCTACCGGAGCGAATTAAGATACTGCTTGTGCGTGCACTTGTACTATCCATAATTGAGTATTGTGATGCAGTGTACAATTACCTTGCATATCACCTCAATAAGCGTCTGTAGAGGTTACAGAACACACGTGTACGTATTGTATTTAATCTTAAATCTAGAGACCATCTCAGTGCGTGGTATGATAAACTGCACTGGTTGAAATTGCATGACAGAAGCAAACAGCACTCTTTACTGCTACTAAATAAAATCCTGCTTGCTGATACTCCTGTATACCTACGTGCTGATACTACTGTATACCTACGTGCTGATACTTCTGTATACCTACGTGCTGATACTCCTGTATACCTACGTGCTGATGCTACTGTATACCTACGTGCTGATACTCCTGTATACCTACGTGCTGATGCTACTGTATACCTACGTGCTGATACTCCTGTATGCCTACGTGCTGATACTACTGTATACCTACGTGCTGATACTACTGTATACCTACGTGCTGATACTCCTGTATACCTACGTGCTGATACTACTGTATACCTACGTGCTGATACTACTGTATACCTACGTGCTGATACTACTGTATACCTACGTGCTGATACTCCTGTATACCTACGTGCTGATACTCCTGTATACCTACGTGCTGATACTACTGTATACATACGTGCTGATACTCCTGTATACCTACGTGCTGATACTACTGTATACCTACGTGCTGATACCCCTGTATACCTACGCAATCATTTTAGCTCCCTCTCCTGCTCTCATGACATTTCCACTCGCTCAAAATCCGACAGTAAACTTCAAATCCCGTTCCACCGAACAAATTATCTTTCAAATTCTTTTAGAGTTTCACCAGCTCGGAATTGGAATGGCCTGGGCCAGAACATAAGTGATGAGGGCTCCTACTGTCTGTTCAAAAAGAAGTTGGTGCAGGTCATGCTGTCACGCCGCCGTGAGCCGTAAAGTGGAGCATTTTGAATGTATGGTTGAATGAATAGTTGTGTGACTGATTTTAGTTTAAATACCTAACTCTTTCATTTTTATTATCATTAATTTTGTTTGACACTCTCATGTATGTATAAGTCTAAACACTTTTCCAGCTTAGAGTGTATGTGTTGTGATTATTATAATTGTCAGAGTTTGTCACAGACATTTTAATTATAAGGACCTAAGTTCCTGCAAATTTGTTGTTGTAGCGAACTAGTGTTCTATTTTATAATTTTATTTGCAGGGATTTGTTACGCGTGTATGTATGTGGGCCTGTTTGCATCTATGCGTTTGTGGAAATGTACTATATTCTTGCGTATATATGGTGCATAATTTGGCCTAACACCTGCCAGTTCATCATCAGTGTTTTATGGGCTAGTTTAAACTTAATAATCACCACTTAAATTTATACATTTTTCAGTACTTAAATATGCATGTCTCTATTTAGTAAAATTACCTGTTCCATTAATGTCTAATAACGACTTTCGATTTTCTGCAGTATTTATTAATTTGTAAGAACATTTTTTTTTCTTCTAAACTGTAATAAGCAAGTGTAAATTGTAAAATGGTTCAGTGTGAGAGGAGGCAGATATGCCTTAACTGCTCCAAATAAAGACGATTTATTATTATTATTATTAACACAAACCTTGCCACCCTTTATGTGATGCAATGAAGACTAAAATCGAAATAGTTAACAACGCTACTCCAAAACTGTAGATTTTTCTGCGGGTGTGTTTAAGCAACTCCACTGGAATCGGGAAAATTCTAATGATTATTATAGTTTACGGTATTCGGTGATTTGGCACTTTAAGTGCAGTACAAATTGGCTGGCAGCTAACACGAGCTAGCAGTAAGTCGCGTGTATTCACAACTGCGTGGTCATAAGTTCTGCTAGTCTCTTATCCCCACGGGGCAGCGGTGGTTGAACGGTTAGCCCACTCGCCTCCCACCAAGGCGAACAGGCTTCAGTCCCCGGCCGGGTCACTCCCGGATTTTCGCAAGCAGAAATCTGTGCCGGACGATGCCGCTGGTCAGCGGGTCTTCTCGGGGATCTCCCATTACCCCCGCCTCTTCATCAAGGCGCTGATTCATACACTGTAAAATTTTACATTTTTTCTAAGGAATTTTTTGCATTTTTCCAAATGCTTGTAACAGTACCGAGATTTATCTTGTAAAACTACAAGGGCCGTGTTTGTAATAGACCTCAAGAAATTTTTGTATTGTCCATTTCATATAAGTGGTCTCAAATTTGACGGACAATGTGACCAACCTACACAGTATGTAAACAGTAAATGCTCTCGCTCCTACAGTATTGTATCAGCTGATGAACTGCTGCGGGATCCGTGTTGTTAGGTTGGCTATTTCGATGACGGTTTTGGAAGAAAATAGTACTCGGAACTAAAAGTTGTAATTTAAAATCTTAATTATACTTACAACATTTATGGTTTAAATTATGTTTCTAAAGCAATATTAAATTTCATTGGCTATTAGTAACGGGGCTTAAAAAACAAGTTCAGCATTTATGACAGTGTATGTCGACACATACGATCAGTAAACGTTTCCAGCCAATGGCTAGCCATGTTTATGTTTCCAGTTTCCAGCCCAGTGAAGGCAGTTGTGCGTGCGCTTTTTTTCTCATCGTGTTTATTATACGAATATCTCATTGGTGTTGTCGGAAATATTTAATCGGTAGTTATTTATTTTTTATTTGCTTTTCCTAAACATAGTTGGTTGTAGGTACCGTTGTAGTGCGTTTTGTTGAGTGAAATGTAATATTAATCGACGTCATTAAAACTGTTCGTTCCGCCATTTTCCTATCCGCCTTCCACAATGAAGTGACACGAATATAATTTCCGTATATAAGTTTAAGTTTGTTTGTATCAGGAAACGTGCGCAGTGTTGATTTTACTTAATGATTTTGGAAATAAATGATTTAATGTGACGAACAAACGTGATTTTAGTGAAGTAAACTCGCAAGGATTGTCATAGCAAAAAAAAAAAACAGTAAGTTTGCGTGTTTTGTAAAAGTATTTGTAAACCATTAATATAATTATTTAAATGCACGTGGCCTGAAAAATGCCGCACATTTCACACTTTTGTAGTGAGTATTTAACATTTGTTTGTCTACATCATAAATTCGAGTGTAAGGTTAACTTGGGTCAAAGTGTGTGCGTGTATATGTTGCTGCATCTGTACGAATACGAACAGTGACGTATGTATCGCGTTTTGTATTTTCTTTAAAGTTATAATTTTCGAAGTTAAATAATTTAAATGTTATTTCCCATACGAGCAAAATTTAAAACAACGTGCAACTCAAAATGCCACACACTCATGCCGGAATCACATAAACCCGACCAACACAGCACGACACGACCAAAAACGCAACCACGACACATTTCAATGTGACTACTTGAATTTGCAGCACGACCGACACCACGCTCTCGGCATTTAACCTAACTATTTAGAAGGCGCTGATAGGCTACGTTAGTCTCAAAGGCGGTGAAAAAGAGGGGATTTGTAATATATAACGGTAACAAATTGGTATCGCTAATGCATACAAAAGTAAAATAATCATTTTTAAGAGTTAGATACAGTAGTTTTCAATTAATTTTTCTTTTAAGCTGCGTATTTACCATTGTAGGGATAGCTTGCAATACAATTTCATTTTGCAATGTTGTACATTCTGTGCTTCGTGCCACACGACACGACGAAGAATAGAAATAATTTATAATCCAAAATTGCTGGTCGGACGACAGAATCGGTCGGGCTTACGACGATCTATCTTGTATTTTATTGGCTGTTGGCCGTCGTATCGTGCGCGTTGGGGCTATGTGATTCCGGCATCGTAAAAACATCAAAATAATCCCGTCACGAAAGACGATAAACTAAAGCCCCTCCCCCCCCCCCCCTTTACACACACACACACACACCTGGTCACTTTTTCCTTTTCCCCTCGAAATAAAATAAATATGATACCCTAATTGGGCCCACATTTAATTGCTATGAACATTTCTGTGTTATTATTGATTGAAACTCTAACACTCTGGTTCTGAAGGGTTTCAAAATGTAAAGCTTAGTGGCCATACAAATTTGTAAGTTGTAACACTTGCATTTTTTTTAGAACGTATATAAAATTTGTCAAGCTTGTTACGCAGGGATACTTGGTAGAAAATAAATTTAAAGGTTTTTCCTGTTTTTAAAGGCCGTATTTGAAAGTAACATAACGGCATCTCGGTTTCAGCGTTGGAGTCTTTCATAAACGTTTTGAGCATTTTTGTTTTGCGAATTAAAAGCGCTCGTATATTTTTAACATACTTTGTTAATAACATTGTAAGAGTAACGGAAGAATAATTCACATAAACAGGATTTGCATTGGAAAGACAACTTTTCGATATCAAGTAAATTACAACATGCTTATCAAACAGAAGTCTTTCAATTTAAGCACCCAACGAAGGTGCTCCAACATCATAAAGAAGTGTCTCGTGCATCAGCAGGAACTGCGACATTCTAAAATTTATCGCTAAGGAAAATGAACTTCATGATGTCTTCAATCTTGGGTAGGTGGAGCATCTTTTTAGTGTGTAAATAACATGTTCGTTTGATATATTCTTGCTGTAGGTCACGTCTGCTTCTCTAGAGCGCTTTATAACATCTCTGAAATGAAATACAGTTTTTCATTAGGTACCCAAGAACAAGCCTAGGGCTGTATTCACAATTTTGAGGAGGGAGGTTGTGCGACTGAACTTCAGGGTAAATATCAACACTGAGTTAGTCAGAAATAAGTTTTTATTCACAGCATGACAATCTGAACACGTAGGTATTTGAGAAAAGTTATTAAAGTATTTTGTATGTAGACCTGCAATACTTATCATCTGAGTTACTAAATGAGAGTTATTAAAATACTGAAATTAAGTAACATTTGCTTAAATATTATTTTGGCTACCTACATACTTTAACATCCTGAGAATTATAACCACCATAAAAGTATAAGGCTGTACAGAGTTTGTTGTCATATCATACCACAAAGCTGAATTATGTACTTTTAATGCAATAGTAGGCATAGCCTGTATGTAAGAATGTATACTATCTTTGAAAAGAAGGTACGGGAGGGGGGGGCGGTATTTCGGTATTTGTACATTCCTGGAATTGGGGGGGGGGGGGGGGATCTTGGTATTTGGTGTTCGTGGAAACCATGCTAAATTTTTATGTTTACAAAGACTTCCCTCGGGTAAGTGTGACAAGATTAGTTGTCATTAATATATTCCGAGTTCCATATATTAAAAAACAGTGAAATATATTATTCATTTGACAGTCAAAATACAATTTCACTTTCGTGCATCCTGGTTACAAATTTCTTGAAAGTTAAATATTATCAATTTATAAACTTATTACATGAGCTGTTAGTCATTTACGTAAAATATTTATAAACTAAAAAAAAAATGGGATTTTTGCCAACCTGCAACTGTTTGAACAGCCCTTCACAGCTTCTAAAAGTCATTTTGGAGGAGGCACATGCAGTTTGTTTACAAAAACAGGCAGTCATATGTTGTTTGTTTATAAATACTGGCAGTCACATGGTGTTTGTTTACAAACAGTCACCTTCAATGACAGTTCAGCTGTGGCGGAAGGATACATAGCCAACCAGATGCCAGTGGCACTACTTTCCTATAACTGTCAAATTTGAGATCACTTATATGAAATGGACTATACTATACCGACCCGTATCCACGAGCTTCAGCAAAATGGCTGACACTCAACAAAGTAAAATCGTATGAAGCTGTTGTGCAAAAACTATTGGTGATATAAAGTGTAGTTGCGTGCGAAAGGAAATGTATTGCAAGTTTTAATAACGTAAAATACTTAAAACAACTCAAACGTAATGAAACGACAATTTCAATAAAACATGATCGTATTACTCATTAACTTTTTCCTAGCTACACAGAACTCTTAAATCGGCTCTCAAGACCTCGTTTTTAAGAGCCGTCCAAATATCTCAACTCAATAACATAACCCTTAAATGAAACAAACGTATCCTTTTTAATCAAATAACTTCCGTAATATTTCTTTAGGTTCGTTAAGCTATATTTACTAAGTATTAGTCACGTAAGTCAACTTGGTGTTGTGGTTAAGCTATATTTACTAAGTATTAGTCACGTAAGTCAACTTGGTGTTGTGGTTAAGCTATATTTACTAAGTATTAGTCACGTAAGTCAACTTGGTGTTGTGGTTAAGCTATATTTACTAAGTATTAGTCACGTAAGTCAACTTGGTGTTGTGGTTAAGCTATATTTACTAAGTATTAGTCACGTAAGTCAACTTCGTGTTGTGGTTAAGCTATATTTACTAAGTATTAGTCACGTAAGTCAACTTGGTGTTGTGGTTAAAGGTGCAGTCTGGTAGCACAAGGGGTGGAAGTTTTAGTCCCCGTGCTCGTCAAAAGTCTATTATTATACTTTGAAATATTTTTCTCTAGTTATTCTCCGTTATTAATTCATCACATTTATTTTATTGAAGAGTAATACTTTATGTACACTCGTCAATAATTAAAGATATATATACAAGGCTATCATTTGTGATATTACAAATATATGTTTTGCAGATCTTACCGGAAATCTGTTTGTAGTTTTACAAAGGATTTTCTTGGCGACTGGGTTTCCAAGGATTTTTCTTGTAAAAGTACAAAAAAAATATTTAGAGTGCACCCACCTCGCTTCACCCTCATCGGCTCTCAATACCACTATCTTAAGAGTAGCCCGGACGTCTTCACATTTCTTCACATCTTATTTGTTCTAGCTACAGAGAGGACAGATTTTTTTCCTTTCGTACTTCTTTCTATATGATTCGTCCATCCCAACGTTAAATTTCTAACTATTCAGAGTCCTCGAAGGATTGTCAAAACAAACGATAGCCGAGTTAGAAAAGAAAGTGCATGCAATATTGCCTGTCGTCAAACAACAACATGAGTTCTGTACGTCGCTAGTTATACAGGATGCTGCAATATTGCATGTCAATACTTCGGGAAAACATTCCTCACATCTGGAGGATGAAAAAAATGTTACATGAACATAGGTCCGCAAATGCTTCGTTTCTTCACTACAGCCCGTAATACATAACGGGCCTTACACACTGTACGTTATGTATTACACACTGTACGTTATGTATTACACGCTGTACGTTATGAGCACTGCTCAGAGCACGCTGTAACTTTCTTGCGTCGATCCATCCAACCATCCATCCATCCCGTCTCAAACCAGCCAGGATTTATCTCTCCCCATCTCCCGGCTCCTCTAACCGCTTCCCAATGCCGTTCCCTCAGGAAATTTCATTATTTTATGCCCTGGTGTAACGTTAAGTCGTCTCTTCTCACTCTTCTCCGCCCTCCCTCCTGCCCTTCCTTCCTCTATACCTCGCTTTTATTAAATCTTCCCTTGCTAAGCCTTGTATTATTTTTTTTTTCTCCCGCCCTTCATCTTCGTTGAATATATTTTCCTCGACGAAAATCCTTCATCCCCTGAGGTGAAGACAGCTCGTTTTGAAATAACGAAGGGCGAGTCTGATCATTTCGCAGCATTCCTTTACATAACATTGTCATTTTCACATCTCAACCTCCTCCCCCCCCCCCCCCAAACCCCTCGGGCTCTTTTTCCTACTCTCCTTACATTTAACTTTTTTCGTCCAAAACTTTTTTTTAGAAAATCATACCTTGTGATATGGTTATTAAATACATTTACTTGAGGACACCCGATTTGCGCGATAATATTTCACGACTAATTGTACCATGGATGGCGGGTGTCTGCCCGCGAACCACAAACGTACAGTATCGGAGCTACCTAATTCTGATTGGCCAATCAAGGAATGAAAATGTCTTCTTACAGAGAAAAACCGCCAATAAGCAAAAGAAAACTGCTGGTACGTCCATAGGTTATTGAAATCTAGCATGTGAGGGAAATCTTTTCGCGAAATTCGGATGTCCCTACATACACTCCATAACGTGACGTACGAGGAGAATGTTGGTGTTGAAATTTAGTTTGTAGACCTTCAGTTCCGAACAGACAGGTAAACAGAAGCGGTCGGGGGCCGCGGTGGATGAGCGGTTAGGCTGCTCGCCGCCCACCAAGGCCGAACCGGGTTCAATCCCCGGCAGGGTCTCTCCCGTATTTTCGCAAATGGGAATCGAGCCGGATGATGCCGCTGGTTGGCGGGTTTTCTAGGGGATCTCCCGTTTCCCCAGCCTTTGCATTCCGGCGCTGCTCCATTCTCTCCTCGTTTCACCGTCATCGGCACTCGAGACCTCGTTTTTAAGAGCCGCCCAAATTTCTCAACTCTCTCAACAACTTCGCGTTTCACGTAAGGCATTGCAAGTAACACGTTCAAGCGAGCCTGCCATAACTTGACTTGAGGGTCCCAATGGGACCTACCAGAATCGCGTCACGTTTCCGTTCACGTAAGTAGAAGCTTTTCAGTAGCACAAAGTAGATACTCGAGAAGGTAACTTGGAACCCTCGTAAACGCCAGGCCCTCCGGATTTTCTTCTATATTGGATGACCATGCTTTTCATGATCTATACCTAGAGCCAGTCATTTTTCGCGAAATAATCTGAGCAAATAGTAAATTTCAATACTCTAAGCACAAACAGGCATTTTTATTTTGCCATTGGTTACCCTCTGCATGAGAAACAGTTTCCGTGTTTAACCGGGCCAATTAGAATTCAACAACTTTGGCAGTAGATCAAATTGATTCGCGCACTACGAGAAAGGTAAACAATCATGCAATGTTTTGAAATATAACTTGTCTCGAAATTTTTTTTTTCGCGAAATTTCACTGCCCCTATCTGTACCTTCCTCGTCATAGGGAGATATGGCTCCTTTATACTTATGCTAAGATTGTTTTTGCTCCTAAGCAGTACAGAGCGCTATCTCCCAGTTAGGCTGATGTATTATAAGCACTATGCTTAGAGATGATGGAAAATCGCGAAAATGTTTCGAGTCAACATATCTTCTACAACACTCTAGAAGGTTTTTACTCGGCTAAGTTGTTCGCAGACCAATCACGAACATTCTGCCTTAAAGTATCAGGATCCTCATTGGTCCCGTGAAATGGGGTAGTATCTTCACACATGCATGACACCCAATAAGGAAAGAAAACTGTCGGACATGTGTAGGTACGTTGAATCCTAGCAAACAGTCAACTTTTCCCGCGATAAACCATCATCTCTAACTATGCTATATCCTTATACTTCTCTAGTCTGTAGGTGCGAATGCAATCACCGCCAGCACGGGTCCTTTCTCTCCGTGACTCGGGGTCCTAAGGTCACCCCAGCACAGAGTAGATAAGTACACCGAGACGAAATGGTGTGGCGGTTCTTTAGATATGGGCGTGCTCTTGTGCCGATTGGTTGCTCGAGGCTCTGGGCACCGGCCTTTCGTCCGATTGGCTACTGACTGCTGCGAAAGGTTCCCCTATTAGCTGGGCAACTAGCTGGGTATAGTCTGTTCGCGGTTTCTTCGCTTTTTTTTAAATCAAACCTTTAAGAAATCGCCCCATGTATGACGTGTTCAGTTATTTTCTAACTACGGCATGTAACAAAGCCGTTTTATACCTCTGTTAACGCAAAACTTCTCATTTTTGTTAATTTAAAGTTTTATCTATATTTTATTTATAAATTATAATATATAATTTATAGTAACTGAGAATAAAAACAGCGAGAAAACATGCGTGGGTTGGTAGCTCCTAATAAGAAATAGTTATCATGCAAAATATTATTACAAATGATTGCGCACGAATTTGGCGCGATGTCCTTTGGTGTGATTTTATAGACTTAGGTAAGCTTAGTTTGCACGAGGCGGAGGAATATCCTGGAAGTAGAACTTTAGCAGGGCTCAGAAAAGTTTTAAATAACCGTGAATGGATTATAGCAAGTTGCCATAGGCGCTAGTCGGCGATCGGCGTTACGACATGTCGCTGATCAAAGAACGCCATTTTACTGGCGTATGCGTCTGGAGTTCGCGGGCTAAATGCCTGCTTCGCCTCTGTACGCTTACCTACTCTGTGGCTCTTGTGTTGGGCAGAGTTAGGGTTGCCAACTTTCTCAGATTCGCCATAAGATACACGCTCGACAACTTGGCACACACCTGACCCCGATGAAATGTTCAAGGCAAATTATTATTAAAATATTATTAGAAAACAGTTTGAAATGCTATGTCTTCTTGCCGAGTTATTTCCAAAAATGTAACGGATCAATTTGAATCTGCATTAAAAACTGTTTTAACTGAAGCTATTATTGGTATTATGATAACATAGGGCTTATTAACAAGATATAACTGAATTGAAAAAATATGTATATAAATAAATTATAAACAGAAAATAAATACTATTATCGACATCCGTAGCAGAGTGGAAGGAAGACCTGGCACATCCTGCAGACGCTGACCCTGACGCCTGTCTGAGTACTGACGCATGGCCGGAGGGACGCCGCTTGTTAGCGCCGACACAACAAACACGTGACCGAGGTAACGAGGGCTCGTGCTCTGCCCCTCAGGCCTTGCCAACTCTTTAACGAACTGCGTCTCGCTGCTGGCGCGGTGGCGTCCCGCGATGCGCACTCGAGGGGTCCCCCCCCCCCCCCCAATAAATATCGGATTCTTGATTTTTCTACCGCGTGTGTGCTTCTTTGATGAGAAACTGCCGAAAGTACCCCTAAGAGACCTGAAAAATTCGCGGTTTCATTTCGGGACAAGCTGGAATTCAATACCTCGTACGTTGTGCTGCTTGTGCTTAGAGTACCCCGGAAATTTCGCTGATCGTCTGAGCACAAGTTGAATTGCACTCGCGTGTACATGTGTGTTTGTGCTTTTATTGGTCCATAGTTTGTTAGACACGCCCCGAACGACTTTCAAACAATAACGATCCTCCAAGGAAAATAACAACCGAATCCCATGTGACCTGGTCTGGGGTAATACTGGAGCCGCTGCCAATGATCAACTAACTGATGCTCGAATGCACGAAGGATCGTGGAGTCTAGTTTGTTGCCGAATGAATCCGCGAAATTTCCGGGGTCTCTACTTATGATATTCGTCCGCCCGTTAATTAACACCTCCTGGACAGCTCTGAGCCGATAATAGACGCACAATCAAATGCCGGCCTAACCACCGTCTTCTTCCTTTGAGGCAACAAACAGCCGTTGAACAGAGATTGTTGCATAATTTCACGCAGGATCGTTGGGCTCACGAAATCTTCAGGTCTCTACCTCATACCCAACTAGCTAGTAACCTGAACTGCAAGATTATAATTACTTCACAGTATTAATTCTGCTGAAATTCGGCATAAATACGAGAGAGTGAAGAGATTTGGGCGGCTCTCAACAGCGAGGTCTTGAGAGCCGATGAGTGTGATCGAGGTGAGTATGGAGCAGCGCCGGAATGAAAGGGCGGGGTAAACGGGAGATCCCCGAGAAAAACCCGCCGACCAGCGACATCGTCCGGCACTATTCCCACGTGCGAAAATCCGAGAATGAACCGGCCAGGGATTGAACCCAGTTCGCATTGGTGGGAGGCGGGCAGGCTAGCCGCTCAGCCACCGCGGCCCCCATAAATACGTGTTCGTAGTTCAGTCGTTTAGGACTGTACCGGTGTGTAAGGTCGATATCTAGTTGGACGTGATTATAATTTCGGGATTTTCTCTTTTTGTCTTCTAAATATAAACAGTCTAGAAAAACCAATAATTCAATGCGGCGAGGGAAGGTAGACCTACCCCTTAACGCTGTCGGGCCCCAAAAAATTAATTAATATGTAATTGTACCAAAAAAATTGTTCAACGTGTGCGCATTGTATGCGGAGACAATTTCCTCGAATAAAAAATTCATTAACTTCATATTTTTTTAATAATTTGATGTTAAATACAAAATTCTTCTGTTTTGTTGCAGCCATTATAACAAATGCTAACTACGTTGTGCAGATGAACAAATTTACAACATAAATAAATGCCGTGGGCTACTGCTTGACATCTATGTATTCACCAAGTAACATTTAATACATTTAAAAAACGTTAAAAAATGCAAAAATATATTTATATTTAACATTTATGTAAGGTTTATTATTCTGTGATTTACATATTATTACCTTTTACACACATATTATTTGGTTATTTGCCAAATAATAAACCATATATGTATACATATATATAGTGTCATGCGATTCGTTTACTTAACTTTTTTTTTTTTTCATCTCTACAACTTAGTTAGTGTTTGTTATAATTGCTGCAACAAAACAGAAGAATTTTTTTATTTGACATCAAATTATTAAAAAAAATATAGTGTAATTTTTTTATTTGAGGAAAATGTCATCACATACAATGTGTACAAGGTGAACAATGTTTCGTACAATTATAAAACAAATAATTTTTGGGGTCCAACGCCCTTAATCAGCGCCGACTGCTCCAGGCCCAAAGCTCATTTCCAGATATTCGTAAGGGCAAGCTTTATTCTACTCACGTTGGGAAGCTCTTTTAGTTTGGCAACTAAAATGTTTCGCGACTAGGTAAGCGCTAGTGTTGCATGTGCAACGCATTGTCTGTTTTTTCTACGTTATATAAAAAAAAAACAATTGCAATATTCATTAATCAAACATTACGTAACTTCGTAGCTAAAAGCTGTTCACGGTAAAATGAGCACATTTGAACACCCTGCTTACGATCTACTTGTACGTACATTGTTTATTAACCTGCCTTATGTAAAATTAACATTGCCATGGGCCTCATCAGTTTATTCATACGTCGGTTCAGTCAAACTGTGAAATTATTATGAAAGTAAATAGTTTACAAATGTGTTAATTTTTACACTTCGATGTATTACAAAAGAACAGAAAGGGAAAGTAACGATTTAAGTTTTCACAAATGGTTACAGAACACTTTTTATCCGACGTTAAGATATGGAACTACTTTCCATGTATCGTTACCATTTTTACTGGGCTAGTGTCACTCGGTGCGTCCGTTAAAATATCTCCAGGCAGGGGCAGTGATTTTTTTATAAGGTTCATTTCAAAAGTGCTCACTTTATCGTGAACAGCCTGTAAGTAAAATCTTGCTCTTTTATTATCCACATAGCTTTCAATTTTAATTTAAAGTTACCTTTCGGAACACTGCGCAACCAATGACGCAAATATTCGCTATGTCGAACTCTCCCATGATAAATAATGTAATGTTCCTAACCTGAGTAAGGTTAACCTTTGACCATGGGCGATAAATCACTGTTACATTAAACGAAACGTCACGCCATTTCGATTCTGTACACTTACTTTTCCTATGTCCGTGGTAAGCGTGTAAACTTTTACAATCCATTCCCAGTTACTCCCCTACTTTTCTGAAGCCCTACTAAAGTTCAACTTCCAGGATATTACTCCGCCTGGCGCCAACAAAGCTTATCCGAGTCTAGACAATTACACCAGAAGGACAACACACCAGATTCGTGCGCTTTCAAGTGTTATAATATTTTGCGTAAGAACTATTTCTTACTAGGCGTTACAAACGTACCTATTTCCGCACTATTTTAATTCCTATTAATTATAAATTAAATATCGTACTTTATAAGCAAAATAAGAATAAAATTTCAGCTTAACCAAAAATAAGGAACTTTAATGTTGATGCAAATATAAGACGCTTGTGATAAGTAACATAATTAGGAAACAACCGGATACGTCATTTATGGTGTGATTGTTCGCGGGTTTGATTCAAAAAGTGTGAAGAAACAACGAATAAACTATAACATATGCCAAAGCATATTAGCCAGTCAAGGAAAATATACACGGCTGTAGTACTTCAAAATATATCTTGAACAGAAATCTTCTATAGACTGTAAGCACTTTTGAAATGAACTTTTGAAAACAAAGCACTGTCCATTGCTACATGTAAGCTACAGTAAACACTGTTATGGCCTCACCTAGGATCATAAACTATTAGGAAATAGGAGGATGAGGTTAGGTAGTAGGTGAAGTTAATATAGAAGTCTAATTAACTAAGGACTGTCTAAGGCATTTTAACGGTGGCTGAGCGGTTAGCTTGCTCGCCTCCCACCATGGCGATCCGGGTTCAATCTCCGGCCGGGTCACTCCGGATTTTCGCAAGTGGGAATCGTGCCGGACGTTGCCGTTGGTCGGCGGGTTTTCTCGGGGATCTCCCGTTTCCCCTGCCCTTTCATTCCAGCGCTGCTCCATATTCACCTCAATCGCCCTCATCGGCTATCAAGACGTCGATGTTAAGAGCCGTCGAAATATCTTCTATAGTCCATTCGCGGTTTCTTCAGCCTTTTTAAATCAAACCTTTGAGAAATATCCCCAAGTATGACGTGTTTAGGTATTTATAACATATGCCATGTACGACAAGCGTTTTATACTTGTGTTCATAAAATTTACTTTTTTCCCCTGTTAAATTGGAATATTGTTCATATTTCGTCTATAAATTATAATGCCATATTTATGAAAAATAATTTGAATAAAAACAGGGAGAAAATATATATGTTGGCAATGCCTAGTAAGAAATAGTGCTTATAAAATACTGTTACACTTAGTGCGCACGAATGCGGTGCGTTGTCCTTCCGGTGTAATTGTCGAGGCTTAGTTAAGCTTAGTTTGCACGAGGTGGAGGAATATCCCGGAAGTAGAACTTTACCAGGGCTTTAGAAAAGGCTGAAGTAACAGTGAATGAATTATAAGGGATTTACTAGATCATTTAACTCATTACAATCACCTAATTTACATTGAAGGACGGCCAAAGGAGTTGAAAGGAAGACAGGGAAATGTCAGATGTGTATATTTAAGGAGAGATCATGATAGACGGGAACTGCCAGGTCTCGCCCCGTGGACTCGCTACCTCGGCCGCTGCCGCAGCTGCTCAGTCAGCCTCGCGGTCCGATGACAAGTCGCCGACTGTGTCCTCGGCAGCCCTCGTGGCCTAGTCCACACTTATCTCCCCACCATGTGTGTGTGTGATCTGACGTCATTCAATTTTATTGGTCCCCGTCGTGCACCGGAGGCGGAGTCTGCTTGAAGTTTGTTTCAAGGTTGAAGTAAAGCAACTGCAGCAGCAGTAGTAGCAGAAGACTTTCAAAAAATAAGCGACGGACGATGTCCTGGACAATCTCTAAACGATAACCCCAAACATAAAATCGTACTAAAGACAACATGCGCTAGGCTCTCTGGCCTCCTGTACTGATATTTATTCCGGATTCCTAGTACAAAACCACCTAACATCACTATACAGTAGTAGGGCCAGGAGATGTCCTGGACCACTTTTGATTAATTGTATTATCGGTTTGATTAATCCACGTAATTAATCCGCACAATTAATCCTATCAAATTATTGGATTAAGGTATGCGGATTACCTAATCGGATTAATCAAACCGAGAATACCATTAATCAAAAGTGGTCCAGGAATCCCCCATCCCCGGGCCCTACTACTGTATAGAGTAATGTTAGGTGGTTTTGGACTAGGAATCCGGAATAAATATCCATACAGGAGGCCGGAGAGCCTAGCACCTTTTGTCAGTAATATTTTACTATTGGGGTTATCGTTGTAAGATTGTCCAGGACATAGCTCCTCGCTTAGAGTTTTGAAAGTCTTCCGTTAATAATACTAACTGCCTATGGAGCACTGCACTCGACTATACAACGTGAAGAACTCATTAAAAAAAGTAGTACAGAAACCATAAAAAGTGTCAGAAAAATGTGATTTATGCTGTATATGAAAGAAGAATGTATATATTTTGCAACATTGTAAAATATTTTACTAAAATATATATTTAAATCTAAAACAATTAATCGATCGATAGAGTCCTCATTTTTAACACTTTGTAGACTACGCTCGAGTGTAGTTCGAGCAAAGATAATTTGTTGTTCAGAACAAAACTCACATGCATGTACAGTTTTTGTTCGGCTAGACCTCACAAGAATACCACAGCGCAGTAACAATGATATTGACAACGTTAGAATTCCTTTTTTTTATAGCCAAGCAAAGGGACATGTTTGATTGCTAATCCTTTCATACGATAAAGGACATTTGATTTGGTCAACATCAGCTCGGCTCTCCATTGGTTGTTGACCATCCAATAATGAACGGTGTTAAGTACAGGGTAGTGTCCGGTGTGGTATGGACGAGGGTGAGTTCTAACACAGACACCAACAGAACCGGTGTTCTTGCAGTAGTGGATATAGGTGACTCACTTCTAATTTGTCTTAAGTACCAGTAAATGTGTGCAGACAACAATGTGTTAACAAAATTGAAGCGCATTTCTATTCTGGATGGTTCGTAAAGCAGAATTGACAAGAAAATCTTCTTCAAGAAAGATCGTCATAATATCTACTGTGATCATGTGTATTAAAATCATAGTAATAAGTATCATATCAATTTTATAATTATCTTTATTTACGTCAGTTTCAGCCATAAAGGTTTGTGACAAATGGAAGTACATAAAATCAATTATAAAAATTACTTCCTACATTATTATTACAATTTCCTTACACACAATCATAGTAAACAATATTCTTGCAAATTCTGCTTTTTGAAGCATTCAGAATGGAAATGTGCTTAAATTTGTTTAAAAACACAGACTATTTAAATCCATTAATTTTTTTACATTGAAACAGTATATTTTAGTAAAATATTTTATAATGTTACAAAATATACACATTCTTCTTTCGTATACAGCATAAATCGCACGTTTCTTACACTTTTTATGGTGTCCGTAGTACTTATTTTTTTATGAGTTCTTCACGTTGTACAGTCGAGTGCAGTGCTCTATAGGCAGTTGCTTTACGTCAACCTTAATTAGTCAGGAATGTCCGTAGGTTCCGTCGCTCTCGGCGCATTTCTCCGGTAGTTTACGAATTCCAATTTGATTCTGTGTGTTGCTCGAATGTTTGATAAACTCGTCAGTGGCCTCGAAACCGGCTCATTGTTTATACATGTGCGCGACGGGGCCTTTCGTTAACAAATCACACGCCGTCTCATTTTCGAAACCTTTGAGGAGTATGCTCGCATATAATCGGGGCTACGTTTATATGGGAATTTCTTTTCCCTTGAAAACGAAACTCTCACTTATATACTTTTACTATTTCTTGACATTATCTGTATCTAAGCAAAAAATTATAACCAGCCAACATTTCAATTGTAATTTCTGAAATTAAATCGATGGATTGCTAAACGTATTACTACGGACAGGAAAATTCCTCGTGTTCAATGACCTGTAGGCTAGGCTCCACAGTCCTGTAGGCTAGACTCCACAGTCCTGTAGGCTAGGCTCCACAGTCCTGTAGGCTAGGCTCCACAGTCCTGTAGGCTAGACTCCACAGTCCTGTAGGCTAGGCTCCACAGTCCTGTAGGCTAGGCTCCACAGTCCTGTAGGCTAGGCTACACAGTCCTGTAGGCTAGGCTCCACAGTCCTGTAGGCTAGGCTCCACAGTCCTGTAGGCTAGGCTCCACAGTTCTGTAGGCTAGGCTACACAGTCCTGTAGGCTAGGCTCCACAGTCCTGTAGGCTAGGCTCCACAGTCCTGTTTATATTCGAAACCCAGATGTTTGTACATTGGTTGCTTCCCCAGAGATTAGACAGTGTTACCTCACACCTGGAAGTATGGGCTTCGCTACTCGTTTCACTGCAAGTCTACTATTGGCTCAGAGTCGTTCAGGGCGTGTCTAACGATCTGCGATCCAATTACAACGTCTATCTTGTCCTGAAATGAATTCGCGAAATGTCCCTATCCATACCTATTACATATGTCAACGGCTATTCCACTGGTCCCGGCGGATAGCCAATAATTAACATGTATACGAGTACAGTAAGCGTGCCAGGTGTAGACAGGACCAATAGGACGATTGGTAAGTGGAAATACAGGGACCAACACAACTAAAATTGCTGTAGCGCAGAATACAGGCAGAGAGCACTTCAACTTGTCCTAGGTGTTTGTAAATTTGTGCCGCCCTCAAAGGGCTAAGTTCGCTGCAGCAAAGTAATAAAAACAGTTCTGTAACAAAATTGTTGTGCGAGTGTAGTGTTTAAATGTATGGCCACTGCAGTTAGTGCGTCTTGTTCCATACACACTACGGTACACACTAGCATTTCGCTAACACGTCTAAACTGCTATAAAATAATTCGACGGTTTCACTTCGAATGGCGCACGAATAAAGTAATCTGGTCCGTAGCAGTCTTAATTTTTTACACCGCGGGCGGAAGAATTCGAAATGAGAGGAACAAGTAGACGCTGAGCAGGGCTAGTGCTCTATTAAGGGGACTATGTAGCTGCGCGTTCAAGGCCAAGAAGTGAATGAACAATACGGGCGACACTAACACACGCTCCTAACACCTCGTCACTCCTACACGCAAGGCGTGCAGTGTTTCCGTCAAATCGCTGTACTGCGCAAATTAGATCTGTAACACTGGGACTTTATTACACGCGATGGAAGTACACAGATCAAACTACGTACGTACAATCGTATTTTCCTTTTACCGCTTGAGGAAAGTGCATAGGCAAGCTTTAAAAATGTGATGTTTGACCATGTTCATAAATTTATTTCTCCGTGAATACACTTAATATGATAAAAGTAAAAATATGTTATTGTAGATAATTCTTTTTTCTTACCTTTTCTGGCAAAAGTATTTCCAGAACATTTATTTGCCGCAATACGCGCAATCGCGCAAAAAAAACCACAGAAAATGTCCCCTTAACCTTGAAAAACGTTTTTCCTAATCTATCCTAATTCTAAGCGTTATATATACGTCCGCGGTAGGGACGGGAAAGGAATCCGTGCAAGGAGACATGCATCGCAGCAGAGAGGGATTGGGCAGGCATGGCCGGCGATTGGGGCCATCACTACCTCCCTAAGTGTACCTAAAGTTAACCTACAACTAAAGGCCCTTACACAATCGAAAACTTTAACATTTGACTTTACGATTTGACTTTATTTTTACTTCCCGACATGTTGTTTCTTATGGAGCTTGACACAATGAAACTGTCAAAGGTAAAGTCCAGCACTCTTGACTTCATAATTTCGAACAGTTGAAATTTAAAGTCAAAGTCAAACAGCAATTTTTCCGAGAATCTAACAGAGGTTATGTAGAAAGTGCGTTATTTTATTCTAGGGCGATTTTAATCTCGGTATATTAAACAAATCTCATCTTAAATTAAATAAATGGCAAACAACTTATAATGTGTAGAGGAAATATAATATATGAATAGACATATTTTCATAAAGTACATAAATCAATTTTTTTAATAATCTTTTTTAAAATAAATTTTAAGACTATTTTATAAAAATGTGCGTAAAATTCATTCCTGGATAGTATCATAATTATTTCCATGGCAAGATACACTTTTTTACGAAGCTCGCGGAACCGATGTTCGATTTGATGAACGCTGACTTTACAATATTGTATTGTGCATTGGTGGTTACGTCAGAGGAAAGGAAACGTAAAGGCAAATGCTAACGTTTTCTACTGTGTAAGAAGCTTAATAAAAGAAAGGGAAAAACCGTCATAGGGACCGTAAAAACCCTTTCTACAGGAAAGAATAAAATAATTTTACATGCATTAATCGGAATTGCTACAGGAGATGTATAGGTAGGGACCATGCACTTTATTAGCGGGAAGAGAAATACAAATAGAGAGGGGGCGGGATCTTATCCTTGAACAGCCTGTACCTCTGTAGTTTACGAGGGGGTGGAAGAGGGGTCGTTGTGGCCACCGAGAGGGGACGAGCAGCAGGAAGCTGCTCCAGTATCTTGCCGAGATTGCTAATACCGGATTATCGCCAGCAGGGCGAAGTGCGGCGCACCGCTTAGCCCTCCGCGGAGGACTGGCTCGAAACTACGTTCTTCTCCGACGAACTGCGCGACTCGTCAGCACAACGTGGCCATTCCCGATAATTCGGCGTCCCTCCACCAGATCTGCTTTGGCAAACAGGACGCGCGTAAAACCCTACTGGGCTTTTTCGGCGGGGGGGGGGGGGTTGAAATATTCCCCCTGCAAGACGACGTACACTCTAGATCAGAATCAGTGACAATTTCACTGTTTCAATCAGTCAAACGTATTATAGACTAAATATGAGGTAGACCGATCTCGCTGGCTGCGCACAACTATAGCCTGTTCACGGTAAAGTGAACACTTTTTAAGGCCCGTCTAAAAGGCATTATCCCCTAATAAATGTATTTTAATGCAGCATCAAACGTTAACTTTTGAGAGTGATGAAATGATACACCGTGATTATTAGTCATATTGCAATGTTTACATTAAAAAGTGGTGGAAAGGTAGAAATTAATTGAAAGGAAAAATTTAGCAGGACCTTAAAAAGTGCTCACTTTACCGTGAACAGCCTATAATCTCCGTGTCCGAACATTGAACTGCTTTTCTTTCTACATGTCTAGTAAAAATGACGTGGATTGGGTTTGAGGTTAGAACACTGTTTAGTAAACAAATGCTTTTTATATGTTTTTAAACTTCCTCTAATCAATGTGTAATTTTTTTGATGAAATTCAAACTTGTAAAAGTATTTTATTATTATAATAGTGCTTGTCATTTAAAAATTAAGATGTAAACTAACACGTTCATCACTGTTGACCATGTGACTTTGACAGGGTTGGGGTAGGTCAATAATGGGTACATGCGCAGAAGTCGAATAAGCGGTCTACCTCATCTTCAATCTATGATACGTATCTGAATGATTCAACAGTCACTTCAGTGAATGTAACTGATGAATCAGTGACAAAATGCCAGATTTCCTTCACTTATTGATTCAGTGACATTTTCCACTCATTCAGCAGATGGATCAGTTGAACAGCTTGTAAAAATGGCCATTAAACATTAAATAACTTTTAAAAAAATGCCACTAAACAAATTGTATCAAGTGAAACAACAACGAATAAACTAATAATACCAATACAAAATACTTGCTAAGATTTGTTTCGTCTTTCAAAACGCCATTTTAAGAGCTAATAGGAACACACAGCCTTTCATTCCGTTTTTACGTCTTTCATTTCGTTTTCATGTAATCATCACAAAGCTCTGTTTGAAGGTTTAAATTACATATAATGCGATTAAGAGAGTTCACTCGTATATACTATTGGTTTTAACAATCCTAACAGTACCAATTAAACCAAAAACGAAAAGTAAAAACACACAATATAAATCTTCACGATTTTACGGCAAAACTATAAGGCATATATTTTCCTCTCGTTATTGCGCAATGTGAATAGTAAACTATCATAAATATGGTTCACATAATTATTTGGCTACATACAATAAAAACAATATTTAATTCTCCACTGTAGTCGGCCGTCAATTATTCCATGAGTGAAACTTTTTCACTAAAACAATCAGTGGGTTTCCACTGATTCTAAGTGGAGCCATTTTCACTGATTCGAGTAGTTGAATTTCACTGCGAATCAGTGGGTTTCCACTGATTCTAAGTGGAGCCATTTTCACTGATTCGAGTAGTTGAATTTCACTGCGAATCAGTGGGTTTCCACTGATTCTAAGTGGAGCCATTTTCACTGATTCGAGTAGTTGAATTTCACTGCGAATCAGTGGTTTTCCACTGATTCTAAGTGGAGCCATTTTCACTCATTCGAGTAGTTGAATTTCACTGCGAATCAGTGGGTTTCCACTGATTCTAAGTGGAGCCATTTTCACTGATTCGAGTAGGTGAATTTCACTGCGAATCAGTGGTTTTCCACTGATTCTAATTTAGAGTGTATATTAAGGCTCCCGCCTACACGGCACTTGAGCTGCGTTGTAGGATGTAGGAGATACTCGTTTTTCTGCGAGACTATTAAAGGTGTGTCCAATCAGCTGATCTGCGAGAATAACACATACTTCAGACGAAGACTGTTGAGTGTTTTCAAGGCATTACGTACATTGGAAACACTTGCAACAGGCATTAACGACAAATAAATATATTCATTGCAGCTCTAGACGTTAACTTTCGGGAGTGGTGGAATGTATACCCTATGTTTAGAGACACCCAAATTTCGCGAAAAGATTTTTTTACATGCTAGATTTCAATACCCTCAGCAGTTTATTCTGCTTATTGGCGGCATGTGAGTTGTGAGAAGACATTTTCCGTATTGGCAGACCAATCAGAATTAAGTGTGATTCGCGGGCACACACCTAATACACGGAGCATGTGAATCACCCGATTAAGAAAGTGGATCTGAGTTTAAGTGTTATGAAACTCGACAGGTCGTGAAATCTTTTCGCGAAAATCGGGTGTCCCTAACTATGTTTATCAGTCGCATGGCAATGTTTATATTAAAAAGTGACAGGAAGACAGTAATCTAATGTAAAGAAAAATTCAGCAGGGCCTTAAAAAGTGCTCACTTTAACGTGAATCGCCTGTACATGCATACGCAACTACTCAAGTTCCCTGCATTGTGAACCTTTCTTCAGACTTCCCACCAATAAGATTATAGGGTCAGCACAGGAAGTCCCATAGGAACACAGTTACGACTGCAACACCAGTATTAAGTCTAGAGTATTTACAACTGCAAGTGCTGCTGAAAGATTCCATAAATTGTTTTGCAGGTCACAAAATAAGACTAGTGTATATGTTCCTACCTGACCATTTAAAAGCTGATGAGGATATTGTGTCCTATTTACCTTGCGAAAACTGTCCTTACAGCATGCCTGCCTTTGCTAATGATGATAACTTGCAACATATGCAGAGGGATTGTATGATGCGAAGGCTGGAACAGATGCCTGAAGCTAGAATCATTCCAGATATAGCAATGGACGATTCTGGAGTCGATGAAGTAGATTCCGAGGTGAGAGCACTGCCATCTTATAAAATTGCATATGAGAGATAGAGAGAGACTTTTTTGTAAATAGTGTATTTAAAAAATGTAAAAATGATGTGCTACGCTCAGGATTTCGAAAACTATCAAGCCAACCAACTCCTTTGTAATTAAGAAGCTTGCTATTTCTTAAGCAACCAATGCTAATGAATCTAAAGTATTATGCTTTAAATTTCCCAGACCTTTTATAGTTTAAAACCTGAACTTAAAATTATGTTTCGGGAACAGACTTATGAGATACATAACCTGAAATGGGACTCTGGTGACATATCTTACGAAAAACGTTTTCAATATGTAAATTATGCGTTACTCGAAGACTATCCCATATAAGTGCTTGGAACAAGACAAATGGAAATTTTAAAAACTTTAACAAATGCAGAAGTAATAAATATCAGAAGATAACATGACTGTTCGAGTAAGATTTCTAAAAAAATTGACAAAATTCGACCCTACTATTTTTCGAGGACACAAAAAAGTATTTTTCCAGTCTCTAGGCAACATGTACTTTCAAACACAGATGTGCAAAGGAAACAAACCTTGGAATTTCGAAAAAAGTTGTGGAGAAATCCTGTATACAGAATGAGTGCTGTGTGATGAAGAAGAAGACTGTCCTGTTTTTAATATGAAACCCGACAGCGAACTGTCCTGTTCTTCTTGGGACCTACGTTTTAAAAATCGCAGTACGGAAATAACCAAAGAAGCAGATTTTCATCAAATCATATATCAATTGACTAGAGAATTTTACGACACCAACACAATCTTATGGACTGAAACATGTAATAATAAGGAACACATTATGCAAATACAAGGCAGTAGCAGGCTTCGAGAGCACCATGCGGAATTTGGGAATGTGAGGTATGGAACAATATTGTTTGTGTTTGTAAATTTGATCTAAAAAAGTTGTTGTTGAAGAACTAATTTTAACTGGAAGAGTATATATCTATATGTAACGAGAGAGAATCGTACGGCAGAGATTCAGTTAAGATGGAGAGGTTCAACTCATCACTTCAGTACGCTAGTGTTACTCCAGGATTCAGGCGAGTGTGGTTTCGAAATGAAGATGAAGATAGTCCACTACAAATACAGATGTGCAATAGAGATGAACATTGGAGTTTTTCAATAATAAATCCTGAATGTATGTACGAAGAAGTTGGAGATTGCATTGGATGCAAGTGTGTAGTGTATAATTTAAGACTTGGCACTGATTTTCCGATTAGTTTAACCGAATTAGCATGGGACATGGAAGGTGAAGAAATCACTGATATCCATCATTTAGTAAAATAAATATAAGTTGTGAAGGGAGTATTACTCTGAACGTGTTTGGACAGAACAATGCAACAACAAGCAACATTATACATACATCGGTGATCAAGAATTAACTTATCCCTGTGGTATGTGGGAATGCAATGTTTTTCTAAGCAAGAACATCTGGCAGATAATATAAAAGAGTGTGCCCAGTATAAAATCATCAGTCATGGCTAGGATCTTCAAGCCTACAGACGTATACGAGGTCCTACAAATTGGATACAGAAGAGTGTTCTTTAAATCGTATGATGGTCTTTTACAACTTCTTGACTATAACAATATAGCACATTGGTACTACATTTTCGACAAAACTGTCGGCATTCGCTTTGGCGAAGGAATAGCATACAACGATTGTGCTGTGTGATATCTTCGCCCCGAAAGCGACTTGCCAACAACATTAGAAGATTTGATGATTTCCAGTCTTAGCTAGGAAACAGAAGAGAAACGGGGATATGGAGTAATCGACTATCAGCTCACCAGACCTCACCAGGGACTAACCATTCGTTAAAAGGAAACCCGCGATGGGGACATTCACAACTTTATTTTCGAACAAGGAGGATTGTAATTTCATATTGTAAGAAAGAAAAATATTTGAAACATCTTGTTAATAATACAGGCACTGTTTTGCCTTATCAGTATTTCGAAAATGTGATAATAATCATCATATTTTATATCATATAGCAAAGACAAGTTTGGTTGCACATCTCATATTGGGTATGATTCATCAAAATGTTACGTACATCGAGCAATAAAATTTAGCCCTAAAACAAGTTTCAACTTGCAAATTTACAGAATTAATATACATACATTGTTCCTTTGCTGAATCTTCTCAGTGGAGTGTTGAATGTCATAGTAGCAACATGGTGTATTTTCATCCTGCTAATAATTATGTCTGTGTCAAACAAGGAGAGTCCAATACAACTTACATCCTATGGTGTCAGGGAATTTTGTGAGAATTTACGGAAACCTGTGACAATATTTTTCATTTTAAAGTAATTCGCTTTCCTCTAGGAGACGAAAAGAGTCACCAACTCATACAGTACGGTGACAACAAGAAATGTCCAGTGTTTCTTATGACTGCAAACACACCTCTTCCATCTAGTATTGAAGATGTCTACTCTCATTGTGTTGAATCCTATCGTAATTTGGTCAAAAGCATTGTATTACGTGCCCCTACTTATAAAGACGTTAGTGTGCAAACAGACAGATTAAAACGAGGCCGTAATAAATGCTCACTCCTTGAAAGTAGAGGTCAAGAAGGGGATCTTGATCCAATTTTAAGAAAATGCATGAAAAGTTTGTTCACGGAAGTTGCTAACAGTTTATAAAAAATATTTGTTTTTAAAGAAAAATGCTGTATTCGATTGTGTTAAAATTTTGTTTTTGTTATAATGTAGCGGTTTCGGAGCAAGTTATAATTGTTGTACATAAAGTTTTGGATCTACCTATATTTTTGAAAAAAATTGTGTAACATAATATATTTGCTAGTGTTAAGATTTTTTGTAAATATATTGTGAATTCACTTGTGTTTGTTTAGTATGGAAATGTTTGGAGAAAATTCTACTTGATACTGTTTTGGTATGTCTTGTACTTGATTGTGTTGAAACAAGTATGTGTTATTTGTATATGTTTGGAGCAAAATTTATCTACTTGCTTAAATGTTGTTTCAGTTTTGAAATGTTGTACGTATTTTTGGATCAGCCTGTGTTTGTATATATTTTGTAAATAAATATGATGTAAAATGAATTAATTTCTTAAAATGAATCTACCCAATTACTTATTAAAAGTGAACTTGTTTTAGTAAGAATAATATTTTCTATTCAGAAAGGGAAAAGTACTTAATTTGTCTTTAACAGAGAGAAAGCTATATATATATATATACATACATATTCTTAAATGTTCTATTAAAAGTATGTTGCATTGACCAGAAACGATCTTGTAGAGAAAAGGTTCATATAACAAACAGACTATTACTCCACCAAAAAAAATTAACTAATTAAGTAAAGATATATTTGAATTTGAGAAAAAGATGTCTGCTGGAAAAAAAAATTATAAATACATAAAATAAGTTATTAAATGTCGCCTGCCTCCGTAGAGATATCAGATTAGGCAAGGAGGCTTTGCGTTCGAATCCCGGGTAAGGCATGGTAAATTCTAATGTAAAGTTTGAGGGTTCGATTCCCGGCTAAGAATTGACTAATATAAGCTGGGTTCGAGTCCCGCTTAGAACATGTACGAATGTAATCTAGTTTCTCTCTTTCAGTGTTGGGTGCATAAATAGATTCTGGGTTCGATTCCAGAGTAGGCCTTGTATGATAATAGGTAATTTGTAAGTCATTAACTACATTAACTATAAGGTTTAACCAAATAAAATTACAAATAAATGATAGTAAAACAGTAATTCGTTCATAAAAGAGTGTTGAATCGTAGCATTAAATTGATTTCACTACGTAATGTATGTCTTAAAAGTAATAATAATCATCTACTTGATATCCATTTCAGGGAAATAGCATTTAGTTTAATTTATTTAAAAGGGAGGCTGGTGAGGGTGTAATAGCACCTCCCACCAACTGGAGCTCATTTGCTTGTGTAACTACATGGAGGTAACACCTCCCCTCCAGTGCGCGGGTGTATCGTCTCAAATGTAAACCTGTCCACAGTGCCTAGGTCAAGGGCACCGGCTGCCCTCTCGTCTCTTACTTGACTCTGCGAGGCTGTGTCACTGAGGGGGCCCGGCCATCTATCATTTCTGCAGCGATGATGAAAGCCTGCCAGAGAAGCCTCCGTGGCGTTCTCTAGGGACTGTGATCGTCCGCCCGCCCAGCAATCCTGCAGCGACAGTGAAAGCAACTCTCCTCGCCCGGCCGTTTGCTAGGCTGCCTGTCCCATGGAGCTGTCGAGGGAATTGCGAATGCCCGGCTGCCCCGGCGCTTTTCTGATGGAGCGGGGTAGTGCTCAGCCCTACTGACCTTGGTTTGGGTCTCTTTCATCAACCAACATCTTTGCTACAAGAGTTTAAGTAAGTGAATATAAAAATTTAGCATCCTTGCTCTATGTGGATTAGGGTCCGTGTAAATAACACACACCTACAGCCTCTCTTCACTGTTTAAATATTCGCAAAACTAAGTGAAAATGCACCTAGAATGCATGGCCAAGTACTGCGATAAAAACGTTTTGGTTAGGTAGTTTGTACGACTGAGTGTGTGAGTGCAGGGAAAAGACATGTAAATTTTAATTCCAGATGTAATTTATTCATGTAGTTTTAAGTTTATTTAGAAGAGCTGAGAGGAGAAGTAGACCGCCAGAAGAAGCATCCTTGCTCTATATGGAACAGGGTTTGTGTCAATAACATGCACCTACAGCCTCTCTTCACTGTTTACATATTCGCAAAACTATTTGAAAATGCATCTGGAATGTATGGCCAAGCACTCTGATAAAAATTTTGGTCAGGTAGTTATGACATTGAGCGTGTGAGTTGCGAGGGAAAAGTCATGCGGTTATAATTAGTTTTACATAGTTATAAGTAATGTTTAAGGGAGGGATCTTGCATGTGTAAAAGGTATAAACTAAGGAACAGCTAAAACAAGGGAAGAATAGCGCTATTCATGCCTAGCTTGAGGGAGAGGTGCATAACCTCAGCTTCCAAGCTTGATCAGTATGAGTTGACTAGAAGGATGTATGATGATGAATATATTAGCCTTGAGTATTTCTAATGAATGAATTTTTTTAATTGTATGTGGCGGAGTGGTTTGGGTAATTTAGTAAATTTTAAGACATTCCCTTTTCAAAGTTGTTGGGTAAATTCGAGTGTGAGTGTGAGTGAGTGAGAAAGAAAGTTAGAGAGTGAGAGAGAACAAGAGAGATTTTTCAAAAAAATTTTTTCAGTTTCAGTAAATGTTACTTCTAAAATGCATGATTGTATAGTTGAAAGAGCATACAATGTGTATTTAGGTATGCTTTAAGTATTACATGTTTACTTTATACTGTTAAATGTTTGAATTTTAAGTACTTTTTATAATGTCTAGAGTATAACAGAGTAATTTCCCTTGCTAAAACTTACTTTCGAAAAAATTTATAAAATCTGTAACATTTTTTCTAATGATGTACAAATTTTCATATATGATTTTGATGGTATGAAACTACTTAAAAGTTTTGACACTGTAGAAATTTTATGATTATGATTTTTGAAATATTCAGTTTTTTCCCTCACAAAAATAACGTTTAAACTAGGCTTCAACTGAAATGCATTAGCATGAGTTTTTAAATTTCACTGTTTTATTCTAAACAAAAGCTGTGTGTTCCAAATGTGTAGCTGGAAAAGGAAGTTGAGGCGAGACAGTTTGCAAAGCGTGGTCAATTCATTACTGAAGACAGTGTGTGGACTGAAAAATCGGTGGAGGGCCGAGCTGGAGGGGAAGTGCCCAGTCTCCTGCTGGTTTACATGCACGACCAGCAGGCTTTACGTGACAGTGGCGGAGTAGGGTAAGTTGTTGGGCGGAGTTGGAGGGAAGTGGCAAGTTTTTCCCTTTCCCTCCCTCGTCGCAATGCAGAGATGTCTGCAGGGTCTACACGATAAACCATGGGAGGGAGAAAGAGAGCGGGCGGGGGGTTGTTGGGCTGGTGCAGGAGGGGTAGAGCAACTGAACGGTGGCACTAGCTGCAGTTTGTTATACTACAGTTCCCCATTCTTTCGCCAACCTCCGCTATGCACATATCCCACCCATGTGGAGCGGCTCGGCCTGGTGCTTCTTGCCTCATTTCCTCCTCGCCAAGCACGCGACCTGTCGGCCGGCCAAGGTCTTGGCCTATCTATTGTGTTTCTCATTGCCTGCTAGCTACCTGACTCTAGCCCACATTTAAAGGTATTCGAGCTTTGCTGGCTTTTTAGTTCCAGCTCTCATTTCTGTCTTCCCCCAAGAAACACAGTAATTTTAAAATAAAAAAAATAAAAACATTTTTGTCTAGGATGTTATTAATAAAATTATTTTTCACTTATATGTGTGTGTAAGTTATTAAGAGTGGTTTTTTTTTTTTCAGAACAAGGTGTCACTTCAGTGTATTTATCGTAGTGTTTAAATTTTTATATCGGGGAAACTAAAGAAAGTTTTTAGTTAGGAGTCAAAATGGGTGAGCGTAAGCGATCCTGTATTGACATCCTGCTTGACGATCTTTACATAAGCAATTCCGATTCGGAATCACAGATGGAAAGACAAACAAGCTGTCGAGACAGTGTCTCTTCGCCTAAGCAGACACAAGTTAATTTTTTGGAGGACAATCTCTACTTAAGCTATTCGAGCATGAATTCGCTTATGGAGAGATTGTCAAAACCAAAATGTCAAAACATGTCCGCTTCCTCCAAACATGATAAGATTGATCTTTTGAATGGCGACTTATTTCTATCAGACTCGGAATAGTCCTGCGATTCGGAAAGTGCTTCAACCATTTCACAGCCGACTTTCAAATCAGTTAGATATATTTCGCCTTGTCCAATTCCCAAGCCTCAGTGGAAGCTTTGCCAGATCTGTCATGCCAGCTTTTGAATATGGCGTTCACAGGAAGACTCAATGATGTGCAGATATGTAATGATCCTTTAGAGTCTGATGCTGATTTTTCTAATTTCTTTGAGGGGTTTTAAAGTCCCTTTATTAAGCTTATTAATGGCATCACCACAGCCAGTTAGATTATTCATTTCTGTAATGGGTAAGTACTTTTAATCCCTCACTGCAGAAGAAAGCACTACAGATACTTTTTATTTTCAAAGCAAAGCACTCCCTGTCCTCCATTCATCTGATGTGGGTTTAATCTATGATGAGGATATCGTTCCTTATCTCACAAATAGACTTGAGTTTAGTGTGTGTGGTTCTGGCTGGAGTTTGCAAATGTTGACGTACATGGACATCCATGTTAGTCAATATCGACCATTCACCTTTGGTGCTGCACACACTAAACTGCCCAAGTTTATTTCCAATTGTCTTGCTTGTGTCGATGTAGACTGCCCAGAAGGAATGTTTCCACTACACCGTCATAGCATATTTGTTTCCAGACACACAAAACCCCCACAGAACTACTTTATATCCAAAACCTCACCAGGTTTTGAATATCGAATGTCTGTAGACACCTGTAGTCATACAGGATATTCACAAGTTTGAGGATAACAATTCTATTTCTATCCATGTTTACTTTGTGGTAGACAAAGATAGCAATGTAATTGACGAAACTTGCGAAAAGGATGGGTTGTAGTACCCAGGCTTATTTCTCCTGTACGCCATGACAAACACGTAAATATTTTGGCGATTCGGGCATGTGGAAGTGCCGCTCATTTGCATTTCGTCTGTATTAGAAATTTGTCACGACTGGTTGGTAGTCAGCTGAGTAAAAGAGCCAATAAGAAACATGTTTGCGAGTGCTGTCTTCAGTATTTCATAAATGAGGAGAAACTCGCAAGTCATGCTATTCTTTTCTAGCAACAAAATGCAGTACTTTCCCTACTAGGAATGACAAGTACTTGGCATTTAAAGATTACAGCAAACAGCAAAGATTAGGTTTCGTCGCCTATTGCAGTGTAAAAGATGCCTGAAACCCATGTCCATTTGCTTGCCTAATTATGAAACAAGTAATACAACAACCATCAACCAACATGTTGTATATGTGTGTAGCATTTTGTTGGTTTGTTAATACAATCCAAGTTTGTCTCATTATTTCGAGTTTGTGGGTGCTGATTGTATGTACAAATTAGTTGAAAATTACTTGACTTACAAAGTAGGTTGCAGGAATTCACAGCATCATTGTTCCGATGAAGCCAAAAACCGCTGCTGATGAAGTTATGTTGGTGGCTCAGGAAAGTTGCCACATTTGTAAAGAACTGCTTGGTACAGATGATATTATGGTCGACCATGACCATCTGACCGGCGAAATCAGAGGCTGTGCACATAATAAGTGCAACTTGAATTTCAGACTGCCCATAAGACAACTTGTCGTATTTTTCCATAACCTGCAGGATTATGATTCTCACTTTCTTATAAAGCCCTTGGCTGAACGTCACGTTATGTTACACAATGGAACCGTGGTAATTGAAAATCCTGGAAAAATTCAAGTGATTGGAATGACCCTAGAGAAATACAGATGTATCACAAAACAGATTCTCAATGGGACTGATTGTAATGGAAAGGGACTATATTTCAAGTTACTATTTATTGATTCATTCCAATTCATGAGCGCCTCTCTGGAAACTTTGGTAGGCAATTTACTTACTACCTGCGCAATTGAGTATCACCTGCTCGAGGTTTTCAGACAACATCCTGTTCGAATTGGCAAAATGGAAGGGAGTTTTTCCTTATGACTTTGTTAAGTCGCCAGACAGTCTGATGTGCAAGTCACTCCCACCAAAGGACGCATTTCATAATGTGATGAGATGCAAAGGCATTAGCGATTAGGATTATGCTCATGCCCAAGCCGCATGGAATGCGTTCAACTGCATAAACTTGCTGCAGTCTACCATTCCATACTTACGTATGGACACTTGTTTGCTGACTGATGTTTTTAAGAATTTCAGGACCGTATGTTTGGCTCATTATGGTATTGAGCCCGCCATGTACATCACATGTGACACTTTATTGTCAATGACACATGTGCGGCTAGAGTTGTTGACTGATCTTGACATTATCTTTTTGTCGAACGCGGGGTTAGGGGCTGCATTACCCAGGTTTCAAAAAGATTTGCGGAAGCCAACAATATTTACATGGGTGGGGACTACGACCCCAGAGTGGCATCGAAATATATATGCTATTTCGATGGCAATGGGCTGTACAGTCATACAATGCGGTCCAAGCTTCCGATTGGTAGTTTCGAGTGGGTTGAGGCTGACATGTTCTCTTCATGGGATTTTGCAAACATCTTGAATGATGGTGACACTTGTTTTTTCGCCGAAGTGGGTCTGTCATTTCCAGAGGAGTGTCATGATAAACTAGCTGGTCTGCCTTTGGTCCCAGAAAATGGCATACCCCCGAACGGCTCGCATGAGAAACTTCTTTTAACACTCACACCGCGCAAGAAATATGTTATACATGGGGAAACACTAAGGTAGTACTTGATGTACGGTGCCAAAATTGACTCTGTTCATTACATTTTGTGCTTTTAGCATAAGTCATCAATGACTTCGTACATCGACTTTAACATTAAGAAATGTGCCCAGGCTGTGAATGCATTCGAAAAATCGTTTTTCAAGTTGATTAATAATCCTGTTTATGGAAAAACATTGCAGAATGTCTGCTGGAAAAGGGACATCAGAGTCGTTTCGAGGTATGACACAATCTATGAGGGTACGAGAAACTTCTTTTAACACTCGCGCCGCACAAATACAGCGATGAAAACTTAGTCCTCATCGAAATGTCAAAGAGTTCTGTTGCATTCAACAAATCTTTGTATACTGGTGTTGCCATTCTCGACCTTTCAAAATTAACACTATATTAATTTCACTATCAGTACATAAGTACAAAATTTCTTCTGCTGGCTTTGCTCCTCCTGTATTGTGACACAGATTACTTAGTATACTCTCTTGCTTGTGATGGCATAGAAAGTAATTACACCAGATTTAAAGGTACGGTTTGACACATCCAACTTAGTGCTCGATAACCCGCAAGGATTCCCTCAGATGAACAAAGGCCGTAACGGGCTTATGAAAGATGAATGTACGGGCGCATAATCATACACTTTGTGGGTTTATGGCCTAAGCTTTACGAATACATTGTTGTGAATATAGCAATGTATTCATAAGGCGAAGGGTGTAAAACCCTAATTGTTGTGATCGCTCAGGTACGAGGATTATCGAGATTTGCCTCGAAAATTGCACAAGGGTAATGGGGACCCAACATCAGTTCCATTTGCATGCTCATCAAGTCTACACCGAATGCGTAACAATGGTAGTGTGGTCTGGTATGGATGATAAGCGATACATTGAGGCAGATGGAATATCAACCTTACCTTGGGGGCACTATCGAATACCTGAATTTTTTTTTTTCCTCAGTATAATGGCTTCAACTCCACAAAAATGTATAGACCCCCCAATTAAACACAACAGCACCAAGGATATGCATCTGCTGACATCACATGCACCTCCTGTTCCTCAGTCATCGTAGCTGGATACAATCATCATCACAGTTGGCTATAATCATCATCACAGCTGACTACACTAACTACAAATTGCGTTACCATTCAACGCTCTTCCTCCCTGTTTGCTAACCTGTAAGGCATTAAATAACTTCAATAACAACTCTCTTAATACATGTGTCTTCTTTCCAATTTCCCTTGTCAAAAAAGAAGAAAACCAAATTGACATCATCATTTCGATTTGGAAACTGCATGCGTGTGAGTGTTTTGCCTCAGTCACTTAGCGTGTGTGTGTTTGGCAAAATCAATACCCGGATGTGACAAAAGAATCCCCCCCCCCCCAATGCATCTTTATGAGCACCCCACCAGTGTGTTGTTAAATGTAGATAATAAATCTACATAGGTAGGAAAGAGACAACCAACAGTTGCTCTTGTATATATTATGTAAAGAAAATGGTTTTTTGTACATGGATCTCTTCAATTGTGTTTTAGTATGTTTAAATATTTTTTAATCTTGTAATATATGTCAAACATTTTTGTACCAGTAGTAATAATAACAGTAATGTACCAACATTAATAATAGTTTTAGTAATAGTAGTTGTAGTGTTAAGTTCCAGATGTAATGCTATTGATGGAGTCTCTTTTAGTTTGTATGTTGTTAAAATGATATTGTTGAAATATCTTATTTTTGTAAAAATGACTTGTTTTTGTAATAATAAAAATGGCCTGAAGTTTAAAATATTGTTTGTTGTACATAAAATCTCTTAAATTGTGTTTCAGTGTGTGTAAATAATAACTTGTTTTAATGGGAAACAATATATTTAAAAAAAATAGTAAAAATGTGTAAACTCATTGTTTGTTGTAATTAGTAGTTGTTGCAGTTTTTTGTATATAAATAAGAAAATGTGTTTTAGTATGTGTAAAAGGCGATTGTTTGATGACTTTCACTGTGAATAATGAATTGTTTGTTGTAAATTCGATCTGTTTTTTTGTGATATTGTAAATATGTAGGTTTAAGGAGAATTTTTGAAAAAAGAATATTTTATAACAAAATATTAGAAAACGAATAGTATTTGTCTTTATTTTTTATGCCTTATATCACTATTTTTTTTTCAATGACATCTTATGTAAAATGAGAAAACAAAACTACGAGTGTATGTCTATCAGTATTGGTAAGCTGACGACTTCTATTTAAAAATTCAGGATAACTTTTTGCTTGCTTTCACAAAGAAGAAAATGTACTTTTCTTAACTTACAATACTTGCATAGACTTTGAAGAGCTGAGGGGAAATTACAAAAAAAATATATGGAGAAAATCAAACATAGCTGAACAAATGAGTGAAGTTTTACAAAGGAATGAGGAAGCAGGTTAGTACCTTGAGAGAACCTTGGTCCGCTCAAGTTGGAGTAGGATACAACAGTCTGCTAGCCAACTTTTGTGACATCTTAGGGGAATCTATTGAAAGCAAAATCCAGCATACCTTCACAGGGTAGGTAGCAAAAACCTCTGTCCCTCCTTGCCTTCAATCTATGTCTACACCGAACACAGTCCAGCAACATTTTAAAAAAATATTTCATTTTACATAAAAACACACAAATTACAAGAGTTCCTGTTCAAGATACAACACAATGATGTCTGGAGAAGAAGTTAAACATAATAATTTAAACTAGTTATTAAATAAACTAAAATTCAACTCAAGTTATGTAATAATTGCAATATATTTTCCCGTAAATTTACAAGAGTCTGACCTACTTTCATATTTAGTGATAGCCGTGATTTACGTAGTATTTTATTGGGAAAATATTAATTTTCGTTCGCTAACTTATTTTTTATATACGATATACTGTGTTTGTGGTAAGTAATTGATTTCTGTGTTCGGTAGATGAAAATAGCGTTTGTGTTAACAACTCGCATTTTTTGTTACCAAGTGAGGTGAATTTCACAGATTAAATGGAAATTCGTAGTACGATTACGCTTTGCGGGCTTAAGTACTTCTTCATGTCATCCGAGTGTCCCTATGCTATGCTTCGATGGAAATAATAATTTATGTTTAAAGTGAATTATTCTGAAAATACTGAAACTTTAGTAAAAAAATTTATCGTTTCGTTGTCTGTTGTTGGACGAATGCAGATTTTTTCTCTAAAATTTCAACTCATTTGTCTATTGGCTCCGCTACACATATAATCAGGCTCTCTCCACACACACACACAGCTTATAAGACGACATAATTGCTATGCTGGACTCCACATCAAATGGACATGTTTTAAAAAACACTCAAGGTCATGTGCGAGATGTATTTAATAGTGTATGTGTATTTCTGTTACGCTATTGTGTCTGTTTAAAATGTAAATGTGAATTTAGAAATCTTTATTTATTCATATTGACTAGCTGGATTTCGTTTAGTGAGTTTGCACTTGTCGACAGCACGTAAATAGTTAAAATTCTCTCTTTGTGTAAATTATATTTCTAAGCTCAAGACTCACATTACATTTAAGACTCACATAATTGTACTTATTACTATTCGTACATTCGTTTGAAAATTTGCGATTCGATGTGTGTAATTTATTCATAGGTAGAACACTGAATTTCTCACCTTTTTTAAATATATTTGTAAAAAAATCGTCTATCTACCACCAACATCCCTCCAAACACCTCAAGATTACAAAAATTATTTTAAAAAAAATAGCCTTGGCCCACTCTTGCACTCAACTCTACACCTATATAAGA
This sequence comes from Dryococelus australis, assembly GCA_029891345.1. Taxonomy (NCBI): domain Eukaryota; kingdom Metazoa; phylum Arthropoda; class Insecta; order Phasmatodea; family Phasmatidae; genus Dryococelus; species Dryococelus australis. The sequence goes on along the minus strand of CM057006.1, from coordinate 22,300,716 downwards.
CATTGCAACCCACCACTCTGGTCAATCGATGCTTCAATTGGTGAGAGATATCGCCGTAGCTATAAGTCACCCCCCCCCCCCCCAATTCACTACTTTGCGAAGCTCCATGCACTTACAGCATACTGCTGAAAAATGTTCTGTTACAGTCTATGGCTACAGAGATTGGCCGCTGCGAGATAGCACAGCATTAGATTTAACACATGTGTCCCTGAGGACATATGTTACTATAATATTCTTAGGTTATTTTGATATTAGCTTAATAGACTTAACCCCTTTCTTTCCACAGGCTGTACCATCTCTTCACGGACATCTAAAAACCAGTAAGCGTTGATGCCGATGCTTACTTGCAACTCACATTATTCTCTTTAGTTTTCAGGTTCTACTGAGGAATCGGGGGCAAGCCACCCAATAGCGCCTCTTCCTCTACCAGAGAGGTGTTCAAGCACCTCTCTGGTTACAAGCCAGTGTCTCTTTCCAATTGCCAAGGGGAAAGGAAATATAGTTCCTGTCCCCTCTCTCTACTAGCTTTTCCATCTCTACTAACATGAGCATGTTACACACACACACACACACACACACACTGTCTCATGTAGCATTTCTGTTTAATGCATGTATAAATTTGAATTATATATTGTCGACTGGGTTTTTATGGTGTCTATGCCGGTTTTTCCCAGACTCTTCTAGTGATAGCTTAGCTATAAGTACCCTTGGAGAGGTACTCATGGCCCCAATTGCTGGCCATGGCTGCCCAATCCCTCTCTGTCGTGATGCACATCTCCTTGCATGATATCCTATCCTTGTAGGCATAAGGGGTCTAGCCTTGAGACGCAATGAATCCCGCTCTACCCACCAGGCTTTCATTAACACTTAGTTATAGGGTAGTTAGAAAAAAAAATAAAAAAAATTACTCTGGTTAGTCGCCTCTAGGATACCACACCGTAAACATCGGACAGAGCTCCTGCTACCTCCTTTCCCACCCTCTAAGAAAGAAAGAAAATAATTTTAAAAAAATTAACCCCTTCAATAAATTTAACCCTTTCATTAAATTTAATCCTTTCAATACATTTAACCGTTTCCATTTTTGATCGGATTAAGATTGGATTAAGAAAATTTTAATCGGATTAAGATCGGATTAAGTTTTTGGTCGGATTAAGATCAGATTATGAATAAACCCTTTCAATCAATTTAATTAACCCTTTTATATCAAATTGATAATGCTATTAATCAAAAGTGAAGTGAAACCATCCAGCCTCTACTACTAGTGTTACTTTGTAAAATCAAATCAAATGCTCACTGCATGTGTAAATAACAAATTTTCAGTGGTTGTTTGATTGTGAAGTGAAATCCAAACGCGGGAACAGTGCGCAGACGTCCAAAACGTGTCGGGCGAGTCGGAAGAGTCCATTGCCGCTGCACAAAGGGGTGGGGTTGTTCAGTTCATTAAAGGCTGTTCACGATAAAGTGAGTACTTTGAAAATCAACCTTAGAAAAAAGGTACTGCTCTTGCCTACATATATTTTAACGGGCGCACTCAGTGACATGCGCCCAGTAAAGTTGTTAACCGTTCAGAGAAAGCAGTTCCATATCTTAACGTCAAATAAAAAGTGATAGTTAACAATTTGCGATAGCAAAATTATTTCTTTCGCTTCCTGTTTTTTTATGCAACAAGATGTAAAAATGAGTAAATTTGTAAAATATTGGATTTTATAATAATTTTACAGTTTCACTTGAAAGAAGCATGGATAAAGTGATGAGGCCTGTGGCAATGTAAATCCTACATACGGCGGTAGATTCCAAAACTTTTTTTTCTACTGCCCTTCCTCGCAGTAAATGGAGATCCCCGACCTGCAAGCTTGCTTGCTGGGACCTCCCGGATTATTTGCGGGTTGGATGTTAGTGGGAGGACTCTCGTGCGTGGAAGTCGATTAGACTGTAAGCTTTCGTTTAGAATTGTAAACTGCCGGATCCCCCCCCCCCCCCCCAGTGGGGGAGCGGAGTTAGCCGATCCACCGACTAGGTGCGTCAAGTGCTAGGATGACGGACTGCCAAGGCATAGAATACACAATGAACGTGTATACAAGTAGATACTAAGCAGGGCTTTCGAAAGTGCTCAGTTTATCGTGGACAGCCTATGGTGACAAACCATAGGCTAATAAGTCGACAATTTTCGTGTTCTGCGAACGTGCCTGCCCAATATTGACCTATGACACACGAATGCAACCGCCAATCACGTGGTCGGCAGTGATGAACGCGTTTTTTATATTTTACACTTTGAAGTCAGCACACTTTTACTACCATTAGAGACAAACTAGAAGTGAGGTTGCCTATATCCACCACTGCAGATACTCCATGTCCTATTGGTCTCTTGTTTCACGTATCGTCGTTCTATTGGTCCACACTACACTAGACGTTCATTACTGGCTTGTTGTTAGCCAATGCGGCGCGCCGAGTTGGCCGTGTCCAACCATATGTTTCTGTTACGCTAGAAAATTATCACTAATTTTATGTTGCTGAATAGCAAAATCCTGCTAGTATTAAAGAAAGTATACAACTTTATCAGGGCCAGTTTAGAGTTTTGTGGACAGAGAAATGTTCATAAAAGTAATGCCCGACCTACGCTCTGGTATAGTTCTCAAAGTGTTAATTTTCAAAATACAAGCACTTTATATGAATAAAATAATTTAACTAATTTGAATGTAATCCAATTTGAGGAAGTATAGAAACATGTCAAAATACTTACTTACATAAACAGTATTCTCACCTCAAATACTCTATCGATGTCTTATACGTAGAGATCTGAAAAATTCGCGAGTTCAATGACCTGCATACTAGACTCTACAGTGTTATGTACAAATATGCCGATATTAACTGTGCATTGGTTGTCTGCTGTCACAGTGGCACGCGACGATTGGTCCAGCGTTCTCCAGGAGGTGTCAAACATCGTGTGGACCAGTGGGTAAAGTTATATAAACACACGCGTTTTAAATTCAAGCTCGTCCCAAAATGAATCCGCGAATTCTTCACGTCTCTACGCATACGGTAGTCGTATTGGCAGAAAAGCTGTCCAATGTTGGCATGTGCTCGGATAGCGGCGGGTGCACACCTCGGGCGCGCTCTCGACCTCCATTTTCCCTCTGCGAGAAGAAATAGCGAAAATGACTAAGAGTCGGCCAGTTCGGCACTCCTGCACGGGGTGTCGACGGGTAAGACGGCGGAGAGAGTCTGGGGTTGGGGAGAAACAGGGAATTCCTACAGAACATGCAAATGAGATGAGGCCGCGCGCTGCTAGTCGCTTGAATTATGGACAGGCACGCCCACGTCGCGCTGATAGCGGAGAAGCGTCTATCTGCACCTGTGGTAGTGTTACCAACTGCCACCGATAAATTCCCGCGCGCGGACACTGTCAGTCCAGCGATAGACGACGCCGCCCACGCCCACGACCTTCGCAGCGATACATCTCGTTATTGCGTTGGCGGTGTCACCGACAAGCTTCAGCGCGCCAAGGAATTTTAAAATAAAATTTGCGAAATGCTTTTCATTTAATTACCTCCCCTCCCGCTACAACGAATTAATTTTGCTTTTTTTTCCCCGAATCAGAATCTGCCCTAAAAAATAGCTGTCCCGATCCATTCTAAAAATCGAGCTTACACACTAGTACTGTTGAAAGACGCCTGAAGAGCGTATCCAGGTTAATTTAATTTATTCGGGCAGCTATTATTTACAGCATCTATCCAATATTACTTTTTGTTTATTTCCCAATGAGCGCAGTATTTAACGCTTATTTCAACTCTGATTAAAGTTCTCCTACACTAAACAATAAACACGTGTTCAGTATGTCTGTTGCCACCATTTGTAATGTCTTTCACTCTCGCATCCAGTCCAGTAGTCCAGCCTGCCCGTCGCACTCTTCACTGCACCGATGCTCGCAGTCGCAGGTTTTCCTCCCGCTGGTCACTTCCGGCGCCACTCGTTACTGTTCTGGCTCGTAGTCTATCGCTTAACGTCGCACAATCGCCCATGCTCCCGACTCTCCGGTTCAGAGGCCCCGGCGTACTTTTGTAGTATCAGCGGCCAAGATCTAGAATATTCCCCACACCCCGAATCACGCTGAGAGAAGCAAGGACGATCAATACCAGAACATTCTTCAGATAAATGCAGAAATTCTATTTGCTGAAGGCCAAGGGCGTGCGAGCCGTAAAATGCTTATCGCGACCACACGCGTAAAATAATGCGTGCCGGACTCTTTTGAAACAAGAAACGAGTTTGGTGGGTTATCGCTCGCCTGACCTTTCAACGTTCCTTGTAACTCGCCGACCGCTATCGTATCACAAGCGGTCCTTCTCTACCGCTCGCTCGCGCGGGAGAAGTGAAAGGAAGCATGCGCGTAACAGTATATAGTCTATTCGCGGTTTCTTCACATTATTTTAATTAAACCTTTGAAAAAAAAATAACCCCATGTATGACATTTTGTAGTTATTTCGTTAACATGCCCGTATCACAAGCGTTTTATACCTGTGTTAACATAACACTATCTTATTTTTCGTTAAATCTAAGTTTCGCCTATATTTTATTTATATATTATAATATTTCATTCTAAATAAGTATGAATAAAAACACTGAGAAAACATTTGTGTTGGTAGCGCCTAGTAAGAAGTAGTTGTAAAAATTGATACTATTACAACTGAGTGTGCACGATGCGGCAAAAAAAAAAAAAAAGATAATGGATGCATTGCCCACAACTAGCGAGTCACGTTGATCGTTATTCTTGATGCCAGTAGATCTGTGATATGTTCCTCTCCAGCTCCTTGGCTGTCTTCCTTCCTCTGAAGACGTTATTGTGCAACTGCGCTGGGGCATCGGCTTCTTCTCCTGCCGATTCCACCTCCAGTTTTTTTTCTTCTAACTACCCTATTACTAAGTGTTAAGTGGAAGTCCGGTGGGTAGGGCGGGATCTTATTGCTCTCAAGTCTAACCCCTTACGCCCACAAGGAAAAAAAATCATGCAAGGAGACATCGCGATAGAGAGGGATTGGGCAGCCATGGCCGGCGATTGGGGCCATGACTACCTTCCGGAGTGTTATCTATAGTTAAGACTATAACTAGAAGAGACTGGGAAAACCCGTCAGACAACGTAAAAACCCAGTCGACAGGAAAGAATTCAAAATTTTTCAGGCATTAAACAGAAATGCTACAGGAGACAGAGGTTGGAACTCGTGCTTTATTAGTAGAGACGAAAGACTAGTAGAGAGAGGGTGCTTTATTTGGCGAGGGAAGTGGCGCTATGGGACCATTCCCTCCGGTTTTCCAGTAAACCTGAAACTAAAAGAAATGAAAGTGAGCTACCAGTGAGTGTCAGCAGAGCCAACTCTCACTGGTTTTTACATGACCGGAAACAGGCGGTATGAGCATTTGAAAAGAGAGGATTAATCCACCTCCAGTGCTCAGGCCAGGCAGGGCATTCTGCATGCTGTGTGGCGATGCCAGGCATACAGCTCGGCGCACATCCACATCTGCAATCGCATCCTCGGAGAAGTTGACTGCAATGATGGCGCGCGCCACCTCGGGAAACCTCTGCAGAGGCAGTTGGGGCAGCCACATAAGAACATACGTATCGATCTCTCGCGAGTATTAGTTAACCCTTTGAGAGGTATGCACGTATGTATTCGGGGATACATTTATATGGGAATTTATTTTCCCCTAATACAAAACTCACCATTTAATAGTCTTACAATTTCGCTTGGTATTATCGGCATTTAGGTAAAAAATTATTACTAGCAAACTTTTCAATTTGTAAGAATAAGATTGTGTTTTTAATAATTTCTGAAATGAAAACGATGGATTGCTAAACCTGTTAAATCTCTCTCGGCGCATTAATTGGTACACAGTCAACGCACGATTCCATTGGTCGGCGGCCAGCCACTAATAAACACAGAAGAGTGCAGTATGCGTGTCAGGTGTAGCCAGGACCAATAGGACGATGGTAAGTGGAAATACAGGGACCATCACAAATAAAATTGATGTAGTGGACGATGTAGAAAGTTCACTTCAACCTTGTCTTCGGTGCTTTTGAATTTATGCCGACCACAAAGTGTTAAATATCTTGTGAAATATTAATTTTAGTATACGAACAGCGAAAGCCTACACGGAAATCAGTTTACACTGTAATCCGCTCGCGGCCGATTGAGAACTTTTAAAGTCTGGCTCTGAAAATTTTCTCAGAAGGTAATCAATTAGGGACCTGCAAAATTCGCGTTGTTATTTGCGGACACGGCAAACCACAAACACGCGTACCTTTACAGTACGTTTGTCATTGGACCGAAATTTACGTGACACGCCCTGGGCAACTCTGCGCCAATAAGCAAACGCACCACAACGGTGTGCCCCAATCACGTGCAGTTAAGTCAGAAAAGAAGTAGATTCACATTTATGCATCAGGCAATTCAGAAACGCCGTCAGCTCTATTATCAAACAGTACTGTGAAGTCCAGCCTGATGCCAAATAATAACGCGAATTTGACATGTACCTAGTAATCAACACTTTATTCCCATTCATTGGAAATGATAAACAAATGAAAGTATCCCACTGACATTGCAGTTATTCGATCATTTGAGGGATTGTCGAGGAAAAAAAATCAATAATGAACTCTGAATATTGGTTTGTATGTTTTTATATGTACCTAAGAGTGAGAAACGGCAGTAGTAATTTATCTACCAGGGACACAGCATCGTCTTAAACCCAACGGATGAAATGAGAAGAGGGCGGGAGAGGAAGGGAGCTAAACACAAACTATTCATTTCTCAGCACTGCGTATGTCAAATAATTTAATATAGCTATATTGTATTTTTGTTTCCATAATTTATTTTTCGAACATGGAAAAGTATTTCTAACGTTATGCTGTTCTGACGATATCAAACATGCCCTGAATATATGACATTCGGAGCCCTGGCACAGGGGTTAGTAGGGTAATAAATTATTGTAACTTTGATAAATACTAATAGTTTATCAAGAATTAACTTGAAATTAATGTATCGCCGGGCAGGTGCATCCTTTCGGGAAATCTTGCTGGCATCACTACGTAACTCGCCTTAGCTTCGATTTCTTAGAACTGTTTCATGCATTCGTCGGATTGGCATTCGTTTTCTTCCAGATTTGCAGCTGCTAAAAAGTCGGAATCGTTAAAAATATTACGATCTACCGGCCAGATTCCACAAGAGCGAAATCCGTTAATGAAGTCCTGAATAGTTGCTGCCCTTGCATTGATTGGCCTCTGCTACAAGTTGGGTAACCGGATACTGGGTAACACACAAACCGGGATTTGTTCGAAGCCATTTCTAAACTGCCTGGGTGTAATGAGTTTTTAATGGCTTGAAGAAGTACCTGTTGAGAGGTTGTAGCCGATGAGTTGTGTGGGTAGGCAACTGCAACAATAGGATGCCATTGGCTCTTGCAAGTTCCAAAGCTTCCACATTTCTCGAATGTGTCGAATGACCATCTAAAATTAAGATAACCTTGTTGTCGATGTTTGGTTTGATGACAGCAATAATATTTTGTAACCATTTTACAAAAAGACCACTCTTAATTTACCCTTTTTCCGATATGTCAACAATACCTCCAGGAGTTGCACTAACCTGCAGCTCATGCACCATTCTCATGCGTTTAAAGATTATCATACGTGGAACATACATCACCGATGAACTAGTACAACACACTATTGTTGTATTGACACCTCTTTCCCCACTTGCAATAACTCCCACCTGACACTTTCCTTTCATAGCCAACACTTTCTGGCATCTTTTTTGTACAGTGCTGAAACCCGTCTCATCCACATTGAACACACGAGTAGCATCAAATTTGTTTTCATCTATAACTCTTTCCAGGATATTAAAAAAAATCCTAATATATTCTTCTTGTTGAACCCCTTTGCACGTGCCATGGAGGTGGACTCGGGCTCAAGTAGCTCTAATTCCTTATCATTGGCTTTAAAGGCATAAAACCATATCTTCCCTGCCATTTCTGTCAATCTGTTGAAGCTGTGTGGTATTTCATTGCGCTCTGCAATTTGGAATGCTAACTTCCTGACATCAGTGATTGTTACCCCAAACAGAAGCTCTTCTAATCTTAAAATGTGACCAACGAGTTGTTGCTCTACTTCGGGTGGAAGGGTGGTGGTACGGCCTATGGCTTTTACGGATTCGTTAGCTACAACATTCTTCCTGTCTAAGTGCCTTTTCAATGTTAGCTTTGGAATGTTGTATTGTCAACAGCATTCATTAAAACCCATATCCCCGTTTCTATACGACGCAATAGACATTGCCGTCTCCATTTCAGTCCAAGCTCCATATTTCCTTTTCGTCATTCTGTAACACACAACGGGTATATTGTTTTAGTAATCTTTTATTTACGATGGCTATTAAATACTTTTGCACGTGGTAAATATAGAACTCGGCAAATGTAAGGCGTGTTTAACTTAAACCCATTGTCCTCGGATGTTGATGTAATATCATTAAGAAAAATGTTCCGTAAACAATGCACAGATTTAATACGGAACCTGTACTGAAGTTTGTAATAAAATGAGATCACTGCATAAAACTATGCAAAAGGTTATTTAGATTGCTCAAAGTGTTTACACATACAGTCAGCAATAACCGGGTTTCATTGTTTCTTGCCTTGTAGTAGTATCCTAAGTCGTACCGGTACGATTTGCGAAACTACGACGTGGTACGACTTAGGCAACTCGTCATCAAACAAAAAAAAAACATATGAAACATAACCTCAAATTGTTTGTCGTCAGATATAAATTAGCTCAAAATGTGAAGAAAAGTTGTCTTTACAATAATAAATATATTTAAACAATAATTACTTACTTTTCAATTTCGTACAGGCTTACAACTGAGGTTCAGAAACTACATCCAGAAGTGTAAATAATCATAAACTCAAATAACATCGCTAAACGTGGTTCCACACTTACGCTATCATTTGGACTGGCCGGGAACTACAACAGGTTCATCTTGTAGCCACAAGAGCGCAGTGGTATTCACATTTCCTGAAATACGGAGGTGGTACGATTTAGGAGGCTAATTTCCCCTAATATTAGTTTGTTTATGTTGCTACTTTTAGTACCGAAGAAATTAAATTCTGTATAGTTGGTAGTGGTTTTTGCCAAAAATAAATATTTTCGATTGATCTGAGACTTTTTATAGTGAGAAATTATCTTAATTTCAATTTTTGCTTTTAATGTTACCTAAAAATGTTACAAAACTTCCGTAGTTGCGATTATCCAGAAATAAACAAAAGAAAATATTTGCCCGAGGAATGAAGTCAACTTAAACACTTTCTTGATTTGTAAATAAGTTTGTCAATTGATAACGTAATATAAGGGATTGGCTGAATATTGACGCACAGCGATAATAACAAGGAAAGTTAAACCAAGTTGTAATCGCCTTTTGTTACTATAACTGTGCTTAGGTAAGTGCTTATCACTATGCGTGATTGTAGCCTGTCTAACTGAAAACAAACAGTTTAACTCTTATGTATATCACTGTATTGTGTTAGTGGAGTGCTTATAATAATTGTAGCGCGGCCTTTAGTGTTTACTTCTGTGAACGGCATTAGAGAGTACGAATAATATAAAGGTTGGGGCATAAGTCATGGCAACTACGTTGTAGTGTGAGAACACCGGCGCGTGTGGATAATGTGAAATAGGCACGGGACAGGACGAGGTAAGCGCTACGTGTATGGACAATAAAGAACACGCCGACAATCGTACACGTCCTCGCTGAAACGCTGCTACCCACCTCGCGACTGCCCGGTATGGCAGGGCATTGTTGCCAACAGCTCCTACCAAACACCCTGCGACATTCTCTGGCAGTTCTCCCGCGGAGAACGGCTATTTTGCTGCTCAACACGGGTTACATCCATCTGGCACGATCGCATTGCTCTCTGCTCTCGTACAGGCCAACCCTTGCGCCATTCGACATCGTCAACACGCGCTAGGACCGCCTGTCTTCCCCGCGACACATGCCACTGCGTGCACAGACAACAGTTCGTCACAAAATTTAATAGCTGCCATGACTTATATTTACAAATACCCCCGTATTTACAAAAATTTAATAATAAGAGGGGGGACTAACTTTTACACGCAAACATTTATAATTTCTCCATATGCCACCAGATTAAAATTCTCTCGCCTATTTGGAACAGGAACGCAGCTTGCAGCGATAATTTTCCTCATGCCACACTCTCCTGTAAGTAATCTCGTTTTGTTCCCAACCTGAGTATAGGTTATTCACGGTAAAGTGAGCACTTTTGAAAGCCCTCTCATTTAGAATAATAGTAAATAAATGTATTTTATTCCAGCCTTAGACGTTAACTTCAGAGTGCGATGCAATATACTTACTGCGGTTATTCCTTACATGATTATATTTATTTTTAAAAAAAGGCGGTGAAAGGAAAAAGTAACTAGATCCTCAAAAGTATAGCCTGTTCAGGGTAAAATGAGCACTTTTGAAAGCCCTCCTTAAGATCTACTTGTATGCACGTTGCGTATTCTTCCGCCTTATGTAAAATTAACACTGGCAAGGGCCTCATCACTTTATCGGTGGGTTTTCTCACTGATCTCCCGTTTCCCCTGCCCCTTCGTTCCGGCGCCGCTCCATATTCACTGCAATCACCCTCATCGACTCTCAAGACCTCACTGTTAAGAGCCGCCCAAATCTCTTCACTCGCTCACAAAAATTAACAGAAAGCGAAAGAATTAATTAAAGTTATCAGAAATCGTCACCTAACTCTTTTTATTCGACGTTAATATATGGAACTACTTTCCATCCATCGTTGCCAAGTTTACTGTGTCACTCAGTGCGCCCGTTAGAATATATGCAGGCAGGAGCAGTGACTTTTCTTAAGTTGATTTCAAAAGTGCTCACTTTATCGTGAACAGCCTTTACTCACTTTACCGCGAACAGCCCATAGAATAAAAGCTTTGTTCGGTGAATGCGCGACTGTGTCGGCGGCCACGAAGTGTCTAGGAGACGAGGCGCCGGAGAAAGCCGATGTTGCCCGAGAGAGGCGCGACAGTTCGCGGAGACACTTCGGCTGCAGTCGCATTTCACGCGCCGTTTCTCTTTACGGTCTCGTATTTCTCCGGATCTCCTCTACGCCGGTTCCGCAGCTCTCTCTCTCTCTCTCTTTCTCTCTCTCTCTCTCTCTCCCCCCTCTGTGTGTGTGTGTGTGTGTGTCTCTTTGTCTCTCTCTCTCTCTCAACTAGCTTCAACTCACCCCGAGTAATAACATTCACAAGAGAAGATAAGACGTAAAAACTGGTTAGAATTCACCCCAAGGGGTGGCGATTCTAGTCTAAAAAAGAGCATTGCAAATTCTTAACACCTTGAGGTCTGCACACATTTACTGGCACTAGACAAATTATAAGTGAGTCACTTATACGCACTAATGCAAGAACACCGGTTCTGTTAGTGTCTGTGTTAGAACTCACCATCGTCCTATTCGTCCATACCACAACGGACACTACCCTGTACTTAACAGCGTTCATTATTGGCCGTTCATCAACCAATGGAAAGCAGAGCTGATATTGACCCAATCCAATGTCCTTTATCGTATAAAAATATTTACAATCATATCATTTTGTGTGGTTGTACAAAAATAAACTCTATCGTTAGCAATATCATTGTTACTGCAGTGTCGTGTTCTTGTGAGGTCGTGTTAAACATTAGCCGAACAAAGACTGTACATGCATGCGAGTTTTGTTCTGAACAACAAAGAAATTTTCAAATTCGCTTTGCTCAAGCTGCACTCGAGCGCAGTCTACAAAACGATAAATTCAAACATAAATTGATGAGAATCCTATGATTTGGGGAAAATTAGAAATCAAGGCTCTTTATAGTTATGTTACGATTTAAAGTTAAGACATATTAAATGTAAAATGAAAAAAAAAAAAATTGAATCGTTATTGGGAACGGAGTTACTTCAAACTTTACACGTTTAGTGGCTCGTTTACTTAATGAGGATGTAGGTATTAGAGTTAACATTTCAACTGTTTATATGTTCAAGCTCTTACACACGCGAAGACACATCTCGGTATTGCTACTATAAACCCACGAAATATTCCCAGCCCACACAACAGATTATTTAAAAAAGTAATAAAATACAACAGCGTGTATCGTGAACCGAAGCTGCACGCGCCGACAAAATTGCCCAAAGTTGGTGTTTTTGAACTTAGACCAGTGCAATGGGCTACCTCCTGACAAATATGTATAGACATCTACAACATTCGCGTCATCTTTCGGTGCCATGGCAAGACTCCACTCTCTTATAAACAAGTGAGCACGGTTCGTGGTTTCATTGGCCGCTGCAGTGTAATCAACGTAACTTGATCTCTCAGAAGAGATTGATCACTCCACCGCTGACCCTACAATATTGGCTCAAGAGTTCTCCGAGACGTGCCAAACATATTTTTGGCCAATGGCCGAAAGTGGTCAAAAGCACAGTAATTTTCGAGTTCAGCGTGCCCTTAAATAATAACCCGAACTTTGCAGGTATCTACATTTATGTAATCATCAAATAAGAGTTCGTGCATTTTTTTTTAAATATGATATACAAAAATGTCTTTATTTCCAAAGGTTTTTTTGAATGCACGAACTGTTATTTGGTGATTTACTAGAGACATGCAAAATTCGCTTTATGATTTGGCATCAGGCTGAATTCAACAGTACTGTATATACCGGAGCCATCGTCGTTTTTCCATTGGCTGCTGCATAGTAGTGAAACCACGCCTTTTCTTACTGACCCGTATATGATTGGGGTACACAATTGTGAAGTGTTTATTTATTGCTGCAGAGTTACCCACGGTGTGTCAGATAACTGGAGACCTGAAGAACTCGTGGATTCATTTCGTGACAAGCTAGAATTCAAAACGTGCGAATTTGTATAACTTCAGCAAATGGTCCACACGGTGTTTGAAACTTCCTGGAGAACGCTGGCCCACTCTTCGTCTTCCACTGTGACAGCAGATAACCACCGTGGAGCTAATATCGGCAAAATTGTACACAAAAATGTAAAGTCTAGCCTGCAGGTCACTGAACTCTCGAATTTTTCAGGACTCTAGTAATTACATATATATAGACCTGTGTCACGCTGTAGCCCACGACGTTATTTTCGTCAGTATATCTCAGTTAATATTTGCTATTATGGCTGGAGAAAAACAGAAACAATTTGGATGTGACGTCAAATTATTGGAAAAATGTTAAGTGTAAAATGTTTTTATTCGAGGAAAATGGTATCATGTACAATGCAGACAAGTTGAGCAATGTTTGGTACAAATATAAAATAATTAATTTTTTGTTATCAAAGGCATGTAAAAAAAATATATTGTTGCAATTTCTCTCTCTAGAAATTAAGTGGGCTATACCAAGTTCGTTAAGGAATGGAGGCCTTAATCAAATAAAATAATTAATTATAATTTCCTTATTTTATTTACAATAACTACAGCAAAAAATTTTGAACTCAAATTCTCACGATCAATTGAAATCACTTAATGTTTACAATAGACACCAATTAATAAAATTTGTAATTACGACAAAGAAATCAATGAAATTAAATAATTAAAGAGCAGTCCCAATAGACAGTGTATCAATCTATTCAATTATTTTATTATTTATGCGTCCATATTTGACAGTTCGAATATTTACAATAAAATCAGTATTACACTTCCATTCAGTCCCACCTCAGTTCAGTCCATTTCCCGCCAGTCGCAATGTTCTAGAGTCCTCTAAGCACCCTCACGCACAGTAGGCTTCACTCGTTGGTTTCACGCCCTCTCGTCCATTCACTTCGCTCGCGCACACTCGCCAGACGGCCTCCGTCAAAGACTGCCGGCCGCTGGGTTGCGGCAGTATATATAGTATCTTAGGCCGCCACCTAGAATCTTCCCCAACTCGCGTGATGCGTCGCGGAGGGCCAAGGCACCAGCCAGTCTCACCAGAACATTCTTGCATCGTCGCTAAACGTATCGGAAACTCTATCAGGCGATAGCAGGTCTGTGACGCCAGCAAGTCTCGCCGCTCTCGGCATCCACAGGATTCCCAGAAGGGGGGAATAAGGAGGCCGCGAGCGCATCGTTCCAGGAATAGGGGAGGGCGAGGTGGGTCTCCGATTACGGCGCGGGACAGCGGAGTCAGCGCCAGCTGCGATACGTAATAATATGTATCTTATTTTTCTAGAGCCGACCTCCCGTAGCGCAGTTGGTTGGCGCGCCACCGATCTGGGGTGCGGGAGGCTCCGGGTTCGAATCCCGGACAAGGCATGGGCGCTTAAGCTAGGTTATAAATTAGTCTGTAAACCGCTCCCTGCTAAGCTTTCAAGCATAATACCGGGGGACGTTAAAAAGCTTTTTACAATTCAAATTATTTTTGTAGTACGAATTGCTCAATTTGTAGACACTACTTTATCCCGAGATAATTTTTTTTATATTACATGGTTTTTGCAAAATGACATGTTAAAATCGACATTTTACAGTTTTTTTTTTTTTACGTGGAACTAATTAAACCAAACTATTTCCAGGAAATATGACACGGACCACTTCGAAAGGACTTTTCTTAGTTCATTTAACAGTATGCTTAGCAAAAGTTATTTGACAAAACTCAGATGAAGCTACAAATAAGAAATATGCAAGAATTTCCTTTTTTTTTCAACAATTTTCAAATTGTAAAAACATGTCATGTTATTTTATAGACGTCTTGAAGTAGCTCTTGATATTTTATTTCAGTGTGAATTGTCTTATTTCTGTACGTAACTTAGTTTTCATTATTTATACAGTACTAAAACAGAAAAAAAAGTGATTCTAGCATCTATTAATGCGATAAATATGAGCTCAGTGCAACTTGAAACATTTCCTTTGGTTATTGGCCGCATGTCTGTGAGGGGCCTTTTTCTACTCGACCGGACCTGTCAGAATAAAGCTACCCCGACCTTGAACGTCCGTAATTGGCTGTCAGGTACTTAACACGTGTGCGAGTTAAAATTATCTGCACTACCTATGTAAAGAGCCGGAAATTTCGCGGATTATCTGAGCACAAGTTGAATTGTATTCACGTGTACATGTGTGTTTGTGCTTTTATTGGTCCATAGTTTGTAAGACACGCCCCGAACGACTTTCAACCAATAATGAGCCTTCAAGGAAAATAAGAACCGAATTCCATGTCACCTGGTCTGGGGTAATACTGGAGCCGCTGCCAATGATCAACTAACTGATGCTCGAATGTACGAAGGATTGTGGAGTCTAGCTTGTTGCCGAATGAATCCGCGAAATTTCCGCGTCTCTAGATATCGTAGGGGTAGTAAAATTTCTCAAAAATAATTCTTTCAAAACAAGTTATATTTCAAAACACTGTAGGGTCATTTCCCTGTCTTGATTGGCTGACTTACTTTTTGATACGTGCTAACTGTCTGCTCACGAATCACGCTGGAGCCGTGTCGAAAGTTGCCGAATTATTAGTGGGCCGGTCAAGTATGGAAACGCCTTCTCAAGCAGACAGTAACCAATGACAATAGACAAACAGCTGTTGGGTTCTTATAGTATTGAAGTCTATCCTGTCTTCATATTGTTTCGCGAAAAATCACTAGCTCTAGATATCGGTAGGGATACCCAAATATCGCGAAAAGATTTGCACATGCTAGATTTCAATGCCCTACGGGCGTACCAGCACTTTGCTTTCGGTTATTGACGGCGTGTGTTTGTGAGAAGACATTTCATTACTTGACTGGCCAATCAGAATTAGGTTACTCCGCTACTGTACGTCCGTGATTCGTGGGCAGACACCTAAGACGCGTAACACCTAGATAATCCAATCACCGAAGTGTATCTGAGCTAAAGTGTCATGAAATACAACTGGCCGCGAAATCAGGTTGCCTAAGTTTGTGTTACAGCAAATTTTCCAGTTGCCAACCACCTCATCACATTGAGGTCTGCACACATTTACTGGCACTTAAGACAAATTAGAAGTGAGTCACCTATATCCACTACTGCAAGAACACCGGTTCTGTTGGTGTCTGTCTTAGAACTCACCATCGTCCTATTGGTCCATATCACACTGGACACTACCATGTACTGCACATTATTGGCCGGTCATCGAACTAATGGAGAGCTGAGCTGATATTAACCCAGTCATATGTCCATAATCGTATAAAAGGATTTATAATAAATCATGTCCCTTTGAGTGGCTATGAATAAAAATGAAATTTTATCGTTAGCTTGTGAGGTCGTGTTCAACACTAGTCGAACAAAGACTGCACGTCCATGCGAATCTTGTTCTGAACAATAGAGAAATTTTCAAATTAGCTTTGCTCGAGCTACACTCGAGCGTAGTCTACAAAGTGTTTTTTATACCCCACTTACGGAGTCCCCGCCACATGCTGCCCGCTTCGCAGATCCGTCTGCAAGCCGACCTAATCGTTTCCCCACTCCGCCGCGCCGTCGAGCTCAAACTGAGGTATGATTGGGTGCTGGAGAACCACGTGAGGCGAGTTTGAAAACTCCGGTATAGGAAAATTCTGCGAAGCAAACGCGCTACCAATAATAAAATATCGCGTCGTTGCGACAGCTGAAGCTGCTCGCAGTCTTGTCATAAAAGCGACATCGTAACGTTACGTCTCTGGACTCCTTGCTTTTATTTCGAGGTTTTCTCCCGCGGCGGGGAAATGAGATCCGGCTTCAACGGAAAAAACATTTTGCGAGCAGTTGGCTGCAATAAAAATTCAAATACGCGACCCTCAAGACGAAGGCGATCGTCTGGTTGAGGTTCGGCTTCGCACCTACTGCACAAATTCTTTGTTTTCGCGTCGTTATTTCGGATTCGTAGTAATTAATGACAATGTACGATTATAGAAAATTCACATTTTGCTAGTCGTTTAACCCTTTGAGGGGTATGCACGTATATACGCTGTAAAGAACAATGGGGAGATTACCTTACAAGTGTAAGGTAATATTCGGAAACTTGTGGGGGAAACCGTTTTCCTTACAGGTAAGATCAAATTAACTCACTCTGGAGTAAAACTCACGTACGTGGTAGTGGAATATCCCATACATGGATGGGAAAATTACCTTACGACGCCTGCATCTCTTCAACATTGCCTCAACAGGTAAGTGGGGAGAAGGGCGGAAGAAACAATCCTGCAATACTCTAATATTCACTGCTGATGTCACGCTGTCGTCGTGGTGTATTGGATGGCGGGTCGGCCTATCGTGATAGAGGGCCATGGTTCGCGCCCACCCACCAGCCAGTGTCGAGGATTGTTACTATTCGTGAAAGGATATAGGTAATAAAAATATTAACAGTACTTATATTCAAGGATAGTTTTTAATATTATTTTATTTTACAATATTGTTACCTTTACTTATATGGGATTTTCCCCCCACTTCTGTCGGGTATTTTTACCATTCGATTAGGAAATAGTACTTTACTCATTATGAAAATTCACTCTATATTTAAGAGGTACTTTTACCATAAATGTAAGGGAATTTAAACTCGAAATTTTTTTACAGTGTATTTAGGGATACATTTATGTGAGAATTGATTTGCCCTTGAAAACAAAACTCACCATTTTACATTTTCGCTTGAAATTATCGGAATCTAAGCAAAAAATTATAACTAGCCAACTTTTCAATTTGTAAGAATAAGTTTGTACTTATTAATAATTTCTGTTACATCTGTCTCGGCACATTAATTGGTACACAGTTAACGAACGATTCAATTGGCCGTCGGCCAGCCAACAATAAACATAGAAGAGTAATGTAAGCGTGTCTGGTGTAGCCAGGACCAATAGGATGATGGTAATTTGAAATACAGTGACCAACACAACTAAAATTGCTGTAGTGGACAATATAGGAAGCTCACTTTAAGCCTTGTCTTCGGTGCTTGTAAATTTGTGCCGTCCTCAAAGGGTTAATATTTTAGCGCTCAATTTTACAGTAATAGTGTTTTATCTGCTAGTTGTAAAAATTCGCGAATAGATTTCACGACCAGTTGTATTTCATAACGCTTTTGCTCAGATCCACATTCGTCATTGGATGAGCTAGGCGTTGCGCGTCTTAGGTGTCTGCCCGCTAATCACAGACGTGCAGTATCGGAGTAACCTATGATTCTGATTGGCCCGTCACGTAAGAAAATATCATCTCGCAAACACAGGTCGCCAACAAGCAAAAGGAAACTGCGTGTTTGCCCGCAGTGTGTTGAAGTCTAGTATGTGCGGAAATCTTTTCGCGAAATTCGGGTGTCCCTACTGTAACACGCAATTGAAATTCAGCACAAAAATGTTAAACAACTCGTAAAATTTAAATTTCCTATAATCGTGCATTGTCATTAATTACTACGAATCCGAAATTATGACGCGAGAACGAAGAATTCCTGCAGAAGAGGCGAAGACGGCAGTTAAGGCGCCTCGCTAGTTGTCATATGCGTACGAAACCGCGAATTTCGCGAAAAGATTTCCGCACATGCTAGATTCCAATACCCTACGGGCGTATCAGCAGTTTTATTCTGCTTGCCGGAGGCGCTTCCTTACGTAAAGTAATTTCCTTAATTAACTGGCCAATCAGAATTAGGTTACACCGCGACAACATGACAGCTGGAGTGAAAGTCAGTGTGTTAAACTACTGTTTCTCCCGCCCGTCCTCCCACTTAGCTGTTGAGACAGTGCTGAGGAGATGCACGCGTCGTAATGAAATTTTTCCTTTCATTTATGGAATTTTTTACGCCCACTTACGTCAATTTTACTCCAGAGTGCGGTAATTTTACCTTACACGTAAGGAAAACTATGTTTCCCAAACAAGTTTGCAAATATTACATTACACTTGTCACGTAATATTATTTCTGTTATAGTGCAGGTGTGGTGGCGATGCCTAGTAAGAAATAGTTTTATGCAAAAATTTATTACCCTGAGTCGATCTGTTACTGTGTTCGGAGCAATATCCAGGAAGCAGAACCTAGGGCTTCAGAAAAGTTGTAAGAAACTGTGAATGGACTACAGCGACCATTCTTGCAAGCACGTGCCAGCTATCAGATCTGCGGGCGAGGAGATTGCACATGGGCTCATAGCGATGACGTTCCCTCGTAATACGCAAAGTACTGGGACTTATGTAGCTGCGCAGGTGACGTCAGATCACGAGTTAATATGTTCGTTCCTGCCAACTGCGCGAGCTGCATAAACTCTCAAATCTACACTGTACGGTGTTCCTCTCAGTCGGATATGACGTCACATCCCTTTTACACAGCGTTTCTCTTAGCTCGTGCAAATCGTTTTGGGGCACTTTCTGCAATGCAAATTGCACCAGCTTGCGAGCATATGCAACTGCTATCGTGTACACAAATCCGGAGTTATATCGCAAATAAACCCCCTGGTTCGGTCTAGTGATGGAAGTGTGTTAACACCACAAGGAAATGTATAGTTCCTATTGTGTTTCATGGATGCCTTAGATATGTATGAAGTGCCACGAAGGAATTAAATATATACTATAAACATGTCTACAAATTAAAGTTTAGGTACTATGCTGAGACTCACAGAAAATTAAAACATTAGACGTAATAAGGAACATTAACCCTTTGAGGAGTATGCACGTATATATCCGGGGCTGCGTTTATAAGTGCATTTCTTTGCTCTTGAAGACAAAGCTGACACTCTTACAATGTTATTGTTTTGCTGGACTATTTCAAAATTCAAGTAAACAATTACAACTAGTAAACATTTCAGTTCTTGAGAATAAAACTGTTCTTTTATATAAATTCTCAAATGTACACAATAGATTATATAACCTGTTACATCTGTTGCGACATATTAACTGGCACATAGTTAACGCGTGACTTCATTCGCCGACGGCCAGCCAATAATAAACGTTGCAGAGTAGAGTAGGCGTTCCCGGTGTAGCGATGACCAATAGGACGATGGTAAGTGGAAATACAGAGACCAACACAACTGAGATTTCTGTAGTGGAGAATATAGGCAGTTCACTTCAACCTTGTCTTCAGTGGCAGGAAATTTGGGTCTTCCTCAAAGGGTTAAATAGAATAATAAATATTATGTTTCTTAATCCAACGAACTAATCATCGCTGCTTTTTAACAGTTAATTTAGCATTTGGCTGATTTTCCGAAAAAAATGGTGGTTAATACTGCTGCGCCGACGTTGTTTCACTCAATTATATTTGCTCACTTCCACACTGATTGAGGATTACGATCTATTGGCTATTCACGGTTACTTATAAATTTTCTGAAGCCCTGCTGAGATCCTACTTTCAGGATATTCCTCCGCCTCGTGGAAACAAAGCTTAACCAAGCCTAGAAAGGGGCCACGGTGGCTGAGCGATTAGCACGCTCGCCTCCCACCAGGGCGATCCGGGCTCAATCCCCGGTCGGGTCACCGGATTTTCGCAAGTAGGAATCGTACCGGACGATGCCGTTGGTCGGCGGGTCTTCTCGGGGATCTCACGTTTCCTCCACTCCTTCATCACGGTGCTGCTCCATATTAACTTCAATTACCCTCATCAGCTCTCAAGACCTCGCTGTTAAGAGCCGCCCAAATCTCTTCACTTCGAGTCTAGAAGATTACACCAAAGGGACAACGCACCGCATTCGTGCGCACTCAGTGTAATAATGTTTTTGCATAAGAACTATTTCTTACTAGGCATTACCAACACACCTGTATCCTCACTGTTTTAATTCATACTATTTATAATTATAATATTATTATTTATATAAAAAATATAAATAAAAGTTCAAACTAACCGAAAATAAGGCACTGTTACGTTAACAGGAGTACAAAACGATTGTGATAGGTGACATATGTAGGAAACAACCAAACACGTCATACTTAGGGTGATTTTTCAAAGGTTTGGTTAAAAATGTGTGAAGATACAGCGAAAGGACTATAGACTATAATTAGAGACACCCGAATTTTGAAAAATGATTTCCTCACATGCTAGATTTCAATACCCTACGGTCATACCAACTGTTTTTTATGCTCATTGGAGGCGTGTCTCTGTGAGAAGATCTCTTCTTAACTGGCCAATCAGGATTAGGTAACTTCAAGACTGTGCGTCTTAAATTCGCGGGCAGACATCTAAAGACACGTAACACGGAAACCATACAATCACGAAAGTGGATCTGAGTTAAAGTGTTATGAAAAAAACTTACAACTGGTCGAGAAATATTTTCGTGAAATTCGGGTGTCCCTATCTATAATATGAATATTTCGTGGGAATACAAATCAGGGGCGCATCTCACAGCGTTACTTTATTACTAAATTTAATCAGAATTTTATATTAAACGTTTCCTCCATTTGTCACTTTTCCTTGCTCACACGGTAGCGGCCCAAACCTCTTCCGCCCTTGAGCACTTACCCTGCGTGTATCCGTTCTTAAAATCGGGCCTGTTTGCGGGACATTACAATAGCCTGTTCGCGGTTTCTTCACACTTTTTAAATCTAACATTTGAAAAATCACCCCATGTATGACTTGAGACCTGCAAAATTCGCGTCATTATTTGGCCTCAAACTGATCTTCACAGTACTCTATATACTCGAGCCGGCATCATTTCTCCATTGGTCGCCACCTAGATGTGAAGTCACTGCCTTTCTGACTGAACTGCGTGTGATTGGGGCACGCAATTTTTAAGTCTTCGTTTACTGGCGCAGAGGTACCTGGGGCGTGTCAAATAAGGTACGGACCAAATAAAAACATATAGTAGAAATACGTGTGTTTTAAGTTTAATGTTTTCCGAAATAATAAGGCGAATTTTCCAGGTCTCTATGTATGACTGATATGTTTTTTTTTTCTAAATGTGTCATGAATAAGAAACGTTTTATACTTCTGGTAACATACAATTACTTTATTTTTAATTCAATTGAACTTTGAAAAAACAAAAATTCGTCTATGGAATATTATATTTAATTTATAATTAAAATGAATAAAAACAGCGAAAAACCAGGTCTTTTGGCAATACCTGATAAGAAAAATATTTTTTTTGCAAAATATTGTACATTGATTGGGAACGAATGTGGTGCGTAGTCCCTTTGCAGTAATTTTATAGACTTTGTTAACACTTTGTAGACTACGCTCGAGTGTAGCTCGAGCAAAGCTAATTTGAAAATTTCTTTAATTTTCAGAACAAAACTCGTATGGATGTGCAGTCTTTGTTCGGCTAGTGCTTAACACGACCTCACAAGAACACCACAGCTCAATAACAATGATATTGACAACGTTAGAATTTTTTTTTTTTTACAGCCTCTCAAAGGAAAATGATTGATTGTCAGTAATTTTATACGATAAAGGGCATGTGACTGGGTTAATATCTGCTCGGCTCTCCATTGGTTTGATGACCGGCCAATAATGAACGCTGTAAAGTACACGATAGTGTCCGTTGTGGTATGGACCAATAGGACGATGGTGAGTTCTAACACAGATAACCAACAGAACCGGTGTTCTTGCAGTAGTGGATATAGGTGACTCACTTCTAATTTGTCTTAAGTGCCAGTAAATGTGTGCAGACGTCAATGTGTCAAGATTTGTTTCCACGAGGCGGAGGAATATCCTAGAAGTAGATCTTTAGCAGGGCTTCAGAAATGTGAGACGTAACCATGAACGAACTATAGTTAGGGATACACGAATTTCGCGAAAAAGATTTCTGAACATGCTAGACTTCAGCAGCTTACCGGATTACCGCGTACCAGCAGTTTTCATTGGCCACAAGTGTCTATGAGAAGACATTTTCTTACTTGGCGGGCCAATCATAATTAGGTAACTCCGATACTGTACGTCTGTGATTCGCGAGAACACGCCTTGGACACGCATATTCTCGTTCAGCCAATCAAGAAAGGTGATCTGAGCTAAAGTGTTATGAAATTCAACGGGTCGTGAAATCTTTTCGCGAAATTAGGTTGTTCCTAACTATAGCGACACACCAAAAGAATTACAAAGTCCATTTAAGGTTACTTCTACTACAGGTTGGGAGGATCAATGTTAGAAGTTTGACAAAGGGATTATTTTCGCCACTAGGTAAGCGCTAGTGTCGCATGTGTACCAGATATTATTTATTTTCTATGTTTAAAAACAGGATGGGTGCAATAATCATCAGGTATAAAAAAGAACTTCGTAACTAGACTCTAAATAAAATCGTTCTCTTTAATTACTGACGTAGATTAAAATTGTAATTAAGTGTTACCTTTTCGAACACTGCGCAACTAGCGCCGTAAATTTCCGCTATCCCAAACTCTCCTATCAGAAACCACGTTTTGTTACCCAACCGGAGTATAGGCTGTTCACGGTAAAGTGAGCACTTTTGAGGCCTTAGTTACTTTATCCTTCCAGCCATTTATATCCTTTAACCACCTTTTAAAATAAATATTGACATTAAGTAATCGACACAGTGTGCATATTCCACCGCACTAAGAAACACGTTCGTTCACGCATTAATTTCAGAGTCAAAGTAATGCAATCTGGTAATTTTTTCGTATGAGCTGTACTTGTGTTCAGCATTTATTCTCACAGCCAATGAACCACGTGCTGCTTGCTCAATGATGCGGACATTAACAATTCATGTTGAAGATGTGTAGAAAACCCCACAAATCAGATTAGCCACAAGGCAGACTCTCAGAGTGTTCGGTACTGATACCTTGATATGTACAGCACCGTGCATAAGTAGAGACATGCAAAATTTGCGCTATTATTTGGGGACGTGTTAAACTTGAAACACGTGTACCTTTGCAATACGTTTATCATTGGACCATACGTTATGTGACACACCCTGGGCGACTGTGCACCAATACAGGAACATTTCACAATTGGGTGCCCCAATCACGTGTAGTTCAGTCAGAGAGGGAGTGTCTTCACATCTATGCAGCAGCCAATGGGGAAACGACGTTGGCTCTAGTGCACACAGTGCTGTGAGGTTCAGCCTGATGCCAAATAATAACGCGAATTTTCTATGCCCCTAGTCGTAAGTGTCATTCATTTGCAACGTGCCCACGATCGTGGACACACTGTGACTGAGTTTAACGTCTAAGTCTACAATTAAATATATTTATTGACTATTATTCCAAATGAGAGGGCTTTAAACAGTGCTCACATTACTGTGAAATGCCTATAGATAGAGATAATGGAAAATCGCGAAATAGTTTCGAGCCAACGTATGTTTTGTAACACTCTAACTAGTTTATTATTTCATAATTGTGTGAACAAAGTTTTGACTCGGCTAAGTTGTTTGCACAGCAATCACGAACGTTCTGCCATATAGTATCAGAAACCTCATTGGCCCAGTGAAATGAGGAAGTAGCTTCACACATTCATAACAGCCAATAAGGAAAGAAAACTGTCGTACATGTGTACAGTACATTGAATCCTAGCAAACCGTTGACTTCTCCCGCAGTAAAATATCATCTCTACCTATAGAATATCTCTTATAGGTTACTCATGGTAAAGTGAACACTTTTTAAGGCCCTCCCAACAGACATTTATCATTATAAATATGTTTTATTGCAGCCTCGGATGGTAACTTTTGAGAATGACGGAATGTATACACTGTGCTTGTTAGCCGTACGGGAATGCTTGTATTAAAAAGTGGCTGCAAGATAGACTGCGGCTCAAAGGAAAAGTTTAGCAGGGCCTTAAAAAGTGTTCACTTTACCGCGAACAGCCTATAGCCCAGTGTACAGGTCGCAGCACGCTGGAATGTTTCTCCAGCCGCTGGGTATTCCCGCCTAGCTTTCGCGGCAGACACTCTGCTCGCATCAGAAGACAGAAGATGCTGGAAGGAAGGTTGAAGGCGTGGAGGGTTGGAATTCAGCTACGTATTTCGAGCTGCTACGGCACGGGAATTTTGTCGCGCGTGGCTTGAATTCAATGTCTCAGCAGCCATTCCTGGGCTTTCACCCGCACAATAGGGTGTCTTCGGGCGGCCTACAGACATCGCCTTTGATGGGGGGGGGGGGGGCGAAGGGAGAGGCTGGCCGTGTTTCCGTGTGACGTGCCAAGATAGAGAAACATATACAGAGATAGAGAGAGAGAGGGAGAGGTGGGGAAAGAGATATGGAGAGAGAAATATGAAGACAGAGACAATTGGTGAGAGATGTGAAGACAGAGATAGAGAGTTGAAGACAGAGACGGACAGAAAGGTAGGGGTGGGAGAGAGAGACGAAGACAGAGAAAAGGTGAGTTTGACACGAGGGGTTAATGAGAGAATGTCCCGTTCACAGTACAATTTCAGTCCGAACTGCATTTTAACTTACCTGAATCACCCCCTACTTTAAATTAGATTGCGGCTCATGTTGAAGCGAGCACTTTTGCAATCAACCTTTGAAAAAACGTTACTCTCCCTACCTCAGTTTATTCTAACGGCCACGCTGACTGGTATACGCCCAGTTAAGTTGGTAGCGACGGAGAGGAAAGTAGTTCCAAGTCTCTACGTTGAATTAGAAGTGTTGGGTAAACATTTGTGAATATTGATATTATTTAATTCGCTTTCAGTATTTTTTTTCTCATTCAAATAAGTGTATTTGTAAACCCATATACTTTTCAAATGATTTCACACTTTTGCTCGACCGACGCATGAATAGAGTGGTCAAGCCGACGGCGATGTTAATTCTACACATGGTGGAAGAATACACAATGTGTGGAGACCGGAGATATTCGCGAGTTCGTTGACTTGTAGGCTAGACAGACTCTACAGTCTTATGTACGGTGTACACGTATGCCGATATCAAACTGCACCTCGGTTGTCTGCCGTCACAGTGGAAGGCGAGCATTAGTAAGTGTCAAACACCGTGTGGACCAATGGATGAAGTTTTATATTCTAGCTAGTCCCGAAATGAATCTGCGAATATTTAAGGTCTCTTACAATGTGAATACTATTAGATCTCCGGCAAGGCTTTCAAACGAGCTCCGCTCTACACTAGGCATTACCAACTCGCGTATTTTCTCCCTGTATTTAATAATTTTAATAAAAAAATAAAATAAGGTTATTTATAGATAAAATATAAGTAAAAATTCAATTTAACCAAGAAATAAATTCACTGTTATTTTAACAGAAGTATAAAACACTTGTGGTATTTACGAAACGACCAAATACGTAATACGTGAAGTGATTTTTCAAAGGTTCGATTTAAAAACCTGTAGCGATGCCGTGAATGGACTAGGTATATTGTGCTGCGACGCCACTTCACAGGGAAACAATTAAGCCCCGCCCTTTGTGGGGCAGCGCCGCGGGCTTTTGTTTTGTTGTCTAGGACCTCCCGCCTGCAGTTTCAGCTCGCAGCGCTCCGCAGCCGACCGCGTACTCAACCACGCTGGCATACACGCCCTTGTGCTCCAGGAAATTCCACGGTAATTTACAGCCGATCGCCTATAGGCTGCTCACGATAAAATGAGCACTTATGATACAAACCTTAGAAAAAAAAGTCACTGCCCCTGCCCGCATATATTTTAACGGGCGCCCCGAGTGACATGCGCCCAGTAAAGTTGGTAAAGCCGAATGAAAAGTTTTAGGTAACCATTTCTGATCATTTAAATTATTTCCCTCGCTTTTTGGTTTTTTTTTTTTTTTATGCATCGAAGTGTAAAAATTAGCAGATTTGTAAAATATTAACATTTGTAATAATTTCACAGTTTCACTTGACCGACGCATGAGTAAAGTGATGAAGCCCATGACAATGTTATCTTCCATAAGGCGGAAGAATACACAACGAGCATACAAGTGCCTAGATCTTAAGCAGTGTTTTAAAAAAATTGCTCATTTAACCGTGGGTATCCTACATATAGTCTGTCCCACGAACGAGTGCGTCTTTTTCTACAGTTCAGAAGGCGGCCTTGTTTTAACCCGTTCGGTCGCGCATAAATTCCTGAGTTGTGAAGTGTCGCGCTGGCGTGATTAGTCTGTCCAAGTGTTCAGCTATTTGTCCTGCAACAACTGAGCGACGTATTCACTGCTTGATGATATCGCCGTCAAGGGCAATGGCGCATGAAAGCAGTATATTATTACTAGAGCCCCGAGTATTTCGCGGATCGAGTTGGCATCAAGCTAGACTGGGCAGTCCTCTATACACTCGAAACAATATCGTTTGCTTATTGGCTGCTCTGATCAAGTGAACCATCTGTACAGGACTGTTAAATACTCACTCGCACTACTGCTTCCTGCTTATTACTGGCGCATAGTTAAACGGGGCGTGTCTTTAAAAAAAAAAACTGTCGTGCAATCACAGCATAAGGAGAAAACGAGTGTTTGGAGTCTACCTCCCCTCCGAATGAATTCGCGAAATACTCGTGGCTCTAATTATCACCCGATGTAAGTAGGGGTAGGAAAATTTCACGAGTTCAATATGACCTCTGCATTACTGGAGCCTCAGCTGTGTGTTCATTGGCTGTTGCATCACACCTGGACGTTATGGGATTCGCAAGGTGTTTCATTGCAAGCCTGTTATTGGCTCACAGGCTTGCAGGGCGGTTCTAACAAACTGTGATCCAATTGCGAAGATGACTTCACTATATATGTGTTTGACGTATATCTTGTCCCGAAATAAATTCGCGAAATTTTCCTATCTCTAGATATAAGTCGTTTTCCAAAGAGCTTGTCGAAATTTTTGGCTCGACAAGAGGCAAATAATAATTTTCAACGTCTTTTTAGGTTGTTAGATATTTACTGTCGTAATTATTCTCGCAGCTTTGATGTAAGAAAAGAAATCATTCCTGTTTTCTGATCTTCAATCAGTGCTCCGAGAATAACGAACACAGTGGATTTTTATCCTTTGAGGATGGCAAAACTTAAATGGCACTGAAGACAAGGTTGAAGTTAGCTGCCTATATCCTCCACTACAGCAGTTTCTGTTGTGTTGGTTTCTTCATTTCCACTTACTGTCCTACTATTGGTCCTGGCTACACCGCGCACGCTTAGTCTACTCTGCAAGGTTTATCATTGGCTGGTCGTCGGCCAATGAAGTCACGCGTTGACTGTGCGCCAATTAATGTGTTGCGACAAATGTGACAGGTTTTACAGTAGGCTATATCGTGTTCAACTGAAAACTTATTAAAAAGACCAATTTTATTCTTATGAACTGATATGTTGACTATAGTCCATTCCCGATTGGAAGCGACTTATGAAAATCAACCTTTGAAAAAACACTCTCGGCAAAACATATCGACCTGTTTTTTCAATAACCTGTATTCCACAAATATATAACACTATGGTTAACTTTAGAGTACTGTATTATTGAATAAATGAAACTTTACCTTAATATCTTCTATAACTTGTAATAGTTATTTCTTTTTAAATATGAATTAACAACAGCGAGAGCAGCGACGTGTTGGCAACGGCTGGTAAGCAATAGTTCACAGTTAAAATATTATTTTAACCTAGCTTTTTAGTATACTATTTGTAAATTAAACGGTGCATATTA
Source organism: Dryococelus australis (assembly GCA_029891345.1). Taxonomy (NCBI): domain Eukaryota; kingdom Metazoa; phylum Arthropoda; class Insecta; order Phasmatodea; family Phasmatidae; genus Dryococelus; species Dryococelus australis. The sequence goes on along the minus strand of CM057006.1, from coordinate 22,272,278 downwards.
AAATATTTAAATATTTAGGTAGCCCCGATGGCAGCATATGTCATTTTTACAGTTTAAAATAACAGCGGAAAATATCGCGAGTAGACCGTAATGGTAAGGTGTTGTTTTATCAAGCGAGAGCAATTTTGAAGCAAATGTCTGCTGAGCGAGCTTTGTCGCTCTCTCTCTCTCTCTCTCTCACACACACACACACACACACACACTCTCTCTCTCTCTCTCCCTCTCTCTCTCTCTTTCACACTCGGGAAGTTTCACTTCGCTAGTACGGGATAAAATTGTACCTGTTTTCATTTGTAGCATATTTCATACTTATTAAAGCAAAATAATGATTTTTGAATTTGTAATTTACAACTGAAAAGAGATTTTATTGTTTGAATACTTATTTTAATATATTTAGATATGATGGCGGGGCAGAAACAAAGTGAAGTTGGCAGACGTGGTGAGCCATGATGTCATGGCGTGTTGCTGTTTTACCAAACGAAGTGTAAATTATACTTACTCCGAAAAATACTTCAAATTACCATATCACGTTTGTAGACGTTGTGTTTTTTAAACCTACCTAAGCAAGTTACGATGTTGTGATAAATCTGTGTTTCCGCGGCAGTAATAAATATACTGTGACGTGTGTTTCGTTAACCGCTGCGTGCATTACGTATAATGTGCTATGTCGTGGAAAACAAATATGTTAATGTAACGTAATCGTAAGAACTATCGTTAAATCAGGCATTTTTAAAACGTCATAAAGCTAACACAAATAATGTTATAGGCCTAAACTGTGAATATTCGTACGAAATGGTTTTTAAAATATACCTAAGACAGAATTCTTTGAAGAGCTGTAAACCGTAAACAACACAGTTGACAAGTATAAAAGTAGAAGTCACGTTTCAACGTTCATGTTTAGGTGTAGCCAAAGTATACGAACACATGTAAACACACAATGGCATGTAAACATTGATTTCGACTGATGCAACATGGCAGTCACATGGCAATGTTTGTTTACATTTGGCTGAAGGATACGAAACGGGCCTGCAAGTAGATATTTAGCAGGGCTCCGAGAAAGTTGCTTCTAATGGGGAATGAACTATAGTCATAATTCTTCTCTTAGATTCCGTTCAAATGCAGAAATACAGTGAAACTATAACAGTGCGAGTTTTGTCCTCAAGAGCAAAGAAATGTTCATATAGACGTGGGCCCGTGTATATACGTGCATACTCCTCGAAGGGTGAGCTATGTAAGAAGGTTCTCAAAATCAATATTTACGTCTTGTCGAGCCAACATTTTTGAAAAATCCTCTGTAAAGCAGGTTATGACGAAAATTATATAAATATACGGTTTTGGGTGCACCATTCTCCGTAATCAGGTCAGAGAGGAGCGGAGAAAATCCACAAATATTCTCAGAGCACTGGGTACTGATGACTTGTGTGCAGCGCCGGCCATAAATATAATTCACTTGCAACTTGTCCAAGCACAATCGTGGGCGAGGTGACAGTACGATTTAAACAAGTTTTTAATAGTCTATTCGTAGTTTCTTCACACTTTCTTAATCAGACCTTTGAAAAATCACTCCATGAATGACGTACTTGGTTTTCCTAAATATGCCATGTATCACACGTGTTTCATGCTCGTCTTAACATTAAAGTACTTTATTCTTAGATAAGAAACGCTTAAAATTTACGGATTAAGGTGTTGCAAACAAAAAAATCTTATGGTGCGTGCTGTATTTAAGTCGACACAACACTTGTTTCGTTGTCACAGACAATGAGCTGTAGGCTGTATGTTCGGCTACAGTTATATGAACCAATTACCTGCGCGTCCGTAGTGTACACATTTGTGTACACTGGGTCCCAATGTGTTACTTTTTACTTATATTTTATCTAAAAAAAAATACGGTGTTCATTTATAATTAATATAAATAAAACAGGGAGAAAATATGCGTGTTAGCAAAACCTGTCCTTATAGTGTAATTTTCTAGGCTGGGTTAAGCTTTGTTAGCATGAGACTGAGGAATATCCTGGAAGAAGAACTTTAGCAGGGTTTCAGAATGTTAGAAGTAAACCTTGAATGACCTGTATGTGCACAGCATTATTTTTCGCCCTGCCAGAAAGACTTAATCATCCATTCGTAAAATACCCGTATCTCTATAATATTATTGTAATAATAGTTAGGGGTCGCGGTGGTTGAGCGGTTAGCCTGCTCGTCTCCCAACATGGCGAACCGGGTTCGATCTCCGGCCGGATCGCTCCCGAATTTTCACACGTCGGAGTCGTGCCGGATGATACAACTGGTCGGCGGATTTTCTTGGGGATCTCCCTTTCATTCCGGCGCTGCTCCATACTCACCTCACTTCACACCCTCATCGGCTCTCAGGACCCTGCTGTTAAGAGCTTCCCAAATCTCTTCACTCACTCTGTATAGTGGCGTGCAAAATTCGCGCTATTTTCCGGTGACATGATAGACTCCACTGTCTTATAAAAAAAGAGAGCATTGTTCGTGGTTCCATTGGCCGCTGCAGTGTAATCAACGTCACGTATCTTCTTGATCTCTCAAAAGAGATAGTCACTCCACCGCTGTCCTTATATTATTGGCTCAAGAGTTCTCCGAGGAATGCCAAACAAATTTTTGCGCAATGGCCGAAGTTGGTCAAACGCGCAGTATGTTGGAGTTCAGTCTGTCCTTAATTAATAACTAGAGACCTGAAGGCAAGTCAGGCAGATGGCAAGTCAACGGCCTAGGGCCGACAGGTGTGCTAGTTCAATCCTGGCCATCTGCGGAGCTTTTTTTACGTTTTTAAATTACGATAAATTGCACAATATGAATAGTAAACTATCGTAAATATGTTTATTCCACGTTATTATTTGGCTAGATTCAATAAAAACAATATTTAATTCTCCACTGCAGTCGGCCATGACTTATTCAATCCGGGAAATTGTTTCACGCCACTAATTCAATCAATTAAATTTTTTTCACTGAAACAGTCAATGGTTTTCCACTGACTCTAAGTGGGGCCATTTTCACTTATTATAGTAAATGAATTTCACTACGAATGAATGGTTTCCCGCTGATTCGAACGTAACACATTGAGGTCTGCACACATTTACTGGCACTTAAGACAAATTATAAGTGAGTCACCTATATCCACTACTGCAAGAACACCGGTTCTGTTGGTGGCTGTGTTAGAACTCACCATCGTCCTATTGGTACATACCACACTGGACACTACGCTGTACTTTACACCGTTCATTATTGGCCGGTCATCAACCAATGGAGAGCCAAGCTGATATTAACCCAGTCGTATGTCCTTTATCGTATAAAAGGATTCATAATCAATAATGTCCCTTTAAGTGACTATAAAAACAAAGAAATTCTATCGTTGGCAATATCATTGTTACTGCGCTGTCGTGTTCTTGTGAGGTCGTGTTAGACGCTAGCCGAACAAGGACTGCACATCCATGTGAGTTTTGTTCTGAACAATACAGAAATTTTCAAATTAACTTTGCTCGAGCTACACTCGAGCGTAGTCTACAAAGTGTTAAAGAGTGCAGGCTGCCGAGGGCCGATCAGAAGCGCCGGAGGGCGCTGCGTGACCCGAAGTCGGCGACAGCAATTATTAACACGGCACTCAGGAGTCTTGATGAAATTCAGGCACCTGTCTCGCCTAGTTTGATCGGCACGTGCAACATGCATGAGGCGGGACAGGCCCGCCGCCCCACGACGGACACACACGAGCCAGCTACAGTCGGTTCACGACTGGAACAGACTTTTGTACAACACCTTAGTCGTCAGCTGCATGCATCGTTACTACAAACAGTGACTGGCGCGGGCACAGTTAGTTTGGCAGCACGGAGAGAGAATATAGTTTGAATGTTTTAACGTATTTTTTTAAATATATTGCTTAAAAATGGGAGTAGGAAAGATTCCGAGAAAGTCTGTTCCAGTCGTGAACGGACTATATACAGAAGCTCGACGGATTGTTGGTGGCTTAGATCGATAGTCGCCTGCTCGTCCGTTTGTTTCTCTGCTTTCACGGGTCTACGTGCTGGCCTTGACGGCATACTGCATATACTTATTTATACAGTCCATTCAAGGTTACTTCAAACGTTTTTGAAGCCCTGATGTTCTACTTCCAGGATATTCCTCCGCCTCGTGCAAACAAAGCTTAATAAACTACAAAAAATCACACCAGAGAGACTCTGCACAGGATCCTTACGCACTCGGTGTAATATCATTTGCCGAAAGAACCATTTATTTTTATCAGAAATTGCCAACATACTTATTTTCTCTATATTTATATTTGTGTTAGTTATAAATGAAATATTTGAACCCATTGAGACATAGTGTACACACTTGTGTACATTACGCACGTGTGGGTAATTTTTGATCTGTACTGCTGACCGTGAAGCTCAATGAACAATGAACTTACCTGCGGGTAAATGATCCGCAAACTGTGTTACATGGTCCAGCTCATAATTGGTACGTATAACTATTAGCCGAACAAATAGCCTACGAATCATTGGCCGTGACAACGAAACAAGTGTTGTGTTGACTTAAGTACAGTTCACATCATAACATTTTTAGTTTGCAACACCTGAAACCGGTCTGAAAGGGTCAATTCATTGCTAAAATATAAGCAAGAGTTCAATTTATATAAAAATTATGTACTTTCATGTTAACAAAAGTATACAACGCTTGTGACAGATAACTAGGGACAGGTTTATTTCGCGAAAATATTTACGGCCATGCTAGACATCAGTATCCTCCGTCCTCAACCAGAACTTCCTTTGGTTATTGGCCGCGTGTCTACGCGTGAAGACATGTTCCTATTTGACTGGGCCAATCGTAATAAAGTACTCCGATACTGAAAGTCCATGATTGGCGGACATACCCTTGATGTACGCGACATTTAGAATCATCCAACTACGAAAGTGCATATGAACAAAAGTGTTATAGAGTACAACTGGTCTTGAAATATTTTCGCGAAAAACACCTGTCTCTATAGATAACATATTTAGGAAATAACAGAACAGGTCATTAATTGTGGGTTTTTTTCAGAGGTTTGATTTTAAAACAAGTATGAATAAACCGCGAACGGACTATAAGTAGGAACATCCGAATTTCGCGAAACGATTTCACGACCAGTTGTGTTCCATGACACTTTTGCTCAGATCCCATTTCTTGATCGGGTGATCTAGGTGTTACGCGTCTTAATGTGTCTGCCCGCGAATCACAGACGTACAGTATCGGAGTAACCTAATTCTGATTGGCCAGTCAAGTAAGAAAATGACTTCTCGCAAAGATTGGCGGCCAATAAGTAGAGATCTGAAAAATTCTTGATTTCAATTACCTGCAGTCTAGACTTTATAGTCTTATGTACAAATATGCCGATATAAACTGTATATTGGTTGTCTGCTGACTCAGTGGAAGGCGACGATTGGGCCAGCCTTTTCCAGGATGCGTCAAACACCGTGTGGACCAAAGACTAAAGTTATATAAACGCATGTGTTTTTAATTATAGCTTGTCTCAAAATGATTCCGCGAATTCGTCAGGTCTCTGCCAATAAGCAAATCAGTGAATGAGTGAGTGAAGAGATTTCGGCGGCTCTTTACAGCGAGGTCTTGAGAGTCGATGAGGGTGATTGAGGTGAGAATGGAGCAATGCCGGAATGTAAGGGTGGGGGAAACGGGAGATCCCCGAGAAAACCCGCCAGCCAGCGCCATCGTCCGGCACGATTGCCACATGCGAAAATCCGGGAATGACCGTGCAAGGGATTGAATAAGCAAAGGAAATTGCCAATGCGCCCGTAGGGTATTGAAATTTAGCATGTGCCGAAATCTGTTCGCGAAATTTGGATGTTCCTACCTATAGATAGGGCCATCTGTAGAGACCTGAAGAATTCGCGAGTTCAGTGACCTGTAGGCTAGAATGCACAGTCCTTATGTACAAACATGCTGATATCAACTGCACGTGGGTTGTTTGCTATCACAGTGGAAGACGACGATTGGGCAGTGTTCCCCAGGACGTGTCAAACATCGTGTGGACCAATGGCTGAGGTGATATATAAACGCACGTCTTTCGAATTCTAGCATGTACTGAGATGAATCCGCGACTTTTTCAGGTCTCTAGTTATAGCAAAGTTCAAATGAGAAAATAATTTTGGCTCAGGTTTGATGGAGGGAAAGTAGGAGAGGCGGTGTAATGGATGGCTCACGCGGACGCTCGCCGCTGGAGGGAGGGGAACCACTTGACACTGCCGGAACTGTACACACCAAACTGATAACATCTCTCTCTCTGCTACCGCGCTGCTAAATATCTCGCTGTACGACTTACGTGTTTTCGACAGTTAATATGTACCTACTCGTGGAGCAGATCTCGCCCAACGGCACAAGGTCGCTGTGACTACTGAACTCAATGAGGAGTCTGACACTATTAGGCAGAACGTTCGTGATTGGTCTGCATAAAACTTAGCCGAGTCAAAACCTTGTTCATCCAATCATGAAAGAATAAACTGGTTGGAGTATTATAGAAGATATGTTGGCTCAAAACATTTTTGCGATTTTCCATCATCCCTACCTCTCTCTCTCTCGTTTCTCTACGACGTCATGCAGACAACTGATGTCGAAAGGCGGGAAATCATGTTGAGTTTAAATCGTAATCATAGCTATTGTAAATAACACACATGTGTTCAAATTACTTCACAAATAATTATAGAGAGTGCGAGAGAGCGCCAGCGAGTACACATCTTCGTGCTCTCTCTGTGCTCTCGCTCTTTCGCACTCTCTCCAACGAATAGAGACGACGAGAGAGCGTTCTCTCTGACGTCATAATGACGTGGTCGCGAGAGCGAGAGCACGAGAGAGCGGTCTCTGGGCCAATTGAGACACGGCCTGAAGAACATCACCTCTTCATGCAGCGGCAATGCACTTTCTCGACTCGACCGACGCGTTCTGGACTTCTGTGTATTATTTTCTCTTTTGGATTTCGCTATATCTTAAGATTTGTTAGTACGGGATACTTATATTTAGAGACATGCCAGATTCGCGTTATTTTTTAGGGGCATGTTAAACTTGAAATACATGTACCTTTGCAAAACGTTTGTCATTGGACCATACTTTATGTGACACGCCCTGGGTAACTCTGCCCCTATAAAGGAACATTTCACAATCGTGTGCACCAATCACGTGTAGTTCGGTTAGAGAGGGTGTGCCTTCACACCTATGCAGCAGCCAATGGAGAAACGACGCCGGTTCTAGTGCATACAGTACTGTGAGGTTCAGCCTGATGCCAAATAATAACGCGAATTTTGCACGTCCCTACTTATAATACAAGAGTGACATACAACCACTCATATCGCAATCTCCAGCCGCAAAGGCAAGCAAAATGGCGTCACTGGCCAAATAACTGTAGGAACCTAATTTGTCAATCATCTTCTAGTATAACCCACTGCCCAGTCAGCAGCTTAGGCAATGTTGAGAAGATTCTACGACTTTTAGGTCTACTCCGAAACACATGAGGTGAGGTTTCACTTTTTTTATTTGGTTATCTGAAAGAGCTTCAGAAAACTGCCTCCTTAATGCAGTTATTAGTTGTCAAATCATTATAGTTTTCAAAATATAACACTCATAAGTCTTAATTTCCCGAATTCTGCAGCATACTGGGCTTTGCTCCTAGATATTTTTTCCAGCCAAACTGCGTGTAATGCAATCTGCATGCTGTGCAGAACATACTGATTCAGTATGAGGGCGATTTCTAGACAGGCGAGTGAGTATTGGCACTCTGAATTTTATTCAAAATAGGGGTCAGACTTGTAAATATATATATTTTTGCTCATTAAAGCGAAAATGTTAACATTCTTTTACTAAATAGTTTAAACCATAAACTGTAGAGGAAAAGTTGTTTTTGTTCCTTTCGTAGCTTGTAACACAAATGCAGTAAGTCGCGCTTAGACTCTATATTCAACACTTTGAATCTGTCTATAAGTGGCGCGGTGGTAACTCACTGGACTCGCATTCGGGAGGACCTGATTTCGGTTTTACATGGTTTTCCGAAATCGCTCCAGGCGAATGCTGGGATGGGTCCCTAACAAAGGCCATGGCCGATTCCTTCCCCAGACCCTCTTCCCTGTGCAACTTGCACCGTCTCTAATGACCTCGCTGTCAACGAGACGTTAAGCCCAATTACCTATACGATGTTCACGGTAAAATGAGCACTTTTGAAAGCCCTGCTTAAGATCTACTTGTATTCACGTTGTGTATTAACATTACCATGGGCCTCGTCACTTTATTCTTGCGTCGGTCAAAGGAAAATCTGAAATTATTAACAAAGTATTATAAAACTGCTAATTTTTACACCTCGATGCATTAAAAGAAAAAACAGAAAGCGAAATAAATAATTTAAAGTTATCATAAACGGGTACCTAACAATTTTTATTTGACATTAGGATATGGAACTACTTTCCTTTCCATACTTATCAACTTTACTGTGTGAATGTCACTCAGTGCGTCCATTAAAATATATGCAAGCTTGGGCAGTGAGTGATATATTTCTAAGGTTCATTTCTAAAGTGCTCACTTTATCGTGAACAGTCTTTACCTACCTATAACACTATTGTGATTTTAACCAGCAGCCAATCACGGACGTTAAGCTCTGGGTAAATTTCTTCTGACGGACTCAGTGGAGTAGAAAAGGTGTTCTCACATAGACACACGGCCAATAGCCGAAGGAGATTAGCAACCGTGCGCGTGTGACGTTGGAAGTCTAGCTTGAGCAAAAATCTTTTCTCGAAGAACATGTGACCCCAGAAAGTACTCCTATGGCATACAGAAGCGAAATTGGTTGGCAGCACTTTCGTTCATTCCATATGCGCAATGTAAGCAATGCTTACCCTGTACACACACTGGAAATGTTTGTCTCTTTACAGTTTTCTCCTTAACATTAAATTTAAACACATTTAATTCTGAGTTTCCCGTTTCCGATTCGAGAAACAGAGTTTTTGTAACTCCCGTACTGTACAAGCACAGTGCTGCTATCTAGTATTTATTTCCACAAATGGGAGCAGCTAGCGATGAATCGAACTCGCAAGCGAGTTACCCTGCCGCGTTCCTTCGGCAGGGTAAGCGTCATTCTGTTTGCGTCCTCCAGTCCTCCTTTTCCTTGTGAAGTGGATGAAAATGTTCGGGAAAACGGGAGTTTTCTTATAATTTCTAATATGCTCTTTAAATAAGATTCAGTTTAATTATTATTACATTCATGTCGCTTCCGTTTTTATAACTAACGATAGATATTATAAAATGGTAAATAGATGTAGAGGGTTAGCAAAGCTGGAAGTTGCGTTTATTAGTAGAAATTTAAAATGGATTCACAGCCCGGCACTAACAAATGTTATCTCAGACACTCAAATATGTGGGGCTATTATACTGCTTATCCTGTGAGAAAAACTCACTACACGCCACGGGTAGACGGCTCCTTTGATGTGGGCATGCCCATTCTGTGATTGGCTGCCGCGAGTCTCTGGGAACGGGTCTTGTGTCTGACAGGCTACCGCGTGTTGCGGAAGGTTCCCAACTCGCTGAGCTGCTGGTTGGCGAGTAGGGAACCAGGCTCTGATTGGCTCGCGGCATTCCCACATGCAGCTGGCTAGTGGCGCCATATTGCTGGAGTTCGCGGAATAAGCGGTTGTTTCACCTCTGTGGCGGAAGGTTACTCCATGTTCTGTAGCCAATTAGACACGAGGCTCGTTCCAGGGTTTCGCGCTGCCAACCAACGAAAGGGTTCGCCCACATCAAAACAAATTCTATAGACTGTTCACGGTAAGATGAGCACATTTGAATGCCCTGCTTAAGACCTACTTGTGTGTGCGTTGTGTATTCTTCCGCCTTATGTAAACTTAACATTGCCATGGGTCTCATCACTTTATTCATGCGTCGGTCAAGTGAAAAAATGGAATTATTAGAAAAATTAAAATTTTTTAAATCTGCTCGTTTTTACTCTTGGATGTACTAACGAAACAACAGAAAGCGAAATAAGTAATTTAAGTTATCACGAATGGTTTCCTAACACTTGTAATTTGACGTTAACATATGGAACCACTTTCCCTCTATCGTTACCAACTTTACTGAGTGCATGACACTCAGTACGCCCGTAACAATATATGCAGGCCAGGGCAGTGTCTTTTTTCTAAGGTTGATTTCTTAGGTGCTCACTTTATTTTGAACAGTCTTTCGACGATTTCACTTATATGTACGTTCTTAGCTATTCTAACGTAATTGAATCCGAGCAGGGCTAAAGAGCTGGTAAGAGGACAGTAGATATTGATGACTCTTTATCTCTCTGTGCAGTGGCCGCGTTGGCTGAGCAGTTAGACCGCTCACCTCCCACCAAGGATGAACCGGGTTCAATGCCCGGCCGGGTCACTCTCGGATTCTTGCAATTGGGAATCGTGCCAGACGATGCCTTTGGTTGGCGGGTTTTCTCAGGGATCTCCCGTTTCCCCTTCGCATGCATTCCTGCGCTGCTCCATTCTCACCTCGTTTCACCCTCATCGGCTATCAAGACCTCGTTGTTAAGAGCCTCCCAAATCTCTCAGCTCAACTCAACTGTCGCTGTGCGATGGGAAAAAAAGGAAGGCAGACAGTGCGGTGTGTGTGCGGGTGTGTGGAGGGACCCGCGGAGAGAGAAGTAGAAGGGGGATAGAGATTCGGGGCCTCGAGTTTTAATTCGATTACAAGATAACTCGGTTCGTGCGTTTTCGATGCGGGTTCTCGCCGACTGGAAGGTAATTTAATCCTCGGCGGGAACGCTCGCCCTCCTTTTGCCCCGGGGAGCAAAATACTCCCCCCCCCCCCTCATGTTACAGCCCGCCCATCGGACCGTGTGTGACTGGCATGCACGGTTCTCGCTCGACTTCAGGGCGAAACAAACGGGAAACAACGTGGTTATACGTTCACTCCCGTATTTAAAACAACCCCCTACAACGTTGGCACTCATACCGTGCACGAATTCCGACTGATGGGCATTCCACCGCTGTGTTCGTTCAGAGCAAACTGCACAGTGGAGGTGCAGAGGAGATGATTAAACGTATGAGCAGAGGCGTGAGAAATTCGCGTTATCTTTCGGTGACACGATAGACTCCACTGCCTTGTAAACAAGCGAGCACGGTTCGTGGTTTCGTTGGCTGCTGCATTGTAATCAGCGGTATGTAGCTGCTTGATCACCGCAAAAGTGATTGGCCAATCCACCGCTGAACTTATGTTATTGGCTCAAGGGTTCTCCGAGGTGTGCCAGACAAATTTTTGGTCAATGGGTAGAACTAGTGATTTTTCGCGAAAGATATGAAGACAGGGTAGACTTCGATACTATAAGAACCCAACAACTGTTTGTCTATTACCATTTGTTGCTGTCTGTTTGAGAAGGCGTTTCCATACTTGACCGGGCCACTCTGAATTTCGGCAACATCGGCACGGCTCCTACGTGATTCATGTGTAGACAGTTAACACCTGTCATAAAGTAAGTCAGCAAATCAAGACAGGGAAATAACCCTACCCCTACCCCTACCGATGGGTAAAGTTGACCAAACGCACAGTAACTTGGAGTTCATTTCAGTCTGTCAAATAATGACGTGAATTTTGCAGGTCTCTACGTATGAGAAATAGTGGTGCGGTTCCTTTAATGTAGATGTGAATACTATTCGTGGTTTCATTGCACTTTTTTAATTCTACCTTGACAAAAATCACCCCATGTACGAAGTGTTTGTTGTTACCGACGTATGTCGTATGTTTAGGGACAGTGAAATTTCGCAAAAAAAATTTAGAGATAAGTTATATTCCAAAACACTGTGTCATTGTTTAACTTTCTCGATTGGCTACCTTACCATGTTACTCTTGGTACGCGAATCACTTTGGTTAACTGCCAAAGTAGTTATATTCTAATTATCCCGGTAAAAAAAACACACACACACACACAAACGGTTTATCATGCTGAGGGTGACCAATGGCAAAATAATAAGTTTTGCTTGTGCTTAGATGTGCTCAGATTTATTCGCGAAAAATCACTGGCTCTAGTCATGTTTCACAATTTTTTTATATTTGCGTTCATAAACGTATCCTGGGGGTCACGGTGGCCGAGCGATTAGCACGCTCGCCTCCCACCAAAGCGAACCGTGTTCAATCCTCGGCCGGGTTACCGGCCCTTCGCAGGTGGGAATCTTGCCGGACGATGCCGTTTGTCGACAGGTTTTCTCGGGATCTTCCGTTTCCCCCGCCCTCCCATTCCGCGCGCTGCTCCATATTCAATTCAATCACCCTCATAGGCTCTTAAGACCTCGCGGTTAAGAGCCGCCCAAATCTCTTCACTTCAAATAAACTTATTTTAGTTTTGGTTAAATTAAAAATTTTTATTTGTATTTTATCCATAATATAGAATACATAACTTGTAATTATGATTTAAAACAGTGAGAAAATAGATGTGTTGGCAATATCTATTATGAAATAGTTCTTATGTAAAATTATATTAAACTGACTGCACACGAATGTGGTGCATTGTCCCTCTGGTGTTATTTTCCAGACTATGTCAAGCTTTGATTGCATGAGACGGAGGAATATCCTGGAAGTAGAACTTTAGCAGGGCTTTAGAAAGGTGTGCAGTGGCCTTTGATGAATTATATCTACCCATTTTCTGATTGGCTGCTCGTGTATCTGCACTGAAAATCTCTCCACTCCACTCTAGACATGTAGACATGCACGTGCACGATGCTGGACTGGACCCCTCCCCCCCCCCAAATCATAGAGACATTAGTTCCTTCGGAAAGGTGTTGCCTTGACGTGGAGGGTCTGCGAAGAACGTTTGGTACCAGTGTTGCCAAGTCTTTTGGGAGAAATGATCGTTTTTGGGGCAAAACATTTCTCTTTTCCTGAGAAAAGTATGGTAAATTGTTTACTATCATACCAATTCGTTTTAAAACCACTCAAATGTTCACAAACTGTGTATTATGTAACAACTCGGATACTAAATTAAAATAAAAAATCACATCATACAAATTTGACTCACAAAACTAAACTGTACCAAGTGTTTATAAATAGGTATTTAATTATATAACTCACCTACTGGGTGAAAAGCTGCAGTTTCTGGTAAACATGTTCACTATTTCATTCCTGGAAGTCCGAACACGTATACACATGACAAACACAATGTAGGCCTCGGAAGGAATTCTTGTTACGTAACGTCCGCAATGAAATTATGGTTCATTTGTCTATTATTGGCAAGTGGTTGTCGTTTATGGTACGAGGGCAAAACATATGGTACCAAACGATAATTATGGTATGGGCTGGCAACACTGTTTGAGACCACTCCACCGTGGATAATACATGTAGGTATGAGGTTGGGTGAACTACGAGAGATGGCGGTGGGGTAGGGCAAGCAGGTTGTTTAAGCAGCTTTCCGCGCGGAGCACAGTGATGGCGGTAGGAGCAGCTGTTTGCTGGCTTAGTGCGAACCCCCTTCTCTATCTTCTACCTCACGGCGAAAGGCTCAACCCCTCACAGCCACCCTTGGAGAGCGGCCCACGCCGAACTCCGGAGTTCCCGGCAAAACTGTGTTGTCCGGCTGTTGGCAGGCGACTGCACTTTACCACCCCCGCGGGTTAATGGGAGGGGGGCGGGGGACTGCCACACTCGAGTGGCGGTGGGAATTACGACAGAGTGCTGCGGCATTTGTGGTTAATCCAGTCAGACCCAGGGTAGGCCCTGCGTGAATGCTCGCAGCAGCGTCCGCAGGACCTCTTTTTCGGAGAGAACAATCGAAAGTGCAGGGAAAATTTTTTGAGGGGTAATGGCGCAAAGGATACTATAAAATATAAAAATTAGACTTCTTGGAGTGGAGAGTTTTGGGCGGCCTTTAATGAGAATAAGTGCCCGCCATTTTGGATTTTTAGAATTTTCGAAAAAAAAAAAAAAAAAAAAAAAATTTATAAAACTGGTTTATAGATTTTGTATTGAATTTCACAGAACGGCACCACACAGGCCATCCCTGCTGTAGTTGCCCGCAGGAAAAAATGGCATACTTCCTCCCAGCTGTTACTAGTTAACACTTTGTAGACTATGCTTGAGTGTAGCTCAAGCAAAGCTAATTTTAAGTTTTCTTTATCGTTCATATCAAAACCCGCGTGGATGTGCAGTTTTTGTTCAGCTAGTGTTTAACACTGCCTCACAAGAACACGACAGCGCAGTACAATAATATTGCTAAAGATATATTTTTTTTATTGCCCCTCAAAGGGACATGATTGATTGCAAATCCTTTTGCACGATAAAGGACATTTGATTGGGTCAATATCAGCTCGGCTCTACATTGGTTGAGGAACGGCCAATAATGAACGGTGTAAAGTACAGGGTAGTGTCCGATGTGGTATGGACCAATAGGACGATGGTGAGTTCTAACACAGACACCAGCAGAACCGGTGTTCTTGCAGTAGTGGATATAGGTGACTCACTCCTAATCCGTCTCAAGTGTCAGTAAATGTGTGCAGACCTCAATGTGTTAAATACTTGTAGTAATTAAGCTTAGTTCATGACAAAGTTGTGGGCGTATCTCTGGTAATAGGCTAATTTATTTTTAGAGTCTAATTAGACATTTTATTTAGGTGGCACGACATTTAAATTATTAAAATTAATAACTTCACATTTACAGATTTTCCTCGTGCAAGGCCATCCAATTGTAGCATACGCCTACTGTGTTAATTATAAAGGCTGTTCACGATAAAGTGAGCACTTTTGAAATAAACAAAAAAAAATCCACTGCTACTAACGTCATATATTTTACCGGGCGCACAGAGTTACATGAACCCAGTAAAGTTGGCAATGGTGGAGGGAATGTAGTTCCATATCTTAACGTCGAATATAAAGTGTTAGGTAACCATTTATTATAACTTAAGTTATTTCTTTCGCTTCCTGTTATTTTTAATACATCAAAGTGTAAAAACGAGCAGATTTGTAAAGTATTTACTTTTCTAATAATATCACAGTTGCACCTGACCGACGTATGAATAAAGCGATGAAGCCCATGGCAAAGTTAACTTTACATAAGGCGGCAAAATACACAACGGGCATACAAGTAGATCTTAAGCAGGGCTTTCAAAAGTGCTCACTTTATTTTGAACAGCCTTTACAAAGATTCTGATCCTTGAGGGAAGCCATAGTCCCGATCGCTTCGCCCCCCCCCCCCCTCCTCAGGCGTACGTCATTGGAGTACAGAAGTAGAGAAGAAGGTTAGATAATCGGAAATCATCCGAATTCCTTTGGCAACAAAATATAGGCTATTCACAGTAAAATGAGCAATTTTGAAAGTCCTGCTTAAGGTCTATCTGTATGCACGTTGAGTATTATTCCGCCTTATGTAAGATTAACATTTTCATGGGCCTCATCACTTTATTCAAGCGTATCAAGTTCGCAGCATGGTTTCGGCAGAGTAGGAGATGTGTTCTGTTGCTCCTGCGAGTCGCACTAGCAACTGCTAAAGAAGTAAGTGAGAGCAACGAGTGCTGGAATGCCCAGTGACCTAGTGCTGGACTTTAATCGTACCAACTTAAGCGGATTTCGGACTCACGGTTTAGAAGGAAAAAACTAGTGAAAAAGAGACAAAAACCAGCTTTTGAAGAAATCGGTAAGCAAGAAAATAAATTATTTGGTGAAAAAGCAGTTTTACATTTATAAATGGCAGATTATTAGTCTAAAATAAATGGAAAAAAATAATTTGAAAAAGTTAAAATAAAAGATTTTTTAAAATTAAAAAATCGAAAAATTGGTGAAAATTATAAAATTTAGAATTAAATGTATTAAAATATAAAACTGCAGCATAAAAAGCACAATTGTTAAAAAATTTAAGAGAATGGCTTTTATAGTTTCGGAGGAAATTAACATAAGTAATATATTCAGACTAACAAGTGTACTGCATGGGGATTTTTTTACCACTTGGAGTACATGGCATTCCAAGAAGATCATTGCCCCTCCAGTGGAAAATTACTGGGAGCAGGTACAGAAGACTATTCGCATCGTACAGAAGACCAAATGCACTGTACAGGACTAACTGAAGTTCTGTACAGATTAACTGAAATATCAACTGTTTATTTTAATTCATTTTCAGTGAAAACAGGTAAAAACTTAAAAGTCTAAATATCTCGTAGAGCAAAACAGGTGAATAATTCTGCCTTTACAGAATAACTTCTGAACTAATAGACACAGAACAATAAGTGAGGTATTTTTGGAATCAGCTATTAAATTGGAATTCAATAAGAGTAAAATTTGACACCCACAATTAGCAACATTAGCAGGAACGAGAAACTTGAATAACTTGGCCATAGAATAACAAGTGAAATATGTGTCTAGAAGAAAAAAGGGACTTATTAAAGAAGAAATCTGACACCAAAAAGACTTAGCTTAGTCAGCAAAAATTAAAACAATGATAACTTCGTAATTAATAGACCGATGATAAAAAAGTGAACATATATGTAAACAGTAAGAAGACAAGAACCCAACGGCACTAGGGAACTGGGAAAAGGAAAGAAGAAGAACGAGGGTGGTAATTGGGGGCGGCGAGCGGGGCGGCGGAGACCTCACAGTAATTAGTTTAGTGAAGAGCAGAGCGATGAGTGACAAATCATCACCTTTCGCAGAATCATCAAAATTGACTAGGGCACCACCAAACAGTAGAGTATCATCGACCGATAGAGACTGGACACTACAAGAAGATAGTTTAAATCAAACAATGATGGAACTGGAAGTGGAAGAAGAATACGTACATCTGAAGAAATGTAAACAAATATCGAAAGAAGTAAAAATAACACTGGAAAACAAAAAAGTAGCATATGTAGTTATTATGGCGAAATTAGCAAAAATTCAAGATATAATATGGCAACAAAATTGAAATAGCAGAACTAAAAGTAGAAATGAAAGGAATCAGACAAAGGAGAAAGGATCAAGAAGAAGAAAATCAAGAGAAAAGGCCAGGTCAAGATCAAAAAAGAAGAAGAAAATTTTTGGAAGAAAAAGAAGAAAGAAGAAACAGTTAAAATAATAACTAAACTGGAACAACTTAATAAAAATGGAAGTAGTGAAGAGACTAAGAGAGAATTAACAAACTATATTAGGCCAACCGAGAAGAACATCAAAATTAACAAGATAACAAAAAAAAACTCACAAGCAATAATCCTTGAAATGCCAAACGAAGAACAAGCGAAAAAATTAGAAGATAAAATAAAGAACAAAAATGTAAAATTGAAGTTTGACAGGCTACAGAAGAGAAATTCAAAATTCATAGTTTATGTAGTGAATGCAGAAATTGGAAAGGAAGAAGTTATTGTGAAAATGTACAACCAAAATGTTACTGAAAATTTTGACCATGAAGAATATCAGAGAGAAACGAAAATGTGTTTTGAAACTAGGGAAATCAATAGACAGAAGAACACAATAATTGAACAAAAAACCCAAAAATTTACTAAATAATAATGACGAAGAAGAAACTATATTGTGTTTGGGAAGCATATAAGATTAAAGAATTTGTCTCACCAATGAGGTGTAAAAGTTGCCATTGATATAGGCACACAGAAAAAAGATGCAATTAAAAAGGTCAGACATGTGGAAAATGTGGGAGGACATTCGGATAAAGTTTGTAAAGAGGAACATATGTGTATAAATTGTGTAAGAGGGAAAAAGAGAAGAGAAGAAATACAACATACAGTTTTTGATAAGGACTGTCCGTATTATAACATGGCTAGGGAGAGACTGAAAAAGGAAATGTATTATGGGGACTATGTGGATTAAGGCGATTAAATCTAATCTACAAAAATCAAGACTGGTAACATAGGACTTGAACAATAAAATAATAGAAAAAAATTATGATATAGCATTTATTCAGGAACAATATTTATACAATAAAAACTATACAAATCTAAATAATAATTATGAAATTATTAAAAATGATAAAGGCCCGTCATTAGCAACTATAATAATACCGAATAAATATATAATCCTAAATTTTCACTTTCTAATAATATAATAAATAGCAGTAGCGAAAATTATGATTAATGAAGAAGAATTTATACCAATATCTGCTTATTTACCACTACAACAAGAAATACAATACTTATTAAACAATTTATAAAATATAACGAAAGAACTAGGAAATAAGAAAATAATAATTGCAGGAGATTTTAATGCTAAGTCAGGAGTATGAAACTCGTAAATTCAGATGAGAGAAGAGAAATATTAATGGAGTAAGTAAATAAAAATAAATGAGTGATTTGCAATTATGAGGGAACTAATTAAAAAAAAGACATTAAACATGGACAAGAAAATATAGATTTGACAATAGTAACAGAAGATATGGAAGATAGAATAATAAATTGTATAGTTAATAATAGTATCAGTGATCATAATAATATAAACTTTGAAATATAAATAGATATACAAGACATAAAGAAAGAAAAAAGACTACACTTAAAGGTTGAAAACTGGGATTTAGTGAATGAAGAGCTAAAAGGAAAAAAAATAATATAGATAATAATATGGAACAATAAATAATTGAAAAAACAATAGATAAATTGCAAAAACCAATAGTTACAATATGCAATAAACAGGATAAGAGTAAAGCAGGCGGAAATAAAACATTAATTGGTGGTGGAATAATGAATTAAAACTAATGTGAAATAAAGTAATAAATAAACATAGGAAACGTCGTGGTTGTTTAGAATGTAACGCGAAAAAATGTATATAAAGGAGAATATAAAGAGTGCAGAAGAACATATAAAAGATTAATAAGAAATAATATGCATAACAAATGGGCAGTATTTGTTAACGAGGAGGTCAAAAAGGGACCGTGGAATTTAGTTTATAAAATTTGCAGGAAAAATTAAGGAAAAAAGAAGCCATCAGTAGCATACAAATAGGATCAACATATACAGAAACAATTCAGGAAACATATGAAGTGACGATGAGCACATTACTACCCAACCTTGAAGAAATTATAGAAAATATTGAAATACAAAATTTAGAAGAGGAAAGGAAAATAGGAGTGGGAGAAATTGAAGATGATATAGAAAAAGCGGTCAAAAGATGTAATATAAAGAAGGCACCTGGTATAGACTAGATAACGATTGAAGTGATAAATAAAATTTGGGAGACAATTAAATTAATATTATACAAAATAATAAATAAATGTTAAAAAGAACGTTCCAAAAATATAGAAAATAGGGAAGATTGTATTTTTATATGAAGGTAAAAATAAACTAAAAGCTCATATTTCTTCATACAGACCAATATGTTTACTGTCAACAATAGGAAAAATATATGAAAGTATTATTTATAAAAATATCAAAACAGAAATAGGAAAAGTACTTCACGAAAATCAATTTGGTTTTAGAGAATCTAAATCTACAGAAATGGAAATAAATAAAGTGATAAAAATAATATATACGAGCACAAGTAAATATATAGTAGGCATCTGAATGGACATAAGCAATACATTTTCAACGTTTAACTGGAATGATATATAAACCGAAACTAATAAGATACCAATAGGGAGAAAATGGAAGGGGAAAATATGAGATTATTTGGATAATAAGAAAATTATAATAAAAGAGAACCAGTTAAATATACAAAGAGAAATAAATCGTGGCTGTCCCCAGGGTATCCGTATTAGGACCAAGTCTATGGAATTTAGTAATTAACGATTTTCTAAAGCAAAATAATTATGCAGAAAAACAGTAGCATTTGCGGATGATTGTATAGTTTTAATAGAAGGGAATACAAGAAGATAAATTGAAGAACAAGCACAGAAAATAATGGAGAAAACATTAAAGTGGATGAAGAAGAAAAAATTAACATTGTCAATAGAGAAAACAGTGGCGATAATATTTAAAGGAAATTTAGATAAAGACCACCAATAATTAGATATGGTGGACAATTAATAAAAGTTAAAAAGAAATAGTATACCCTGGGGATATTGTTGGACAACAGATTAAATTTTATTCCATATATTCGATACATAACAGAAAAAGTGAAAAATATATTTTTTAGACTGAATCAAACTACATGGAAAATAAAAAGTTTCAGTTATAAAGATAAGAAAATAATATTTCAAGCTTTATATTTAAATGTTATACAATACGCTAGCACAGATTATAGAAATAAAATATATCACACGCACATTAAAAGAGTTTTAAGAGCATTACAAAGATATGTACTATTTAGATTAAAGAATTTGATTAAAACAATATCATATATATCAACTCTAACAATAAGTAAAGAAATACCAATAGATTATCGTATAAAAGACAGAAATATGATATATCAGATTACACACGAATTAGATGAAAAAAGATATAATGGAGATTTGTATAGTAAAATAATAGAAGATGGACGAATATGGATTGAAAAAAATGCAGGTAATCAACCACTAGGAATAAAATAAATTGAAAAGGAAGTTTATAAAACAAGCATTATAAAATGGCAAGACGAATACGACAAAGTATAAACTGGATTAAACACAAAAAATTATATTGAAAACACAAACGATTGGTATAAGAACAAAAACAAGATTAATAATAAAGTGTTAAAGATTATAATGGGGCATTGTCAAACAAGAAAATATTTATTTAGGATTAATAAAGTACAACATGGTAGCTGTCAGTGTGGATAAGGAGAACAAACCATATACCATGTTTTGTACATGTGCGAATTATTTGAACAGGAAAGGGAGGAATTAAAATAGAAAGTGCATAATTTTAACGAAACCTTGCCAATACATAAATATAATACATATGATAGTGAAATTGCAACACTAATAAATGAAAGTTTAGGTAAAAAATATTATATTTTAAAAGTTTTAAATGATGATCTAGAGGATTAATATGTAGGTTTATTGGATACATGCTGGAACCAAAATGGGAAAAAATAGAATAGTTGTTAAAAAAAGGGGGTGGGGGGGGGGGCTACTAGTTATATGTGTGGAGTAAGTGTTAATGTTAAGAAAGTAAATTCAAAATCTTAACAAATAGAATTGGGTGAATATAATTCGGCATTTCAATGGGAGGAAGAGGATTCCAGGAAAGAAACGTGAAAAAACGAAGAAAAATAGAAAAAGGTAAAAAGAGGAAGTAGTAGGGTAAGAAGAGAAGAGAAAAGAGAAGAAAAGGAAAAAAGAAGAATTTCGAGCGGAACAGCTGAAAGAAGGAGGACTGTGGTGGGACGGAGAAGCAGACATCCACGAAAATAAAGAAGATGAAGGAGAAAAGGAATTAAAGCTCAGGACCAATTTTTTTTTTTTGGAAAATGTGAAAATATTTAAGAAGTTAAATTGGAGGCCAAAATTAAGAAATTTCAAGAAGAGTTGAACTACGTTGAATTGGAGAGTTTTTTTAATTCAAAATTTAAACAGAATATAGTGTGAGTGTGTGTATTTGTTTTGTCATGTTGATGTTTGTTGTAATGCTGAGTGAAAAAAATTGGAAAAAATAAAAAGAGAAAAAAAAAACTAGAAAAAAGAAAGAAAAGAAAAAAGGAGGGGGGAGGAGCTGAGGAGCTGGGTGGCGACCGCCTCGAGGTTCCTCGTGAACTGGGCGCCCTTAGGAGCTGTGTTCAGTTCCCTCTTGCATGGCGGGAAACAAAGGCTCGGTGTCCTGAAGGGGTTATTGTCCTGGACGATGCTCGGACTGGAGTGGAATGCAGTGCAAGGGGAAACATAAGAAATAGTAAATTAGAATAGAAAATTAGGGAGGGGGCTGTGGTCTCTTGTGGAGGGGAGGGGGTTCACGGGGGCGCATGTATGATGGGTGCCACCTAAATCCGGCCGAAAGGCTAGACAGAGGTGTGCGGGAGTGTGGTATCGCGGGGGCTCTCCGGGGACTCCAGCTCCTGGACCTCATTGGTCGTGTGGTGGAGTGGAAGACGGCCGGATAGGCTGTCAACCTTGAGACCATTGCGGCTGGCGGGGAATGGCTCACCGGCTTCTAATGAAGTCTGGCAGATGCCTAGGTCATAGTTAGAATATTTATTATAAGGATCGTAGACAAATTACGGGCGCCCAGACAAACAGCTGCCGTCCCACACTCATAAGTAGAGACCTGCAAAATTCGCGTTATTATTTCGAGACGCCTTAAACTTAAATCACGTGTACCTTTGCAGTTGGTATGCCATTGGACCATACTTGACTTGACAAGCCCTGGGTAGTTTTGCGCCCATAAATGAACACTTGCCAATTGTGTGCCCGAATCACGTGCAGTTCTGTCAGGAGGGGAGTGGCATCACGTTTAGTCAGCAGCCAATGAAGAAACGACGGCGGCTCGAGTATAAACAGTACTGTGGAGTTTAGTCTGATGCCAAATAATTACGCGAATTTTGTATGTCCCTACTCATAAGATCAGAGCGCGGGACCCCCAAGAGAAATTTCCAAGCCCACAAATAGAGTATCCAAAATAAAATGTTAACCTGTTATGTCCTTTCCTAAATTTGTAAACCGGTATATTGTTCTGCTGACAGTAGTTTCAACCCTAAAATATTAAATGCAATTGAAATAATAGTCTGTAGGGGAGGATGAGCCTGGTGAGGTGGGGTGGGGTCGGAGAATCCTAGGGGGACATGGCTGTGCGTAGCATGGACGTGTCCTGGGTTTCTTCGTAACCCACTTGGCGGATGAGGGCCCTGGTGTAAGCCTCCATGGTTGGTTCGATGGGGTGGAAGTTGTAGGTTGTACATCCGAGTACTCCATGGTTGGTTCCATGGGGTGGAAGTTGTAGGTGGTACATCCGGGTACTCCATGGTTGGTTCCATGGGGTGGAAGTTGTAGGTGGTACATCCGGGTACTCCATGGTTGGTTCCATGGGGTGGAAGTTGTAGGTGGTACATCCGGGTACTCCATGGTTGGTTCCATGGGGTGGAAGTTGTAGGTGGTACATCCGGGTACTCCATGGTTGGTTCCATGGGGTGGAAGTTGTAGGTGGTACATCCGGGTACTCCATGGTTGGTTCCATGGGGTGGAAGTTGTAGGTGGTACATCCGGGTACTCCATGGTTGGTTCCATGGAGTGGAAGTTGTAGGTGGTACATCCGGGTACGGGTGGGAGCTGAGACGAGGCCCAGGCACGTGACTGTTGGCGCTGCAGCTGTGTTCACCCTGGGAAACTGCTCGCACCTATCCACCTTACTGGTCTGTCTTCTCTCTAGACTAAATAAAGTAAATAAGAATCGATTAATTAAATACAGTATAATTTTATTTTTCCTCAATTTATTACAATTCAACACCCTGGATGACCTTTGGCTAATAAGGGTCCAGGAGCCTTAAAGTTTTTTGTGTTAATCATACAAAGATTCTGGTCCTTGAGGGAAGCCATCGCCCCGATCGCTTCACCCCCCCCCCCCTCCACAAGCGTACGTCATTGGAGTAGAGAAGAAGGTTAGATATCCGAAAACCTTCCGAATACATTTGACAACAAAATATAGGCTATTCAAAGTAAAATGAGCACTTTTGAAAGTCCTGCTTAAGCTCTACCTGTATGCACGTTGTGTATTATTCCGCCGTGTGTAAGATTAGCATTTTCATGGGCCTCATCACTTTATTCAAGCGTTTGTCAAGTGAAACTGTCAAATTACTAGAAAAGTAAATGTTTTACAAATCTGCTATTCTTACATTTAAATGCATTAAAAAATAGAAAGCGAAAGAAATAATTGCAATTATCAGAAATGGGGTTACCTAACACTTTCTATTCGACGTTAAGATACGGAACTACTTCCCATCTATCGTTACCAACTTTATTGCACGCATGTCATTCAGGGCGCCCGTTAAAATATATGCAGGTAAGGGAAGTGACTTTTTTCTAAGGTTGATTTCATAAGTGTTCACTTTATCGTGAACCGCATTTAAATTTCAGACGAACGTACATATAATCGGCTTTCTTTCCCAGTTGGACCCGCAGTCTGTAAGACACATCCTGGACGTATTTGAGCCAATGAATTATCTTTTAAAAAACAAGACCCGACTTTTGTACTACGTGGTCTGAGGAAAACTGGAGCATCAGCCAATAAATAACTGAGACTCGAGTACACAAAATATAGTGGAGTCAAGCTTGTTGCCATATTAATACGGGAAATTTCTGCGTCTCTACCAATAACTAGGGACATGCAAAATTCTCGTTATTGTTTCGTATCAGGCTGAACTTCACAGTACTCTATATACTCGAACCGACGTCGTTTCCCCATTGGTTGCCGTCTAGACGTGAAGTCACTACCTTTCTGACTGAACCGCATGTGATTGGGGCACACAATTTTGAAGTCTTCATTTATTGGCACATAGTTATCTGGGTGTGCCAAATAAAGCACGGTTCAATGAAAAACTTATAGTAGATGTACGTGTGTTTTAAGTTTAATGTGTCCTGAATTAATAACGCACGGTTTTTGCAGGTCTCTACCAATAACTAACCTGCGAGAAAACAGCGACAGAATCCTAATCCTGTGCTCACTGGTCTCGCATAGAACTGCATCGGCCAATTAACAACTAAGTGATGCTAGAGCACAAAAAGTATTTTGGAGTCTAGCTTGTTACCAAGTAGACTGTTTTCGAAAGTATGTTAGCTCAAAAATTTCCTCTCGAATTACCAGTGTCTCTAACAACTGTGCTGGCCCTACATAATGCACAAAAATATTATTTTTGCACACTATTGCTAGGGATACGAAAATTTCGCGAATTCATTTCGGGACAAGATAGACGTCAAACACATATATAGTGAAGTCACCTTCGCAATTGGATCACAGTTTGTTGGACCCGCTCTGAACGCCTCTGAGCCAATAGCAGACTTGCAAGGAAACACCTTGCGAATCCCAAAACTGCCAGGTGTGGGCCAAAAGCCAATTAACACACAGCTCAGGCTCCAGTATGTAGAGGACTGAGGAGTGTAGCCCTCAGGTCATTGAACTCGCGAATTTTTTCTATCCCTAACTATTGCAAACTGCTAAGCTCAATGACCAATGATATTCCCTGCGAAGATGGGTTTGTAACCCGGGCAAGCGTGCTGTGTTTAATATTAATCTTTTATACCGCTACAGCAGGGCACTGAGGCTAGACGTCACTAGTTGTGACGGTTAAGCAAGTGCTGTTTCTTCTTAAGTACAGTTCCCATCAAAGTATTCTTATTTGTAACACGTGAAACCATTACACTTACCAGCCTGAAAGAGTCAGTTAACTCCTTAACCCTTTGAGGACGGCACAAATTTCCTGCCACTGAAGATAAGGTTGAAGTGAACTGCCTATATTTTCCACTACAGAAATCTCAGTTGTGTTGGTCTCTGTATTACACTTACCTGGCTACACCGGGAACGCCTACTGTACTCTGCAACGTTTATTATTGGCTGGCCGTCGGCGAATGAAGCCGCGCGTTAACTATGTGCCAGTTAATATGTCGCAACAAATGTAACAGGTTATACGATCCATCGTGTACATTTGAGAGTTTATTGAAAACAGCAGTTTTGTTCTTACGAACTGGAATGTTTACTAATTATAATTGTTTACTTGGATTTTGATATAGTCCAGCGAAACAATAACATTAAAAGCGTGTGAGTTTTATCTTCAAGAGCAAGGAAATGGCCTCATAAACGTAGCCCCGGTTATATACATGCATACTCCTCAAGTGTTAACACATTGAGGTCTGCACACATTTACTAGCACGTAAGATAAATTAGAAGTAAGTCACCTATATCCACTACTGCAAGAACACCGGTTCTGTTTTTCTTGTGTTAGAACTCACCATCGTCCTATTGGTCCATACCACACCGGACACTACACTGTACTGTACAGCGTTCATTATTGGCTGGTCATCAACCAATGGAGAGCCGTGCTGATATTGGCCCAATCAAAGGTCCTTTATCGTATTAAAATGATTTACAATCACTTATGTCCCATTGAGTGACTATAAGAAATAAATTATATCGTTAACAATATCATTGTTACTGCGCTGTCGTGTTCTTGTGAGGTCGTGTTAAACACTAGTCGAACAAAGACTACCCATCGATGCGAGTTTTTCTCTGAACAATAAAGAAATCTTCAAATTAGCTTTACTCGAGGCACACTCGAGCATAGTCTACAAAGTGTTAATATATTATCCCGAGGTTACTTGTTCACGTTCTGGTCCGTGCTGTACAAGGCCAGAATCTAGCACCAATATAGGCATTGCCTTTCCTTTGGTAATACCATAGGTAGAGACGTGAAAAATTCGCGTTATCTTTCGGTGCCATGATAGACTCCACTGTCTTATAAACAAGTGAGCACGGTTCGTGGTTTCATTGGCCGCTGCAGTGTAATCAACGTCACGCATCTGCTTGATCTCCTCAAAAGAGATTGGTCACTCCACCGCTGTCCTTATATTGTTGGCTCAAGATTTCTCCGAGGCGTACCGAACAAATTTTTCGCCAATGGCCGAAGTTTGTCAAACGCACACTAAGTTGGAGTTCAGTCTGTACTTAAATAATAACGTGAAATTTGTAGTTCTTTAGCTATTGGCTTCTGCCGGCGCACCAGCGTTTCATAATTGATTATTACTAGGGACGTGCAAAGTTCGCGTTATTTTGTGGATGCAGACTGAACTCCAAGACTATGTGTGCCCGTTTAACTTCTGTCATTTGTTGAAAACTAGCGCGGCACGTCCCAGGGACGCATTGAGCCAATAGCAAAGGCTCAGCAGTTGAGCAACCAATAGCCTGCGAAACGATCACACCACCATAGTTGTTAGTAACCAATGGAATCACGAATCATGCTTAAGTACTTATGGGGTAGAGAAGTCTACATGATGGCACCAAAAACAAAATAACGCGAATTCTGCATGTCTCTAGTTATTACTTGTGCCATAAATCAAAAGAAACCTCTTCACCTTATCGAATTTTGCGAAATAAAATTACAGAAAGTATTCAACAGACCGGAAATTTCCTCTTTTCCAACACCTCAGACGAAAAATTAATGTGTTAACTTAAGGGGAGAGTGGCCAACCGCCCGGATTCAACGGAATATGTAATACTACAGAAGCAAAACAGCGAGCTTCAGCCACGCACTCCAGCACAATTGCGTCACCGTCAAGCATAGCGCTGGGACAACGTTCGCCAATCAGCGCCTGGCAACCCACTCGCCAGCCCGCAGCCCAGCCAGTACGGAACATTTCGCAGCGTGCAGTAGGCAATAAGATGTAACGCTTGTTCCCAGAGCCAAGCGCAGCCAATCAGAGAGCGGGTACTCCTACATCCAAGTAACCGCCACGCCATCTCGTCTCGTCTTATATGCTTTTCTCGATAAAGTGAGCACTTCCCCTTCATGCATAACTTTTAATGGTGCACCGAGGAGTGATATTCGCCCAGTAAAGTTGGTAACGATGGATGAAAAGTATAGTCCATTCACGACTGGAACAGACTTTGTAACCCAACATTTGAAAAAACATCCCAGCCATTAGCTGCGTGCATAGCTAGTAAAAAAAATGTGACAGGTGCGGGAACTGTACCCGGTCCCACCAATTTTGTTTACTATTTATGCATGCAGCTAATGGCTAGGGTGTTTTTTCAAAGGATGATTTTCATAAGTTTCCTCCAGTCGTGAATTGACTTAAGTTCCATATCTTAACGTCGAATAAAAAATGTTAGGAAATTATTTTTGATAATATAAAGTTATTTCTTTCGCTTTTTGTTTATGTAATGCACTGAAGTGTAAAAATTAGTAGATTTGTAAATTATTTACTTACTTTCTTGATAATTTCACCGTTTCATTTGATAGACGCATAAATAAAGTGACGAGACCCATAGCAATGTTAATTTTACGTAAGGCGGAGGAATACGCAACGTGTATACAAGTAGATCATAAGCAGGGCTATCGAAAGTGCTCATTTTACCGTGAGCAGCCTATACCTATTCTGTTGTAATCCTTTCAAACGCACTTTGATCTACGCTTCCAGGTGTTGCAAACCAAATATGTCATGATGCGTGCTGTACTTAAATCGACACAGTACTTGTTTCGTTGTCACAGCCAGTGAGCTGTAGGCTGTATTCTTGGCTACAGTTAAATGAACCAAATATAGCCTAGACTAGTAAGGCGCTTTACGAATCATTGATCATTGGCCATTGCAGTTCGTAGTGTGCGGTACAGACCAGGAATTACCCACACGTGTGTAATGCACACAACTGTGTACATTACCCACACGTGTGCAATGCACACAACTGTGTACACTCGGTTTGAATGGGAATATATATTCCCAGTTTCGTCTCACTTTTTGAATCAAACATTTGAAAAAACAATCCCATGTAGGTATGACAGGTTTGGCTGCTTCCTAAATACGCCATGCAGCATAGCATAAGCGTTTATTTTTTATTAAATCTAACTTTTACTTACAATTTATTTACAAATTGCATTATTTAATTTATAATTAATATGTATAAAAACAGGGTGAAAATAAGTGTGTTGGCAATGCCTAGTAAGAAATAATTATTTTGTAAAATATTATTACAATGAGTGCGCACGAATTAGTGTAATTTTGTAGACTCGGTTAAGTTTTGTTTGCATGGGGTGGAGAAATATCTTGGTAGTTAAAAATTTAGCAGGGCTTTAGAAAAGTTGGAAGTAACCGCGAATGGACTATATACAGATACTAGTGCAATGCCGAACAATAACATTTGTTCCCTGCATCGCTTAATACGTAGGGATAGGAAAATTTCGCGAGTTCAATGACATGTAGACTAGACTCCTCAGTCCTCCGTATACTGGAGCCTCAGCTGCGTGTTCATTGGCTGTTGCCTCACTCCTGGCAGTTTTGGGATTCGCAAGGTGTTTCCTTGCAAGCCTGTTATTGGCTCACAGGCTTGCAGGGAGGGTCTAATAAAACTGTGATCCAATTGCGAAGATGACTTCACTATATATGTGTTTGACGTATATCTTGTCCCGAAATTTTCCTGTCTCTACTAATACGTTGTGTTTATATGTGACTGGAGGGATTAAACTCAAACCATTAATCCGTAGAGACATGAAAAATTCGCGAGTTTAACTACCTTTAGGTTAGACTCTACAGTCTTATGTACAAATATGCCGATATCAACTGCACGTTGGTTGTCTGCAATCACAGCGGAAGGCGACAATTGTACCTGCAGCCGGTCTCCAGGAGGTATCAAACATCACGTGGACCAATGAAAATAGTTATATAAACACACGTGGTTTAAATTCTAGCTTGTCCCAAAATGAATTCGTGAATTCTTCAGGTCTCTATCCATCCGTATATTCATAAACGAGGATGATGCGTTTTAAATTATCATTTATATTGTGTATAATTGATGAAATGGAATTTAAATATTAAGTCTCATCTCTTTCTCAAAAGTTCAATCTGGAAGTGAAATATGTCATGAAAATATCCTGCGTTCTTTACCAACACGAACGACGCCTGTTTTGAGCGAAAAGATCCATGCTCAAGCTAGATTTCAACTTCATATGTCCAAGCTTGCAAATTTACTGTGGCTGTTGGCTGGGTGCCTGCGTGAGAATACATTCCCTACTCGACAATGGACCAAACAGAAAAAAAGTTACGGTGACACTGAACATCCGTGATTGGCTTTCAGACAGTTAGGATGCGCGCGATTTAAACCACCCTGCTGTGATAGCCGTGGAATCTTTCGTGAAAAAGAAATGGCCCCGAGCCATACTGTATAAATTTTATAATATATATATATATTTTTTTACGGCTTCTAATATCCAAGAAAAAACGTGCTTTCGACACAAAATACACGCTCTTTACAAAATTTTTAATCTCTCCACAATTAACAGTGTTTCAGGGCGTATGAGATATTTGGCGAGTTACAAGTCACACTGTCCTGTATTTAATCAAAGCCTAGCCAAATTGATGCAGAACGCAAATTGAGATATTATACAGAGCAGGAGAGTAATAAAAAAAAGGATAGATCCGTAATGTCTAGCTGATAATATTGCAATAATTTTGAGAATTTAATTAATTGCATCGTAAGTTATGAGCTAGAACATATACGTCTCTTCATCCTCGATTAAAACGGCCACTTATCCGCATTATGACTTTTGGCCATCATTTTTAAGCTTTCGCCAACGAAAATCAACTTTAAGTAATTAAGTAATTCCGTGATAGAGTTCACTGCTTTAAAACAACGCATTGCCAGACCCTCTCATTTCACTTTATGATTCGACAATATGCCGGGCGTCATAAAAGTAAAAAGTTTTACGTGTGTGTCTTAATCAACGTTTATCCAACATTACCTCCCGGAGTCTGAACCAACAGTACGTCAATGAACAAAACATATATTTACCTCTTCCTGAGCGAGTTTGTAGAGGACTGTGGAGTATTAGTAAGTTTTTTTAATGACTGGAGATGTGATTTTTGGCCCGCGGAAAAAAGGAGTGTGTGTATTAGTTTAATACTTTGTAGACAATGATCGAGTGAAGCTATTTTGAAAGTTTCTTTGTTCAGAACAAAATTTGCATGGATGTGCAGTCTTTCTTAGGCTAGTGTTTAAAACGATCTCACAAGAACACGGCAGCGCAGAAACCATGATATTGCTAACGATAGAATTTCTTTTTTTCTTATAGCCACTCAAAGGGACATGATTAATTGCTAGGGACAGGTGTTTTTTCGCGAAAATATTTATGGCCATGCTAGGCTTCAATATCCTACGTCTACAACCACAACATCCTTTGCTTATTGGCCACTCGCCTACGTGAGAAGGCACGTTCCTATTTGACTGGGCCAATAGTATTATAGTACTCCGATACTGAACGTCCATGATTCGCGGACATACACTTGAAGGCACATGACGTTCAAAATCATCCAACCACGAAAGTACATATGAACAAAAGTGTTTTGTTGGAGTCCAACTGGTCTTGAAATATTTTCGCGAAAAACACATGTCCCTATTCATTGCAAATCCTTTAATACGATAAAGGATATTTGACTAGGTCAATATTAGCTCGGCTCTCCATTGGTTGATGACCGGCCAATAATAACCGCTGTAAAGTACAGGATAGTGTCAAGTGTGGTACGGACCAGTAGGACGATGGTGAGTTCTAACACAGACACCAACGGAACCGGTGTTCTTGCAGTAAGGTGACTCATTTCTAATTTGTCTTAATTGCCAGTAAATGTGTGCCGTTTTCAAAGACTTAACATTGCGTTCATCCTTGCAGCTCTATCAACATTGTTGACTGTCGTGTGCGCGAGATGCTATTTCCGTTAACTGAACGGGCCAATGCAAATTCTGCAACTCACTCTGTAACCTATTCGCTGTTTCTTCACAACGTTTCGAATCAAACCTTTGGAAAAACCGCCCAATGCATGACGTTTCTTGTTGTTTTCTGAACATATACACAAGCGTTATATTATTGTGTCAGCAGGAGAAACAGTTTTAATTGCATAGAACTTTTAGATATTTTATTTGAACATAAACATTTCAGTTATAATTAATATAAATAAAACAGGGAGGATAAAGGAGTGTTGGTAATGCCTAATAAGTAGGGATAGGACAATTTCGCGAGTTCAATGGCCTGTAAGATAGACTCTTCAGTCCTCTGCATACTGGAGCCTCAGCTGTGTGTTCATTGGCTGTGGCCCCACACCTGGCAGTTATGGGATTCGCAAGGTGTTTCCTTGCAAGTCTGCTATTGGCTCAGAGGTGTGCAGGGCGGTTCTAATAAACTGTGATCCAATTGCGAAGGTGACTTCACTATATATGTGTTTGACGTCTATCTTCTCCCGAAATGAATTCCCGAAATCTCTCTATCCCTACTAATAAGACGTAGTTCTTGTGCAAAATATTATTCAACTGAGAAACGCACGAATGCGGTGCGCAGTCTCTTTGGCGCAGTTTTCTTGCCTTGGTTAAACTTTATTTGCATGAGCGGGAGGAATATACTGAATGTCTTAAGCGTGGCTTTAGAAATACTGGGAGATACCACGTAAATCTTCGTTGCGTGTGGCGTAGGGAATAGCGCTGAAAGTAGAAGTTTAGGAGGGCTTCGTAAAAGTTGGAAGTAACCATGAATGAATTTATATCTGTAGCATAATTTTTTATATTCAAAACACCTCGTAATAAAGGCTGCTCGCGATAAAGTGAGCTCTTTTGAAATCACTCTTCGATAAAAGTCACGGTCGCACTGAGGGGCATGTGCCCAGTTAAGTTGGCAACGATGGATTTCAACGTCGATAAAAAAAATGTTTGGTAACCACTTGTGATAACTTAAATTTATTTATTTTTATTTTTTATTTTTTTATTTTTTTTAAAGCATCGAAGTGTAAAATTTTCCAGATTTGTAAATATTTTACTTTTCTAATAATTTAACACTTTTACTTGGCCGACGTATGAAAAAAGTGGCAAGGCTCATGCAATGATAATTTTACATAATGCAGAATAATTCAAAACGTGCGTACAAAGAGACCTAAAGCAGGGCTTTCAAAAGAGCTCATTTTACCGGGAACATCCTATATTTGTAAGCAGATCACTTAAGTTGGAACTCTGAATAGTTCTCCTACAACGTCAATAATATACCCTTTGAGGTGAATGAATTCTGGAGAAGGCGATTACTGGGAAGAACGATCTCATTTCTTTTATTGTCACGTGAATTCTATTTTTGTGTTATTGGAATATAATTTCTTTTATGGCGTACAGTAGTGTTTTCTGGAATATTTTCCACCTGGTAAATTTTATAACTGGCACTTTTTGTTTCTTATTTTAAAAACAATGCCAATGAGACGAATGATTGACTTGGTCGATTTTCAAAGTAAACGCTGTTCACGGTAAGGTGATCATTTTTGAAATCAACCTCTGAAAAATGCCACTGCACCTACCTGCGTATATTTCAACGGGCACCCTCCTAATTGTCAAGCGATTAGCAAAGTTGGCAACGATGCAGAGAAAGTAGTTCCATGCGTTAACGTAAAATAACAATTGTTAAGTAAACATTTGGGAACACTAAAATGTTTATTTATTAATTTATTTTTTTAGTGTATAAGAATAAAAATATGGCGAAAATATTCACTTTCCTAGAAAATTTTACAGTTGCTCTTGACCGACGCACAAATAAAGTGATGAGGCCCATGGTAACGTTAATTGTACGTATGGTGGAAGGATACACAACGTAGATACAAGTAGATCTTAAACGGAGCTTTCAAAAGTACTCATTTTACCGTTAGCAGCGTATACATACATTATCACACAGTGTACAAGTACACGGAGATGAAATGGAGTGGCTTGGATATACAACGAAATATGTCCACATGATTTTTCAATATTCTGTCGTAATAGCTTCTACGTTAACCAAACAATACTTTAGCCTTTATCGCGGATGCTACTATGTAATTTAATTAAATAAATTCATGCACAAATAAAATATTGTTAATATTTCTCTCTTGAAATCCAGTGGGCTAAACTAAGTTCATTAAGGGATGGAGGTCTACATTAAATTAAGTCATTAATTGTAAGTTCCTAATTTTATTTACATTAACTACAAACAAAAAGTTCTGCATTCAACATCTCACATATAGATTGATATTAGCAAGGGTGTATTCTCCATGCATGCAATACATACAGTGCATGCTTTAGTAAAACTCAAATACAAACATATTTCTTAACCATATACTTCCCATTTTTCTTTTAATTAAATATAAATTTTAGTTTCCTCGTTACACACGGGACTGGGTTGCTCGCCTCAAGCTAATAGTCACTCAAAAATTCGCGGCAAGGCGCTGAGGGGAGGCGGGCGTAGTACGTGATTCGATAATCGATCGTAATAGTTCCCCGAAACGCCGAGGCGTAGCACCGTGGTATTCTCAACCCTCGTTCAGCTGGTGTGACGTCACAGTAAGCTTGCGCGAAGTGTAGCAAATGCATGCACAAGGTGACATTGCATTCAGCGTGCTAGCAAGCGAGATTATATCTTTATATTCAATTTTTAGTGATTGGTTGTTTGCGTGTTCTACTGTTACATTTGAATTAGTATTTTAAATTTAAACAGTAGTTTCGCAAGAAGAATGGTGACTGTTAGAGTGACACTGTAATAAGTTTATTTAATAAATCGTTTCTGTTAATGGTAGGGTAAATGATACAATGGAAATAATTCTTGAAAACATAAAACTTAAAAGTAAATTATGTTTTGTGAACATTCAGAAGTAATTTTAAATTACTTTTTAATTACGTTATTATACAGACAAATATTGACATTTTTAACAGATTTTAAATTATTCTTGTTAATAAGAATAGATGTAACTTAGTCTTAGCCCTAATTTAAGTGATCTACTACTAGCGAATTGAATTGTTTTGTGAATTTTGGGTGTTTAAAAGAATTTTTAACATTTAAATTAAAAATATTAAATTATTTGATTTGACCAGTGTATCCTGCTATTGGAACACGGATTTATGTTTATCCTTTCTCTCATTTGGAACATTAAAATGGGTTTCTTTAAAAATTGGCTACGGTATTTTTTTTTTTATTAATGCCCACGCTTACACTACATGATACCGTATCTTGTCAATGATTTTCTTAATTTAAAGTGTCACTTATGATTTTATTTGGGGTTTAATTATGTTCAGTGATGTGTGTCGAAGTATTTGAGTGTGGTGATTTATATATTTTTGTAATACTTCAATACTTCAATTTTCTTCAGGATTGACAGTGTACATATCTCTTACACTTTACTTACACATACGTGAGGGTATTACCTAAATCTGGAGAAGCTTTTGATATCAAAGCAACCCAGATGAAGGTGAGAGTGAGAGGAAAAGGGTATTAAAGAACTAAAGACATTTCAGGCAGCCTTTTAATTTTACTTTGTTATTTATTAACAATTAATTCCTCTGTGCAAAGCGAAATGCCAAAGTAAGTTTCGTGTTGCATGCCTTGCCAAAATTTTCAGGATACGCCCCTGGATATCAGGTACTGTTTACAATTAATGACTTCAATTAATACAATATATAATTACCTCATATAAATCAATGACATTAAACAATTAAAAGTAAGTCCCAATAGACGGTGTGTCAAAACATATTCATCTATTTTATAAATTCCGTGACAGTATTTGACAGGTGTAATATTTGCAACGAAATCCGTATCACATGTCCATTCAGCCCCACCTCAGTTTATCCCATGTCCCCCAGTCCGCAATGTTCTAGAGTTCTCCTAGAGCCTCCACGCACAGTAGGCTTCACTCGTCCGGTTTCACGCCCTCTCGTCCATTCACACCACGAACACCTCGTCCGCCGCTGCCTCATAATCTCCCGTCGTCGTCCATCTTCTTCACCGATGTCCCAGTTACCGCACTCAGCTCTAAGGCTTCTAACAAGACTGCTGGCCGCTGAACAACATACAGGGTGTAAACGATAAGTGTTTACAACTGTACACAGCAGTGTACAGGGCTCCGAGACGAGCAATTTGATGTAGGACACTTGTGGTCCATAGGGTTGGTAAATTGCCGTAAAAGCGCATGACAAATGTATACTAAGGCACGTACAACGCGCCGCTGTGGGCCCGGCCTTAATCGACCTGCTGGTCAGCTGAAGCTAGTTTGTACAGAGGTCAAATCGGGCAGGAAACGTTTAGTAATTGCTTTTGTTCAAAACACATGTTTCATTGTCACAATCCTACGGGCAAGTTACAGAAATCAGGAAAAGGAAGTATGAAATTGCAAATGAAGCGCCTGTGTCATAAATAGTCGTGTAAAACAGCCTGTTTTACACGTCTATTTACACGTTGTAGGAGAACTATTCAGAGTTCCAACTTAAGTGATCTGCTTACAAATATAGGATGTTCCCGGTAAAATGAGCTCTTTTGAAAGCCCTGCTTTAGGTCTCTTTGTACGCACGTTGTTAATTATTCTGCATTATGTAAAATTATCATTGCCATGAGCCTTGCCACTTTTTCATACGTAGGCCAAGTAAAAGTGTTAAATTATTAGAAAAGTAAAATATTTACAAATCTGGAAAATTTTACACTTCGATGCTTTAAAAACAGCCCAGCCATTTGTCAAGCGCTTTTACGGTAATTTTCCGACCCTCTGGACCACAAGTGTCCTACATCAAATTGCTCGTCTCGGAGCCCTGTACACTGCTGTGTACAGTTGTAAACACGTATCGTTTACACCCTGTGTGTGTATATATATATATATATATATATATATATATATATATATATATATATAGTCCGTTCACAACTGGAACAGACTTTCTCGGAATCTTTCCTACTCCCATTTTTAAGCAATAGATAAAACGATACGTTGAAACATTCAAACTATATTCTCTCTCTGTGCTGCCAAACTAACTGTACCCGCGCCAATCACAGTTTGTAGTAACGATGCATGCAGCTGACGACTAAGGTGGTATTCAAAAGTCTGTTCCATATATATATATATATATATATATAATATATATATATATATATATATATATATATATATATATATATATATATATATTTCCACACATATATATATATATATTTCCACACACACATACATATATAT
The DNA here is from genome assembly GCA_029891345.1 of Dryococelus australis. NCBI lineage: Eukaryota > Metazoa > Arthropoda > Insecta > Phasmatodea > Phasmatidae > Dryococelus > Dryococelus australis. Next base: position 22,235,764 of record CM057006.1, on the reverse strand, counting down.
ATATATATATATATATATATATATATATATATATATATATATATATATATATTTCCACATATATATATATATATATGTATGTGTGTGTGTGTGTGTGGTCATAGGCAGTCATCCAGAAATTTTGCTAATTCCCTAGTTGCGCCAGGTGTCCTAATTCCCAGAATATTCTTGCGCCTCCAGTCGGCTTCTTCAGCAGATGGTGGAGGAGGGACTGTGACGCCAGCCAGTCTCGCCGCTGTCAATTATTCACGGGCTTCTCAGAAGCCGTGGGGGTAACAACAAAGCAGCGAGCACGTGGTTCCGTGTGGGTTCGATGTGGGTCCCCCCCCCCCCCCACCACTCACCGCATCATCGGACAGCAGCCCGGTGCCACCTGCAGCGCGAAGCAATACCTTCCTATAACTTACAGCCAAATTAAAAATAATGTTATAACAATCAAAATCATCTTTATAACTTCAGCCAAACCTTCGAGCTAAAACAAATACTGAAAATAAATAAATAAATAAATAAATAAAAAATTGGTGCGAAGCATTTACTGCTACCTGGTGGCAGTTTTCAAAACGTATTTGTTTGAAATTCTTGTGGCAGCATTTTTAGTCACGTCAGAAACGACAGATTTAAATTTTACGATTTGTGTGATATTTTTGTGATGAATTTTAATTGCGTATTATTTGATAATTGTAAAAAGTCGAGAACATGTTTATATTTTCGCAATAAGCTCTTGTCTTTGTGCAAACAGGAAATAACGCACAGTGCAAATTAGTCACAAAAGTGTTAAATAACATGATAATTGTAGATTTTATAGAATGAAATAATTTCAATATCTCTGAAACTGAAATTATGACACTAAAACGAAGAATTTATGTAAAAAGGATGAAGCCTATGTTTAAAAGTAAGCTTATATGCTATTCACAGTAAAATGAGCACTTTTGAAAGTCCTTTTTGGGATCTACATTTATGCACTTTGTGTATTCTTCCGCGTTATGTAAGATTAACATTGTCGTGGGCATCATTACTTTATTCATACGTCGGTCAAGTGAAACTGTGAAATTACCAAAAAAGTAAATATTTGAATAATCTGCTCATTTTCTACACTTCCATGCATTAAAAAAAACCAGAAAGCGAAATAAATAATTTAAATTATCAGAAATGGTTACCTAATACTTTTTATTCAACGTTAAGATATGATACAACATACCATACATAGTTACCAACTTTACTGGGCGCACGTCACTCAGGGCGCCCGTTAAAACATATGCGGGCAGAGGCAGTGACTTTTTTTCAAAGTTTGATTTCAGAAGTGCTCACTTTATCGTGAACAACGTTTGCCAGTTCGAACACGGGCTGTGAGTTGAGCTCAGGTGCGCAGACGTTTGTGCGCATGTCGCTGGGACGCTCTGCCCTCCCTCTGCTACCCGCCAACTACTGCCTGGTCTAATGGGGCGGCTCATATCGCCGGGAGCAGCCGGCTCGAGCGGGTGTATGGGGAGTGAGGTGCGGACGATGGCCGACGCAGCCCGCTTCACACGGTCACCGATACCCTCCCTGCCGTCGCCGCGGCCAGCGCTCGCCCTGCTCCAGCCGGGGTTGTCGTTTAACGCGGTCTTCACGCCGTCGTGGGGGAAGGATCTCCACGCCACGTGAGAGGCCTCAACATCACCCCGGAACGAAACTTATTACCAGCCGATATTTCCTAATATAAACTGCCGACGTCAAGAACTGCTGTGTACAATAAGAACTCTGTGCTCGTAGAAACAGTCCTGCGTACATTTCAACCCCCCGCGGACATTTGGGTTTGAACGTGTATTGTGGTGCGGAGTGTGGACTTCCAAACGAGTGTCGAACTTGTTGCGGTGACAGATGATGGTGCTATCTATCGGGAAGAACTTCAACCACCTGGGGCTGATCGTCAAGGTGATGCTGGTTTCTCTGTCTCCGTGCGTACTTGGTGAGTATTACACGCTGTGGGCTGTTCACGGTTAAATGAGCACTTTCGAAAGCCCTGCTTAAGATCTACTTGTATGCACGTTGTGTATTCTTCCGCCTGATGTAAAATTGACATTGCCATGGGCCTCGTCACTTTATTCATGCGTCGGTCAAGAGAAACTGTGAACTTATTAGAAAAGTAAATGTATTACCGATTTGCTAATTTTTACACTTCGATGCATTGAAAAAAAAAAAAAAAAAAAAAAAAAAACAGAAAGTGTGAAGAAATAATTTAAGTACCACAAATGGTTACCTAGCTCTTTTTATTCGACGTTAAGATAAGGAACTATTTTTCTCTCCATCGTTACCAACTTTACTGGGCACATGTCACTCAGTGAACCCGTTAAAATATACGCATATCGTGGCAGTGACTTTTTTAAAGGTTGATTTCCCAAGCGCTCACTTTATCGTGGACAGCCTTCATAAATATTAAATCAATGCACAGGCGTCGAGTCTACGGGGCCCGTGTGTATGTGTGTGTGTGTATGTGTGTGTGTGTGGAGTGTGTGGAGAGATTTGGGTGGCTCTTAACATCGAGGTCTTGATAGCCGATGAGGGTGAAGAGAGGTGAGTATGAAGCAGCGCTGGTACGCAAGGGCGGGGGAAACGGGAGATCTCCGAGAAAACCCGCCGACCAGCGGCATCGCCCGACTCGATTCCCATATGCGAAAATCCGGGAATCGAACCCGGTTCGACAAGGTGGGAGGCGAGAAGTCTAACCACTACGCGACCGCGGCCCCACTGGGTCCAAGTGTTTTGCCACGACCTCCTTCCCCCTCCTTAATATTTGTATGAAGGGAGCTTAGCTTCTCTAACGTACCGACAGGCATATCATAAAAAAGTCGACGTAAAAATATAAATAAATTTAGCAAACAGCAATAACGAGAGAAAATCCCTGGAAAATAACTGACTTGCAGCTAAAGTTGATGACTAGGGTATTTGACACTTCTTATTGTACGGAATTGAAGGCTAAATCTTTTAGATGTATTTGTGTACGATGTTTTAAAGATGTGTATAAAGTACCGTGCCATTCAGGGTACTTGCAAGCTGTCTCGTCTGTGGCGAAACTAACTGCTTCGCTAATGGTCTCGTGCAGCCATTTAATGTATTTGGCATTTAATCGAAACCAATGAACCCCGTCTCACCCTCCCCAATAATTTACATAAGTCGGCGCCAGTGAATAGAGACCTGCAAAAGCTTATAGTGATGAGGGTTGGGATGACATAGCGTCTTCTCGCATTGAACCTTTCTTCGTGTAGCTATACACTTGAAAAAGTGTTGTTCATTTAAGTGATTTACATTTTGTATACTATCAGTGAGAAATAAAATGTGGTATCCCTCCTACTCCCCCCCTCCAAAACACCCGCGAAAACTTTCCTACATTAGTCCAGGAAAGAGTCAAGTGATTAGCGAAGTTCCCGACATTGTATAGACCTATTGCCCAATATTTATACATTTGCAGTCTACTATAGTCTATTCACGTATTTTTTGTCACACTTTTTTAATTAAGTCTTTGACAAAACACCCCTTGTATGAGGCATTTGGTTCTTCCTAAATATGAAATGTATCACAGTCGTTTTAAGCTTGTGTTAACATAAAAGTACCTTATTTTTGGTTCAATTAAACTTTCATTTATATTTTATCTGTAAACTACAATATTTCATTTATATCTAATATGAATAAAGATAAAGGTAAAATAGACGTGTTGGTATAGCCTAGTAAGAAATAGTTCTTCTAGAAAATATTATTGTATTGTGTGCGCACGAATGCGGTGCGTAAGTTCTCTGGTGTAGTTTTCTAAGCTTTGTTTGCATGAGGCGGAGGAATATCGTGGAAGTAGAACATCAGCAGGGCTTCAGAAAAGTTGGAAGTAACCGCGAATGGACAGCATACGGAAATTCACTCGTATTAAGTGTAAGTTAAAAACAGCCATTACACATTAGTGAGTTTGCTAGATTTTTATAGTGAGGAATTTCGGCATAAGGAATGGAGAGAAAAAAAGTCTTAAGTAAATCGCTGGTATTTTTTGTGTTATCTTTGGTTGTAAGGTTCCTTTTTTATATTGTATTGCCGTGTGGTATTTGAGGGAAGTGAAAGGGGAGATTTGACCGAATGATCCCCACTCTCTTGGCTTTTCCCTATCCACGTTCTGTGCATATGTCTCAAGTATATGTTTTTGTATTCGTCATTCTGTCGGTGCGTCTATTTTCCCATTTGACTACACATATCACTATTGCTCTAATACAGGACTATGCCATCCAGTTTTTTCTGTTATAACAGGCTAACGCGTTAAAAATAAATAAATACTGGTGGAAAGGTTTTTGCTATTTACCACGGAGAAAATGCTGCCTATTATCGACGTTCCATTCGCTATAAATCACGTGTTTATGTTTACAGCAAGTTAGAGGCTGTTTCCCGTTAGGCCACTCTGCAATAACACACGCGAATTTGTCTCTGCTTGATTTTCACAGAAGTTACAGTGAATCGTATTTTTCAGGTAGCATTTTCAGACGCTCAAGACAAGTTTTTTGAAGTACAAGTAGGTAGGGAATCTTTTAGCGAACATCGAGATTCTACACATATGACTAGAGACCTGCAAATCCGCGTCATCTTTCAGTGCCACGATAGACTCCACTGTCTTATAAACAAGTGAACACGGTTCGTGGTTTCATTGGCCTCTGCAGTGTGATCAACGTCACGTATCTTCTTGATCTCTCAAAAGAGATTGGTCACTCCACCGCTGACCTTATATTAATGGCTCAACAGTGTGCGAGGTGTACCAAACATATTTTTGGCCAATGGCCGAAATTGGTCAAACCCACAGTAAGTTGGAGTTCTGACTGTCCTTAACCCTTTAGGAGTATGCACTTATATATTCGGGGATACGTTTGTATGGGAATTTCTTTGCCCTTGAAAACACCACTCACCCTTTTATAGTTGTACTATTTCGCCTGAAATGATCAGAATTAAAGTAAAAAATTATAACTATACAAAGTTTCAATTTGTAAGAATAAGATCGTTAAATGTGTCACATCTGTCTCGGCACATGAATTGGTACACAGTCAACGCGATAACGCTATTCCATTGGCCGTCTGCCAGCCAATAACAGACGTACAGTAAGCTTAGCCAGTGCTAATAGGACGATGGTAAGTGGAAATACAGGCACTAACACAACTAAAATTGTTGTAGTGCAGAATAAAGGCGGCTTACTTCAACCTTGTCTCCGGTGCTTGTAAATTTGTGCCGTCCTCAAAAAATTAAATAATACCGCGAATTTTGCAGGTCTATACATATGACTCACGCGATTGGGAAGATGCGACTCTAGCGTGAGATGACGTAGTACGAGGAGAGGGGAAGAGCTTTCACGTGGTTGGAATGCGTCTCTTTGATTGGTAGGTTCAGGCCTAGCAACGACTATCGCCTTGGAGAAGGGAGGGTTATTTACCTTCAGTACTCGAGAAACGTCTCGATACTGAATTGGGTAGGTGTTGGAAGTGCGTGATTGTGGAATAATCTGAACAGGATTAGCGATGCATGAATTCAACTCTGTATCTGGACTGAAAAGGGTTTGGAGTGTGTGTGTCTGGCGAGTGTTCCTGTGTGTTCGACGAGAAAGTGACCACTTTTGAAATCAATCTTAGAATGTCACTGCTCTTACCTGCAAATAGTTTAATTGGCGCCCTGAGTGACATGCGCCCAGTGATTAGTAGAGACATGCAAAATTCGCGTTATTATTTGGCAGCACGCTAACCTTCGCCGTCCTATATACATTGGCGCATGTGTCAATTGTTTATTGGCTTCTACAAGCGCGAGGAACCACAATCCGTTTTGACTAAGCAGGACGTGATTGGGCTATCTTGTCGTTACTTACACACCGATTGGTTCAAGGCGGCCCAAGGCGAGTCAAACCAGCTGTAGTCCAATGACAAGAGCAGTACAAACGCATATGTGCTTGAAGTCTATTCTGTCTTCAAATGATAACGCGAATTTTCCAGGTCTCTAGTGATTAGTAATGATGGATGGGAAGTAGTTCCGTATCGTAGGGTCGAATAAAAAGTGTTAGGTAACCATTTATGAAAATTTAAATTATTTCTTTCGCTTTCTGTTTTTTTAATGCATCGAAGTGTAAAAATTAGCAGATTTGTAAAATATTTACTTTTATAATAATTCCACAGTTTCACTTGACCGACGCATGATTAAAGTGATGAGGCCCGTAACAATGTTAATCTTACATAAGGCGGAAGAATACACAACGTGCATAGAAGTAGATCTTAAGCAGGACTTTCAAAAGTGCTATTTTTACCGCGAATAGCCGAAACGGTGGTTATTGGCAAAGCGGACTGAGGAGTCTAGCCTGCAGGTAATTGAACTCGCGAATTTTTTCTATCCCTAACTATAGGTAGAGACCTGGAAATTTCGTGGATTCATCTGAGGACAAGTTAAACTCCATTCAGGTGTATATTGAATTTTTCTTCAATCGGTCCACAGTTTGATATACAAGTCGTGAACTACTTTCTACCAATAAAAAATCTGCAAGGAAAATAAGAACAAAACCATGTGCTACCTGGTCTGGCATTTAACTGGAGTAACAGCCAATGAACAACTGACTGATGCACGAATGTACATAGGACTGTGGATTCTAGCTTGTTGGCGAATGAATCCACGAGATTTCCGGGTCTTTACTATAGACTTTGCAAGTGGGAATCGTGGCGGACGATGCCACTGGACGGTGGGTTTTCTCGGGGATCTTCCGTTTCCCTCACCCTTTCATTCCGGCGCTGCTGCATACTCACCTCCTTTCAACCTCATCGGCTCTCAAGACCTCGATGTTAAGAGCCGCCAAAATCTCTTCACTCACTCATCCACTATAGGCTGTTCACGGTAAAGTGAGTACTTTTGAGGCCCTAGTTACTTTTTCAGCCATGTTTTATGCTTTAACTACTTTTTAAAATAAATATTGCCATATCGGTAATAAACACAGTGTGTATATTCCACCGCACTCGGAAGTTAACCCTTTTAGGATGGCACACATTTACTGGCACTTAAGACGAATTAGAAGTGAGTTACCTATATCCACTACTGCAAGAACACCGGTTCTGTTTGTGTCTGTGTTAGAACTCACCATCGCCCTATTGGTCCATACCACAACGGACACTACCCTGTACTTTATAGAGTTCATTATTGTCCTGGCCATCAACCAATGGAGAGCTGATATTGACCTAATCAAATGTCCTTTGTCGTACGAAAGAATTTGCAATCAATCATGTCCCTTTGTGTGGCTATTAAAACAATAAATTATATCGTTAGCAATATCATTGTTACTGCGATGTGGTGTTCTTGTGAGATCGTGTTGAACACTAGCCGAAAAAAAAGTCTGCAAATCCATAAGAGTTTTATTCTGAACAACAAAAAAAAAACTTTCAAAAGTGCTCACTTTACAGCGAATAGCTTATATATGGCATTACTGTACAAAAATACCGAGTCAGAAGAGAAAAAAAAAAAAAAAAAGGAAGTGAATGGCAATTGGCTAAGTGATAGACAGAAAAGAGCGGAGTTGTGATTTCTGCAGTCTGAGCTTAGTGCCTTTATCGGAAAGTGACTAGAATGATAAGTTAGCAGTCTTAATAATTGTGTTACGCGACAACATTTAATAGCGGTAAAAAGCTATCTCTTAAATTTTTGTGAACTATGCCCGTTTTGAATAATTTTCTTTAATTTCCTGCGCGTCGTCTGTGCGTTAGTGTGTAGCGCAGGCCCGAAATAATTGCACTAATGAAAAAATCCTGAACAATTACTAGGGCGGACTTGTTTTTCGTGGAAGGATTCCACGGATGTTTGCACTCAAACGCTATAGCTCAGATCCACAGTTATTGAATTATTTTAATAATTATAACTCATGCTCGAATGCAACATGCGGGCTACGCTAAAAAGGAAAATTTTTCTGCCGCTGTTAACAAAATCCCCATGGATATAGTTTCATATTTTTCATTAATGTTTGTTAAGATACTAAAGCAAGTTTACAGCACATCGACATTGTGAATAAAAGTAGTGAATGTTTATACCAACTGAAGTGAACAGTCAGATTTGCATTGACTGTTGAAACCTGTTCACGGTGAACTGAGCTCTTTTATTAAAAGCCCTACTTAAACCGAGTTGAGTTGAGCGATATGGATGGCTCTTAGCAACGAGGTCTTGAGAGCCGATGAGGGTGAACCGAGGTGAGAATAGATCAGCGCCGGTATACAAGGGCGGGGGTAAATGCGAGAACTTTCAGGAAACCCGCCAACCAGCGGCATCGTCCGGCACGATTCCCACTTGCGAAAATCCGGGAGTGACCCGGCTCGCCTTGGTGGGAGGTAATCCGGGAGAGACCCAGCTCGCCTTGGTGGGAGGTAATCCGGGAGTGACCCGGCTCGCCTTGGTGGGAGGTAATCCGGGAGTGACCCGGCTCGCCTTGGTGGGAGGTAATCCGGGAGTGACCCGGCTCGCCTTGGTGGGAGGTAATCCGGGAGTGACCCGGCTCGCCTTGGTGGGAGGTAATCCGGGAGTGACCCGGCTCGCCTTGGTGGGAGGTAATCCGGGAGTGACCCGGCTCGCCTTGGTGGGAGGTAATCCGGGAGTGACCCAGCTCGCCTTGGTGGGAGGTAATCAGGGAGTGACCCGGCTCGCATTGGTGGGAGGTAATCCGGGAGTGACCCGGCTCGCCTTGGTGGGAGGTAATCCGGGAGTGACCCGGCTCGCCTTGGTGGGAGGTGTGCAGTCTAACCGCTCAGCCACCCTGGCCACACTGTTATAGTTGACTGTGAATATGTTCATATATAGGCTGTTCGCGGTCAAATGAGCACTTTTCGTAGCCCTGCTTAAGATCTACTTGTATCCCGGTTGTGCATTCTTCCGCCTTATGAAAAATTATCACTGCCATGGGCCTTATAACTAGGGACAGGTGTTTTTCGCAAAAATATTTACGGCCACGCTAGACTTCAATATCCTACGTCCACAACCACAACTTCCTTTGGTTCCTTATAGGCCGGGTGTATACGTGAGAAAACATGTTCCTATTTTACTGGACCAATCAGAATAAAGTAGTCCGCTACTGAACGTATGTGATTCGCGGACAGACACTTGAGGCGCGCGACACATAAAACCATCCGTCCACGAAAGTGCATACGAACTAAAGTGTTTTTGAGTACAACTGGTCTTAAATATTTTCGCGATATACACCTGTCTCTACTTATAACTTTATTCATGCTTCGGTCGCTGAAACTGCGAAATTACTATAAAAGTGAATATTTTACAAATCTGCTCGTTTTTACACTTCGCTGTATAAAAGAACAAAAAGCGAAAGAAATAATTTAAGTTATTAAAAATTGTTGCCTAACACTTTTTATTCCACGTTAAGGCATGGAACTTCTTTCCCTCAAACGTTACCAACTTTACTGGACGCATTTCACTCAGTTCGCCCGTTAAAATATATGCAGGTAGGGGCAGTGACTTTTTCCTAAGGTTGATTTCAAAAGTGCTCACTTGATCATGAACAACCTTTACCCTTGAACATAGAGGAACAACCATCCATCGGTACACCTCCCCAGGTGTACCAGCTCTCTGTGGGCAAGTGAGCAGAATACATGGCGAAAGCAAATAGGAACGGCCAGTGAGTAGGGACGTGAAAAATGTTTAACTCATTTTAATAAAACGATGGGGAGAACTGTCTTATGTCGCAAAGTTGCGTAACAAATTACTTTATTAATCACAGTCTTTAAAACCGATTGTCGAAATAATAACTCTATCAATAGTGGCAGGGTTCGGAAATGTACTTATTGTGTAATAAATGCCTCATTCCGCATGCTTGTATTTGTGCCCGTAGTTATTAATAGTGGCAGGGTTCGGAAATGTACTTATTGTGTAATGAATGCCTCATTCCGCATGCTTGTATTTGTGCCCGTAGTTATTAATAGTGGCACGGTTCGGAAATGTACTTATTGTGTAATGAATGCCTCATTCCGCATGCTTGTATTTGTGCCCGTAGTTATTAATAGTGGCAGGGTTCGGAAATGTACTTATTGTGTAATGAATGCCTCATTCCGCATGCTTGTATTTGTGCCCGTAGTTATTAATAGTGGCAGGGTTCGGAAATGTACTTATTGTGTAATGAATGCCTCATTCCGCATGCTTGTATTTGTGCCCGTAGTTATTAATAGTGGCAGGGTTCGGAAATGTACTTATTGTGTAATGAATGCCTCATTCCGCATGCTTGTATTTGTGCCCGTAGTTATTAATAGTGGCAGGGTTCGGAAATGTACTTATTGTGTAATGAATGCCTCATTCCGCATGCTTGTATTTGTGCCCGTAGTTATTAATAGTGGCAGGGTTCGGAAATGTACTTATTGTGTAATGAATGCCTCATTCCGCATGCTTGTATTTGTGCCCGTAGTTATTAATGGTTTGTTTAATTGAAATTTGTTGTATGTGATTAATAATTATGACGTAATTCAATAGGTATTTGTGATTCATCTTTTTTAGGTGGTAATTCGTGTTTTTAGTTCATTAATGTTACACTGATTGTTAGTTTGTCGGAATACATTTATGTATTTTTAATTGATTAGTGATAAATTTATATTTCTTTGCGTGTGAAGTGTCTCGTGTTTGAAATTTTATTCGTGCGCGTAGAATGAAAGTTTTTAATGCACCATTATGTATCTCATATGTCTTTAATCTCATTCATGGCAAGTATTTTTCATCTCTTTCGTTTTCATCGATTTGTGGTAAACGATGTTGTATTTGTTGCGTCTGACACGTTTCATGTTCGTCATTTGTTGATTTGCCTCTTAGTTTCTCTAGTGCGAACAGGACGCATAAATTTAATGTTGTGTGTTGTGGAATTATCGTATCATGTCGTGGGATTTATGTGTTTTGGTAGATCGTTCAAAAAATATTTTATTACGTTTAACTAAATGTGTGCTTCCGAATTCAGTCGCTCGCTAGACATTACGGTGTGAAATCACAGCAAGCAATTCGTCTTGGTACTTACAACATCCCAGCTCATTCCTACACTGAGTGCCCAACCGAACGGACCTGGCTTGGTGCTCCTCACGAACCAGTCTGCTGCCCGTCGACCAACATCCCAGCTCATTCCTACACTGAGTGCCCAACCGAACGGACCTGGCTTGGTGCTCCTCACGAACCAGTCTGCTGCCCGTCGACCAACATCCCAGCTCATTCCTACACTGAGTGCCCAACCGAACGGACCTGGCTTGGTGCTCCTCACGAACCAGTCTCCTGCCCCTCGACCAACATCCCAGCTCATTCCTACACTGAGTGCCCAACCGAACGGACCTGGCTTGGTGCTCCTCACGAACCAGTCTCCTGCCCCTCGACCAACATCCCAGCTTAGTGTACATTCTAACTATGCCAACACACACACTCCTTTTTAAAATAATGATGTGCGAACATAATTACCTGGAGTCGTCAAATGTGTATACCCAACAAAAGACAATTTGATGATATGTTTTAACGGTAATAAGAAAATATTTACCAGGAGTCTTAAATGGTTTGTGTGAATAAGCATTTTAACACCTACTCAAATTTCATGTAATTACTTTGTAATTATGAGAATACATATATGTTTACTTTCGTCGACCTCCCCTCCCTACTCCAGTCATCAGAGCTGAGTCGTCTTCTGACAGCTGAAAAAGCATCTACTATACCGATGCTCCTCCTCTCCTTACATAGACCCAGAGCTCAGTCATGCCCCCCCCCCCTAACCACTCCCTAGCAGTCAACTCTAGAACCATGATGGTGTTGAACCAAGGTGAGAGACAAACTAAAACAAATGGCAGCCGAATGTGAGAGACAAGAGAGAGAGAGAGAGAGCCAAAATGGAATGATAGAGCATGAGAAATCAACGTGGAATTATAGAGCGTGAAAAAACAACTTGCAACTATAGAACATGACAAATAATGAACTGACCACCAAAATGGCGTGTTTCAAAATGGCGGCATACTGGGTACCAATATGGCAGCCGGGAGCAGAAGGAAATAAGGGAATTTATAAGGGAAAAGGGAAATTTTGAGTGAAAAAAGGGAAATCCAAGATGGCGCCCCGGATTACCCGAGCCTCCCCTCCTCCCTTGTTGCAGGACATACTATTTTATACTACTGGTGTTCTTACCTATGGGCAACATCAGCTCTCCACTGACACATGTAGATACTTTCCATCTAACTTGTTGCAAGCAATAAGCTTACTTCGGCTAAATAATTTTGCCGAGTGTTAAAATGTGTTCAAGGAACAGCCATGCCGTTTCAATTCTGCTTATTAGCCTTTTCTCTGGCTCAGGTGTGGTCCTGCATCTGATTCCGCCTGTGCTCTACAGTATCTGAGGTGGGGCCGCGGTGTGCTAGTGGTTAGACGACTCGCCTACCACTTATGCGAACCGGGTTCGATTCCTGGCGGAGTCGCTCTCGAATATTACCACGTGATAATCATGCTGGTCGGCGGCCTCAGGGATATATCCCATTTCCTCCGCTCTTCGATCGGCCACTATATTGGTTCTGGAATTGGCCCCTTGGAGCGTTGTTTTTTTTTTTTTTATACCATCTGGAATAGTGCCGGATCTTGGGTCGCCAGACTTACGCCTTAGGCCACTCGGCTATCGCGAGATGCACTGCTTCATACTCACCTCGCTTCACCCTCTTCGGCTCTCAAGACCTCGATGTTAAGAGCCGCCTAAATCCCTTCACTCGGTATCCGAGGCCAACAGGAGAATCTCGTGTGTCTAATGTTCGCACGCCAGAGCCTCCCCCTCCAGCACCTCCTGGAGCCTCCGGCTCCAGTAACGGAGATTGATGCGAGAATAAGCCTTCATTTCTGCGGCGCCCCGGGGGTGGGGAAGGGGGGGGGGGTGCCGCGACTTGTCTGATCGACCGGGCAAATCGGAAATCGGTTCTGCCCCAGCGAGTCGAAGCCAGGGGACTGTGAAAGGTGCGGTCGGGCGGGGAATTCACAACCCCACCACCATTTTCCAACTACCCCCGAGAGAATTCCTCGTTGCTCCCCGCCCTCCCCGTCCCCCCTACCACTACAGAAGGGACCCGAGCGAAACGAAATTCCGGTAGGCGAGGAGAGCGCGTAAAGAATTTCGCAATCGACCGCTGAACAAAGAAGACTGATGAGTACAGACCTGCAAGTTCACGTTTTTTTTTTTTTTTACGACAGCAGATAACGCTAGCATCGCCAAGTACAAAGTATCGGTGAGTTGCAAAATCACCGAATATATTTCCGGGACCTGTAACTGGGATTTTGCCAACCACGCTTAAGGGTGTCGCACCCCAAAAAAGGAATTATTATGTTATACCAAACATTGCTCCGCTTGTACGCAATGTATGTGATCCCATTTTCTGCGAATGAAAAAATCTACACTTTGTTATTTACTGAATAATTTGATGTCAAATACAAATTTACTCTTTTTCGTTGCAGCCGTTGTAACAGATAAAGACTGTTCACGATAAAGTGAGAACTTTTGAAATCAACCTTACGAAAAAGTCACAGCCCCTACCTGCATATATTTTAACGGGCGCAATGAGTGACATATGTCCAGTAAAGTTGGTAACGATGGAGGACAAAGTAGTTCCATATATTAACGTCGAACAAAAAGTGTTAACGTAACCATTTGTAATAACTTAAATTATATATCTCACTTTCTGTATTTTTTTATGCATATAAGTGTAAAAATGAGTAGATTCGTACTTACTTTTAAATAACTTAACAGTTTCACTTCACTGACGCATGAATAAAGTAATGAGGCCCACGACAATATTTTTTTTTTCCTTTAGGCGGAAGAACGCACAACATATATACAAGTAGATCTTAAGCAGGTCTTTCAAAGGTGCTCATTTTTTTTTTCCGTGAACAGCCTATACTAAGTTGTACAGATGAAGAAAATTTACAATGGAAACTAATCCCAGGTGCTACTGATTGACATATACGTAAGCACCTAATATCAGTTCATAAATATTTTAAAACAATGTTAAAAATATACAAAAAATTCTTTTATTTAAAAATTTTCTTCATATACTATGTCACGCGTTGCTTAATGCCACCTGGTTTTCACGAAAATATTTCAGGATTGCGTGTACTCCAAAACACTAAAGCTCATATCCACTTTCGTGATTGGATGATTTTAATTGTCACGCGTCTTAGGTGTCTGCCCATAAATCACGAGAATCCACTGCCAGTATTACTTAATTCTGATTGGCTCTGTGAGGTAAGAAACCGTCTTTCCCACAAATACATGTAGCCAATAGTCAAAGGAAATCTACAAGCGTGGCGATAGCACATTGGAGTTTAGCTTACGCGTAAATATTTTCGTGAGAAACATGTTGCCCCAACTATGCTGTTCACTTTTACTTCCAACTGTAGTGTAGTCCTGCTTAAGTCTACTTTCAGGGCATTCCTACGCCTCATGCAAACACAGGCTTAACTGATTCTTGTAATACTATACCACGGGGAGAACGCACTGCAATCCCTAGGCAATCTGTGTAATAATATTTTGCATGAGAACAATTTGTTATATGTTGTTCACGGTAAAGTGGGCACTTTTTAAGGCCCTTCAAAAGACGTTAACTCCTTATAATTATACTTTATTGCAGTCTCAGACGTTAACATTTCAGAATGAAGAAATGTATATACTGTGTTTATTAGTAATATTACAATGTTTATATTAAAAAGTGGCAGAAGGGTAGAAAATAATTGAAATGAAAAATTTATCAGGGCCTTGAAAAGTGCTCACTTTACCATGAACAGCCTATACTAGGCATTACTAATACGCATATTTTCTCGCTGCTTTTATTCATGTTAATTACAAATAAGTAGAATAATATAGCCGATTCGGGCATAATGTATTTTAACTGGGACAAAACTGGGATCTGAGATTGCAGCCAGGCGCCGGCCGGCCTCCATGTTGTGAGGTCTCCCGACCACCAGTTTACATCCAGGTGACATTTGACCTTGACACGTGACCTTAACCTAGATCTTGAACCCAAAAAATCCCAAAAAAATTATAAAATGTTTACAAAAGTATAGAAAAAAAATCAAAAAATGTTTTTAAAAATTGCTTGAAGATGTACGTGTAGAAGGTCCGGAGTTCGATGGTAGGTGAATCGACTAAGCTCTCGACACGACCGGCCCTCGCCAGGTCGACCAGAGCCCATCTCGTCAGCCACGTTGGATCCAGCTGACCTAGATCTTAACCCGTGACCTTGACTTTGGCCTCATGACCGCTACCTTGAATGACATTGAACCCAAAACTATTCTAAAAAAATCCAAAAAAAATCGTAAAAATCCAGAAAATGTATTTAAAAAATTATGTAAAATGTATAAAAATTATAAAAAAAATGACAATTAAAAATGTATTAAAAATTATTAATAAAAAGTTTATTGAAAATTTACATTTACGGAGGTTTCCCCAGCACCACGTCCAGCAAACGACTGACCTTCCATCAATGTTTCGCATTGGATAATTAGTCAGCAGGGCTCCATCCCCCTCACCTTTGCTCATTCTGTCCAATGCATTCCCCCCACCATATTGCATTTTTCTTTTGTCATTTGTTTACGATTTCAACACCTATGTGGCACTGATGACTTCGACCAACATTTTAGATCTGGGTGACCTTGACCATGTGCCCATGACTATGTATAACCATTAACCCAAAAGGAACTTCTAAAAACTTTTACAGAATCCGAACATTTTCAAAAAAGTATTTTAAAAATTAACCTCGAACTCTTTCCATCAATCAGCACCCCACTTAGCACCACATGCACCACAATCAGCATCCCATGCACCACAATCATCGCCACATACACCGCAATAAGAACCACAATCAATCCACACACCAATGCACACACCAATTCACACCAAATAAACACTCCAATCCACCACAATCAGCACCAAAATCAGCACCGCGATCAGCAGTCAACACCAATCAACATCAATCCACACACCATTCCACACACCAATCCACCACAATCAGAAATCAACACCAAGCACACCACCCACTCCATTACATACCAATACACACACTAGTCCACACACCAATCCGCACCAATCTACACTCCAATCCAAACCAATCCTTACCAATATACACCAATCCTTTGCAATCCTCCTCCGCAATCCACAGAAACCCATGTCAATCCTTCGATCAATCCCAATCCTTGGATAACACGGGGTTTTATGCTCAACAGCATTTAGAGTCGACGACAGTTTATTTTGAAGTTCGTCCACTTCACGCGAATTTTTAGCAGGTGTACGTACATTCCACACAAACCGACTCTACTGCACTCATTCCGTCTTTAGCATTAACCGTCTCATCATAATCAGCTGTCGAATCGTTACCCATCGATGCAGCATGAGGTATTGCCGAAACACTTGTCGACTCCCAGTAGACGAATACTTGCAGATCTCTGTACGTTCTTTCAATGTATAGCCTCGCACAAACTTCATGGGATCAATGTCGTAATACTTCATCGCACGAGCATTTTGACCACAGGTGAAAACTCTGTCAAAGCAAAGTCACTGGGGAAGACGAGGTAGCGATGATGCAGGTCGCGGCTTCATGATCGTTGAGGTGAAAGCCAGGTCTTCGTATTCGCGATTCATCTTCGTGGTATGACGAGAGAGCGCTTCCGAACCGGTGTTCACCTCGCAGTGTCAGAACGTCAACCGTCATTTTTTTTCTATATAAATACGGTTCTTCTTACAGTAAAGAGCTTAGCTTGTTCCCACAAACCGTCTTCCACGTGAAATTTAAACGTAAGAAATATAGGAGCGCACTGAGAAAACCCACATACTCGTTGCCGAGTAAGAAATAGTTCTTACCCAAAATATTACGTAATTGAGTCCACATGAATGTGGTGCGTTGTCCTTCCAGTGTAATTTTATAGACATGGTTAAGCTTTGTTTACTTGATCTGGAGGAATGCCCTGAAAGTATAACCGTAGCAGGGCGTCAGTACATTCGTAGCTAACCATGAATGGATGCTAGTGTAGTGGGCTTCCCGTAGCTGGTAGAAGATGGTTTTAGGTTATACACATGCGAACACGTGGGCGCAAATCTGTTTGGTTTCGTGAACATTCGGTACGCATACAGTTGTACTGGTTTTGGTCGGCGCTGGGTTGAGGCTGCTGGTCTCTTAAAATCCCATTATTTGATATTTGTACGCTAAACCCGGTCTAGAATAAGTAAATCAATAAATGTTTTCAAAGAAATATACCGTATATAGCGACTGGAAAATTTCGTGAATTTATTTCACAACAACCTAGATTTTAAATACATGTACATTTCTCTTATGTTTGGGATTGAAACGCAGCTTACTGGACACCTAAGGTGAACTGTGAGCCGCTAATAGGCCTGCAAATGAAACAAGCACCTAATTTCGTGCCAAAAAAGTCTGAGGTTAAACTGGTTACACGCTGGGGCAGCAGCCAATGAACAGACAGCTGACTCTCAAAATACATAGAACAGTAGAGTATAGCATGCAGATAGTTTAAAACGCGAAATTTACCTGTCCCTAGCTACATGGCTTGGTTACTCTTTATAAAAGCATTTGTATTAAAATTTATTTTAAAAAAATCCTACTGGCAAATATTTACATAGTAATCTATACAAATAAATAAAATAGAAGTGTATGTGTGTGATTTTCGAATTTTCCACTTTTGATTATTTTTTTCATATAGGATAATGTTAATTTTTTTCATGTCTGTCTGTCTGTCCGATCGGATTTAACTCAAAAACTACTTAACGTATTGACATGAAATTTACATACTCTATAGATAATAACACCCGGACTAACTTTGTCTTTGTTTAATCGAGATATCTGAAACGGTTCCGAAGATATGACGGCACATAGGTACTGGATTAAACTTTTCTTAGGACTACTGCATAAAAAGCATTGTTAAAAACAAATTCCTCCATTTCTCCTTCCTTTTTTGTCCATAGGCTGCTCTCCTTTCCTTCCCAAGAGGTCCAGTGGCTAGAGCTATTCCAAGTGGCTTAGTGGATAGAACTATATCAAGTGTGGCCGCAGTGGCTCAGTGGCTAGGTATATAGCTATCTACTTCATTAACACCATAAAATATGTGCGAAGCGATGGCAGGGTGTAATTGAATAACTCCATTGAACCTGAAGGAAGCAATATTACTATTTTAAACATAAAAACTTAGTGAAACGATGGTGGGCTTTATTTTAATAACTTCATAAAACCTAAGCAAAGTGAAATTTCTATTTCAAAAATAATAAAAGAAGTCCTAAATTTAATGCGATATATTATGGGAAAATCTTATACGTAGGGATAGGAAAATTTCGCGAGTTCAGTGACCTGTAGGATTGACTCCACAATGCTTTATACGGTCGAGCCTAAGATGTTTGTTCATTGGCTCAGCCCCAGTGTTACCTCACACCTGGAAGATAGTGATTCGCTTCTTGTTTCTTTACTAGCCTGCTATTTGCTCAGAGTCAACCAGGGGTGGTCTAATAAACTCTGATCCGATTGTAAAGGTTGACTTCAGTGTACACGGGTTTGAAATCTACCTTGTCCTGAAATTAATTCGCAAATTTTTCCTATCCCTAGCTATGCGTTATATAACTCACAATGGGGGTGTGTGTATATACATGTATATGAGTGTGCTTGTATTAGCATGGCCCTGTTTTGTATAACTACGTCCAAATTATAGTCGAGTGCACATTAGAGCCTTATGAGCACTACGCGAAATCCAGGAAATGTGCGTAAATTTAAACATTAAATTGCACGTTCTGCTTTTAGTTGATATTTCCGTTTCGTTGGCTTAATTCGAGGTGACCAGGACGCCGAGGTGAGTATTAACCGTGCCACAGTAGAACTGGGTGACGTACATTTATCAGTACATGCCAGTCGTGGGGAGTCGATGTGATACACATGCTTGCATAGGGGAACGACTAGAGTTGGCCATTTACCGTTCTTATTTATATCCGTATTTATATTTTTATAAAATACGTGTTACGTAATTTATTTCGATGTTTAAAACAGTTGAAATTATTCATTTACAGGTAAAATTCGATGAGGTTGCGGCTTAGAAAGCTGCTATGACCTTATTCAAACACGGAAATAATGTAAATAAATATGGCGCGTGGTCAGAGAGAGTGCGAGAGAGCGCCAGAGAGTACACAACTTCGTGCTCCCGCTCTTTCGCGCTCTCTCCGACGAATTGAGACAACGAGAGAGCGTTCTCTCTGACGTCACAACGACGTGTTCGCGAGAGCGAGAGCACGAGAGAGCGCTCTCTGGGCCAGTCGAGACACGGCCCAGGTTTTGTGCGTTGGCTCGTTGTTGCACGGCCACACACAGTCGAGCGGGCGTATGTAGTTGAACGCGCAGACAGAAAGTCAACAGTTGAATTTGTAAAACACAATCTGTAGCAGGCGCCGTCGTAGCGTTGATTGTCGGCGAATTTGTGGGTGCATATGCATCGCCGGCCGCCGCCGTTATTCTATTGTTTTCGGTTAACGAGCGCCTGCCGCCGGCGCTAAAATTAATATCGCAGATCATCAGTTTCGCCCCCCCCCCCCCTCCCCTCACGCTCCGATGGAAATTAAATTACGCTCGCCGACACGGGCCTATAAGCCGGAACAAAATGGCGTCCACGCCCTCTCTTTAAAGTCAACATTTTGTGTTGTTCATTTTATTTTCTTCCCGTCACGTCATGAATGAACAAAAACTTTACAATTTTATTATTTGCAGCTGATAAACGAAAACGAACAGTTTTTGTTTTCGATAGAGGTATTTATAAACAGTTAAAGCTTCTGGGGAAAGGGGGGGGGGGGGGCACGGTGGCTGAGCTGTTAACGACCATGCTGCCATCTCTCGAGCAACTTCATAAGCTCCGCCCCACCAAGTTCTCTCGGCCAATCAGAGCCCTCTGGCCTATATTACTGTTTAACTTCACACACGAGACGTGTTTTCAAGGCTCTGCTTTCGAATTTTACAAGTCTAAATAATTATCAAACCGGAATATAGTTCAAAACAACTTTAAAAATATAAATTCCTGCCCTCAGCGCAATTATACCGCCCGATTTCATAGAAATAAAGCCCCGAAACTGGCCGGAATTTTCCGATCGGTCCGGGACAAAAATCGACCACGTTTAACAAAACTAGTTGGCGCTAGCGTCGCGCAAGCCATATCGCTCTCGGACTTCTCCGAGTTAACATGTTTTACTTCATTTTTAGCCGCTCGTCACGGTACATTCATACATGTATTTACACACCAAAAATAGATTATTTAATGGTTTTTCACCTTAACTCATAAGATATCAAGTAATTACTGAAACTGAAACAACTACACTGATTTAAATTTCCGCGAAACTTAAATTCACCACTTCAATATACATATGATTAATTTAATTATATAAACCCTTGCCACTCCAGTCATGGGAAAGCTACTTATATCGAAAATTTAACTTCATTTGGCTATTAACCTCCGCTTTTTATACCAAACTGTCGCTAGCTCTCTCACAGGGAGCTCGTGACAGTACTTCACAAGTCCTGAACTTTAAAATTCCGGGCTGATAAATTCAATTAACTTCACCACTCTCTTTTATCCCGTACAGGCAGGGAAAAAGAGAGACTAAAATTCAGTTTTGGAAACAGCTCCCAGGCGCGACCCTGGGAATCCTGTACAATAATGCTAGCCTTGCAGCAAAAATATGTTTGATGGATGCGGAGGGGGGAGGGGGTTAGCCTCTCCTCGCCTCCGCAATCTAATTGAGAACCAACTGGGTGGCCAAGGTTCCTCACAAGGGACCGATCTACCCCCGCGCTGAGGGAGCAGCGTCCCAGTGATGTAAAATGGCGGTGTCATTTTTTGTGGCTGTACAAAAATAAAGTCTATTGTTACTGCGCTGTCGTGTTCTTGTGAAGTAATGTTAAACACCAGTCGAACAAAGGCTGCACATCCATGCGAGTTTTGCTCTGAACAACAAAGGAATATTCCAATTAGCTTTGCTCGAGCTACACTCGAGCGTAGTCTACAAAGTGTTAAGTCTAGAAAATTACGCCAAAGGACAACGCACCGAATTCGTGTGTATTCACTAGTAATAATGTTTTGCGTGAGAACTATTTCTCACTGGAGTTACCAACACACGTGTTTTTCACTGTCTTTATTCATATTAATTGTAATTGATATATTATAATTTATAAATAAAATATAGGTAAAACTTCAATTTAACGAAACATAAGATACTTTTATGTTAACAAAAGTGTCGAACGCTAGTGGTGAATGGCATATTTAGGAAGTGACTAAAAACGTCATACATGGGGTGATTTTCCAAAGATTTGATTCAAAACGTGTGAAGAAACCGCAAATAGACTATAGCTTTACATTTGTGTATTTCCTTTCATGAACGTCTGGCATGTCTTCCACTGAGAGTTCGAGGGCAGTCCATTTGACACTAATAGGCGCGTGAAGAACATGTTCCTTCCTCAAACTGCGCCTTTTACAGTTATAGTGCAGACTACGTGGCCAGAAACCTAGAAGAATTCCTTAATGTGTCAGGGATGAACTAATCATTTTGTTTTCGTGTAGTACGATATCGAAAGAAAATAAAATTGGCCATATTGAAATAACATACTAGTCCCCGTATAAGACCTTCTATGGGCTCTTCACGATAAAGTGAGCACTTTTGAAATCAACCTTAGGAAAAAGTCACTGCTCCTACATGCATGCATTTTTACGGGCGTGCTGAGTGACATTCGCCCAGTAAAGTTAGTAACGATGGAGGGAAAGTAGTTCCATATCATAACGTCGATTACAAAGCGTTAGGAACCATTCGTGATAACTTAAATTATTTATTTCGCTTTCTGTATTTTAATGCATCTAAGTGTAAAAATTAGCAGATTTGTCAAATATTTACTTTTACAATAATTTCGCATTTTCACTCGGCCGACGCATAAATAAAGTGCTGAGGCCCATGACAGTGCTAATTTTACGTAAGGCAGAATAATACAAGACGTGCATGCAATTAGATCTTAAGGAGGGCTTTCAAAAGTGCTCATTTTATCGTGACACAGTGTGTATATATATAACAGTATGGTTTTCCATGTAATTTTTGGGCAGTCGTTGAAGGGTACGTAGTCGTAGATGACATACTCAGTTTCACATCGTCAGTGGCTTGCATCGTCTTCAAGCATACATGAATTCGTACACTTGACTCCTGCAGACTGACTCTTGCCTACTCACACACACCACTGGTATTTCGGAGTTACTGCCGTAGGTCGCTCGCGTCCCAAGATAAGTTTGGGATTGAAATACAGTCTCTACAGGATGTTATTGAAATATAGTCTCTACAGGTTGTTATTGAAATGAGTGCAGATATTTTGTGGAGTGCAAGGGGGTGTCAATACAGGTGTTTTCGATGTAATGAACATGGTGTCGGAAATGCATCGCTATGCTACAAACAAAGTAAGAGGTAAGACGCACTGTTGCTGTTAAAGATGCCGCCGCGGGTAAACAGAGCCTCGTCTGTCCATGGCACATTGCCAGGGAAATGCGGCGCTGCTGTTAGAACCACCAGGCAAAGTGCGGTGCTGCTGTAAGAACCTCCAGGCAAAGTGCGGTGCTGCTGTAAGAACCTCCAGGCAAAGTGCAGCGCTGATGTAAGAACCACCAGGCAAAGTGCGGCGCTGCTGTAAGAACCTCCAGGCAAAGTGCGTCTCTGCTGTAAGAACCACCAGGCAAAGTGCGTCTCTGCTGTAAGAACCACCAGGCAAAGTGCGGCGCTGCTGTAAGAACCACCAGGCAAAGTGCAGCACTGCTGTGAGAACCACCAGGCAAAGTGCGGCGCTGCTGTAAGAACCTCCAGGCAGAGTGCGGCGCTGCTGTAAGAACCACCAGGCAAAGTCAAGTGGACGACGACAGTCATCACTATAAGCTGTTCAAGGGAAAGTGAACACTGTTGAAACCCTAGTCACTTTTTCGTTTCAGCCATCTCTTATCCTTTAACACCCTTTTAAAATAAATATTGCCATTTAAGTAATAAACACAGTGTGTATACCTATATTCCACCCCACTCGGAAGTTTACGTCTAAGGCTAAAATGAAATATATTCAATGACTATTGTTCCAAATCAGAGGGCTTTCAAAAGTGCTCACTTTACCGTGAATAGCCTATGCAGACACATGTGCTGCTGCGAGTACAGCGGTACTTCATGCTGCAGTGCAAACAAGTTTAAAGGCCATCCATCACCCTGAACAACTGTTGAACTTGCAGTTTCGATGTCAACTCGCTTTGACTGATTGTGCTACATTGTTTCTTTACATAATAATTATTGCTTACAGCACATACTTCTTGCGTTTTATTTATTTGTAGCATAAGGATGCATTTCCGACACCAAGTTCGTTACAACAAAACGCTCGTCTTGACAACCTCCCCCCCCCCTCCCCGCCCCTCCGTTTTCATTCCCCAAAAGAGCTGCACTCATTTCAAAAACAGCCTGTAGAGACTATTGTAATCGTTCGCCGAAGTAAGCCGAAGTAGGTTCTGCGGTACCGCTAACGTTAGAATCCATAATAAACTACAAATTCTCACTTTGTTATGTTGGTGATATTGTAAAGTCCCCGCCAACACTTATATTATTATTTTTTTAATTGTGATTGGTCTATGTCTTCTGGGCAATACCAATAATGAGTCGCTTGTTCACAGTTATTTCATATCACAAACACGTTTGGGCGAATATAAATTGTAACCACGAAGTCGAAACACTGATTTACAACCAGTTTTATGCGTATATCGGTGAAAATACACCTTACATGAGCAAAGAGGCGTGGCAGACCGCATGTACAAAGAAGACTGCACCACTACCATCAAATTTTAAATATTTAAATCAAGCAGTTTTTTTATACAATATCTAAACAGAGAAACTACGCGATTGTTTATTACATATTCTCGCTAAGTCAACTTAGCTCAAATAAGCAACACTTTTTTTTTTTAATGCCGACGTTCGGGTATCTTCCGTTAAATTTTCGTTGACCCTATTCCCGTAACGAGGGCGGATTTAAAAAAAAAAATAGTAGTCGCATTCAGATAAGGCATATTATTAAATTTGCCGGCTGCTAATCAGACGATATCCGGCGCCACAAAGTCGCCGTAAAAAGCGGGCCGCATTAAAGTACGTGGCGGTAAATCTTCCTCTTTTTGTTTCCCGTTCTACAGCTGGCTTCTTTCTGCGTCGGCCGCAGCCACCGCGGAGTATTAACAAGTAATGTGTGGTCTCCCATATTCCAAACCCCCCCCCCCCCCCCTCTCTCGTACCATGACAATATCCGCCGACCAGACGTTCCTTGCAATCCGTTTGGAGTTGCCACGGCGAGATAAGCACCACCCCCCCCCCCCAACTCACTCTTTTTTCATCACTCCCTTCTTAACCGTTTACATTTTAACTTGACTGTCCGTGAAATCTGGTCACGCAAATCTTCAGGACACTAGGACCTACCTCCCCGCAGCCACCTTTTCTCATTTATGGGTTTTGGGGGAAAAAAAAAAAAAAAGGTACTCAATTTATGTCGTCGTAAATTAGTGGGTTGTTAACCCTTTTTATCGTTTCGCGCTTCTTCCCCCCCCCCCCCCTCCCCCCTTCTCTCACCAGGCCACTTCTTCCAACATCGGCGGGGTCTAACTTTTTAGGTTAAATTAACCTCGCCTCAACCCAGCCGGCGAGGTTCGGCGGACGCGAAAGAGGAACTGGGTCGTTTAAAAACCGCTCTGGCGGTAGAAAATGCTGGAGAGGGTCTTTGGCGAGAGAGAGAGAGAGAGCGAGAGCGAGAGAGGAATGCTCTTAATTAGTGGAGGACGGGACGAAACCGCCGACAAGGTAGACCTCAGAGACGTGTGCGTTTGTGATGCGGTCGCCCATGGGAGGAAACCGCATTATCGCCGTCCATTCGTCAATTTATTTTAATGTGTTGCTGCATTCAATTTTCATTACATGTAATTGAATATTATAAATCTGATTATTTATTTTAATGAGCTGAGATTCAATATGTTGTATCCCTCTGTGAGGTACTTTATAGGTTATGGACATTTAAATTTATGACTGGAAATGCGGATTATAAAACATATTTTTTTGTTATTGTAGATCAATATTATTGTGCTATTGTATTTTTTTCTTCCTTTTATTTATTTTTCTTTAAACATTGCCTTTTCTCTAGTCCTGCTCAAGATATGTACATGATATGAAACCACTGACCATTTTCAGATTTAATACTATTTGAGCTATCATTAGACACACCTGAATTTCGCGTAAAAATTTCCGACCATTCTACGTTTCAATACCCTACGTGTGTATCAACAATCTCCTTTCGCTTATTGGTCACGTGTCTATGTGAGAAAACGTTATCTCACTTGGCTGGCCCATCATAATTGAGTTACACCTGTCGCATGACATGTGAATCATCCTATCACGAAAGTGGATCTGAGCTAAAGTGTTATGAAATACAACTGGTCGTAAGATCTTTTCGCGAAATTCGGGTGTCCCTAGCTAACATATTTCTGTTTCGCTTCTTGTTAATGTAAGAATTTTTTCTTTGTTCTTTATGTTTACGCATGTGTACACTATGTTATACCTAGCTCTATGTAAGAGAAGGCATTGAAGCCTTAACTTCGCCAGTATAAATAAGGTCGAAATAAATAAATAAATAATATAAATAAGTTTGCGGATTCTGAAAATGGCAACCGCGCGGCAGTTGTGACGTAGTCCATTCGTGGCACCTTTACACTTTTTGTATCAAACCTTTGAAAAATCATCATCTCATGCATGAAGTAAAACAGAACCTCGTTATGTCGGCTCCCTTTAACTCGGGTCTCCTGATAACCCGGACCGATTTACAGAAACGAAAAAATAAATTGTATGAAGCTTAAGAAGCCTTAGAAGTTACTTTTCCAAGAAGTATTCTTTACTTTACTTGTATATGTTACGTGAGATAACGTGTTTGTAATATGTAAATATGTTTCAGGCGTGTTTTGTTTAACACACAAAAAAATTTCTGTGGGTATGTTGTCTTCAATAGATTTTTCCTACATTATCCGGTTAACCCGGATTTTGCGTTATCCCGGATCGGCTCTGGTCCCAATTGATGCGAATTAACGAGGTTCTGATGTATTTGGTTTTGCCTTAACCATAGCATGTATAGTCCGTTCACGGTTTCTTCGGATGATTTGAAACAAACCTTTGAAAAATCATCTTAGGAGTACACAAATATGCAACACTATGATTAACTTAGTATTGTATTCTTGGATAAATAAAACTTTAGCTTAGTATCTTCTATAACTTGTAATATTTATTTCGCATTAAATACGAATTGAAAATAGTGAGAGCCAGTTATGTGTTGGCAACAGCTAGTAAGAAATACTTCACAGATAAAATATTGTTTAACCTAGTTTTTAGTATGATATTTGTAAATAAAACTTTGCCATTTGATATGTTAAAATTTTTGGTAGCACTGAAGGAAACATATTTCAGTGTTACAGTTAAATATGTCAGCGCAGATTACCGTGCGTAGGCCTTAGTGAAATGGTGTTATTTTTCGTCCGAGGAAGAAAATTCATCAGGTGGAACGGAGCTTGTCGCTCTCTCTCTCTCTCTCTCTCTCTCTCTCTCTCTCTCTTTCTCTCTCCTTTCTCATTCTCTGTGGAAGTTATGCACCTCACAAAAATTACACATATTTTTAATTTTATAATATTTCGTAGTTATTACAACAAAAATAATTATTTTTGAATTTGTAATTTGAAACTGAAACGAACTTAAATTGTTTGAAAACTTACTATAGTGTATTTAGATGTGATGGTGGGACGGTTACAAATCCGAAGTTGGCAGAAGTGGCGACTGGCAGTGATGACAAAACAAGACGAGCTTCAGAACGAAGCATCAAGTTTGTACGCGTTGTTTTTTTTTTTTAAACTACCTCGGCAAGTGACAATGTTGTGATAAATCAGTTTGTATACGGCAGGAATGAACATGCTGAAACGTACGTCTTGACTGCTCCGTGTGAAAGAAGAGTGTTGTTGACATTACGTTACGTTGGGCCAGTGTGTATGTGTGTGTGTGTGTGTGTGATTTAAAATATCGGAATTGTTAACCGTGAACTGTTCTATATTGAAATTAATAGTTTTAAATTTACACATGTTTATGTATCACAGCATTGTTACCTTTCCCAGGTGTTTGTAACACAATTGTGTAAAGTGCTTTCGTTTCTGTGATTTGAATATTTTCCACAACCCCAACAACGGTTTTTGTCGCAGCAGAATTAATTGCTTGTAAAGGGGCAATGAAAAATTTTGTTTTTGAAACCAAATTATTTTGTTAGTCTGTTTTGGTTGCCTCACATATTTGGGGGAGAAAGGTAGGTAAGTGGGCTTAACGTCTCGTCTACAGCGAGGTCATTAGTTTGTCCCAAAAGATTTTGTTGGTACAACTAAAGATCTGTTTGGATCAACGTGCATTAAACAACGAAGGAACAACCAGTCCAACGAAAAGACTACTGCACCACCCCGCTCGGTGGGGGAGAAAGGAATGTGTGCGTCGCCAATTTCCTTATATCAATCTCGTCCTTGTAGAAATCTTTGCCCTGTGTTTGGAAAGTTAAGAGTAAAGTATGTAGTGACCGGAATAAAAAAAAAAAACCGCCGCTTATGCCCATGTTTTCCATTGAGATCTCTTTCTGTTGTTAACGTCGCAAATAACTGCACCAGACACAATAATGGTCTTACAAGAAAATTTACATAATTTGGCCATTATTAGGAGGCACACTGCACTCCTGGGCTAGAATCCAGGACTGTGTGAAAACTTCGCATGTGGTCGGGACGTGGGAATGCAACAGGAACATCGCAGATCAGCTGTTCAAACGCTCGTTGCAAGCATGGTCCGCGCAGACAGATCTGAGCGTGTGAAGGGTCCTCTAGTTCTACTGGCTGCGGTGGTGTAGTGATAACATTACTCGCCTCCCACCAAGGCGAACCAGGTTCGATTCCAGGCGGGGTTGCTCCCAGATTTTCGCATGTGCACTTTAAAAAAATCTACTCGTAAACTTCCCAAAGTGTAATGGAAGTTTTTAACCTATAAATTGTATGGTGATATTACCATATATCAGGCTTAAAACATACAAATGTTTAACATCGCCACAATACATAATGGGTAACTTCCCCATGCATTTAACTTTTTTCCTGAGCAAACGTAGGAACGCTACCATGGCTGTATGGGGAAAAAAATTACCATCAACTCTTTCGCACTATACGTATATACTGATGTGGTATATTTACGAACAATTTCTTAGAGTGTGGGAATCGTGCCAGACGATGCCGCTGGTTGGCGGGTTTTCTCGAGGACCTCCCGTCCCCCCCCCCCCCAACTCATTCATTCCGGCACTGCTCCAAGCCTCGCTTCACCCTGTTATGGGCTTCTGTGGTGGTTGTATGAACGCACCAACATACATCCAAGGCGAGCGAGATCACGGAAGCGAAGTGCCGCAGCGACTATCAGGACACCAGCCGCAGGAGCAGCTTGCAAACAAACGGAGTAATTTTTAAACCACCAAGTATATAAGGAAGCCAAGGAGTTCAGCTCGGGTCAGACTGTTTCCAGACGACGACGGGGCAACATAAACCAGCAGGTGGAGTTTCTTCCGCCGTAGCTGTAATAGCAATCAGCCTTCAGCAACACAGAGGTAAAGCAGTTCCTGCAGATGACAGAAGGACTCCTAGTTCGATGCGTAGTAATAGTTTATTCGATAGTATATAAATACTTGCAGGAATAGAGAACTTAACGTAACACGCTCCCCCGGGGCAGTTTAAGGTATTGTCCATTTCATATAAGTGGGGTAAAATCTGACAGACAATGTGAACAACCTACACTCTATAGAAACAGTAAATGCTCTCGTTCGTATAGTATTGTATCAGCTGATGAACTTCTGTGGGATCCGTGTTGTTAAGTTGGCTATTTCTATGATGGCTTTTGAAGAAACTAGTACTCAGAACTAAAAGTTGTAATTTAAAATTTTAATTATACATAACATTTATGATTTAAATAATGCTTTTAAAGAAATATTAAATTTGATTGGCTATTAAAGGCTGGACTTCAAAAACATGTTTAGCATCTATGACAGAGTATGTTGACACGTACGAACAGTAAACGTTTCCAGCCAATTGCTAGAGATGTTTTGTGTTTCCAGTTTCTCCAGCACGGTGAACGGCCGTTGTGCGTGTGCCTTTTTCTCATCGTGTTTATTAGACGAATATATTGTTGGTGTTGTTGGAATATTTAATCGGTAGTTAATAATCTTTTTATTTACTGTTTTCAAGCATAGTCGGTTGTTGATACCGTTGTAGTGCGTTTTCTTGAGTGAAATGTAATATTAATCGTCACGTGTTTGCCGCGTCCCTCCCGCCATTTCCCTTGCCGCCTTCCACAATGAAGTGACCCGAATATAATTTACGTATATAAGTTTAATTTTGTTTGTTTCAGGAAAAGTGCGCAGTGCTAATTTTTTTTAATGATTCTGCAAATAAATTATGTAATGAAAGTTACGAACAAACGTGATTTTAGGGAAGTAAACTTGGCCATAAATAACACGTGTTCAAGAGTCTGCAAATTTTACATACAGTAAGTATTGCGTGTTTTAAAAATGTATTTGTAAATTGTTAGCACAATTATTTAAATGTACGTGGCTTGAAAAACCTGTATTTCCCACACTTGTAGTGTGTGAATAATATTTGTTTATTTGTCTATATCGTAAATTCAACGAGTGTAAGGTTATCCTCGGTCGAAGTGTGTGCGTGTATATATTGCTGCATCTGCACAAATACGAACAGTGACGTATGTATCGCGTTTTGATTCTTCATTACAGTTAAAATTTTAGAAGTTAAATTATTTAAATTTTATTTCCATACGAGCAAAATTTTCCATTGCTCCATTAAAACAATATGCAACTCAAAATGCTACATACTTGTAACAACATCAAAACAATGTCTTCTCACGAAAATAAGTTAAACTAACCCCCCAAACCCCCTCCCTCCACACACACACACACACACACACACACACACACACACTTCCCGAGCTAAACATGTTTCGTTTTCCCTCGAAATAAATGAACAGAACAACAAATTTAACTCGGTAATTACAAAAATAAAACCAGTTGGAATTCTAACCTAGCTATAGTATCCTGCATTAATTACTGGACGGAAGTTAGTTACTGTCAGTTTTTCAGTGCCTGCCATAACATGTAACACGAGGAAGGAGAAAAATGCACGTGTGCAGTGGACTCGAACATTTGTTTACAAACGTCTTTTCCTTCAGTGACAAAACAACTGCGGTGGAAGGATACATTGTGACTGGAGCTACTTTTCTATAACTGTCAAAATTTACCCCACATGCATGAAATGGACAAGATGTACGTAAAATGTTAAGTGTGTTGCAAATTATGTAAGCTATTACAGGCTGTTCATGGTAAAATGAGCACTTTTGAAAGCGCGGCTTAAGATCTACTTGTATGCCCGTTGTGTATTATTCCGCCTCATGTAAAATTAATATTGCCATGGGCCTCATCGCTTTCTTCATGCGTCGGTCAGGTGAAACTGTGAAATTATTGGAAAATAAAATATTTTACAAATCTGGTTATTTTTATACTACGATGCATTAAAAATACCGAATGCGAAATAAATAATTTAAGTTATCACAAATGGGTTACATAACACTTTCTATTTGAGGTTAAGTTATGTAACTACTTTCCACCAATAGTTACCAACTTTAATGGGCACATGTCACTCAGTTCGCCCGATAAATTATATGACGTTAGTAGCAGTGACTTTTTTCTTAGGTTGATTTCAAAAGTGCTCATTTTATCGTGAACAGCCTTTAATGGTTTCACGTAGTGAAATTATATTGTGTTCTCCACCAGAGTTACGTTCCCCCGCATATTTTGTGCGACCCCCGTACGGGGCCGACATAACAACCCTCACCGGCTCTCAAGACCTCTTTGTTAAGAGCTGCCCAAATCTCTTCGTTCTTCACTCAGTCCTAGTCCTGTGAGATTGGCACGCGAAGTCTAGTCCACGGTGTATGTTGGGATTTTTTTTTGCGATTTTGCAGTGTGTCCAACAATCAAGAATCAAGATCACTGATTACTGCAGAAAGTTCAAACCAAGGGGAGGGGGGGGGGGAAGTTGTGTAAACGAGGCAGTCCATCTCTTCCAGTCCTCTGCCACAATTTCACACGTCGCATCTTTTCTCAGACACAAGACCGTGCCGTCGTTCGCAGCCTTGCGCGGGTCCTTAATCCACTTCCCTCTTTCGCACCGCAGCTTGAATCGAATTCAGCTCGGAGGCTTATCTCTCCCTTCGTAGCGACCACAATGAACGACGTGTCCCATTTTGCAAGTCTCCCCCTTGACAAAGGACACACTCGCTCGACGTCTCGGGGAAGGGTGGCTGCTTTGGCGCGACGGTGTGCAGAGATCCAACAGAAAACGTGTTGAATGAGGTCTGTTTACGAACAGCATTTAAGAAACGCGCCTGTACACGTTTTGACGTTAATACGTCTTTAAATTTGCGACCATAATGGGAGACAATCCAGATAATTCGTCGATAACAATATCGGGGGATACAGATTGGCATTACAGCTCCAAATATATCGATTACGTTCAAAATTCAATTACACCAATCGATTGCCAAAGAATCAAAGAATATGTTACGTTGAGTGAGGACTTCGAAGCTTCGCGAGAGGGGGAGGGGGGTGAGGCGCAATTTTGAGTTCGTTTCGCCGCGTCTCATAACTTCCTCGTAGTATAACTTTTGACTAGGAGAAGCTACGATGCTCGTTTGAGTTTCAATCGACAGCTCTCATCAAGATCAATCGATTGCGTGTATAAAAACATTTCTGTGGCGTGGTTATGGTGAAATAGTATGCATTTAATGTAAAAAATTTAGAAAACTTAACGCAATTTCGGCTTATACTCGTCAAAAAGCTAATTCGAAATACGTAAATCGTATACGGTTTGAAAGAGAACCTCAGAACAGTTAAGTGATACCCATAAAATCTCATATGATCGAGTGAAGCGGTTACGGGAACATAAAAAATCTTCAAGGCGTCCGAGCGCGTCAACGTAGACATATTCACGCAAAACAAACGGCCGTGTCCCCGACACAGCCAAACCCAATTTTTCAGTTCCTCCATTTCTCTCTAAAGCATGTTTTTTGTGATAGTGAAAATGGCTAAAAGGGGCGTTTTCAAGGTCAATTTTAGTTATGGACGTGCCGGTACAAAACATTAAAAAAGGAATAGGGACGTGCATCAAACCTTTATTTTTATTATTACGTCATAAAATGGTAGGGTCTCCTCTGAAAGTCTCCTAGAGGTGCGTTATCGACGGCAAGACTGCACGCCAGTTCAGTGCTTTGCGCGTAGAGGCGATGAGAGAGTTGATGCGCATGTTTCGGTCGCCCCTAGCGCTCCCACGCATTTAGGCCTCAGACATCCAAGATTCCTTCAACCAGGCGTCCACCTTAACACATTGAGAACTACGCCCCAACCGTAGCTAACACATTGAGAACTACGCCCCAACCGTAGCTAACACATTGAGAACTACGCCCCAACCGTAGCTAACACATTGAGAACTACGCCCCAACCGTAGCTCCAGATACATCAGCTGCTGAGTGTACCCAGAACTCTTGCGTCTAGACATTCTTTATCTAGCGGACAGCAAAGTTTCGCAAAAAGAGTTCCTTTCTAGTTCTGCTCGCGGTATCTGCACAGTTTTTTTTAATCAAACCTTTAAAGAATCACCCGATATATGACGGGATTACTTCGAAAAGCGTTTTTTATCACAAGCGTTTCATAACTCTGTTAACATTGAAGTATCTTATTTTTTGGTTAAACTAAACTTTCACTTATATTATTTCAGCTATGTGTTATAGTTAGAGATGATGGAAAATCGCCAAAAAAAAATTTTAACCAACATAATTATATAAAACTCTAACTAGTTAATTCTTTCATGACTGGATGAACAAGGTTTTGACTCGGATACGTTGTTTGCAGACCATCGATCCCGAACTTTGTGCCTTATAGTATAAAAGTCCTCATTCGTCCAGTGAAATGGGGTAGTATCTTCATACATGCATGACAGCCAATAAGGAAAGAAACCCTTTGGACGCGTGTACAGTATGTTGAATTCTAGCAAACAGTCAACTTTTCCCGCGATAAACCATCACTTGTAATTATAATATTTTATTCATAATTAATATGAAATAAAACAAAGAGAAAATGGGTGTATTGGTTATGCCTAGTATAGGCTATTCACAGTAAAGTGAGCGTTTTTGAGGCCCTAGTTACGTTTTATTTTCCACCATAATTTTTTTATCCCTTAACCAACTTTTAAAATAAATATTGCCATTTGAGTAATAAACACAGTGTTTATAATCCACGGCACTCGGAAGTTAACATCTAAAGCTAAACTTAAATATATGTATTGAATATTATTCCAAATGAGAGGGTTTTCGAACGTGCTCACTTTACAGTGAATACGTATAATACTCTGTATTATACTCTCAATACATCATGTACATTATAAATGCTGTTCCCGAGTCCTCCAACATAGCTAAAAACAGCTTTTTCACACTGCTGTAGCTATTAATATAATGGTTGGGAATATGGGAAACTATTATAAAGACCTGCACTATACCTTCCTACAATTGTTAGATATTTTATTGAGTATTTTGTTATTGTTTCTATTGTGTGTTTTAATGTGTACTGTATAATAGGTTAAGGCTAAACACATATGTATATTGTCTGTGACAGTAAATTTATGTATATATATATAAAAAATTGTTATAGTCGTGAACTAGCAATTTTTTCGACTCGTGTTCAAACCTCGCTAAAGTACAAACTATTTTAACTTTTTTAATATATTTTTTTATAACCGGTAGAACACCCACATAACGAAAATTAAAGATATTTCCATTATCTCTTTTTATTTTAAACGGAAAGTACAGAAAACTAACTTGGAAATTAACGGAAAGGTTCCGTGAAATTTACGGAAAGTCCGTTTCTGAAAATCAATGTGTCAGTTATTTTACGGAGAGTTTACGGACATCTCTGGATCAATTTTTACCGGCACTTTTCCGTAAAATGAAGGAATTTTTTTTTTTTTTAACAGTGTGGTAATGTGAACTGTACAATAATTCCTGACTGTATCTAAAGAAGCGTTTTGTTGACCCGCGCTGGCGTGCCTCATCTGCGCGTGCGTGCGAATTTCACGTAGTTTCGAACGGAACGCGGTCCGGCGGCTGAAGTTTCTATCACGTCGCGCAATTACGCGAACTCGACTTTGCGTGCAACACACGTACACAGTAAAAAAAACGATAGGAAAACTACCTGACGTATGTAAGGTAATGTTAGAAAACTTGCGGGGCAAACATAATTTTCCTTACGTCTAAGGTAAAAAATTACGACACTCTGGAGTAAAATTCACGTACACGGTAGTGGAAAATCGCACAAATGGATGGGAAAATTACCTTACGACGCGTGCATCTCTTCAGCAGGTAAGAGAAACGGGTAGGGGGAGGGGGACAGGCGGAAGAAACAATAATCTAATACGTTAATATTCACTGAGGCTACCTTTTTGTCGTCGTGGTGTAATGGACAGCGCTTCGGCATGTCGTGATAGGGGACCACGGCTCGCGCCCACACACCAGCAAGTATCGAGAATTTTAGAATTGAGGTTTCGATGTTCCGGCATGTTTTAAATAGAACTTTATTATACAAAATAATTATTTTTCCCTTACTTGGATGGGATCCCCCCCCCCCCCGCCCCTTTTTTCCTATGGTACTTTTTCCGTACGATTAAAGAATAGTACTTGTTATGTAAATTTACTCTACATTTAAGAGGTAATTTTACCTTACATGCAGAGGTAATTAGTTTCCCTTACAGGTAAGGGAGTTTTACCTCAATTTTTGTTTGCAGTGCACGAACACACAGAGAGATATCCCCGCGGCCTACGCGTGGTGCGTGGAGTATTCGTATGTCGCGATCAATATCGCCATTGTTAATAACTGCCGCGGAATTCCGTTCGGAATTTCTCGACGGAGGCTGGCTGCCGCGGAATGAACAACACTTCGCAAATATCGGCGATCCCCGCCGATATTTAAGCGTCTGGATTACGCCATCATTTATGGTCGGTCCCGACTGCAATTGCGGCTCGGCGTGTCCGAGGGGTGGGTTTATGCTATCGGGGGTTGTTGTATTGGGGGTAGGTAGAAGGGGGTAGAAACCTTTAAACGCACTATCAGAGGGAGAGAAATACAGAGACAATAAGAGAGAGAGAGAGAGAGAGAGATAGAGAGGGCAAATTTCCTTTCGTGGAATGCGTCCAATAATTTCAATCAGTACCCGAACATCGATGCTTCAGTGGAAGAGCGCCGTAAGTAAAATAAAACACGGTGTTTATAATTATTGTGTAATGATTCATATTGAAATTCCACAGTTCATGTTACGGGTAATGTAGAGAGAAACGTAATGTAGGGTAATGTAGAGCTTTAAACGGCTCAGTTCTTTAACAAACGGTGATCTAATACTCAGTATTATTGGTCTATTATTTGGAAGAAAAAAAAGAGGACAATAGTGTCTCATGTAAACTACCGCGAGTGGCCAAAGCTGTCCCAAGTCACTCACAGCAACACACAGGATTGTCCGCTTGATGTACTGAACATCTTGAGCGCCCAACAAAATATTACAAGCTTTGAAAATACGGCGTGGAAATACGAAATTTGTTAATGTACTAAAGGGCGCCACCTACTTGGATGTTTTTAGTGCGTTTGAGGAAGGGAAGCGCGGGACCGATAAGGACGACATTGACACGCGCGGCTGATGCCCCTTCGCTCCTACGCGCTAGGCGCTGAACTGGCGTGTAGTGTTTCCGTTGTGCTGCGTGGACCTATGGGTCTTTAATAAGCGGTGACCCTATAATTTTATTGGTGGAAAGTCTGTAGGAAGGTATAGTGCAGGTCTTTATAATAGTTTCCCATATTCCCAACCATTATATTAATAGCTACAGCAGTGTGAAAAAGCTGTTTTTAGCTATGTTGGAGGACTCGGGAACAGCATTTATAATGTGCATGATGTATTGAGAGTATTATACTTACCTCGCCCGAAATGTGTTTTCTTTTCGTACATTGATATCATGGGGGCGCGTTTAATGGTTTTGTAAAAAAGAAACGCGGATTTCAAACACACTGCAACGTGTTTCCACCGTCAGGTCGGCGGCGCCCTTAAGGGAATTATTTATTAGTCCGACTCGTCACGCCGACAATCCGTGGCGCAGTCGGTCTGTGTCCCGCCGCGCCGGTCTGGGTTGCGGGAGGTCCTGGGTTCTAACCACAGCGTGTTAATTAAGTTAGTTTATAAGTCCGTTTGTAGGCCGTCCCCTGATAAGGCTTCAGGCGTAACACGAGGGTACGTTAATAAGCCCTTTACATTACAATACAATACAATGACTCATCGCTCCCGGTTCGCGTATCGAAAGGACATCTCCACACTTCTTTCCTGATGCAGGCCTATGAGTTGGCTCTCAAGACCCCGATGTTAAGAGCCGGCCAAATTTCTTCACTCACTCACTCGTCTGTCCCGGTCTTGCTATCTCCGCCGTAGTCCACACTTTCCGATGATGTCCCATAATTATTCCCGATTGCTGCACTTCAGCCAGATGGTTATTAAATTGTGCCATTCTTTTTCGATGACCCTATATGTCATTGTGATCGAAGGATGCCGTACGTACATACGGGAGGCGTACCTTTGATTACAGTAAGTCCTTCTCGAGGTACACTGTGGTCAGGTGTTAGTCCTTCGTTCTGGACGGTATCAGAAAGTTGGAAGACCACCACAAGAGACCTACAGTTTTCCCCATAGCGGGAAACCAAGACCAATGGAGAGATATTTGGGGAGGGGGTCTAAAAGGGGTCCACAGGGCCCCCTCCCGGCTGTGCCCAACATAAGGATTGGAAGATCGTGAAAGGGGAGTAGAAGGTTAACCAACCCACCAAGAATCATATCCCCCTCCCCACAATCTGCGGAATGTGACACTACCCGAATATCTGTACTTCCTGGATAAGGCTTTGCCTTGTTCCAGGAAGTAACCCGATGACGACCCAGGTGAAGACAACGGACGTGAATACCGCACGGCGGGAACGAAGTTCCTGAAGGAGTGAGAAGGAGGACAGGATCACGGGGGTGCACTGGGCCGCGTAAAGTAGATAAAGGATATGCCGTCACGTCATGCTTAATCATATGTGTACTTTGTTTGTGAAAGAAGGACAAGTGCGCGGAGGCGGCAGGCGAGAGCGCGAGTAGAATAGAAAGCTATTATTTTCGGACCAGCACGACGGCTATTAGAGATTTGCAGAGTTCCCGGTGGAGTTAACGTAAAGAGTAGAAAGCAGTGCTCTAGGTATAACCTGTTTATAGGTATCGGCCACCTAGAGGGGAGGTTAGGAGAGGCCAGTGCCGGTTCCACCGGGGACTTTATATATCATTGTAGTGAGAGACGTTAACTTGAGTACGGTGAAATATACACACTTTGTTTATTACTTACATGACAATATCTATTTTAAAAAGTGGTGGAAGGATAATGAATCGCTGATAGAAAAGGAACTAGAGCCTCAAAAGTGCTCACTTTACCGTGAACAGCCCATAACCACGAATTGACTATAGTCTTCCGGGGCAGCCCTCGGGTACATTTCATAGTGTGGGCGTGTTTTCGTATTTAATATATTTTAATCCCCTTATATTAATTATCCATGTAAACTGAAGGTGTTTGCCATTTGTTTGCACTTAGGGTGCTTATTTGACACATCTTCTTCTTATTATTAATATATTATTATATATTTCTTGTTCGTATTTATAAAGGAGAAACAAGGAATAATAATATAAAAACATTTTTATAAGCTGACGTGTTTTGCGATGGGCCTTCCTCTTCCCCAACGTTTCTCCCCCCCCCCCCTCCATCACCCCATACTTCTTTGTCGGAACGCTAGAGAAAATAGTTCTTGCTCCTCTACAATCGACAAATGCCACCCCTCCCCCCTCTCTCACTCTCCCCGAGTACACGGACGTGTGTTTGCTTCTCAGACCTTTCCACTTTTTACTTCCTCCTCTTTTTCGTGTTTCTCCCACGTCGAACGGTGACTCCATTCCTCGCACGGTGGAAAATAAATTTATTTCTTTGTTAGGGGTTTATCTTATCTTCCGTCCTCTCTGGCTACGCTTCATAAATGGACGGCGGAGGAAATGAAATAGTGTTTCTCCTATCTTTTTTTTTTTTTTTTAATTCTTCCGCGGTGCCCTAAGGAAAAACACGGGAGTTTCGGCAGGCACCCTAGGTGCTATAAATCAGCTAACTGGTGGACAAAAACACGGGTGTAAATTCCCTGGCAGTTCAAGGAGATGTCCAGTGGAGACTTTCATTCTCGGAGCACACTTCTGCAGTTCTGCCAATTTTTCGGAAGCCCTGCTAAAGTTCTGCTTTCAGGACATTCCTCCGCGTCATCCAAACAAAGCTTAGCTAAGTACAGGAAATTCAACTAAAGGGCCAACACACCGCAATAAGCTCACATAGCTGAGTAATATTTTGCATGAGAACCATTCCTTACTAGGCGTTACTAGGGGTAGTGAAATTTCGCGGAAAGATTTCAAGAAACTTTATACTTGAAAACACTGTAGGGGTCGTTTACGTATCTTGATAGGCTGAATTACTTTATGGCACGTGTTAATTGTCTGCATACGAATCACGTACGAGCTGTGCCGATGTTGCCAAACTCTTGAGCGGCCCGGTCCAATATGAAAACGCCTTCTCAAACAGACAGCAACCAATAGCAATATACAAACGATGTTAGGTGCATATAGTATTAAAGTCCAACGTGTACTCAAAATTTTTTTCGCAAAAATTCACTAGCTCTAGGCATTACCAACACACATATTTTCGTAATGTTTTTAATCACATTAATTATAAATAGAGCCACGAGTATTTAGCGAATTCATTCGGAGGCGAGGTAGGCTCTAAACACTTGTTCTTTTCTCCTGCTGTTGTGATTGGACGACAGTTTTTTTAGACACGCCCCGTTTAACTGGGAGCCAGTAATAAGCAGGAGGCAGTAGTGTGAGTGAGCTTTGAACAGTCCTGTACGAAGTCCACACTTGATCGCAGCAACCAATAAGCAAACGATAGTTTCTCGAGTGTATAAAGGACTGTAAAGCCTAGCCTACTACCACAACAATCCGCGAAATAATCGGGGCTGTAATTATAAAAAATAGTGAATTTTATAAATAAAAGTAAAAAATTAGATACGTTTATATAATCCGAAGTAAAAAGCACTTGTGATATATGAACTATTTAGGAAACAAACAAAAACGTCATAAACGGGGTTATTTTTCAAAGCTTTGAATTAAAATTGTGTTTAGGTACCGCGAATGGATCATTATGCTTTCAATTGTGAACCCAGCTTGACCTCCCTCGGCGCGGTGAGGTAGTGGCGATGTCCCTCCGTAGAGGACAGCGCCGTGGCCAGAGGTTGTTTAGGATAACACACTCTCTGCGTCCATCTGCACTGCTAAAAAAAAAAATTTCCTTCATTTTACGGAAAGGTGCTGGTAAAAATTTATCCAGAGGTGTCGGTAAACCCTTCGTAAATTTACGGACACATTGATTTTCAAAAGCGGACATTCCGTAAAATTCGCTGAACCTCTTCGTTAATTTCCTAGTTAGTTTTCCGTACTTCTATTTTAAATAACTGTTAAAATCCACTTTATTTTATTTTCTATTATGTGGGTAATCTACTGTGTATGAAAAGATATTTAAGAAAGTTACATTAAAAAAAATACTAAAGCAAGATTTGAACGCGAGCCAAAAAGTTGCAAGCTCGCGACCATAAGCACTTACTTACCTGCAATGCTCACGTGGTGGAACTGGTATAACTTTTGAATTTCTGTATTAGACACATAAGCAACTTTTTTAGTTTCTGTCAAAGTTAGTGTATTTTAAGTGTTGCTAAGTGTTACAGACGCCTGTTACTTTTTAATGTTTGAAAGAACAGTGACCACGATAACATTTTAACTGCCGGAGAAAGGATACTTTTTTTTTTTTTTTTTTGTTACAGTGGCGAAGAAAGCTTCGTGCGGACTCGCCGTTATTCGTGCCCGAAACCCGAAGTTATAGAAAACATACGGAGATTTACCGTATTTTGTATAGACCCACTTAACTCCGTTTTTAGTCATTACGGATTGCGTTTCCGTATATTTACTGTGCATTTTCGTAAGAATTTCCGTAAATATACGGAAAATTGTTACAGTGTGTCCCCTCCAACCTCCTAGCAAACCAAGAGTGCGGTAAAAATCCCTCCCCCCTCCCCTCTCTTAGTCAACCCCCTGATCCTGCAGGTTTTATACGGCCACCCCCTCTCCACACGCCATCCCTTTCACTGCCGCCACCTCGCACAATACCAGCTGTGGCAGTCGTCCGATAAATTTTATATATATATATATATATATAGTCGCCAGAAGAACCGGGCTTGCGTGAGTGGCTGCTAGGGCTGTGTGATAATACCGTGTTTCCAAACATTTTGACCACTTCGGTTTTCGGCGCGATATATTCGCTCCCGGAGATGATTGAAAATCGATGTCGATATGTCGCTTATATCGATATCGCAGATATCGGCCGTTTTGGTATCGCTAAATATACCACCTCGCTAGGGCCACCTGTTACTCACGGAAAGATTTATGCACAAGCTATAGAGATGGGAAAATTTCGCGAATTCATTTCGGGACAAGATAGGCGTCAAACACACATATAGTGAAGTCACCTTCGCAATTGGATCACAGTTTGTTAGAGCCGCTCTGAGCGCCTCTGAGCCAATAGCAGACTTGCAAAGAAACGCCTTGCGAATCCCATAACTGCCAGGTGTGAGGCAACAGCCAATGAACACACAGCTGAGGCTCCAGTATGCAAAGGACGGAGGAGTCTAGCCTGCAGGTCATTGAACTCGCGAATTTTTTCTATCCCTAGCTAAACTTTAAAGTCTTACTTTTGCAAATTTCCTTTAGTTATTGGCCGCGTGTCTGTGTGAGAAGACATGTTCTGCTCGCCTGGGGCCAATCAGAATGATGTTTCCCTGACAGTGAAAGCTCGTGATTGGCTGGCAGACGCTTAAGACGTATGCGAGTTAAAATCCGACCACGATATTGGTTCTGAACTAACGTGTCTTGGAGTGCAATTAGTCGTAGGGATATTTTCGCGTAAAAACAGGCGATGGTCGTACGCATCGCCAATGTCGCATGTCACGAGAATCGATCACACCGACATATCGCGGTATGCGTTTTGCAGTACATCGCGTGGCGGTTCATTCGGTGTAAACTAGCTCGTGTCTCCATTGTCGGCGTGAACCATTAACCTCTTGGTGAATGATTTGAGATGTAATTATTAGAGACCCGGAAATTATGTGAATTCATTCGAGAGTAGGCTCGACTCAGAACACGTATACATTTGATTACTTTCTCAATTGAACCGCATTTGTTAGCCTAGCCCCTGACGTGCTTGAGCCAGAAACTAACCAGCATGTAAGGAGAATCGAATCAATCATGTGCTGCTACCTGGCCGGAGTACATCTGGAGCATCATCCAATGAACAGCTAGGCGCGGGCCGAGTACACAAAGCATTGTGGAGGTCTGCCTTGTTGCAAAATGATTCCGCGAAATTTCAGGGAGTCTAGTAATTATTTTCGGGAAAAAAAATTCGTTACAAGATATTTTTCGTAATACACAGTGTTGAGACATAACACACCCTCAAGTATTTTCTTGGGAAAATATTGTAGTCTCTATTTATTACGTAAGTTATTATTGAAGTGGTAGCAAATAAAATAGTTTCTTTTCGTTTTGATGTGCACGCGTCTCTAAAGTCAGACCGACACATGGAGGTATAGATTGTTCATGGTAAAGTGAGCACTTTTGAAACCCTAGTTACTTTTTCCTTTCATAATCTTTTAAAATCTTTTAACCACCTTTTTAAATAAATATTGCCAAGTAAGTAATAAACACAGTGTCTATATTCCACCGCACTCGGAAGTTAACGTCAAAGGCTAAAATTTTATATATATATATATATAATATATTATATATATATATATATATATATATATTATTTTTACAATAATTGAAGATGAGAGGGCTTTAAAAAGAGCTCACTTTACCGTGAACAGCCTATACCATGGCGGAAACGGCGATGTAACGTTTGCAGTGTGATCGATTCCTACGCTGTAACTTCGTGACTAATAACTCGATTGATATAGACAACGACCTGTCTCGATCGCGCATGCGTGCCACGCCACGCTACGCCAGCCCAGACGAGGCGAACGGGAACTGTTGACGCTAGATAGCAGCACTTACATTTCCGCTCT
This sequence comes from Dryococelus australis, assembly GCA_029891345.1. NCBI lineage: Eukaryota > Metazoa > Arthropoda > Insecta > Phasmatodea > Phasmatidae > Dryococelus > Dryococelus australis. The sequence goes on along the minus strand of CM057006.1, from coordinate 22,193,276 downwards.
ATTTATGTCATTCGTCGTGTCGAATAAGAGGCATTCTGGCAGTGCGTGCACTGTGAAAGGTCTCTAGCGTGTTTTTTTATTTTTTTACTTTGTTTCTGTTATTCGTGCAGTAATGTCGTATTCAGACGAAGAGGCATTTGACATGCTTATGGTGCCTCGGTGAATGTCGCCAGAATTACCGACAAGCGGAGCGCGTTTATGCAGGGATGTATGAAGATCATCCACGTCGCTCACGACATGTGTTACAGCGATTGGAAGCACGGATTCGGAATAGTGTCCAGGTGCAACCGACCATAGACTAAAGATGAGGTAGGCCGATCTCGCTGGCTGCGCACAACCAATCTCTGTGTCCCAACAATGAACTGCTTTTCTGCCTACACGTCTAGCAAAAATGGCGTGGTTTGGATTTTAGGTTAGAAAGCCGATTTGTAAACAAATGCTTTGAGATGAATGTATACTCCCTCTAACCAATTTGTAATGCAGTTCGATTATATTAAAACTGGTTAAACTATTATAATAATATAATAGTGCTTGTCATTTAAAAATTAAGATATGAACAAACACGTACATCACTGTTGCTCATATGACTTTGACAGTTGTGTAGGAGTTTTGTGGGATCGGGGCAGGTCAATGTTGGGTACATGCGCAGAAGACGAATAAGCGGTCAACCCCATCTTTAGTCCGTGCAACCGACCCGCAATAGTAACAATGAAGTCAGAAGACGCGTTTGAGACGATAGAAGTGCAGATATTCTTGCTGCAATAAATGTTGACCCACATATTTCTACTCGAAGAACAGCACGGGATTCTGCGGTGAGCAAAATCTGGAGAATCCTACACGACGGTGCTTTACATCCCTACCATATCCATGTTCGCCAGGCATTAAGCGAAGTTGATTTCCAGACAAGAATATCCTTCTGTGACTGATTTTTAAATCAAAATCTGGACTTCCCGACTATCGTACTGTGGACAGACGAGGCCACTTTCAAATATTATGGAGGTGTAAATATCCACAATGCTCATTATTGGCCAGCAGAAAACCACAATTGGTTACGTCAGCATGACAACCAAAACATTTGGGGCCTAAATACCTGGTGAGGAATCTTCCTTGATCAAGTAACCAGACCTTATTTTTCTTATTAACAATTAAATGGTGAGCATTACTCTGAATTTCTGCAACACCCACTGCCTTAGATGCTAGGAGATGTTCTACTAGCAACACGGTTGTTAATTGTTGCTGCAACAAGATGGCTGCCCGGCTCATTTTTCCTTGGTGGCCGCAGGCTTATTTTAAATCAGAGTTTCCCTGGTCGATGGATTGGGAGAGGGAGGGCCTGTGACTCGGCCACCACGGTCGCCAGACTTGATTACTTTTTGGGGACGCATTAAAGACACTGTGTACCAACAGTGTCCACAACGAGAGATGAAATGAAAGACTGAATTAGAGTAGCATACCGGTCGCTGTCAGCTGCGAGATACTTCGCGGCACACTAAACATACGAAGACGGGCACGGATGGGCTAAGAACAGGGCGGAAAACATTTCGAACAGCTATTACAGTGAACAGAAAATAAGGAAATATCTTCTTCTATAATAATTTCTAAAGAAACAGGATTTATAATCAATTTTTGCACTGTCAAATTGCACACATTGCGTTCATTTCAAACTGTAAGTGTGAGCAAAAATTTGTCTCCTTACTAGGCCTACAACATTACAATGGTATTGTTATGTACATCATCTCTTCAGTGCCGGGAAGATTTTTGATATCATCGAATCGGCGGCACGAACTAAAAGACTTGTCAGACAACAAATGTTCAGTTTCTAGAGCCCTATTCAACGATACTAATTCTGTACAACCTTCCCATTTGAAATTCTCAAGTTACCTTCATTTCCTCTTATTTACCGCAGATTATAGACACTGTACTGTTCACCATTCAATTCGTACTTAAGAGTTTGCCTACAGAGCATTTTACCCGAAAAGTCTCAGATGCACCGTTTTCGAGAAAAAGGGGGCTGTTACGGTAGCTCTGGGACATCCTGTATAAGCGAGCATAATGTAAAAACGGATGTCGTTTCCTCGTCGAGCGTGGTGGTGGAAATCAGAGCGTTATAACTATATTCATCTACATATACTGTGATCGCGTACTCTGTCACAATATAAAGACGTAATCAATGGTTAAAGACTTGCAATCTATAACACTGTCAGCATCGACAACAGCAACGGACCCTGAAGAATCGCTGCAAGCATTACGGAAACAATGTTATTACTGTGGATTAACATTGTAACTAACAATTTATAATTATTTTTAATAGTTTTATAATATACTATTTATTTATTTATTCATAATGTATTACGCCTCCCATTACATTCTCTCATATTCTTCAGGAAGGCTTGTCCCCTCTTCATCCAATCAACCCCAAGTTGAGAACACTTTGTCTTATAAATCATTGGGAAGATCGAAATAAATGTATAAAGGAAGGCAAATTTAAAATCGACTGTCTATACACATGCAGTCATAGTCACTGTTTTATATTTTCAAATGTTGATTAACCAAGTTTCTAATTACCTGCTGAGAAACTGTATTACATAAAATTGGTGAGGTGGGGAGGGAAGTGTGAGGTAGTTCTGTACCGGGCTCATCCCCTCACCCCTCCCCTCCTAGGCTCGGAGTGATTACAAGCTTCGCAGCTGTCGGTCTAATGGAGTGGCAATTAATAAGTGCCCGAAGGGGCAGTATTGATTGGCCGCCGCGACCGCAGCCAATTAATTCGTTACAGCACCGGAACTGGGTCGGCCTGGGGAGTGGAGTAAGGCTCTGCTGCACCCCCCCCCCCTTACGCAGTTAGTGTTAGCCACAGAGATTTGTTTCCGACACAGAATAGAGTTTATTCGCGGTGTCTCTCCGCACTTTTTGAACCAAACCGTTCGAGAATCATCCCATGCGTGGAGTGCCAGGTATAGGCTGTTCATGGTAAAGTGAGCACTTTTTAATGCCCTTCCTACAGGCATTAACCACTAATAAATATATCTTATTACAGCCTCAGGCATTAAATTTTGAGGGTGGTGGAATGTATTCACTGTGTTTATTGGTCACATTGCAATGTTTATATTAAAAAGCAGCAGGAAGATGGAAACTGGATGAAAGGAAAAATTTACAAGTTCCTTAAAAAGTGCTCACTTTACCATGAACAGCCTATAGTTTCGTAAATATGTCACGTATATTGCAAGGGTTTTATAATTCTGTTTACTTAAATGTAAGTAATTTAGGGTTAAATTGAACTTTTTTTTTTTTTCGCGGAAACTTTCTACGACTATTACTACAAAACACGTGAGTTCAGAACCAATACCGCGGTTGGATGGTTTTAACTCGCACACGTCCCGAATGTTCACTGTCAGAACTGTATTCCGATTGGCCCAGTTGAGCTGAAAAGTCTTCTCGCACAGACACGCGGCCAATGACGAAAGGGAAATTTGCAAGCTCGCACGTAAGAAGTTGAGGTCTAGCTTGAGCACAAATATTTTCGCGAAAAACAGGCATCGCAACTATCAGGGAATCTTTCCCAGCACACAGCAGCTAATCAGAATCAAGGCCCATTTCCAAATTCTCCTCCACAGAGTGAATAAAAACACGGAAATGAAATGGTGCGAATGAGTGAAGAGAATTTGGGCGGCTCTTGAAATCGGGGTCTTGAGAGCCGATGAGGGTGAGTATGGAGCAGCGCCGGAATGAAAGGGCAGAGGAAACACGATTCCCGCATGTGAAGATGCGGTGGCGGAATCGAACCCGGTTCGCCTAGGTAGAATGCGGGTAGTCTAACTACTAAGCCACCGCGGCCCCGCGAGTCAATGGAGACGGGTCTTGTGTTTGATTGATGCTGCGGTAAAAGGTTCCCTAATGCACTTCTGTGTACTTACCTGTGCTGTGTCGTGACGTTGCTCTTATAGTGTATCTTCAAGTGAACATTCAAATGATTCGTCAGAAGGCAACTGGTGAGTTTGAAGAGCTTTTGCCCCCACTCCGAAGAGGTTAGAAGACATGATGTAGACCTGGCAATGTACGAGGAATATGAACAGCGGAGGAACAATGATTAGAACACGGAACCAGTATAATAGAGACTGGAAATATACGGACTTGGCCATGTACATGGGACATGAGAGTTAAATGACAAGGATCCAGACTGAGGGAAGGTATATGCGGTGAAGGGGGAACGGAAAGGGGTCCAAAAACTCCCCTCCCAGCTGTTGTGTAACGAAGTGATGGATATAGTTAATATATTGTGGAGCCGCTATACAATCGCTTAAAAAGTAGACATATATACTCGAGAATAAAGAAAATAACCCCCAGGTTGCTGGGAGAGTCAGGGTGGATGGCGGGATCACACAGCGCCACCCACACCCTCCGAGCTGCTTGGGAGTAAAATAAAACAAAGTTTGTAATTACATACAACAATAATTAATCAAATGGTGGTGGTATATAGAGTGATAAAAACAAAAGGTTAAAGTTACATGGCCCGAGAGAGCCAACGGAAGGAAAGCTATAAGATATAAAACACAACGATAAGGTAAAGGAAATGCTTGTAACCTTTCATTATCCAGAAATGGCATAGGCGCTGGGGTGAAAAGAAAACAAGGTTAAGTGTACCTTCGGCATTTTTTACTCCGGCAACCAAAGCCTTGGAAAAATACGACGAGGTTCCTTACTCTATTAAAACAATACTCGGGTTAGGATTACCGTCAATGAGGTTAGCGTTTCAGCACATTTACGTGGAAATTTCAATAAATTCACGGAGATTTTTAACAGTGAACGTGCATAATTGGAAAATGGCGAACGAGTGTTGTTTAGATTATGCTGAATTTGTTCTCGATTTCGCAGTAAAGTTAAACTAAACAACCCAGACACTTATAATCACGAGTTACATTGCACCACGCGTTATATTCTCTGCAACCCGTCGAACAACGCTCTACTGTAACTAGCATCTGACTAATAAGGGATCTGCCTATCTTTCAGATGGGTCCCACTGCAAGACGGAATATTTCAATGTAAAGGCTGTTCATGATAAAGTGAGCACTCTTGAAAGCAACCTTATGAAAAAGTCAATGATTATATATATATATATAAACGGGTACCCTGACTGACATGCGCCCAGTAAAGTTGGTAACGATGGATGGGAAGCAGTTTCGTATCTTAACGTCGAATAAAAAGTGCTAGGTTGTGATGGTGTTTGTCAACACACACAGGACGAGGTATTTGTCCCAATGCTTTATTAATGTAGGTGTTGACGTTGGAAAACAGCTGAGAGCCCCCCAATGTTGTCTAAAAGGGATTTTGGTTGGTTCCAGTAAAAATGTTTGAAATTCTGTTATTTCCTTCCTTTGCAGAGTATTCATTCTATTTACAATTGCTTTTACCCCCAATATCACAATATATAACTTGATATAAAAATACAATTTTCCCCACAGATCATATTTAGTATAAAATAGTTATTTCCCCAAATATATACATGATATATAAGATATGCCTTGCCAAAATTTACATGATACTCAACTTAAAATGGTAGCAACCCCCCCCCCCCGGCCCCTTTTTAAAAATGTTAATGCAACAGCAGTTCCTGCCCAAGTGAACATCATCGAGAACATTACAAAATGATCTTCACTCCGTCGATATCCGGAAGTCCGGACAGGCACTCTCGTGGTACGTGATTGGCTGGCTGGCGTCACGTGGTCAAGGTGTCGTGCAAGGGAGGGGAGGGCAGTCCAAGATTTCGCGGATGACGACATCAAGCACGTTCGATGTACGTGAGGCGCGGAGCTCGTCAAACGAACCCCCCCGTCGCAGCGATGGTAAGCCGTCCCAACGGCCAACACGTTTTCTCCTCTTCGTATAGGCTCCGTTGGTTTAGCTTTCGATCGATGTGCAGCGATAGCCGTCACGAGGTTACCATTTCTGATGATTTAAATTATTTATTTTGCTTTCTGTTTTTTTTTTTTTAATGAATCGAAGTGTAGGAAAAAAAAAAAAAAAAAAAAAAAACTCTTTTTATAACTACACAGTGTCACTTGACCGACGCATGAATAAAGTAATGAGGCCGATGACAATGTTAATCTTGCATAAGCCGGAAGAATGCGCAACGTGCATACAGGTAGATCTTAAACAGGGCTTTTAAAAGCGACCAGTTTACCGTGAATAGCGTATAATATTTTTTTTGCAGACAGAAATGAAAGTCACTTATTTATTGCCAATTAATACATTTGGTTGTTGTGCTCTTTGAAAAATGTCGAAATAGCCGTAAGTAGTTCTCTGTTTACGATGTTTTTAAGAGACAATGCCGTATCTCTCTCTGAACATATTGCTGTATTAAAATCCTTTAGTCGTCTCTTAAAATTCTGAGGTAGCTGAGCACGTGAGAGGATTGTTTGTGCTGTTTTCCATCGCCGTATAAATTCCTCCTCAAGGCCGGACGGGGCCTTGAGGAGTTCAAAATGTTTACTAAGGAGTCACAATACCCCGACGAACACTACATGACAGACAGATATGACGTCAGAGCTCCATGGAATTTCACATCAAATTTTCTTCAGTGTTCGCAATAGCTTACCCCGACAAAATCTGCGCGACAAGTATGTTAGTTGACTGTTGGAAAATTCCAAAACGGCAAGTTATCCTTAAAATCTCCAATATTTACCTTTAAAACTCGGAATAAGTGAATGATTATTTTGCGTTTGACAATATTTGAGTTCATACGAGAGATAAATATAATTTAAAAGAACCCGGAACGCTTTTTTAGCGGCTAGTTAGTTTATTATTTACTACATTACTCGCGAGATTTTGTTTTCTAATGTTGTATTTACATATTTTTTTTTGCGCGCTCCGACTAGTCCGACGCGATGGAAAGTAGAAATAGAATCTACTTTCGTTGGGCTGTCGGGGTTTTCCGCTGCTGCTCCACACTCGCCTTAATCACCCTCATCGGCTCTCAGCACCTCGCTGCTAAGAGCTTCCAGAATCTCTGCACTCACTCACTAACTCCGCAGACAATCCTCGCCATCAAGCGTGGCGAGCACGTCTACACATCTCGGTCTCCATCGGTTAATACCACAGTATCAGCGACCAATTTTGCAACCTAATTTCTGTAAATCCGGATCACACCAAAAATCAACCATGACGCCCCATAGGTAGCGACAGGTGTATTTCGCGAGAATATTTGTGGACATATTAGACTTCGACATCTTACGTCCACAACCACAACTTCCTTTGGCTATTGGCCACGTGAATACGCGAGAAGACGTGTTCGTATTTGACTGGGCCAATCGTAATAAAGTACTCTGTTACTGAATGTCCATGATCCGTGGACAGACACTTCAGGGACGTGACATTTAAAATCATTCAACGACGAAAGTGCATATGAACAAAAGTGTTTTTTGTTAAAACTGGTCTTGAAATATTTCCGCGAAAAACACCTGTCTCTATCTATAATTAGGGCCACCTATTTTTTCGTGAAAATATTTATGCACAGACTAGATATAATTGGGAAAAAAGTTACCTCGACACTGGACGTCTGTGATTGGCTTACAGACACTTAAGACGCTTGAGGGTAAAAACCATTGAGCCGCGATATCGGCTCTGAGATAACGTGTTTTGGGTACAACTGGCCGAGGAATCTTTCCGCGAAAAACAGTTGGTCCTACCCGTAGGTAGGAACTGGAAATTTATTTCCGAACTCATTTTAGGACAAGCTAGACTTCAAACTCATGTAGCCTACATTTCTATTATGTTCACAGTTGGACCGCAGTTAAAACGTCCAGGTATACTCTGAGCCAGTAACATACCCGTAAGGAAGTAAGCATCGAATAACACCAGGGCAGCAGTGAATTAACAGAAAACTGAGGCTTGGAAATACACAGTCCAGTTGAGTCTAGCCCCCAGGTCGTTTAACTCATTCAGACCCATGTACACGCGAGTGTGCATTACGCGCGTGTAGGTAATTTTTGGCCTGTGTTGCCCCCTGCGAAGCTAAATGACCAGTGATATTACCTGTGGGTAAATAATTCGCAAACTGTTTTACGGGTCTAGGTTATAATTGGTTCATATAACTGTAGCCGAACAAATCGCTTACAACTTAAATTATTTGCTGTGGCAACGAAACAAGTGTTGTGTCAACTTAAGTGCATGTGGTACCATGGAAGTTTTCGTTGGCAACATCTGAAACCGTAAATTCAAGCGCAGGGTATGAGAGGGTTTAAAACGCGAAATTCTCCTGTCGCTCCCCACACACAGGTATTTTAACCACGACCTTTTAAATTCGAGTCAGGTGCGTTAGAGTACGTCGAAACTTCGTCAGTTTTACTTCATGAAGCGATCTACCGCGATGTCCCTCGCGGGTTAATCAAAGCGATTTAACGGCACGTCTTTATCGATCGTAAACTGTGGACCAGAAATATGTAACTGGGTCGTCGGAAACTTCATTCGTAGACACGACCTCTCGCCCACCAAATCACGATTTCCACATTTACATTCTGAAAGAGAGAGAGAGAGAGGAGAGAGAGAGAGAGAGAGAGAGAGAGAGAGAGAGAGAGAGCAGTACAAGTTACATCACGTCTCTATCCCGTGTATTTTCCGATAACTTACAAACTCTGATACCAGATGAGTTCGTTTATATGCAGAGTTCGTTTTTAGTTATGGAAATAGCGGCTTCCATGTTGTTTTTTTAATCACGTATCTATCATAGTCTTGTCGCTTTTGTTTCACACTTTTTTAAATAAAATATCTGAATAATCAACCCATTTATGATGTTTGATGGTTTCCTAAATATCTTGCGTATCACAAGCGTTATATAATTCCGTTAACATAAAAGTATCTTATTTTTGGTTAAATAGAACTTATACTCATATTTTATCAATAAAGTGTAATATTTCATTTATAGTTAAAATGACTAAAACCAGAGGAGAAATGGGCGTGTTGGTAATGTATAGTAATAAATAGTTCTTATGCAAAATATCATTAAAAATGTGTTCGCCTGAGTGCGGTGTGTGGGTACTTTGGTGTAGTTTCCATAGACTTGTTTAAGCTTTGTTTGCACGACGCGGAGGAATATCCTGAAAGTAGAACTTTGGCAGGGCTTCATAACAGTTGGAAGTAACAGTGGAATGTACTATACCAATTACTTGACTGCTGGAATAAGACGAGTAATTTGCGTCTTTCCTCTACCGACTTGCATATCTTGTAATCGGAAACCCAGTTCCTTTGTTGACAAAGAAAAAAATTTACGCAACTAAAACACATATACTTAAAATAATAACAATACTTGGGAAATTTCGCCCGTGCTTGGTTTGTTATATTCACGGGTTATTTTTTTATGAAACGATGTAACTTTTCACGATTATATCACTTGATGGACCAGTTAGTTGTTCGTTGAAATGAATCACAGAAAATCAACGCATGCGTAAGCAAAATTGATTATTTGGATACTCTTTTTTTTTGTATTGCAAATGATTTGACATTCTGATTCAATGACTGTAATGAGACAATTAGTCACAACGATAAAGGGCAATAGTAATTTCTGCTAACAAAATTTCCAAATATTTTTGGTACTTTAAGACTCCGTATTTGCCCTTTCGTACTGGGGTAAAAGCTATCCCTACAAACGAGAGCAAAATAAACAAATATCACTTTTAGAAGCAGTAGGTTTATAGAAAACGTTCAGAAGCGGAACTTCCCGAATCATTATATTACCATGATAAATCAGTGTCTCTAAGTCTTGACCCATTCTGACCCAGTGTACACAATTATGAACATCACGCACGTGTGCGTAATTTTTGGTCTGTACTGCACACTGCGAAGCTCAATGACCAATCATCTTACCTCTGGGTAAATGATTCGCAAACTGTTATATTGGTCTAAATCATAATTAGTTCATATAACTGCAGTAGAACATATAGGAGATATAGCCTACTGCTCATTGACTGTGTTAACGAAACAATGTGTTGTGTACACTACGGTACAGCACTCATCGTACAATTTTTTTCTCTTTTGTTTTCAACAGCTAAAACCGTAAACTAAAGTGTTTCTGAAAGGGTTAGGGAAATATAAGTTCGTTATCGTGCTTATTCTAGTAAAATAAAAAGTTCTTCTCAAATGCCGCGGCCAATGAAATAAATAACTACGTAAAGGGACAAAGGAGTATGGCGCTACTGCCGAATGAACTAGACAATTTGCCTCTTCTATAATATAGAAAACATCAGGGGACTAATCTGTTCTAGTTGTGTAAGGGTGGGAGGTGGCAATCGAAAGTGTTCTGTTCGGGGGAAATGGGAGGGGAGGAGTATTGGTACAAATTGCATCTAAAGTGCAGCATTACCTCCACCCCTGCTTCCTTATTCGGCTCGGGAACAAATTACGGGGGAGGAGAGCCTCGGGAAACAGTTCATGGTGTAGTTGGCGGAAAGAGAGAGGGATAGAGAGAGAGGGAAAGAGAAAGCGAGAAAGAGAGAGAAAGCCAGCCGTAAAAAATTGGGCGGAAAAATTCTGTGACTGTTTAAGGGCGCTGCTCACCAAAAAAATTCATTATTTTATACTTAAACGAACCATCGTTCAACTTGTAGACATTACTAATAAGTAGGGACATGCCTAAGTCGCGTTATTTTTTGGTAGCAGACTTAAACTATGTGGTCATAGGACTTCTGCGATTGGTGGCTAACAATTTGTGAAGCCCTCCAAGGACAGCCCAGCCAGTAACACACGATGAGCGGTAGACTGACTAACCAACCTCTTGTAAAAAAAAAAAAAAAAAACCACAAGCAAACGACTTCTTATAAAACGAAGCAGCGAATGATATCGCGCATTTCTCTCAAATATGTATAGAGCAGTGAAGCGTAGTTTGTCGCTAAATAATAACGCGAATTTTCCAGGTCTCTACTAAAATAACTACTGTTTCTTCGCATAACGAAATGTGATATCGCATAGTTTTTACATTATGGCATGTTCAAATCACAATCTTAGTGTTTCTGTAAAGTACGCATAAAAAAAAGAAATCATTTACAGAAATGTTAACAAGGGCGACTGAAAGGAAATGTCCTAATTCATTTCAAGGTGCACTTAGAAAAACTTATATTAGAAAATAACATAGACTGGTACAAATCACAAATATGCAAACGTTTCTTTATCCTGAGCCATATTTAAAAATTATATTTATTCTCAATGCTACAAACATCCAAATGTCTGTCATTTACCAGTCTCAGCGTCCTATTAACTCGTATTATTCATAATGAGCACGATATTTAATTGCTATCTCCATTTCAATTAAAGTATTTATCACAGTCTTTACGCTTGCTAATGTCCCTTAACACTTTGTAGACTACACTCGAGTGTAGCTCGAGCAAAGCTAATTGGAATATTCCTTTGTTGTTCAGAAAAAAACTCGCATGGCTGTGCAGTCTTTGTTCGGCTAGTGTTTAACATTACCTCACAAGAACACCACAGTGCAGTATCAATGATATTGCTAACGATAGACTTTATTTTTGTACCGCCACACAAAATGACGTGATTGATTGTAAATCCTTTTATACGATAAAGGACATTTTATTGGGTCAATATCAGCTCTGCTTTTCATTGGTTGATGAACAGTCAATAATGAACGCTGTGAAGTACAGGGTAGTGTCCGTTGTAGTATGGACCAATAGGACGATGGTGAGTTCTAACACAGACACCAACAGAACCGGTGTTCTTGCAGTAGTGGATATAGGTGACTCACTTCTAATTTGTCTTAAGTGCTAGTAAATGTGTGCGGACCTCGATGTGTGAAACTGCTCCAATTATTTCCACATGTTTAGTTAAAACTGTCTATTTCCATCGTGCCGAACGTCTTTTCACTCACGCATTCAGTCCACAGTCCCGCAGATCAGCCCCTCTCTTCACTGCACACAAGATCGCTGACGCACTCTCGCAGATCGCTGCATTCGTCCCTCGCCGCTCTGTAATCGCCGAACTGTCGCTGGAGGTCGCGCGAGACTCCAAACTCCCGGCTCTTGAACACTCTCCACCCAGAGGCCCGCACGTGGTATTTATACTTGAGGTGCACTCTAAATTTGAATCAGCGGGAAACCACTTATTCTCAGTGAGTTTCAACTACTCTTATCAGTAGGGCCACCTGTTTTTTCGCGAAAAGATTTGCGCGGAGGCTGGACTTCAATATACTGTGTGCACACTTGCAGTCTTCCTTTGACTACTGGCTGCTGGTCTTTGTGCGAAGGCTGTCTGCTACATGTATGAGCCAATCGGAATTAAGTTTCTCCGATACTGTCCGTCCGTGATTGGCGGGTAGACAGATAGGACGTGCAATAATTCAAATCATCCAATCACGAAAATGGTTTTCAACTACAGCGGTGTGAAACTATTTCACTGATTGAATAAGTTGCCGACCGACTGCAGTTGCGAATTAAATATCTTCTTTATTGGATGTAGCCAAATAATTACGTGAAATAAATACACTTACGATAGTTTACTATTTATATTGCACACTTTACCGTCATTTATAAACGTAAAAAAAAATTTCAGAGGAGGCCGGGCTTCAACTCACACACTTTTAGACTCTAGGCCGTTACCTCACCATCTACGCTACCATGCCAAATTGTAATACTGGGTGGAAAAAATATGAATTGTAGTTTCACCGCGAAATCGTGAGGATTAAAACTGTATGCTCATAATTTTCGTGTTTGGTTTGATTGGTACCGTTAGGATTTTTAAAACGAATCGTGTGTATAAGAGCACTCTCACCACATTAAATACAGTTTTAAAACTTCAAACAGAGCGCTGTGACGATTACATGGAATCGAAATGAAAGACATAAAAAACGGAATGAAAGGCTGTGTGTTCATATTCACTCGTAAAATGGCGTTTTGAAAGACGAAACGCGTTTCGGAAAGTATTTTGTATTAGTTTAGTTCGTTTATTCGTCGTTACTTCACTTGATATACGTTGTTTATCGGCCATTTGTAAACGATGTTCGACGGCCATTTTTACACGCAGTTTCACTGATACATCAGTCAAGAATAGAGACGGAGAGAAAGTAGCTGAGATGTTACACTGATCCATCAGTCAAAAAATAAACCACTGAGTAAACAATGAAAAAAAAATGACTGATGAATCAGTGGGAAATGCCACTGAATCAATCAGTGAAGGAAATATGGTATTTTTTCACTGGTCCAGCAGTTAAATTCACTGATGTGACTGATGTATTAGTCAGATACGTTTCACTGATTGAAATAGTGTAATTCTCACTTATTCAGATTTAGGGTGTAGGTGACATCTAGAACTTTCTCGGCAATCCAAGTTGTTCTGGGGAAAGTAATGGTGATGACGACGATATTCATGCGTGATAAATGGATAAATATAAGTTTCTCAGGGTCAGCGAGGCGCCAGCTGCGATGAGTTTATCGACGTGTGCGGCGGCGTCCTTTATGATAGGCCGCTCGCTTCGTCTGCCGCTACAAACTTGACCTCCAGCTATGAGCGCCTTCCCACGCGAAGTAAACCCCGGGCAGAGGGACGCAACAATAATGTACGCAGTCCACTAGCGCTAAATTTAGACTTTCGAATTTAACAAACTAAAATACTGAATACCTTTTTGTAGAACACTGAAGAGCTTGTGTCACAGAATGATTTATTCAGTCGGGGCCTGTAAACGAAGGGTAAACAACCATTATTACAAATATACACAACGGCAGAGCTTGTTTTAAGTTTCAGGTACACTCAGTATGTGCCGTATTCGTTGGTCCTTATTCCATAAATTATTTGTTCTATAGTACCTGTTCCCCCTCGTTTCGTTTGTGTTTACTGAGCGTATTCAATCTGCGACATTATCTCAGTATTATTTACATGGTTAACTCATCCAGACGCTGTGTACACGATTGTGTACATTACGCTTGTGTAGGTAATTTCTCGTCTGTACTGCACACTGCGAAGCTCAGTGTCCAATGTTCTTACCTGTGAGTAAATGATTCACAAACCGTCTTACTGGTCTAGGTCAGTTGGTTCATATAACTGTTAGCCGAACATAAAGCCTGCAGCTCGTTGGATGTGACAACGAAACAAGTGTTGTGACGACTTAAGTACAGCACGCATGATAACATTTGTTTGTCTGCAACACCTGAAACCGTAAATTAAAGTGGGTATGAAAGGGCGAAAAGATCTGATCTTGAATTGTTTTAGGCGTATGTGGGTTTTTGTTATCCTTTACATTTTTTTTATGGCTCTCAATATTGCTCTGCAATATGTTTCTTTTACAATGATATATATTTCAGTTACTGGGAATAATAAAAACTTGAAACTTTGTTGAATTATCTCCGTGTTTTCAATTATTATTCGATCTTATTTGTTAGGAAGTTTTCTGTGATTCGTTTACTTATTTTCTTTGAAAGATACGTACATTTTCAACTAATAGGTTTACTGCTTACACAGCGAAGAATGAAAGAAAGGATTTTAAAGGTATAATGCCTTCCATACTTCAGTATAGAGCCTATATTATTTGAGAGCGCAATATTTCTGTGATGATATATCATATAGTTGAACTGCTGATCTTCCGAAATCACGAATCATTTTACCGGGGGAAATTTTTACAGGTTGGTTAGGATTCTATGTGCCATGTACGTGTGACAAGTATATATTTCTTTGTTATTGTCTGTAATCTCTTTATCCAGGTGTCCACGCCAATGAGTATTTCGCTACTCTGAAATGAGCGTCTTTGGTTAGTCAGTAAACATCGAATCGTGTCAAAATGTCATACACGATTATTTAAAAATAAAAATGCGAGACGCTGACAAATATGTTAGCACAAAATATTTTCGAAACATACTACATTTTCAACTCATTTTAATTACACGAAAATTAAATACCGCTAGAAAAAAAAACAGTAGAAAAAAATAGCTTGAGGTGGTTCTTTGTTTAAGAAAGTTTAGTCCGGAATAAACGAGGAGGTGGAAAATTGTGCACTGAAACTTGATTCATTACGTCTTTTACTGGAAGCTAGCAGCTTTTTGGTTTTATTTCGCTCCGCACTGACGTTAAGTTTAATTACGTTTAGTTTCTTTCTGCCCTTTAACCTTACGAAAACCGCTGTTAAATTGGACGTCGGAGTTTGTTTTGGTCCTCGCGTGGTCAGAGTGCAAAAAAGTCGAACAAACTTAGTTCTTTGTTACTCTTTTATCGAAGTAGAAGCTCGCTTAATCGGCTTGTATCGCAAACATCTTACACACTCAGACAGGCGGTATTAAGTAGTTATTTCAACTGCTGCAAGGCAACTTCATTGGTTATCAGTTTTTTCAAAACTTCAAGCCTCTACTATTGTCTCAAAGTGTCCTTGGAACACGCCACACAAACTGTCTGCCAGCGATAATAGTTAGGACCAACTTGTTTTCGCGAAAATATCTATGCAGCACAGACTAGATTTCAACTTCTTAAGTGCATATTTGCAAATTTCCTTCGGCTAACGGTTGCGTGTGTGTGTGTGTATGTGTGTGTGTGTGTGTGTGTGTGAAGACATTTTCTACTCGACTGGGATATTCAGAAGAAAAAAAAAGTTACCCCGACATTGTACGCCCTCGATTGTCTGGCACACACTTAACAAAAGTGTGAGTTAACCCTTTGAGGACGGCACACATTTCCTGCCACTGAAGACGAGGTTGAAGTGAGCTGCCTATATTCTCCACTACAGAAATCTCAGTTGTGTTGGTCTCCGTATTTCCACTTACCATCGTCCTATTGGTCCTGGCTACATCGGGAACGCCTACTGTACTCTGCAACGTCTATTATTGGCTGGTCGTCGGCGAATGAAGCCCCCGCGTTAACTACGTGCCAGTTAATATGTCGCAACACATGTAACAGGTTATACAATTCATCGTGTACATTTGAGAATTTATTGAAAACAGCAGGTTTATTCTTACGAACTGAAATGTTAACTACTTGTAATAATTGTTTACTTGAATTTCGATATGTCCAGCGAAACAATAGCATTGTAAGAGTGTGAATTTTGTCTTCAAGAGCAAAGAAATTGCCTTATAAACGTAGCCCCGGTCATATATGTGCATACTTCTCAAAGGGTTAAAATCATCCAACAGCGTTATTGGTTCTGAATTATCGGGTTTTGGAGTACAGATAGGAGTGGAATCTTTAGATAGGAGTGACTTAAGAGATTTAACTTAGAAAGAGGCCTAAGTTCTATTTGTGGTAGATTCTAACTGTGCCTAGCAGCAACAGTAAGTTCATTTACTTTGCATAGTGCAGTAAATAAACGAATACATTAGGGGTATTTTAAGTGAGTCAAAGGCACTTCGTGTATCATTAGCCATAAAACCTGTAGTAAACTTATTTCTTGAATTGGTTTTGTATGAAGTTATATTTCAAGCGCTTTTTATTCTGTAGAGCTATTACGAGACCGCGGTCCTTTACACTCCACAGTGTAACCACAGAATAAGTAAGTTAACCAACTAGCTACAATTAATCGTTTATTCTGCGTCAGCACAAAGGGTTTCAACGTCTCAAAACCAAACAACATAGGATTGACGTGCCTCGTTAGTTATCGTTAGAGCTAGTGTTTTTTCGCGAAAAAGTATGAGTACACGGTAGACTTCAATACCATCAGCACCCAGCAACAGTTTTGTCTATTGCCATTGGTCGCTGTCCGCTCGAGAAGGCGTTTCAATATTAGAACGGGCCCCTTAGAATTCGGAAACATCGGAACGGCTTCATCGTGATTCGTGTGCAGACAGTAAACACGTGCCAAAAAGTAATTCAGCCAATCAATATAGGTAAACGACCCTATAGTGTTTTGAATTATATCTTGTCGTGAAAGTTTTTCGCGAAATTTCACTACCTCTAGTTATCGTCAAAGTTCGAATAAAATATTATTTATAAAGTTGGTAATTGGGAGGGGGGGGGGGTGCGAGGGTTGGAATAGTGAATAAAGCGAGAGATGTAGAAACTCAATCAAACAAAAAAAAATTGTGCAGGGAGAACATTTTGAAATAATGGGAGTTTTGGGGTTTATAAATGGGCTGTGCCATAGAAATATGTTCACTGTGAAACTGATACTGACAGCGAAATTAACATAGCATTGTCCTTACCACGTAAGTGTATACAAAGACTACGGTTTCCACATGATACAAGCAAGGATGATGAATTGTACTTCGTCCGACATGTTTGTGATCCTTCATTATTGTACTTGAAACCCTATGGTATTGAACCTGCAAGTGTAACTATTATTAGCCTACTTTCTGAAGGAAAGAAAACTTCCCCCTGTCTGTGTATGTATGTCTGTCCCACCTTTTAGATTTTTGAAACCATCGAGCGGATTTAACCAAACTCGGTTTATATACAGTACATACTTAGCAAGGACACCTGACTTTTATAGTTTTCGACAACGCCAAGAACTTCCGTTCAGAATGGCGGCCATTGTATTATTTAGGATGATATTTCGTATCTCGGGAATCATTCGACCGATTTCAACGAAAGTTTGTATGCTCGCAGAACATAATGTAAGCATTGAATTTTTAAGTTGCTGTTGTTAGACAGCAATTTTGAAAGATAGCATAAAATTAAAAAATTAAGACTTTTCATAATATATGGAAGACTATCACAGCAATTCTCACACAATTTGACAAGAAAGTCATTAGGTCAGGTAAACGTACGTAATTGAGCTTGCTTAGATACTTATTTCAAAATGGTGACCATACAAATATTTTAGGTTTATTAGGTACTAGCCCGACATCGCTTCGCTCGAGTTTTATGGAGTTACGGAAATACATACATATACGTATATGCGACTGTCCGTGAATACCTGCGACAACCCGTGACTATCCGTGACTACCTTAAACTACCCGTGACTACCCGCGACAACTTGCGACTACCTGCGACTATCTACGACTACTCGTGATTACCCATGACTACCTGCGACTACCCATGATTACCTGCGACTACCCATGCCTATCTGTGACTACCTGTGACTATATGTGACTACCCGTGACTACCTGCGACTACCCATGATTACCTGCGACTACCCATGCCTATCTGTGACTACCTGTGACTATATGTGACTATCTGAGACTACCCGTGACTACCTGCGACTACCCACGACTACCCGTGACTACCCGTGACTATCTGCGACTACCCGTGACTATCTGCGACTACACGTGACTACCTGCGACTACCCATGATTACCCGTGACTACCTGCGACTACCCATGATTACCCGTGACTACCTGCGACTACCCGTGACTATCTGCGACTACCCGTGACTATCTGCGACTACCCGTGATTACCCGTGACTATCTGCGACAACTTGCGACATTTCTTGTAACATTGTTTCAATTTATCTTTAACGATTTTGGTAGAGCATGCTTAGAAAGCAGCCAATTAGCTAATATTTCTCCGACTTGGTTTACAAATTTTGAAATTCCTCAAGGGGGGGGGGGGGTTTAATTAAACGTAGCCTTAGTCCACCTGGAAGAATGTAGCTTTCTAACAGTGAAAGAATTATAATAATTGGCTTTGTAGTTTCCGAGATTAAGTGTTACATATAAACAAACAAACTCACTCTACCTCTTTGAAATATTATTAGTATATGTGTGTGCGTGTATATATATATATATATATATATATATATATATATATATATATATATATTCAACTATACCATTCAAACAATTTCGACCAAATTTTGTAAGCTGAAAGTGTCTAGTACAAGCATCAATGTGCAAACATATAGCCATATTTGCCAGCTAGTTTGTAAGTTAGAGCCACATAAAAATAAAATAATGTATTAATGCCATATCTCGATAAAAAATAAACCGACTCATACGAAAATTGGTAAACTAGTAGTACAGCTTCAGATGATGTTCAATTATACGTTTCAGATATCTCAAAAGCTTATTTTCTATATGGCGGCCATATAGTTAGCTTAGCTTAGAATGTTATATCGTCCAAATTATGTAATCAATTCCAACTTATTTGTATGCAGGCAGTAGATATTACAACAATCAAATGCGCAAACACAGAGCATATTTTGTCCGTCATTTTATAAGATAGTGTCACATGAATAAATAATTTATGTAATATCTCGGGAGACAATTGATCGATTCCAACCAAACTGGTCAAACATTTTACACTGCAGCAGGTGGTTTAAACTGCTATGTATTAATTATGTCAGACACTTATTTCAAAATGGCAGTTCTATAAATATTTCAGCTTAGTTATCTTCTATTAACTTGTCTTTGTATGCTGGCAGTATCAATTACAATCATTAAATTTGTCTATAAAGAGCTTCATTTCTCTGCCATTTTGTAAGTTAACCCCTCAATACAAATTAATTTTTTGTCATATCTCGAGGAACAGTCAACCCATTCGTACGAAAATTTGGCGAAGAACTGGTATCGGGATAGGACATATAACTATAAGTATTTTTTCAGTGTGACAGACATGTTCAGAATGGTGGCTATAAATTAATTTTAGGTTAGTGTGCTATAGCTATAAATTAATGCAATAGGTTTTAGTATTCCTTTGTCTAATGGTGGCATACAATCATCGAATGTGCTAATACATAATATTTTCGTCCTCCATTTTGCAAAGATCATCACTTGAAAAACGTGGTGGTTTGATGTCATATCTCAGAGACTAAGCAGCCGACATTGACCAAAGTCTGCACACGAGTAGTGCAATGGTAGACTATGTAAACTTAGTGTTTTAAGTGGCTCAGTCACTTATATAAAAATGTAAATATTTTAGGTTACTGAACCCTGTCATTCGAAACATTAGACTGATTAAATCCGATGTTGATGGTCGAATCCGACCTCCATGATGCAGTTCGATTGCACACTAACTTATGGTACCATGTTTTCTGGGTTTCGAGTACCGGGTAAGGCACGTGTTTGTGTTTGTAATTGTCCCACTACTGTTGCACATGTTTCTGGTTTCACCTCTAATGATATTGCTTTCAACTAGGCGACAAGTCCTACCTACCATCACAGCTTTTAAGAAATTATTTAAAAATTAATTGCACCCATGTTGAGGAAAGTATGCTCGTGATTTATATCAGAAACTTCTTATTTGTGTTGACTACGAATCCAGCGACAATTTTCTTGCACTTCTTTAACTACAACAAAGTAGTATAATGATTCTCGCAAAGTTATATCGTATCTTGAGATGTCTAGTTCGAATACGGCATCTATATTTACTTTAATGTAAGTAATATTTACATTAATATACTTAACGATTACTTGATTATGTCAAGAGTTCGTCAGAATACCTTGTCTGCAAATGCACAGAGTGTCAAACAATATAGAAACGTTCTGAAAACGCGAATCTATTTTAGGATGTCTTACTCGTGCTTTCAACATCTAATGAGTAGCGTCACCTGATTTTTGTGAAAAGTATTCCGCGCCACCTACAGTTAAATATCAGATGTGCCACACTTCAGTGTTCCTTTGTTTATTAGACATTTGTCTTAGTAAGAAAACATGTGTAAGTATACCAAACCAATTGCACATAGGTTACTCTAGGAGTACACGTATATAATTCGCTGGCAGACGCTTAAAACTAACACCAGTTCAAACCATCCAGTTATGAAAAAGAATTTTGGATATACAGCAATTCGTGATTTTTTTTTTTTTTTGTGAAAAGCTGGCATCTCCGTTAATTAGTGAATACAGACATTGGAAAAATGACACATTTCTGAAGCAATGTACTATAGGCTACATGCATATGATGAAATATGCAATGTTAATTTTCCTTTCACGCTTTGTTACAGTTGGGTGTCTGTAAATATTTAATTTATAATATTTCACCACATTAAATAAATAATATGTCCATCCAAAGAGTTATTTGTAAATCTGACTATCAACAATGTGGTATGAATCTAGATACAGGTCCCGATGAAGTCTCACATTAGTGATTTAAAATCCACTTGAATATTATTTCAGGTTTTAAAGTAGTTTTGAAAATACTAATGTGTACTTGAATTACAATATTCATAAAATGCATCTCGTAATTCATCCTGTGTGAAGGCAGTTCCGAGTATAGATTCAGTGGCCTAGCCAGACATTTCTCAAGAGTGGGGTTACACTGCCTGAAGGAAGGGAGGGAGGATATACTGGCATTAGTGGTGCTGTCGTATGCATTAAGAC
Organism: Dryococelus australis; assembly: GCA_029891345.1. Classification (NCBI taxonomy): domain Eukaryota; kingdom Metazoa; phylum Arthropoda; class Insecta; order Phasmatodea; family Phasmatidae; genus Dryococelus; species Dryococelus australis. The sequence continues at coordinate 22,172,116 of CM057006.1, read as the reverse complement.
CAGGGTGTCCACTGAAATTATATTTTGGCGTTCCCTTACTTTCGCTGTTTTCCAGACAGACTCTTACCAGTATCCCTAATCTTTTATCAGAACCGAAACCTTCAAATACCATATTTTTCTACCACTGACAGACAAAAAGTTCTATAAGTGAAGTTGAATTAAATTTTACTGCAACAGACCAATCCAGCAGTTCCAATATTATATTCAGCTCATCAACATTTCTTGCGATACACGTTATTGATTTCACTGGAGTGCCCATTACAAACACGCAGATACTTTATTTTGCACGTGCACAAAGTGTACACTTGCCAAAGTTGTATTATTGCTAGTTCACCAACTTAAAATTGGAAGTTTTAAAATGCATATGCTCATAATTACATCATCATGTATTCACACTACTAACAAATTTTGCAGAGTAGCAAATTATTTACATTTTCCCTGACCTAGGGGAAAATTCCCTGACATTTCCCTGGCGTTTCCCTGTCATATGAAATTCACTGACTTTTCCCTGTTTTCCCTGAATTATTAGAACACAAGTCACTTAATATAGCCTAACAACATGCATCATAGTTTACAGCAATTATGACTTTATCGAAATGAAAGGCTTATTAATAAATTACATTCTAACAGTTGATATCCGTACGGTAAAAAAGGAAGGGGGGTTACAACTCCCATAGCCCCCTCCCCCTCCACCCCCGGCTACGCCGCTGGCATTGGTGTATGCAGTGCATGCAGTGTCAAATATATGATAGTATATTTTCTGTTTGTCATAATTTGAAAGCAATTCTGATTTGCAGGATTTGTGATATATCGTACAAATACTGAATTCCATTAGACATAAAATATAAAAGGAAGCATTCTGTGTGCAAACTCTGCCAAAACATTGTCACTTCAAACCGACTTAAGAAAAGCCGATTTGCTGTTTCAAAAGACGGGAATATCGCTTCACAAAACACCACCATAATGTTTCTGAGATCACAGTATTAGTTTATTTAAATAACGGAGAATTTTTATACGAAGTAACAGATACAAATAATATTAAGTAGCAAATAAAAATTATTTGTTCTACGTATCAGAGCTTCTGCTGTACGTTCTTGCCAATACCTAGTGTTTTCTTTCGTAAGAAACCACATATAAGGTGCCATTTTGTAGAACACGAACGTAATATGAAACCAATATTAGCTTACAGTTTTTCATCTAAGTTGGTTTTGAGCTGTGATTTGTTTAGTGACCGAGTGTTGCTTTTTTTTTTTCTTTCTTTTTTTTTCTTTCTTTCTTTCTTTCTTCCCATAGCTACATGTGAATCCGGAAATTACGCTAGGTGAGTCGGCTGAGATGCATATTGAAAATTTAAATTAAATATTTCGCCTCGGAGTCTGTCAGAATACGCCAGCATAACTGGCCGAGTACAAAACAGGCATGCATCGTATTGAAAGAAAATTTAAATGTATCTGCCAATGCCAGAAATCTATGGCCCACGGCCTGTGGCAGTGGACACTCGAAAGCGAGCTGGCGTCCAGAGCTGGCAACGCTGTTCGAAGACATCACGCGCACAGTCCTTGTAGTTCCGTTGTGTCGTACAGAGCGCAGCAGTAAACAGAGCTATCTTAACGGCAAACGATACGAAAGCCCCGACTATATCGTTGATGGCGTAGTGTTTAATTGCACAGCTTAGTATTCGTTAACGGCCACACAAATAAATAATTTGTCAGCTGTTGTGGTTTCTAGAAACATGGCATAATGCCACAACGAGGTCAATTTCTAACTTTACAAAAGTTAACATACGAAAAAAATTTTTTTTGAATAATGTAGTCATTGGCAGATTTGAAGCTGCCACACATAGCGATTATTAAAATTATTTATGTGACTGTTACAACATCTCATATGAACCTATGACTTTTTTTCGTTAAAGAATAAACAGCGGCGTTGTTTATAATGCTTTTTATAAAGACACTAAAAAACATATAATTTTCTTCAATGTTCCAAAAATGTTATGGTTTATAATTTTTTTAATTATTTTTGCATAAAATATTCGACCTTACCTGTAATATTATAAAGATAAATCCGCATAACTATACATTGACAAATATCTAACACTCCCCCTTAAGAGATGATGGTTTATCGCGGGAAAAGTTTACTATTTGCTAGGATTCAACGTACTGTACACATCTTCGACAGTTTTATTTTCTTATTGGCTGTCATGCATATATGAATGTACCGCCCCATTTCAATGGGCCAATGTGGATTCGTATACTATAAGGCAGAACGTTCATGATTGGTTTGCAAACACCTTAGCTGAGCCAAAAATCTTATTTATCCAATCATGCATGAATAAACTAATTAGAGTGATCTAAGATAGGTTGGCTCAAAAGATTTTCGCGATTTTCCACCATCTCTAAATATAGTAAGTTCATGGAGACTTCCAACTCTTCTGAAGTCCATATGAAGTTCTACTTTAACGATGTCCCTCCGCCTCATGCAAACAAAACTTACGGAGTCTATAAAATTGCACCAGAGAGACAACGCACCGCATTCGTGCGCTCTCAGTACAATAATATTTTGCATAAGAACTATTTGTTACTAGGCGTTACTAACGCATCTGTTTTCTTCCTGTTTTTATTCATATCAAATATAAATGAAAAATTATAAGTTATAAAATATTAGTGAAAGTTCAGTTTAACCAAAAACTGTATATATGTATGTTAACGCAAGTGTAAAATGCTTGTGACACATGACGTATTTTGGAAACAACCAAACAAGTCGTACATGGAATAGTTTTACAAAGAATAGTAGTATAAAATTGTTGCTTCTGACCCACATGGCGTCAGGCGGAGGATCGGAGGATGGTAATTAGCATATTGCCTGGCATCAGGCAGAGTATCAGCGGAGCAAGAATTTCCCCCTTTTCCCTTTTAACCATACAAAATAGACGATTTCGCGTACGAAAATGTCATTTTTTCCATTTCCCCTTCAAAATTTCCCGAATTTCCCTCCCGTTGCCAGCAGCCATCTTAGCAGCCAGTGCCAGAAAGTACATTTGCTCAATTTTGCACTTTGTGACTGAGGTTTGCACAATGCGGCGGAATCGGTCGGAAATGGAAAAATTCTGCCGAAATGGGAAGTCATTCCCGGCAGCCATCTTGGTATCGACAACCTATGTCTACCCAGGATAATTGGCGACTAGCTGAGGATGTCGACCATTTCGGCAGCCAGCAACTCGCCGGCGGTGATGGTGGGACATCAAGGCATCGTGAACGATCGGATCTCGTGTAACACTGCCTCCTCCTTAAGCCTGTGTGTGTGCATAGCACTTATAAGCATAGTCGGCTATAATTTCCGAACCATTTAAGTTATAGCTGTAAAATTCATAAAATAGGCATCCTCCGAACTAGGAGAAGGGTCGCGGAGTCAAATATGCCCCATGTAAACTTATAAGCATAGGTGGTTGTAATTTCAGAACCATTTACATTATAGTTGTGAAATTCATAGCGTAGACATCCACCACGACGAGGAGTGGGTTCGCAAGGAGAAGTATGACCTATCCCAACTTATAAACATAGTTGGCTGTAAATTCCGAACAGTTTGAGTTATCATCACCAAATTCATAACATAGATATCAACCACAACTATGATAAATGGCTATCAGTTACAAAGTGTTTGAGGTACAACTACCAAAATCATAATACATGCCTAACCCCCTGATGACAAGAAGGGATGTATGGCCATATGTCTGCCTGCATGTCTCCATGTTCTTACTCACCTATGTCTCTCCTCTCCCTTCAGTGCCACTTCCTGACCACACACACACACATACTTCCTAGCACACTCCTCCGTCCCTCGGAACCTCGACCAGCGACCTTCCACTCGTCCTCGTGCTCTCTCTATCCCATGTCCTCAACCTCCACCAATCTACATCGCCACAGACCATACATCCTTGAGTGCTTGCCACTGCCCAGCCAAGCACCAGTCACTTGCTGCGTACTGACCCCCCGAGAATTCGTGTAACGGCATACTTACTTCCAGACAGACAATCAGTACCATCAGCCTTGCACCAGTGAGCCATGTACTAGACGTCAAAGTATGTGTGTATGTATGTATTGAGATGTCACTCACAATAAATGCACAGTCATCGCTAGACAGCCGAGTCCTAACATACATACAACACATGCTAGAACGATATGCATCCGAGTACAAAACGAATCATCCCCTACCTTAACTGGTTTAGCAGTAAATATGCATAGGCCATGAGAGCATCTTACCGTCGTCGTCGACGATGTAACCTCGCTGGAAGCGGAGACTACAATGACCGGTCCTGCCTCTTTGTGTACGATAGATAGCGACAGAGTACTACATCCCCACCACCTCCCCCCTTGTTATTGTACTTACTGGTATACTATTGAAAGGAACTAATGTATGTACCCTGAACCATCCTCGAGGTATCGTATGTTTAATTCCCGTAGAGAGTGGTCACATGCACAAATAGAAATACTCATATGAATCGCGCTGTGTGCTATCTCACGTCGTCCGCTAGAGTGCACGAAAGGGAAAAATTCCTACCAACCCACATGGGTGTATTGCGCAAGCGACGGCTAGACAAGACCATACATAGTATGGCATGCCACAAAAGCCAAATAATTTCATTATTGGTAAGGAAACAATATGTCACCAACTCAAAAGAAAGCATTATAAATACAACAGTTTAAATTGGTAGATACATGTGAGCACGTGTGCTCGCCCACTTGCACGAGTTGTCACCTCGCATATGTAACACATGCTAGCACGATACACTTCCTATAACAAAACAAATTATCCCCCACCTTAAATGGTGTAGCAGTGACTACTCGTAGGCTGCGAATTGGGCTGTAATATCTAGGAATTTAGTAAATCCACTCTTTTAATTTTTATCTGTGACATGTACTCGTGTACCGAAGAAGGTAATAATTACAGCCATACCCGAACTTTCAATGCATATACTTATTTCCAGACAGTCCCCCCGAACCTTCAATGTGCGTACTTACCTCCAGACAGATGGTTAGTACCACCCCACTAGGGAGGACCGAACTTGCACTAGTGAGTCGTGTACCGAGACTTCAATGTATGTAATGTGATGTCACTCGCAATTAATACACACAGTCATCGCTAGAAAACCGAGTCCCCATACATACAACAACAACACATGCTAGAACGATAAGCTTACTATTACATAACGAATTATCCCCTACCTTACCTGGGGTAGCAATGAATACTCATAGGACACGAGCACATCCCATCGTCGACGTGACCTCGCTGGAAGTAGAGACTACAATGACCAGCCCCGCCTTTCCATGGACAGTAGATACTGAGTACTGCATCTCCACCATCATCTCCGCTTGTCTATGTACTTACCGGTATAGTATTGAAAGCAAACAATGTATGTGCCCTGAACCAACTTTGAGGTATCGCAGGTTCGATTCTTGTAGAGAGTGGTAATACAAGTCAACAAAATAAAGCCGACATGTTGTCAATAACAGTGTTAGTAATTGCAGACAGTCAGTCCCCGACCTGCATGCATGTACCAAGTCCATCACACACACACAAACACGTGTGTACTGCACAAGCGATGGCTAGACAAGGATGACGATAGTGTATGATCCTTGAAAAAAATAATGTATCGAAAGTTCGATTCCCATTGAGAGTAGAGTGTATGCTGACATGTCTGCAAACAATCGTTCATCGTTGGTTCCACTGCCCATGACGACGGCGGACATGTAGCGGCCATGACTGACGTACCCTGTTCCCGAACTCCACTCATATACCAACCCGTTGTAATTAGAGACAGCCATACTCTGACGACATCCTTATCTGCACTTGTGTACCGACCGAGCCGTTTATTACAGTCACACGAAGCCATACTCGGCCAGCCTTGCCCGAACCTTCAAACATGTACCAAGCCTTTGCTATTACAAGCAGTCATACTCTGTCATGGCTGCCCGAACCTTCAATGTATGTACTTACATTTTGCACCAAGCCTATAATATTACAAGCAGTCGACCCTTCCCCAACCATTAATGTATGCATGGATTCCGTCCAGCATTACATGTTCAGCCATACCACTATGATAACTACGATGTTGTGTGTACCTATAGTGACACTTCTTAAACCTAGGTCCATACAGACAGCTGCTTGCTCTTCCCTGCCGAGTTTCGCCCGCTAGAGTGCACAAATGGAAAAAATTAGTTATAAAATGGCTAGTAACGAGCATTTCGTGCAATGTATATATTAATCACAAATACTTACAGTCATAGATCACACACACTGTGACAACCCGAGACATGAACCGAGTAAGGAGGTATCACAACACACACACGTCAACTATGTATGTATGTACTCTGCTTTTAGACGATGCGAAGAACAGGTTTTACCTTAACGAGTGTAGCTGTTTCAGAAGACTTGCAGGTCGCGAGCACATATCATTATCGTCGTGAACTCACTGGAAGCAATGACTTCCCTGCCTTTCTGTACACGCAATACATTACCGATTACATGTTCGCCAGCAAACAATGTTCGTCGGAGGGAATCAAAGCCCCACTGCCAAAACATTACGAAAAGCCATCATCTACAAGCCCTAACCATATGATGTTAGGCGACGTGTGTACCTTGTATGCACACAGCAGGAGGTGTTCGAATGAAGACTAAGTTGAACTTGTATGAGTGTAAAGAGGCCAACCCCAAAGACAGCAGTCAAGTCATCGCAAACTAGCATACCATGTTCGTAATTATAGTCTACTCTCTCTCTCTCTCTGTCCTGCACTCATGTACTCAGCCTTTACAATTACAGACTGTCATGACCCTACTAACACATTTGTATCGACCGAGCCCTTTCAATTCAGGACAATCATAGTGTGTCGACCCTGCCTATGCTAAAACATTTGTTGCATGTACAACACCTGTCCAAGTGAAAGCAGCCATATTCCGCCGACAATGCATGCGCTCGAACTTTCAATTAGCATACGTATAGGCGATTTCCATCCAGCAGCCCAACAGTTCCACTGAGATAACTGCGATGCTATGTGTGTGTGTTCATAATGATAAGCTGTGTCAAGTCGTGAATTCAGGTCCCTTCAAACAGCTGCTTGCACACTCACTCTCCAGTCTCCACTGCCTTGTTGGTGTGTGTGACCCGTGTTACATAAGGGTTTCATGTGTGCATAAAATGAGGGCATATACACAGTCACATGAGCTCTCTGGCTCATTCGCAGTTAGTCTGTCTTTAGGACTTGGAGAGACCTGAGAGTGTATCATTTCAGGTCAGGAGTTTGTAGCATAGCTACACCAAAAAAATTGTCGTAGAACACAGTGAAAATAATGGCATGCTGTTCTAGTGGTCAGATTATATTAGCTATCAACAAAGAAACTGAGCTCGCATACTTGCCTAAAGAATTCCTTCAGACATATGCACGTCATTAAATACAATATATCTACAAACACCTACCCACATATTTACAACAGGACAATGACATATGCAACTGTATCCTCTGTACAGAGTGTTTGCAAGGATGTACTACATGGAAACACCACAGTCTAAGGGTAGGTGTAATGCACATCGGAAGAGTGGCGAAGGAGCACCCAACACTGATTCCATCCCTTAGGAAATTATGAAGGACAGATATGATGGTTTTAGTATAGGGTTGTCCAGCTCATTTGTCATCCAGAATTCAAAGAGTGAACATCGGCAGTGGATAAAGTGCTCGTATTCATCAATAGAACAAGAAAGTTATTCATGTCGCTATTGTAAAAATGTGTTTTGTAACAAAAACATCTACAGACAGCATTAAGCTGGTTGTTATCATAATGCAGGTCGTATTATGTTCGCATATAAAAAGTGTAAATATAAATTTGTTGACATAGTAGCTTGAAAAGACATTGTGCTATATGTAAGGGTCATGCTGTATCACCTGTCAAGCGGTTTCTGAAGATATTACCAGCTCCATGTAAGGGTTCATCTGAGAGCAGTTCTTTGGTACCACCATGTCATCCATGCAAATATTGTAACAAGTATTTTACATATGCATTCGATGCAAAGAGACATGCACAAAGTTTATGTAAGAAGAGTATCATTCGTAATACATATCGCTGTACTATGTATTGAAGAACGTATGTGCATGTTGACACTTTAAAAAGATATTTGAAACTTTGTAAACCATAAACAACGATTTAAATAGTCTTTTAAAACTTTGGAACAGAAAGAATATGGGGACTGTTGATGATGAACAACCTCAAAATTATTCTACACCTCCGAAGAGTAATGTTGATGTCTTCTTCCTGATGGACTCTACCATTAGTAAATTATCTATATCTGGGAACGAGCGAGTACTATCTGCTTAACGAATAGGCATATATCGATTTCCCTCACCCCACTACAGCATAGTTTCATCTCTGACCAGCAGAATGTAGGTATGAAGTACTGCAACAGCACTGCAGTGGAAACTTTGTAAGTTACAAGAAAAAGAACACTTGCTCTCAAGCAAACACCAGTAGTACCCTCGTCAGCATGTCATGGCAATTTAGTATAAAACAAGTTGGAATAGATCGGTCAGCTCAGTCTCTGTTCAGACCTCGAAGAAAGACCATCGGCTGCAGGTAATGTGTTCTTATTCGATAATGGAACAGGAAAGTTATGTGTGCTGCTACTGTAAGAAGAGCTTTTTCTACAATAACCAGCTGCAGACAACATGAAACCTGTTGTCATCAGAATCCAAACCATACTATGTTCGCATGTGAAAAGTGTAAATGACAATTTGTCCGATATGGTAACTTGAGACGACATCTTGCAACTTGCACAAAGAAGTGCGTGTGTGTGTGTGTGTGGTCAGGAGGTGGCACTGAGGGGACAGGAGAGACAGAGGTGAGTAATAATGTGAAGACATACAGGCAAACATATGGCCACACATCCCTTCTCGTCGTTGGGGTTTTATGCATGTATTATGATTTTGGTAGTTGTATCTTAAGCACTTCGTGACTTACAACCATCTATTATAGTCGTGGTTGATGGCAATGTGATTAATTTGGCAACAATAACCCAAATGGTTAGGTAATTACTGCCAACTATGTTTATAAGTTAGCTTAGGTCATACGTGTCCCTACAAACCCTCTCCTCATTGTGGTGGATGCGTATGTTATGAATTTGCCAACTATAACTCAAATGGTTCGAAAATTACACCCAACTATGCTTGTTCACTAACATGGGGCATACTTGTCCCTGAAACTCTGTACTAGTGGTGGTGGATATCTATTGATATGAATTTGACAAATATAACTTAAACAGTTAGGAAATTACAGCCACCCATGCTTAAGAATTCGACAACTATAACTTAAATGTTTCGCAAATTATGGCCAACTATGCTTATAAATGGGCATGGGGCCTATTTGACCCCGCGACCCTTCTCCTAGTTGGGGTGGATGTCTATATTATGAATTTGACAACTATAACTTAAATGGTTAGGAAATTATAGCCAACTATGCTTATAAGTTGACATTGGACCTACTTGACCTCAAAACCCTTCTCCTAGTCGTGGTTGATAGATATGTTATGAATCTGACAACTATACCTTAAATGCTTCGGAAATTATAGCCATTTATGTTTATAAGTGTCATACACACAGAGAGAGACTTAAAGAAGAGGCAGTGTTACACGAGATCCGATCGTTCGCGATGCCTTGATGTTCCAACGCTGCTGCCGGCGAGGCGCTGGCCACAAAAATGGTCGACATAATCAGCTGGTCGCTAATTGTCCTAGGTAGACATAGGTCATCGATACCAATATGGCCGCCTGGAATGTCTTCTCAATTTGGCAGGAATTTTTCCATTTCCGACCGATTCTGCCACATTGTGCAAACCTCAACCATAATGCGCGAATTTGAGCAAATGCAGTTCCTGGAATTGGCTGCTAAGATGGCCGCAGGCAATGGGAGGGAAATTCGGGAAATGTTGAGGGAAAAAAGGGAAAAATAACGTTTCTGTTCACAAAAATCGACCATTTTGGACGGAAAAAGTAAAAAAGGGGAAATTATCTTTCCTTCGAACCTCCGCCTGACGGCAGGTAATATGCTAATTACCATCCTCCGATGCTTCACCTGATGGCAGGTGGGTCAGAAACAACTGTTTTATACTACTAAGGTTTGATTAAAAAAGTGTGAAAAAACCGACTATCCGACTTCCAAATCAATCTCGGAAATGCTCGGAACCCTTATTATCCGCAATTCTTTCGTCACGCAACCACTCCTCCCTTTTGCAAAAATATCAATCCTTTCACATTCGAAAACCACGTATTCCCGTTTACATTCTGTATTACTTCCAAAAATTCGACGGTGCTTTTATCCAGGCGGTTTGCAAATAGTGTTTTCAAGCTAAGTTGAGAACGTTTTAGATGTGTATGCATGCGTCGGAATCGACGTCATTAGATGCGGAAACAGTATTTCGGGCAATTGAGAACGCTTTAGAGTTATGTGAGAAAACCATGGGAAAATGAAATCAGGAACACCATGCTGGGAATCGAACCCTGACCCTCGCGAAAGTAAGTTCACTGTGTGAGGAAGTTTAACTCTGTAAAACTCTAAATATGATCTGAATGAAGTTCGACATAGCAATTATACTTGAAAATTGAGATTGTGCATGTAGTTTGTGTGATAAAATTACAAACATGTACCACAATTGTTTTTCGTGATCGGGCAAAATTATTTTTTCGTCTTTTTTATAATAGTTTTTTTTTATAGAAATTAAATATTGTTATTATAACTTATTGTGAAATATTTTTTCATCCACTCTAACAAATTATTCGGAAATTTACCATACAAGTGTATGCGCTTAGTGAGAGAGCGGGAATGGTAATTTTCCCCCTATATATTTATTGTAGTGTTGCTACGTTTGCTCAGGAAACAGTCAAATGCGTACGGAAGTTGCCAACTGTGTATAGCAGCGACACTAAACATTCCTATATCTGCAGCTTGATGTGTGGTATTATTACCATACAGAGTATAGGTTAACAACTTCCATTAAAGTTTAGGAAGTTTACCAGAAAATGCTTTACAGTGCAGCGAAGGTAATTGGTTTTGCTGCATAATTATAAAGTTATATTAAGTGACGCAATATATTTTTTCGTTTAAAAACTCTGAGTGCTTGTTGGATTTCCATATCAAACGTGTATTACTAGCAGGTTTAGTGCAGTTGCAGTTATTGTCTGTGTGAGAAACTGTTTCCCCAGTTGACTGGTCCAGTGAGAATTCTAGCACTATAGCAGTGAACCACAGTGATTCACCAGCAAAGACATAATTGTTTTAAAATATTTATCAATCAATCGTATAAATCAGAGGGAGGTAGGTTCAATTTATGAGAAAAAATATTTTCTAAAGGAAAATTTTATTTAAAAATTGCATCTCTAGTGATTAAAATGTTAAGGAAACATCACGCCAGACCCTTTTCATCATAGGGAGGAGACTTAACTAAAGTACCGCCGTTATGAATCGAAATTATAATAATGAAGCCTTTGTATCCACGTCGATGTTATAAGGCGTGATCAGCCGCAAAAAATACTGTGAAAATGATTTGTGAATATTCTAAATGCATCAGCTTTAAAGCTGTAATTTTGTGGCTGTCCATATAAATATACGAACATCACTTTCTCGCTCTTTTTATACAATTATTTCGCTTTTAATGCCAAGTGTAATCACATCGAACACGGTTCACATTACAAGGTCCAATGAGCGACTATTTACTTCAAAGTAAAGTGAGCACTTTTGAAATCAACCCTAGAAAAATGTCACTGACCCAACCTGCACATATTTTAACGAGCGCACTGCGTCATGCGCCCAGCAAAGTTCTTAGAAATGGATGGAAAATAGTTCTACATCTTAACGTCGAATAAAAAACTGCTAGATAGACATTTGTGTCAATCTAAATTATTTCTTTCGCTTTCTGTTTTTTAATGCATCGAACTGTACAATTAAGTATATTTGTAAAATATTTACTTTCAAAATAATTTTATATTTTCTCTTGACCGACGCACGAATAAAGTAGCGAGGCTAATGCAAATGTTAATAACACAACGTGCATACAAGTAGATCTTAAGCAGAGCTTTCAAAAGCGCTCCTTTTACAGTGAACAGTTTCTAGTTGCGAACCAATATCACAGTAGAATCATTTCATCACGCACGCGTCTCAAGTGTCTGCCAGCCAATCACGGACGTTCAGTGTCGGTGCAGTCGAGTAGAAAATGTCTTCTCCCACAAACAAGTGGACAAAAGTTCAAGGTAATTTGAAAACTTGCACGTAATACGTTGAAGTATACCTTGAGCAAAAATGTTTTCGCCGAAAACAGGTGGTTCTACTTAAAATATGAGCCTTATTAAAAAAAAAAACTGAAATATAGGCACAAATGCTATCCTTTCATAGTTTTTTTTTTCTTTTCGAAATCTGAGATGCACTTGAGAATAGTCCGTAAAGTGTTACAAATCCATGTAACATCGTTATCTAAATAAGTCTTGCTTCTCGAATAGCTCAGAAAAGTGATGCATCCTGACGTTAAACCGAACACTAAGTGTTTATATGCAAATATGCATGTAGTCTATATTTTACGCCTTCCTAATAGACACACTGCTTTCACAAGCGATGCACATTTTTGTATAGGCTGTCCACGGTAAAGTAAGCACTTTTAAGCACTATTGAGGCCCTTGTTACTTTTCTCTTTATGCAATTTTTTACCCTCTAACCATATTTTAAATACATATTTCTATGTAAGTAATAAACACAGTGTGTATATATTCCACCGCACTAGGAAGTTAGCAGCTAAGGCTAAAATAAATTATATTTATTCACCATTATTCCAAATGAGAGGGCTTTCAAAAGTGCTCACTTTACCGTGAACAGCCTATAGCAGCCGTAACGCTGTGTTCTCTTTTTTTCCCTTAGTCAGATATACATTTTTTTGCTGCATTTTGTAGGTCCGTTAAATGTTGACTACGCCTTTTTATGAGAATATTAGCTCCTCTTTCCTCCCTGAAACAACGCACAATTGACGTCACGCTGCGATGGGAATAACCCGGTGCGGATTTTTGCGATTTTTGCGATTTTGTGAGAGCGCGGATCAAAATAATTGCCTGACATTCTCTCTTCCTGCCCCTCTCCACCAACATCCTGTGCAATCCGACAATCAGATCCTCTTTCGCGTTTCCAGTTGTTGCTGTAATTCAATCTTTTCTGAGTTTTTCCACGCCACTCTCCAATGCTTTTTTTTTTTTTAATTCTCCATTAATCCATCAGAGTACTGAACTGACGAGTAACTTATCAGTAGGGATAGGAAAATTTCGCGAGTCCAATGACCCGTCAGTCCTCTGCATACTGGAGCCTCAGCTGTGTGTTCATTGGCTGTTGCCTCACACCTGTCAGTTATGGGTTTCGCAAGGCGTTTCCTTGCACGTCTCTTATTGGCTCAGAGGTGTGCAGGGCGGGTCTAATAAACTGTGATCCAATTGTGAAGGTGACTTCACTATATATGTGTTTGACGTCTATCATGTCCCGAAATAATCTCGCGAAATTTTCCTATCTCTACTTATCAGTTGAGCGACACTAACCAATCTCTCTCTGCTCAAATTAGGATTTCTATTTTCAGACCTCGTTGACCCTTGTGTTATAGGTTGATACAACAAACTGTTCCTGAACGAGGTCCTCCATGTTGCTACGAGCGGGCTTCTTTGTGTTCGTGACCTTCCGCCCCCGCTCGGGAATGCGTAGTGCGTAGTGAGAATACTTTAATCAAAAAACGTAAAACAATGTAATAAAAAAGTTACCATCAAACAGACCTTGTAGGCAAGGTCAGTTATCCATCTTGTTTTTCGATCAGTTGTGAGGACTTATTTGAAATGAATACTTTTGATAATTAAGGGGATCCCCAATCAATCATTTTACTAAGAAACTTTACCTTTTTAATAGGCAACTTTCGGTTTTACCTATTTAAAACAAAATATTATATAAGCAATGGAGTGGAAGATTACATGAAATTATATTATTTACTTGTTGAGATATTGAGTTGTTGAATATCAGAGCTTTTATCTTTGTTAATATTTTAAATTCAATAATAGCGTTAGTCATGCCTCCGAAAAAAAAATTTAAAATTCTATAGACATTCAAGTTTACCCCAGAATCTGAAAGTTTGCTTAAAATAACTGGAGAGTAAATGTTTTGTATTAACTTTTTTTTCACTCGACACATAGTAAATAATTTATAAAGTTTTTGAGACACGCACTTTGAACAAATTGTAGAACACGAGATCTTAAAAGAGAGTTCGGCCGTGGTTGTTTCATTCCACTATCCTGACGACTTGTGCCTGTGCTGGGGCAACATTTTGAAAGTGATGCTTTGGTGTGGTCCTGTCGCTGTATCCTGGCACATAGTAAAAGAAGTCCTCGCATCCGCGTGGTAATTAAGACCGCAATGAGAATGAGAATTAAGTTACTCCGATACTGTACGGCTGTGATTAGCGGGCATACACTTATAGACTATTCACGGTAAAGTGAGCACTTTCGAAGCCCTAGTTCCTTTTTTCTATTCAACTAATTTATGTCCTTCCACCACTTGTTAATGTAAACCCTGACATGTGAGTAATAAACACAGTGTATACATTCACCGTACTCAAAACCAAAAGTCCAAAAAGTCCGACACCACAATGAAATGTATTTATTGGTTATTATGTCTGATGAAAGAGCTTTAAAAAGTGCTCACTTTATCGTGAACGGACTATACTACGCGTAAGACCTAGATCATCCAGTCAAGAAAGGTAATCTGAGCTAGAGTTTTACGAAATACAATTGGTCGTAAAATCTTTTCGCGGAATTCGAGTGTGTTTAAGTATAACCTGTCCACGAAACAGCAACGCGAATACTGGCAGCGGCAGCTGTGGAAAGGTTTGCTCGGTGTCTGTGCGGAGTGGAAGCGTGTGTACTCGGCAGAGCGCTCTTGTATAAACCGAATGGCCACCTTCTAATTTCATGCCTCGCGAGCCACCTGTGCTACGTTACTCTCTGTGGACCTGTGAAACACTAGGGCAACACTGCTGGCATAACAACCCTGCCTACTCCATTATGCCTGTATAGGCTGTTCACGGTAAACCGAGCACTTTAGAAAACCCTGCTTAATATTTACTTGCATGCACACTGTGTATTCATGCTCCGGTCAAGAGAGACTGTGAAATTATTAAACAAGTAAATATTTTTCTTTTGCAAATGTCCCCATCCTTACACTTACTAGCATAAGTGGAACACTAACAACTCCCTTTCCTCCTGGATACTAAATTCTGTATCCTTCCTTATTCTGGCTCTCAATACTCATTTCACCTTATGTGGTGGTAAGGGGTGTCTGGGGGTTTGTCTTACTGGTAGCTGAATGATAGATGGAATTATTTTAAAAAAATACATATTTAATAAAACAACAATTACTTAAACACAAGTTACAACAGTTGCAGATACACAAAGGGACAACAATTACTCAAGACATCACAATATGCTCACTTAGTCTTGAACAGCAAGCTACGTTACACTACTCGAACAATATGGTAAGTTCTGATATTCAACCACGTACCTAATCCCGGTCCTTGCCAATGATAATTAATACAACAGGGGATTGGGGACGATGTCGCGATACAAGCATCGTTTCCTACCGCTACGTGATTTATGCTCACCCGTATCTTCTCAGTTGGCCTCGGAACTCCAGGGGTGCCAGGTAGATGCCCCCGTCTTCAGCCTCATCCACACACTACTCTCGTCGACGTCTTGCAGTCAGCTGAAGAAGGATGGGGGGGGGGAGGGGGGAGGGAGCGCTGGCCTCCAGGCCTTTTATAAAGCCGGGCGAACTGGGGCATGTTTGTAAAACAGTCCCGCCTGGCCATAAACTATAGTGCGCTATACCTAAGGTGTTGTAGCGCCGCCATATGACGCTACAACATGTTAACCTAACGATTTTTATTCAAAGTTAAGACATGGAACTATTTTTTCTCCGTCGTTGCCAACTTTTACTTGACGCTTGGCAGTCACTGTGCCCGTTATGTGCGGGAAAGGGGCACTGACATTTTTTCAAAGGTTGATTTCAAAGGTGATTTAATAAACGCGAACAGCATTAAACGATGTGCCCCTAACACCACAGCCTATAGCAAGAAATATTTCTCATGCAAAAGATTATTACACTGAGTGACCACGAGTGCGATGCGTTGCCGCTTTGGCGTGATTTTATAGTCTCGGCTAAGCTTTGTTTGCACGGCGCGGAGGAATATCCTGGAAGTAGAACTTTACCAGGACTTCAGGAAGCCTGGACGCATCCGTGAATGATCTATAGAAACGAAACTGAGTTTTGTTTGGTATCGCGTCATTTCGGGGAGAACCCTTCTCCCCGAAATGGTTTTGGTTTTGAAAACAGCAGAACGACCAACCATCGATCACCGTGAAGTACATGTCTATTCCCCGACGTAAATCCTCTCTTCAGACCCGCTCGGGGTTGAAACTACCGTAGCTACAAGTGAAACGCGGGGGTGTATACGTGTTCGTTTTGTTTTCCTCTCTCTCTCTCTCTCTCAGGTTAGGGAGAGAGGCCTCTCACTGGTCTAAATACAACCCCTCCCCCCGGAACAATCGACAGTGCCGCAAGCCCCTCGCCCGGGATATGACAGTGATGGATTCACGAATAGAGAGATGCACCGACGCTTGAGGCTATCCGGGTCAAAATTATTTTATACACTTTGAAAGTTATTTCACAATTTGTGATATGTGATATAAAATAGTAGTCTGATAAAAGTACGAAGAAATGGAGTATGGATATTTCAAAAGAAAAATAATGAGACTTACGTTACAATTACGATATAATAGTTTAATGTTTACAATTGTTTTCTTTTTTCCATGAAATCAATATCGATTCTATGCTACAATGAAGTTAGATACTTGTTTTAACCAGTAAAATGATCAGACACGTAAATCCCTTTGCGGAGATACAAGGCAAATGCTTTAAATTATTTTATACTTTTTTCAAGCACCAATTAAATATTTCTAAAATAAAAAATTACGTCCCATACCTAGAGGCCTGCAAAATACTCGTTATTATTTGGGGACACGTTGAACTTTAAACACGTGTACCTTTGCAAGACAGTTGTCATTGGACCATACTTAATCTGGCACGCCCTGGGTAGCTCTGCTCTAATAAATGAGCACTTAACAACTGTGCAGTTCAGTCAGAAAGGGCGTGGCCTCACATCTGTGCATCAGCCAATGCAGAAACGACGACGGGTCCAGTACATACAGTACTGTGAAGTTTAGCCTGGACCATACCATAGGCACAGAGCGTTTAAGAATACAGAGGCAAAGAGCCCCTTGTACTATAGAACTCCAGCCTCACAGGCCGGCAATATGGCGTCGCTTGTTGGCAAATCTGTTGAAACGCCGTTCGCCAATCAGCACCTTGTGACCTACTCGCCAGCCGGCAGTGCAGCCAATAAAATAACCTTTCGCGACACTCGCTAGCCAATCAGACACAAGGCCCGCTCCCGGAGACTCGCGCAGCCAATCAGAGAATGGGTACGCCTGCTTCAAAGGAACCGCCACGCAGTTTCGCCTCTGTGTACGTATTCACTCTGTGACCAGGCGTAACTCGATGAGCATGAACCGGTTTGTAAGAATACCTTCTTTCGTTTCGAAACGTACAATTTATAGAGACCTGAAAAATTCGCGAATTCCTTTTGGTACATGCTGGAATTCAAACCACGAGCGTTAATATAACTTAAGCCTTTGGTCCACACGGTGTTTGACACCTCATGGAGAAAGCTGGTCCAATAGTCGCCTTCCACTGTGACAGCAGAGAACCAATGTGCAGTTGATATCGGCTTATTTGTACATAAGAATGTAGAGTCTAGCCTGCAGGTCATTGAACTCGCGAATTTTTCAGGTTTCTAACAATTTATTACTAGATACGTGCAAAATACGCGTTATTATTTGGCACCATGCTAGACTTCACCGCCCTATATACATTAGCGTATGTAACATTTGTTTATTGGATTCTGGAAAAGCGAGGAGCCACAATCCGTTTTGACTAGGCGGGACTTGATTGGGCTATCTTGTCGTTACTTGCTTCCAATTGGTTCAAGGCAGCTCAGGGCGTGTCAAACCAGCTGTAGTCCAATGACGAGATCAGTACAAACGCACATGTTTTTGAAGTCTGTTCTGTCTTTAAATGATAACGCTAATTTTTCAGGGCCCTACTAATTATGTACACGTTTAAAGGCTGTTCACGATTAAGATAGCACTTTTGAAATCAACCTTTAAAAAATATCTTTGCTCCTATCTGAATACATATTGCAATGGCCGCACTAAGCGTCATGCGCCCAGAAAAGTTGGGGACGATGGAGATAAAGTAGTTCCGTATCCTACCGTTGAATTAAAAGTGCCAATGTAAACATTTGTGTAAACTGAAATGATTGATTTCGCTGTCCGCTTTTTAAAATGTTTCTAACTGTAAGAATTAGCAGATTTGTGAAATACTCGATTTTCTAACAATTTCACAGTTTCACTCGACAGCAGACTTTGTTTATTGGCTTCATAGACAAGCAAGAACTGAATTACCTATATCCGCAACTGCAAGCATACGTTGTTCTGTTGGTCTCTATTTTCCACCTATCTCAGCGTCTACTGGTCGAACAACACACCAGCCTTTCTTTATTGGCCGGCTAACAGCAAATAAAATGTCGAGTACTCCGTGTTCCACCAATGAAATGTTCCTTTTCGAATATAAGAGGATGTACAGTCCAGCGTGTTGGTTTCTGCAGTTGCACAAAAACTCGTTTTCTGTGTGTGGAAATTGCCGCTGATGTTGTGTTATTTCGCAATAAAATTAAGGCAAAAATAGACGTAACTACATCCGAACAAGTTTTGAATTTCCTGGGCAGAGAAATATCGATGCAATTTTCGCCCGAGCTACTGTCGGCATTGTACTCAAAGTGTTAACCCGGTTAACACATTGAGGTCTGCACACATTCACTGGCACTTATAACACATTAGAAGTGAGTCGCCTATATCCACTCTTGCAAGAACATCAGTTCTCTTGGTGTCTGTGTTAGAACTCACCATCGTCCTATTGGTCCATACCACACCGGACACTACCCTGTACTTTATAGCGGTTATTATTGGCGGTTCATCAACCAATGGAGAGCCGAGCTCATATTAACCTAATCAAATGCCCCTTATCTTGTAAAAGGATTTATAATAAATCATATCCCTTTGAGTGGCTATAAAAAAAAGAAATTCTATCGTTAGCAATAGCATTGTTACTGAGCTGCCGTGTTCTTGTGAGATCGTGTTAAACACTATAGGCCGTTCACGTTAAAGTGAGCACTTTTTGAAGCTGTTTCATCAAACATAATAACCATTAAATTCATTTAATTGTGACCTCGGACTTTTGGTTTTTGTTTTGGATATGTGTTTATTACTCGCTTGATAAGGTTTACATTAATAAGTGGTGGAAGGGTATAAATTGGTTCAAAGAAAAAAGTAACTAGGGTTTCAAAAGTGCCCATTTTACAGTGAACTGTTTATAGCCGAACAAACACTACACATCCATGCGAGTTTTGATCTGAATAATAAAGAAATGTTCAAATTAGCTTTGCTGGAGCTACACTCGAGCATAGTCTACAAGGGTTAAGAGTTGTTTGCAGGAGGTGGAGGAATCTGCTGGATGTACAACTTGAGCAGGACTTCAGAAAAGTTTCAAGGGAAGTGTGAGTGGGCTGCAGTTCACCAGCAGACTTGTGCTGGGCAGAAGCCTCAGCGATAGGAGGTAGGTCTGGAGTGTGGGTCAGTGAGCGGGTGGTCGGGCGGGTGGGTGAGGGGATAGAACAGCAGGTGGGCGGGACAGTCGCTAATCTCGTGTCGTCACGCACATCTATCTCCTGGGCACGAGAGGGCGGCGACACGGGCCCGCAAGCCCATCAATATCTGCGAGCACATACTCACTGTCAGTCCCGGACTGCATAGTTCAGTATGAGTGCATCGCCATGGCCGGCCGACAGCCGCGCCACTCACGTACAACTAGCTGACTGACACCTGGGTTCGAGTAAACATGACATACAGGTATAGGCTGTTCAGTCTAAAACGAGCACTTTTTGAAGCCTTGCTTTAAATCTGCTTGCTTATGTAAAACTATCCTTGTCATGGGCCTCATCACTTTATTCATGCGTCGGTCAAGTGAAACTGTGAAATTATTTGAAAAGTAAATACCTAACAACTCTGCTCATTTTCAAACTTCGATGCATTTAAAATAAACAGAAAGCGAAAGAAATAATTTTAATCAATCAGAAATGATTACCTAACACTTTTTATTCGACGTTAAGCCACGGACTACTTCCCATCCATCGTTACCAACTTTACTGGGCGCATGTCACTCAGTGCGCCAGTTAAAATATACGCAGTTAAGGGCAGTGACTTTTTTCTAAGGTTGGTTTCAAAAGTGCTCACTTTATCGCGAACAGCCTTTATAGGCTGTAACTGGAACATGGCATGTAGGTACGGATTTGTGATTGAAACATGACTAGAGGCCCGAGAATTTCCCGGGTTCATTTCTAGACAAGTTGGAATTCACACACATATATACGTTCATGTTACGTTTGTAATTGGTCGACGTGATTTTTTGACACCTCCTGGAGATAAATGGGCCAATAACGCAAGAATTTGTGTGCCCGAACAACGCCTTTTACTGCCACAACAATCTATCAATAAACAGTTGATACCTATATGAGAGTATATAAGACTGTGAAGTCTAGCCTACAGGTCATTGCACTCGCGAATTTATCGGGTCTCTAAACTTACAGATACAACTTGGTAAACAGAACATAACATAAATGTGTGTTAGAAATTGTAATATGACATACAGTGTACAGCACTTAGTAAATGTAAGTATGTATTTAAGGTTTGGTAAATGGAACATGACATACAGATACAGCTTGGTAACTAGGATATGGCTTACATGTATTGCTGGGTGATTGAAACATGACGTACAGATACAACTTGGCAAATGTATGTACATATTGGTAAATGGAACAGCATATACTCGAACAGCTTGGTAATTTAATCGTGACATACAACCATAATTTGGCAAATCTAACATAGCATACAGGTTGAATTAGCTGAAACGTGACGTGCGGATACAGCTTCGTAACTGGAACATGATATACATTGACAACTTTGTAATTGGAAAATGGCATAGAGAAACAGCTTCGTAAGTAAATGGTGACATATAGGTAAGCCTTGGTAAACAGAACTTGCCATAAATCTACTGCTTAATAATTCTAACATGAAATACACGTACAGCTTAGTAAATGAAATACATATTTATGGTTTGCTAAACATAACTTGACATACAGATACAACTTGGTAACTAGAGCATGGCATATATGTATGTCTAGGTGATTGAAATACGACATACTGAAACAGATTGGTAAATCGGATGACATGAAGGTATTACCTGGTAAATAAAACATGACATATACGTACAGCATCGTAAATGAAACATGACACATTCGCACAGCTTGGCAATGTGAAAATGATGTAAAACCTGGTATATGGGACGAAATACAGGTTGAGTTAGCTGAAACGCGTTGTACAGATACAGCTTGGTAACTGGAATATGAAATTCAGTGGCAACTTGGTAATTGGAACATGACATACAGGTACAGCTTGGTAACTGAAACGTGATATACAGGTAGTACAAATAAAATTAACGAAATTTGTTTGCAGAAAAATCTAACAAGGGAAATTGAAACATGTTGTCTAAATTTTAAGGCGTGCGCATAGGAAAATATATTTTACTATAGTTCAATGGCAACCGCATTTGTAGAATATGAAAGAATTTCCTTCTTTTCAGGAGTTTCTTTTTAATTGCTGAAGTATTCCCCTGTACAATTTTATAGTGGTTTTCAATTAGCTCTTGGCTTCATTATCTTTACATTTATAATAAAGTAAAATTGTAATTTCGGCATGTATTTATTCAAAACCTATGCGCTAGTTTTTTTTTTTTTTTTTTTTTTTTTTTTTTTTGCAATGGCTCAGTAATCACTGTCGTCACGCCGGCCTAAAGGCCCTTACACAACAAAAAGAACTTTTAACATTTGAGTTTACATTTCCTTTAGTTTTATGAAACCAAATACACAGTACAATTGTAAAGCCACAGTTCATACAATTGAACATCTTAAAAATGTGTATCTTGTTAACTCATTTGTTTACTTTATTCAAAAATGTCAATTCATATATTTACTGTTGACATTTTATTTGTTTGCCATTTATTTAATTTAAGACGAGCTTTGTTTAATAATATACGGAAATTAAAATCGCCCTACAATAAGACAACACGCATTCCACATAACCTCTGTTAGAGTCTCGGCAAAATGGCTGCTTGACTTTGACTTTAACACTTTGTAGACTGCGCTCGAGTGTAGCTCGAGGAAAGCTAATTTGATAACTTCTTTGTTGTTCAGAACAAAACTCCATAGATGTGCAGTCTTTGTTCGGCTAGTGTTTAACACGACCTCACGAGAACACGACAGCGCAGTAACAATTATATTGCTAACGATAGAATATCTTTTTCTTTACAGCCACTCAAAGGGACATGAGTGCTTGTAAATCCTCTTATACGATAAAGGACATATGATCGGCTCACCATTGGTTGAGGACCGACCAATAATGAACGCTGTGAAGACAGTGTCCGGTGTGGTATGGACCAATAGGACGATGGTGAGTTCTAACACAGACACCAACAGAACCGGTGTTCTTGCAGTAGTGGATATAGGTGACTCACTTCTAATTTGTCTTAAGTGCCAGTAAATGTGTGCAGACCTCAATGTATTAAATTCCAACTTTTCGAAATCGTAAAGTCAAGAGTGCTTGACTTCACCTCTGGCGGTTCCGTCGTGTCAAGCTCTATAAGAAACAACATGTCTGAAAGCAAACGTAAAGTCAAATGTTAAAGTTTGCAATTATTGTGTAAGGGCCTTAAGAACGGACTGGGCTTCGCCTACTCAAGTGAAAGAGAGAGGCAGATCGACTTGCTAAGCACCAACCACAAGTAGCTTGCAGGCAGGCACATCGATCTGCAGGCACTCCCACCCACCTGCCTTGCCACTTTCGTCCAATATTGTTTCCTTTCGCGAGGAGAAGTGGCCAGACATTGGCAGAGCAACCAAGTAAGTTCCAAGTTACAGCGGGGCGCTACTATGATAATGTCTCAGCGATGAAAAGTATTTGGGTACAGATATAAAATAACAAATTGTTTCGCGGCCAACGCTTATTAGGAATTACACAGTATAGCCTTCGTCATCGGATAGTTTGGAGAGGTGAAATGAGCTCGCAGTCAGCTGAACAATTTAGGACCTTTCACACGATCAAATATTTATTGAATTATATTACTTGGATTCAATTTATGGAACCAGAAAATCACTTCGTTTGCCTTTCAATGAATTGCATTCAATAAGCTTTCAAGTCTCCACATGAAAATTTGTTACAAGATATCGAATAAAAACGAGTTAAATTAATACCAGTAGTAAGTTTATAGAAGAACTTGCGACTCGTGCACGACACGAAAATAATTGGTTAAACCACAACCCAATTTCCTTCATTTCTCTGTAGGCCTACATTTTAATTTTTAAAAATATCCGTCCTTATTTTGTAACAACTTTAGATTTTTGCCACACAACTGTATTATTATGAGATTTCTTAGCTGTGATCGGCGACTGATGTTTTTGATATAAGAAAATATAGAATATGTCCGAAACGAAAAATCTTGAAGGAAAACGACATATTCAAGGAATCGAAAGAAAAAAATGGCCGTGGTTATGACGTTCGTATGACGTCACATAGCATTCAAAGACTTTACTTCAATAAAATCTGAAGGTAATTTGAAGAAAACTTTGATCGTGTGAAAGGGCCTTAACACATCGAGGTCTGCTCACATTTACTGGCACTTAAGACAAATTATAAGCGAGTCACCTATATCCATTACTGCAAGAACACCGGTTCTTTTGGTGTCTGTGTTAGAACTCACCATCGTCCTATTGGTCCATACCACACTGGATACTACTGTGTGCTTTACAGCGTTCATTATTGGCCTGCCATCAATCAATGGAGAGCTGATATTGACCCAATAAAATGTCCTTTATCGTATAAAAGGATTTACAATCAATCAAGTTCTTTTGAGTGGCTGTAAAGAAATTATACCCTTAGCAATATCATTGTTACTGCAGTGTTATGTTCTTGTGGGTCGTGTTAAGTCTAGGCTTCACCATGCATGGGTATAGGGAATCATAGGCTAAATTAGGACAAAGCTCTCTCAGTCGTTTTTTGTGATAGTATTTTCAACTAAAGATTTTTTGTTAGAGATTGAACTCATCTAGATTTGTAAACCTTCCAAAATTTAATTATTTAGTTTCAAATTTACGTCTTCGTTATTTATAACGTTGTGACATTTTATAAATAATTAAAAAGTGCATTTGAAATTTAAAAATTAAAATTATAATGGCTTAAAAATCTAGATGAGTTCAATCTTAAACAAAAAAAAACCTTAGTTGAAAATACTATCACAAAAAACGACTGACAGATCTTTGTACGAATTTAGCATTTGATTCCCTATACGCCCATACATGGTGAAGCCTGGATTTAAAACACTAGCCGAACAAAGACTGCACATCCATGTGAGTTAAGAAATTTTAAAGTTACAAAGTGTTATAGGCTGTTCACGGTAAAGTGAGCACTTTTTAAGGCCATTCTTAATTTTTCTTTTCATACGATTTCCATCTTCCTGTTGTTTTTTAATATTGCAATATGAGCAATAAACACAGTGAATACATTCACCACACTCAAAATTTAAAGCCTTAGGCTGCAATAAGGTATATTTATTGATGGTTAATGCATGTTGGAAGCCTTAAAAAGTGCTCACTTTACCGTGAACAGCCTATAACAGTGCTCTCTCCGCGGAGCGTTTTTGGCGCGCGCCGAAGAGCGGATTATCTCGTTTTCGCCCGTGGGACCCTTGCGCCATAGCCCCTTCCCCGCTGGCTGCGACGATTTCATTAGACACACCTGAAGAATTATTTCGCAATCAGCGAGGTGGTGTTCGGGGATGTTCCCTTCTGGGCCCGACCCTTCTCGAATCCTCTGCGGGTCTCGAGAGCGATATTAATTCCTCCATCCTCCCTTATCCCTTCCACGGGCGGATATTCAAGGGACGCTTATCTCCCGACGGATGGGCTGGACGACCCGAATGAAAACGGGACGTCATTTAATTTTAAATCCGCCCGTTGGAATTTCTGCAAAACGAGGAGTCTCTCAATAGCAGAATACTGGGTTTTAGAGGCGAGCGGGAAGGGGGAAAAAACTCACCAAATATTTTCCCGTTAAAATTCACTCGCCAAAAGCGTCGAGGGCCTTTGGTACATGGAGAAGGGTGGGAGGTTATGCTCTTCCCACAGGTAAGAAGGGCATAAAATAAGGCAGTATGATCTGGTTTCGTGAAGCGCTTGGTATTCCGCAAGATATATTAACGTAGAGACTCTTTTACTTAATTGTAGGGGGATTAGCAATAACCATGCGCAAAGGAGAAAAAAGGAATACGATAAACTTGTTTACATTTATTTCAACTTAGCGATACTGTAGATCTCAGCTTAAAGTTCGAGCTACATCTTAAAAGAAAAGTTTACCGCATTTCTTTTCCGATGGACACAATAATACATATAGTTCTATTTATCATGCGTGCGAATCATTTACCGGCTGTTTAGTCTTGCTGAGAAAGAATCCGTGCATAGAGACCTAAATGGCCCATGCTGCTCTCATTTCGTGAGAGCAGTTTCTGTCGAGTAATATTTTAAAACACATCTGCTGTGACCCACTTTCGCGATTGGATGGTTTAACACCTTCTCGTATATTTGCCTGCCAGCCAGCGAACCTCAGACTTTCATTATCAGAAAGACCTAGTTATGATTGGCCCAGTATTCCCACAAAGATAATAACTGTAGAAATCTGTAGCCGCACTCGTAGTATACTTGAAGCGAGTGAAGAGATTTGGGCGGCTCTTGACAGCGAGGTCTTGAGAGCCGATGAAGGTGAGTGAGGAGAGTATCGAGCAGCGCCATAATGAAAGGGCGAGGGAAACGTGACACTCCCGATAAAACCCGCCGGCCAGCGGCATCGTCCGGCACGATTCCCACATGCGATAATTCGGGAATGACCCGGCTGGGGGTTGAACTCGGTTCGCCTTGGTGGGAGGCGAGCAGTCTAACCGCTCATCCATCACGGCCCAGCAAAAATGAGGTATCCCTGAATATAGTATATTCGTGGTTTCCTAGCACTTTTGGAATCAAAATTGTTAAAATTCACCACATGTATGACATGCTTAGTTTTTTCCTAAATATGTCATGTATAGAGATCCGGGAAATTCGCGAGTTCAATGACCTGCAGGCTAAACTTCACAGTCTTATAAACTCTCATACAGATACCCACTGTTTATTGGTTGAGTGTTGACGTAGTAAAAGGCGGTGGTTGGACGCACAATTTTTTGCATGTTTGTCATTGGCTTATTTATCTCCAGGATGTGCCAAAAAAACACGTCGACCAATTACAAACGTAACATGAACGTACATGTGTGTGAATTCCAACTTGTCTAGAAATGAACCCGCGAAATTCTCGGGTCTTTAGTCATGTATCACAATCGTTCTATACTTCTGTTAACGCAAAGGCACCTTATTTTTTGTTGAATTGAACTTTTACTTATATTTTATCTATAAATTATACTTAGATATGGTGGGAAATCACGTAAATTTTTTGAGCCAACATATCTTCTATAACTAGGGATAGGAGCATTTTGTGAGTTCATTTCAGGACAAGATAGGCGTCAAACACGTGTTCACTGAAGTTTACTTTGCAATTGGATCGCAGTTTATTGAACACGCCCTGGACGGCTCTGAGCCAATAGCAGACTGGGAAGGAAACAGGAGGTGTAACCCATACTGCCAGGTGTGTAGTAACACTGGCTACTCACTGAGGAAGCAGCCAATGAACAAACACCTGAGGTTCGGGTGTATACAGGACTGTGGAGTCTAGCCTACAGGTCAATGAACTCGCGACATGTTCCTATCCCTATCTATAACACTCTAACTAGTTTATTCTTTCATGATTGGATGAACAAGATTTTGACTCGGTCCAGTTGTTTGCAGACCAATCATGAACGTACTGCTTTATGTTATCAGAATAGTCATTGGCCCAGTGAAATGGGATAGCAGCTTCATACATGCATGACAGCGAATACAATAATATAACTGTCGGACACGTGTGCAGTACGTTGAATCCTAGCAAACTGTCAACTTTTCCCGCGATAAACCATCATCTCTAATTATAATACTTCATTAAACAAAAGCAGAGACGAAATACAAGTCTTGGTAATACCTAGAATGTAGGGTTATTTGTTTTTCGCGAAAAGATTCCACGACTACTTGTAGTCCAAAACACGTTAGTTCAGAACCAGTATCGCAGTTGGATGATTTTAACTCGCACGCATCTTAAGTGTCTGCCAGCCAATCACGGAACTTCAGTTACCGGGTAACTGTAATCTGATTGGCCCAGTCGAGTAGAAAATGTCTGGGAATCTTTTCGCGAAATTCGGGTATCCCTAGCCATGCATTACAGCCGTTTTATACCTCTTTTAAAACATAAGTATCTTATTTCTCGTAAATTTTAATTCGTACCAATATTTTATTTATAAATAATAACATTGAATTTATAATAAATATGAATAGAAACAGTGCGATTAAACATGCGTGGGTTGGTAGCGCCTAGTAAGAAATAGTTCTCATTTATAATATCATTACAACTGAGTGCGCAAGAATTCGGTGCGTTGTCTTTTAGCGTAATTTTCTATACTGATTTAAGCTTAGTTTGCACTAGGTGGAGGAATATCCAGGAAGTAGAACTTTAGTAGTAGGGCTTCATAAAAGTGTGAAGTAGCTGTGAATGGATTATAACTGGGGACATCATAATTTCGCGAAAATATTTCCGCACATGCTATGTTTCAATTATCTACGAGCGTACCAGCAGTTTCCCGTTGCTTATTGGCCGCGAGTCTTTGTCAGAAGACATTTTCTTACTTGACGGGCCAATGAGAACTAAGTTACTCCGATACTGCACGGCTGTGATCAGCGGGCATACACCTAAGACGCGTAGTACCTACATCATCCAATCACGAAAGGAGATCCGAGCTAAAGTGCTATGAAGTACAACTGTCCGTGTAATCTTTTCTCGAAATTCGGGTGTCCCTAATTATACCAAAGCAAAACATTTTGTAACAGCCACGGAGTATCCCCCCCCCCAGTGAGGAGTCGCGCGCTTATGAACAGGTAAAGCGGGAGCTAGCCGGGTTCCTTCAGGAGGGCATCATCGTTGCTGCGTGAAAGACGCCGGAGACCCCGTATCTGTTAAAAGAGGAGGGGGGAGGAGGGTGTCTTGACAGCGAGAGGGCTTGACGGGGCATGGTTTCCCGCGGGGGGGGGGGGGGGGGGGTGGGGTGGCCGGTAAACCACGTGAAGAAGCACTTTAATATCCTGCGAGTGGCCTCGCCCCTTCGCCCCCGCCCGGAAATTGATATTCCCCCAGAAAGGGTTGATGGCGTCATTTCGGTGGCTGGTGGAAAGCCTTCTGGAAGGATCTCCGGGTCCGCTTCCATCGCCTTCGTGTGGTCAAAGAAACGTCGACGGCAGAGAGAGCGGAGGTGTATAGGCGGGCAGGCTGCGATAACGCGCCCCCAGCACCCTCTTCCGGCGTAACGTTGCCTACCACCCCCTAGCTCCCCCCCCCCCCCGTCGACCAGTGAAAGAAATTTCCACCCCCTGTCGCGGGGTGCGGTGCCTTCGCGAGCGATAAGCGCTCCACCAGCAACATTCTGGCCACAAGACGCTCTCCGCAGACCCCTCACCCCTGCTTCGAGTCAGCCACATTATTTATAAAGGCTGTTCACAATAAAATGAGCACTTTTAAAATCGACCTTGGAAAATAGTCACTGCCACTGCCTGCATATATTTTAACGGGCACATTAAGGGATATGCGCCCAGTAAAGTTGGTAACGATGGATGGAAAGTAGTTCCATATCTTAACGTCGAATAAAAGTGTTAGGTAACCATTTGTGATAACTTATATTATTTATTTCCCTTTCTGCTTTTTTAATGCTTAGAAGTGTAAAAACGAGCAGATTTATAAAATATTTACTTTTTTATAATAATTGTACAGTTTCACTTGACTGACGCATCAATAAAGTGATGAGGCCCGTGGCAATGTTAATCTTACACAAGGCGGAAGAAGACGCAACGTTCATACAAGTAGATCTTAAGCGGAGCTTTCAAAAGTGCTCACTTTATCGTGAACAGCCTATATAGGCTATTCACGATAAAGTGAGCACTTTTTAAGGCCCTTCAAACCGGCATTACCCACTTACAAAATATATTTTATTGCAGCCTCAGATGTTAACTTTTTAGATTGGTGAACTTAATAGGCTGCACTGTGTTTATTAGTTACATGGCCATGCTTATATTAAAAAGTGACAGAAAGACAGAAATCTGCTGAAGGGAAAAATTTAGCAGTGCCTTAAAAAGTGCTCACTTTATCGTGAACAGCCTATAGGTTGTAATGCGCCAAACATGACCAATTATAGTAGCAGTCCAATAAAATCACAGTGAATTACACAGCGTCATCTCACTCAGGGAGATTATGATGAGGAATCTAATAAGCATAATACACTAAATAAAAGTCAGCACAACTATTTTTAACCTCTTAACGTACACATTAACGTACTTGTTTCAAATGTTGCAAAAAAAAAAAAAGAAATCAGAGTGAAGAGATTTGGGATGTTCTTAACAGCGAGGTCTTGAGATCCGATGAGGGTGATTGAAGTGGCAAAAAAAAAAATGTTTGGCGAGAATGGCACTTATGATTTTCTTACAAGTGACACACCGGAGCCAATGGGAAATGTTCAGTAGATCCATGTCAGAAGAAGGAACCAATTATACAATAGTTGGTTTATCGACAGCATTTGCCAAGGAAAAGCGAAGCCTGTATTCTCGATTTGTATGGCAAATACCATGATTTCACATATTCTGCAACATGTCAGATGTGAACGAGTGTACTCCGGATAATATGTTAACACTTTCAGTGCTGTCAACGTAATGTGTAGAGACCTGCAAAATTCGCGTTATTTTTTTTAGATCAGGCTAAACTTCACAGTACTGTACATAAAGGAGACAGCGTCGTTTCTCCATTGGCTGCCGCATAGATGTGAAGTCACTCCCTTTCTGAATGAACTCCACGTGATTGGGGCACACAATTGTGAAGTGTTCATTTATTGGCGCAAAGTTACCCAGGGCGTGTCACATGAAGTATGGTCCAATGACAAACGTATATCAATGATAACACGGATTTTGCAGATACCTAGTAACATGGTGTCGCCGTATTTAACTGAGTTTTACGGAATTCACCGTAAAATTACGACCGACATCCACATGCTATAAAGATACGGCCAGAATACACGTTACTTCGCCAGTAGTTTACATAAGGCATCTTCGCAGCGTAATACAGCAACACTCGAGGTTTAAAATGCTGAAATATACGGAATGAACTGTATATATTTCTATGTAGGAAATGACACGTGATTGGGACACTTTCGACTCGTCATAATATGGGCAGTGGGCCGGCCAGTAACGAACGTTCATTAGTAAAGCGAGTGCTTCCGGTATTGAGTGAACCAACAGTACGATTCTAAACCGTATAATACTACAGGGATCAACATAACTGATTGCAATGTAGTCGTGAGTATAGGAGATTCACATCTACCTTGTCTTAATTGTCCAGTGTGGGGGGGCGGCTATCGAGAAGTAATTAAATGGTAGGTATACCAATAAGTAGGGACCTGCCAAATTCCCGTTGTTATTTGGTTACACGTTAAACTTGGAACACGTGTATCTTTGATATACGTTTGTCATTGGACCATACTTCATGTGACACGCCCGAGGTAACTCTGCGCCAATAAATGAACACTTCATAATTGTGTGCTCGAATCACGTGGAGTTCATTCAAAAATGGAGTGACTTCACATCTATGCAGCAGCCAATGGAGAAACGATGCTGTATCCTTTACGTACAGTACTGTGAAATTTAGCCTGATGTAGAATAATCTGCAGGTCCCTACTAATAAGGACACCTTCACGATAATTAGAGACATGCAAAATTCGCGTTATTATTTCGAGACACGTTAAACTACAAACACGTGTACCTTTCCAAAACGTTTGTCATTGGACCATACTTAATGTGACACATCCTGAGTAACTCTACGCCAATAAATGAACGCACCACAACTGTGCGCCCCAATCACGTACAGTTAAGTCAGAAAGGGAGTGAATTCACATTTACGCAGCAGTCAATCCAGAAACTTCGTCAGCTCTAGTGTATACAGTACTGTGAAGTTCAGCCTGATGCCAAATAGTAACGCGAATTTCACTTGTCCCTAATGATTAACTAATATTAAATTACGCCCTTAATACATATGCATCTCACAAGGTGTTGTACGCTGTTCGCGGTAAAATGAGCACTTTTCAAAGCCCTGCTTAAGATCTACTTGTATGCACGTCATGTATTCTTCCACCTTGTGTAAAATTATCGTTGTCAAGGGTCTCATCAATTTATTCATGCGTCGATCAAGAGAAACTGTAAAATTATTATAAAAGTAAACATTTTATAAATCTGCTAATCTTTATACACTTGGCCATTAAAAAAAGCATAAGGCGTAAGAAATAATTTTAATGATCAGAAATGGTTGCCTAACACTTTTTATTCGACGTTAATATATGGAACTACTTTTCGTCCATCTTTACCAACTTTATTGGGCAGATGTCACTCAGCGTGCCAGTTAAAATGTATGCAGACAAGGGCGTGACATTTTTGTAAGGTTGATTTCAATATAGCTCAGTTTATCGTGAACAGACCTTACTTACTTTCACTACAATCGGGAGTATTTTAACTTCTAATTGTTATGCTAGGATATTTTTTAGGCAGTTATTATAAGCTAAGTGTTTTGGTTGGGGAGAGATTTGGACGGCTCTCGACGTCGTGTCCTCGAGAGTCAATGACGGTGAAGCGGGGTGAAAAGCAAAGCAATTCGGTAAAAATCCGGCACCATGTATTTTTCTTTTCTTTTCTAAATTTTATCGTAAAGCTTAAAACCATGGACGAGTCTCGTAATAAATATTTTTTTAATGTAATACTGCGTGTAAACTATTTTTTAAAATGATTTTTTAAAGGTGTTAATTTTGTACAGTTTTGAAACTTGTATGTGAAGAAATATGATTTTTAAAAATTCCTACACCTCCCCTTATTAGTTTTTCTACATTGAAATATCACTTTATTGCACTTTCGTCGCACTACTATGAAACGTCGAAAGTAAGTTCACAGTGACAAAATGACGGGTGGGTTCCTTTGATGTGTATCATTATCTGATTGGCTACGTGAGCCTGTGGGCGAGTAGGTTACCAGACGCTGATTGGCGAACGACGTTGCACCAGACAGTAGCTAACCGATGACACTGTTTTGGAGGCGTGGGCGTCTGGAGTTGGCGGAACAAATACTCTGCTACATACAGTGCGGTGCCGAAGCATTTCTGCAATGTGACTGGCTCCCGTAACCTGTGACGTCAGTGCCGATGAATAGACTAAAGATAAGGTAGACCGCTTATTTGTCTTCTGCGCATGTACCCAACATCGACCTATTCCAAAAGAACACAACTGTCAAAGACACACGGTCAACATTGATGAAAGTGTTTATTTATATCTTAAATATCAAGTGACAAGCACTATTTTATGATTAAAATACTTTTACTAAATTGAGTGTAATCAAACTGTATTACAAATTGGTTAGATTAAATATACACATATCTCAAAGCATTTGTTTAAAAACAGTTTTCTAACCTAAAATCCAAACCATGCCGTTTTGGCTAGACGTGTTGGTATAAAAAAAGTTCAATGTTGGGACATGGAGATTGGCTGTGCGCAGCCAGCGAGATCGGTCTACCTCTTCTTTAGTCTACGTGCCGTTGTGCAGTGCAGTGCTGACCAAGTTAATCAACTTTTAACTCGAGGATCGGCAGCCGATCAGCAGCCGTCAGCCGTTTTCATTTACGTCTAAGGAAAGTCGTCAGAAGGCGGTGGCTCATCCGTCATCCCGTGCAAAGTTAAAGTTTGGTTAATATTGGACTGTTGAACGGATAGAAAATAGAAATTTCCCTGCGACTGGGTTAATATCACGTGACCGCTGGACGGACGGACGACTGATGGATGCAACAGACTATAGCAATCAGAGATGACCATTAATTCTATCCGTCCGTCAAAACCTTGGCAAGCTTTGACTTTCGACGGACGAACGGATGAAATTACAGCCTTCTAAACTTCCACATTTTGTTACTCGTTCAACCAGAGTTCTTTACAAGGCTGTGTAGTGTGTGCGGTGTTTTGGTTTTTGCTGTCTTTTGTTTTTACATGTTTGTATATGTTACTGTAAAATAAAATTAAGTTACATTTTTCCTGAAGAATAATTGATAATTACGGTCGGAAACACGAGTTCCATTTCTGTAATAGTAAAAATAATAAAATAATGCTGCTATGAAATTTTTTTTACATCGATAAATTACTATTACGTACGTGTATGGTTGTTTTTAGTACTTAGAAACACAATATCGCAAAAGATTTACATTTTTTATGTGGAGAATTTTTTCCTATTTGTAAACAGTTTTGTTTTTATTAGCTTGCAGCAATGAACTTTCGACGAACGTACGAAGTTTGGTTGTAAATCGCCCGGCTGGGGACGGACGATCGTATGACGGACGGACCGTTGTAAATCCTGCCTATTTACTATCAAGTCCAGCCTTAGTGGCTATTCCGCCTCTCTATACTTCAGTTCTCTGTGAAATTACGTACTTGTCCGTAATTTCTTGGAGTTTTTTTTCCAACGGTGTACGAGTAGGAAGTTCTGGAGGAGACTGGAGCTCGCCTGCTACCTGAAAAGGTCACTGGGGACTCCACTAATGACCCCCGCGGGACAAAGAAAGGAAGTTATGGTGTCCACAATCAGCTTCGTATGGATTAGCAAAAGAGCCGAGCGAGAGAAAGAAAAAACAAGGGGGGGGGGGGGAGGTTGGTAAATGCCGGAGTCCTTGCGATCGAGCAAAGCCTCGAGGCCGCCGGCGAGCCCTTCGCGGCCGGAGTAATTTGTTCGTAACGCGCCTTACTTACACTATGTTAGCCCCGAAATTAATTTGCGCTGCGGGATAATGATCGTTGCTCCGCGCGACGCTTAATGACACCGCATTACGGTAGAGGGGGCGGGGGAGGGGATATTTTAATTAATAGAGCATCGGCCACAGAGAGTCTCGGCCCTGCCGAGGAACCGGCAATCTTCAAAACTGTACCTATGTCGGTTCATACACGGGGCAGCGGCAGCGTTGCTAACCATCCGGAAATTTCCGTACACATAGAGGTTTTTTTTTTTTTTTGTTAAGGGCTGTTCAAGGTAAACTGAGCACTTCAGAACGCCCTCCTTAAGATCTATTTGTATGCGTGTTGGGGATTTTTTTCACCATGTGTAAAATTTACATTACCATGAACCTTGTCACTCTATTCATGCTTCAGCTAAAGTGTAACTGTGAAATTACGATAAAAGTAAATATTTCACAAATTTTTCGATTCGTACACTTTTAAACATTAAGAAAACAGAAAAAAAAATTCACATTTTACACATTTTTATAGACTATTCACTGTAAAGTGAACGCTTTTAAAAGCCCTCTCATTTGGAATAATAATCAATAAATATATTTTACATTAGTCTTAGACGCTAACTTTTGTGTGCGGTGTAAGTAATGAACACACTCGTGTTCATTACTTACACTGCAGTATATATTTTAAAAGGTGGTAAGAGGATGAAATATGGATGAAGGGTAAAAGTAACTAAGTCGTCGAAAGTGCTCACTTTACCGTGAACAGCCTATACCTAAACCTTTAAATTAAACGTTAAGACGTAGAACTACATTTCCTCCGTTGATACCAACTTTACTGGGCGCCCAGTGTCATTTACTGTGCCCGTTAAAATAATTGGACTTAAGGGCAGTGACATTTCTCAAAGGTTGATTTCAAAAGTGCTTACTTTGCCATGGACAGCCTATAAAAAGAGATGTACGTAAAATATAATGAATGTACGGCCAATAGACTAAATATAAGGTAATGTTCACATTTGCATGTTGTCGATTCATAACACTAAAATTTGCATGTTGATCATCTGTTTAATATTTTGAATAGTAACTAAATTACAACAAATGTTTGGAAAAAAAATTAGTAAGTATGCAGGTTTACATATTTTAATACAATAATTATGTATGCAATTTAAATTAGATCGCCGAGCGAGGTGGCGCAGTTGTAACTCACTGGACTCGCATTCGGGAGGACCCGGGTTCGAATCACGGTCCTGCTATCCTGATTTCGGTGTCCCATGGTTTTCCGAAATCACTCCAGGCGAATACTGGGATGGGTCCCCAACAAAGGCCATGGCCGATTCCTTCCCCAGACCCTCTTCCCTGCGCAACTTGCACCGTCTCTAATGACCTCGCTGTCGACGAGACTTTAAGCTTAATTACCTACCTACCTTAGATTTGTAGATGTATATAAAACATTTTTGTTTGTATAATATAAAACTGGAATTAGGTCGATATGTATGAAATCTTGCTTTATAGCTATAGTCGCACGTTATGTAAATTTCATAAACAGTATAGTTTAATATGTGTGTTTGTAAATATATTGCCCTATTTACAGTTATGTTTCAACACCTATAAATAAATTTGATGATTTATCGCGGGAATAGTTGACTGCTAGGATTCAACGTACTGTGCATATTTCCTCCAATTTAAATTTTTTATTGGCCGTCGTGCATGTATGAAGCTACTAAACAAATTAACTGGGCCAATGAGGATTCTTGTACTATAAAGCAGAACGTTTGTGATTGGCCTGATTATGGTTTGTTATACCATACATTTAGCACTTTAGATTGAGGGGTAGTTAATCACAACGCACAAGATTCAAGTTAAAGGAACAAATAAATGCCGACAGTAAGCAGTAACTCAAAAGTGCTCATTTTACCATGAACAGTTCATAGTCTAATTTATAGAGACCTGCAAAATCCGCGTTATTATTTGACGACAGGCTGAACTCCAAAATAGCATATGTTTTTTCCACTGTCCACGATGGCAGACAACTTGTGTAGCTCGTCCCAAGATCACTTTGAGCCAATAGTAAACGCTCTGAGGTTGAGCAACCAATCTCCATTGAAGCAATGAGCTTGATATACTAGGGCCATCTGTTTTTCCGCGAAAATATTTAATGCTCAAGCTAGAATTCAGCTTCTTACGTGCAAGCTTGCAAATTTCCTATTTCTTTTGGTTGTGTTTCTGTGTGAGAGGACATTTTATACTCAACTGGGCCAATCAGAGTTAAGTTACGCTGATACTGAACGCCCGTGATTGGCTGGCAGACACTTAGAACGCGTGCAGGTTAAAACCATTCGACCGCGATGTTGGTTCCGAACCAACGTGTTTTGGAATACAGCTAGTTTTGGAACCTTTTCGCTAAGAACAGGTGGCCCTGCTAATAAATACTATTTGTTCGGTTCAGCATCGTTATAGGCACAGCTACGAGTACTTCGCGAATTAATTCGGTGGCGAGGTGGATTTCAAACAATTGGCCTTTCCTCCTTCCATTGTGATTGAACGGCAGAAACGCCCTGTTTAAATGTGAACCATTAGTAAGCAGGGAGTTGTAAGTGTGTTTTGGACACTCCTGTACAAAGGACTCACATCGCAGCAACCAATAGGCAAACGGTGGTATCTCGAGTGTATATAAGACTGTAAAGTCTAGCCTGCTGCCACATCAATTCGCGAAATACCCACGGCTGTAGTTATAGGCAGGGCCAGTGATTTTTTGCGGAAAAATCGGACCACACAGTAGACTTCAATACTATGTATACACACCGGCTGTTGTTATAACTCCATTGGTGCAATTACCGCATTTGACCCAGCCACTCAGGATTACGTGACTATGGCACCGAGCCTTCGTGATTCGTGCGCAAAGAATTAACACGGACCAGAACATGATTTATCCAATCAAGAAAGCTTTGAATTGCATTTTGTCTTGAAATATTTTTGCGAAATATCACTGCCCCTAGTTATAGGTAGAGACTCGAGAATTTCGAGGGTTCCTTTTCCAGACAAGTTGGAATGCACACGCTTATACGTTAATGTTACTTTTGTAATTGGTCGACGTGTTGTTTGACACATCCTGGAGATAAATGAGCCAATAACAAACATGCAATAAATTGTGCGCCCAACCACCGCCTTTTACTACCACAATGAGAGCATATAAGATTGTGAAGTCTACCCTACAGGTCATTGCACTCGCGAATTTCTCGGATCTCTAGTTATAGGTGTACTTGAATATGGCGACGGCTTTGAAACTAGCAGGCTAATAACTAACATTCATTGATGAAAATGACAATCTCTCTGTGGACAAGTCGCAAATGAACAGAAGGTTTGGGGAAAACAACATATAACAGCCACACAGCCACAGACACGTGCTGATATTTCGCATCCAACCTGTTGCCAGGTATAATTTCCTCACGTATCGAGATTTGTGCGGCGCTTAACCTCTTGGTCTTGAGAGCCCATGAGGGCGAAACGAAGTGAGTATGAAGCAGCGTTAGAATGCAAGGGCGGGGGGAAAGGGAGATACCCAAGAAAACCCGCCGATCAGTGGCTTCGTCCAGCACGATTCCCATATGCGAAACTCCCAAAGCGACCCTGCAGGGCATCGAACCTGGTTCGTCTTGGCGGGAGGCGAGTAGTCTAACCCCTAAACCACCGCGGCCCCACCAAAGCAGTAGAACTTAGAAAGTTACACAATGAAGCCTAACTTCTTACCGCTGCAGCTCCACAGTAGTAGAACATTTGAATATGGAAAAATTATTTCTCACACATGTATTTCAACTTTGATTCCAAATAACGTATGTTTAACATTTATCTCCGCAGACTTCCTGCTAAAAACTATTTAGATAAAAAAACTATTTATATTTTTGGCAGCAGTATCTTTATTGTGCCAGTTAGATTTTTTTAAGTTATCTGCTTAATATATACGTCCAACTGCTTCAATTTTTCACCGTGCAAACCCCTTAATACTCGTAAACATGAAGCAGGTAACTAACATCAGTTAGCCACGGACTTTGGCGAGTCAACACGAAGCAGTGATCGCCGATATAATCAGAAGTGATTATTACTGCAGAATTTAGGGTAAAGGCTGTTCACGGTATAGTGAGCATTTTTGCAATAAACCGTTGAAAAATGTCACTGTCCCTTCCTGCATACGTTTTGACGAGCGCACTGGCGCGTACGCCCAGTTAACTCTTCGAGGTCGGCATAAATTTAAAAGCACCGAAGACAAGGTAGAAATGGCGGCCTATATTGTCCACTACAGCAATTTTAGTTGTGTTGGTCCCTGTATTTCCATTTACCATCGTCCTATTGGTGATGAAACGTTTTCATTTCAGAAATTATTTAAAAGTACAATATTATTCTTATAAATTGAAACGTTGGCTAGTTATAATTTTATACTTAGACTCCGATAATGCCAAGCGAAATATTAAAACTATATAATGGTGAGATTTGTTTTCAAGGGAAAATAAATTCTCATATAAATGTATCCTCGAATATATACGTGCATACCTCTCAAATAGATAAGTTGGCAACGATGGAGAGAAAGTAGTTTCATGTCTTAACGTTGAGTTAGAAGTGCTGGGCATACATGTTCATCTACGTCCCATGCGCCCTCAAGGAATAACATTCCGCCTTATTTCTGACAAGAGGGGACTTTTTGACTTGAATATGTCTTTAAATTTGCGACCATAGTGAGAGGCAATCCAGAAAATCCGATGATAAAAAAATCGGGGGATAAAGTTGGGCATTTCAGCCCCGAATCTATCGTCTACATTCAAAATCCAATTACATCACTCGATTGCCAAAGGATCAAAGAATACATTGCGTCGAGTAACGACTGCGAAGCATTGCGCACTGTGGCCTGAGGAGGGCCGAGGGGGGGTGGGGGGGGGGGGTTTAATCTTGAGTTCGTTTCACACATCCTATAACTTCCCCGTAGTATAACTTTTGACTAGGAGAAGCTACGACGCTCGTTTAAGTTTCAATCGACAGCTCTCGTCAAGATCAATCGATTACGCGTATAAAAACATTTTTTGTGGCGTGGTTATGGT
Source organism: Dryococelus australis (assembly GCA_029891345.1). Taxonomy (NCBI): domain Eukaryota; kingdom Metazoa; phylum Arthropoda; class Insecta; order Phasmatodea; family Phasmatidae; genus Dryococelus; species Dryococelus australis. Next base: position 22,132,696 of record CM057006.1, on the reverse strand, counting down.
GAAATTGTATGGTTTTAATGCAAAAACTTATAAAAACTTAACACAATTTCCCCCTATACTCGTCAAAAAGCGAAGTCGAAATACAGAAATCGTATACGGTTGGAAAGAGCATCTCAAATGCAATTCAGTAATACCCATAAAACCCCATATGATTGAGTGAGGCGGTGCCGAGAACGTAAAATAAACATCAAGGCGTCCGAGCGCGTTAACTTAGACGTATTCACCCAAAACAAACGGCCGTGCCCCCAACACAGCCAAACCCAATTTTTTTCTGTCACATGCACGAGATTGTTTCTCTTCTGTTTATTATGCCGTTCTTTGCCTATGCTGTGTCCGTATCCACACCGCAACCCTGCGATCTAGGAAGTGGCTTCGAGGTCCCTAGAGCTCAGGACGGTGACGTCAGCACAGGACGGCGATAGAGCATACCTCTGTATCTATCCTCCCGCCTCCAGCCCCACCGGACAATTGTCACCAGGCCACTTTCCGGGGGTCTCCGCCCCACACCTTCCCCAGGCACTCACCATTCCGCTCCGTCCAAACATTTCCACTCTCTGGAGAACCAAGCACATCGCAAGATGTTAGGGAGGGAGGAGGGGGGGGGGCTATTCTCAGCACTACCTTTCTACTTTCGACAAGAGGGTTAGACCTTCTGCAGCGCGTTTACACAGGGAAAGTTCAAAGGTGAGACCAGCTGCAGGTCACAGGGTAGTTAACCCTTCCATGCCAATCGTCTGCATGATGCACAGGAAGCCTACATTTGACCATTGCTGTACTCTACGAGGCTTATGCCGTGTCCGAATTGGCATATTTTGTAGACAAAGTGATCACGTGACCCGATTTTGTATGAAAAAATGCTGACGTATTTGGCAATTTGGTATTTAGTATTTTGTATCTACCGGATGTTAGCAAAAATACAAAATGACAAAATCAGCGCCATGTTTGTTTTTACTTTAAAAACACATGCGGGAATGCGTAAATAAAATGACTTTTAAAACATAAAATACACTGGGCGTGTTTTAAAAAGCAAAAACTATTTTTAAGTCGTTACTGAATAATTAATTATTTTAATATTTACTAACGTATTCGTAGTATTCCAGTGATTGCAGGAATATTACGCATTTTTAAAGCATTAAATTTAGATAAAAATATTTTGCACTGTTAATGTAATAATGTGTTACCGCGAGTGCTAAACAAGTGACTGCCGACGACGTCCAAATTGATACCTACCAAATCACGAATTTACAAAATAACGAAACAACAAAATTTGTCAATTCGGACACGACCTCAGTGTCCAATGATCTCTCCTGGGGGTAACCGATTCCTAAACTGCACTACGTTATGACTGGTTCATATCACTGACAAGCGACAACCAAACACAAAGACTATTTCTGATTGGCTGTGATAATGAAACAAGTTCTTTGCCAGCTTAAATACGGCACGGGCCAAAAAAATTTCAAAAAATTTCCAGATGTTACGGGAACGGTATAAATATTGCGCAGGCCTCCAAGCCGTGATTGGAGTAGGGGGTTTATGAGTAAATGAGTGGCTGAGTTCCGAACGATATAAGAACGGGCAGTGGGAGAGGTGACCAGCGGAAGGGAAGTCTGCGACTGCGAGTATCAAGCAGCGAAGGGTGCGGCTGGCAGGCTGGACTATTGGACTAGGTGCGTGAGTGAAAGACATTATAAATGATGGCAACAGATAGACTGAACACGTGTTAATAATGAGTATGAACTAATTGACTGCAACCAACAGACATAATTAAGAAGGACGTTAACCCTTTGAGGAGTCTGCACGTACATACTCGGGCAACGTTTATTTGGAATTTTCTTTCCTCTTGAAAACAAATCTCCCACTTCTATGGTTTTGTTGTTTCGCTGGACTCTATGGGAAACTAAGTAAAGAATTAGCGGCTCCATTGGCCGACGGACAGACAATAATAAACGTTGCGGAATATCGTAAGCGTGTCCGGCGTAGCCAGGACCAATAGGAAGAGGGTAAATAGAAATAGAGAGACGAACACAACTCGTATTGGTGTAGTGTAGAATATAGGCAGCTCACTTGAAGCTTATCATCAGGGAAAGTAAATCTGTGCCTTCCTAAACAGTTAATTAGAGTTGAAATTGTCATTAAATATTGCGTTCACTGTTAAATAAAAAGCGCAATAGTGGAGAAAGATAATTTAAACTGTAAACAATAGTGGAGTGAATAGATTATAAATAAAATTCAGTTTATTTTATTATTTTTATTAAGACCTCCATCTCTCACGAACTCTCTGATATGCCCCTCAGGCGTCTGCCGTGCAACAATAAGTGTGTCCAGTGTTGTGCGACTCAAAAGGACAGCAGTGAATGAGAATACAAAGACCAAATGAAACGATCGTCATGAAGTCATTAATATAGGTGACCTACTTGTAGCTCGTGTCAACTGTCAGTAAACCTGTACCACACTTGAAGTGTTATGCTTTTTACCCTATAATTCGGTATGAGGTGAGCCTATAATTCGGTATGAGGTGAGCCGTCGTAAAAAATACGCTCCGAGAAATATTTTCGTAAGATTTTTACATCGTTGTATACGCACATACTGCGGGAAAGCACGAATGGTAAATTTATTCAAATGTGTAGTGAAGTTCCTAACTGTATAAACTAGTAAGTAGGGATATGCGAAATTCGCGTTATTATTTGGCATCAGGCTGAACCTCACAGTACTGTGTGCACTAGAGCCAGCGTCGTTTCCCCATTGGCTGCTGCATAGATGTGAAGACACTCCCTCTCTAACTGAACTACACGGGATTGGGGCACACAATTGTGAAATGTTCCTTTATTGGTGCACAGTCACCCAGGGTGTGTCACATAACGTATGGTCCAATGATAAACGTGCTGCAAAGGCACACGTGTTTCAAGTTTAACATGTTCCCAAATAATAACGCGTATTTTGCATGTCTCTACTAGTAAGTTATATATACTATTGTAGCCTGAATTACGGTTAAGTCCATGCTATTTATAAGTTAAAAGCTTCCGTGACAACTTATGAAGTTTGCCGACAAAAATTCACAGCCAACATCTTACGGGGCAGTTACACTTTTAAGGCTGAACTTGTTGGTGTGATTGTGTTAGTGTAGCCATATTTATAGAGGCAAGTTTCGTGAGTTAGTTGTTATTACTTTATTAGGTAAAATACATAAAAAATGCCAGTAATCATCCCTAAAAGCAGACACTGCAAACAAATTGGATAGCTTATCGATGAACTAAGATTTCACTACAAAGGACGGATGGTGTAATAAATTCACTGAACCGATAAATTTCGTGAGTTATCGAGTTGCAAGATCCAGGAATAAATTTGCACTCGCGTGTTAAACAAATCGCCTTCTTGCTGCACTAAAAGACGATCATGCCGCCCACTGATAAATTACGATCCGATATGCAAAATACTCCAGGGCGGAGCCCACAGAAAATACATTTCTTTTGCTATCTGCAAGCCAGAAAATTAATAGACTCGTCGCCCTCCATTGCGTAGAAACGGGTTTTCAACTTCCATTTTCGAGTGGCGAATAGCCAGCTAAAACGTGTTTCAAAATATTGTTTCCTATTGCCACGTGAGTAGTACCCCACATCTGATTAATCGGAGTATCAATTTGATATCAAATTAACTGAAAGGGTTAATCCAAAAGGGTCAATCCTTAATCCGTTTTTAATCTGATCAAAAAATTATTAATCCGATCTTAAGGCGATCAAAAATGGAAAGGATTAATTTTATTGAAAGGCTTAAATGCATTGAAAGGGTTAATTATTTTTCGTGAACTTCTTTCTTTTTTTGGGTGAGGGAGGGGGTAACAGGAGCTCTGTGCGATGTTGACGGTGTGGTGGTCTGCAGGCGGATGACCAGAGTGGTGGGTTGCAATGTTTTATATAGGGGTAGAGTTTTGTGCAAGAGTGGGCTAAGGCTATTTTTTTTCTCATTTTGAGGTGTTTGTATGGATGTTGGTGATAGATAGAAGATTTTTACGAATATATTTAACACACGAGATAAATTCAAAGTGTTTAAACAATTTCTAAGAGTGACCTAAGTGTGAATTTTGTTTTTTTTTTTTGTTTTTTTTTTTTTTTTGCGGGATATCACTCATAGACGGTGGTGGGAGATAGGCGACTTTAAAAGATGCGATTTACATGCTAAACGATCTATTTTCGTAATGTAATTAAACATTACAGAATTTCAGAGTGTACTACGTATGAATAAATTACATGCACCGAAACAGAAATATCAAACGACTACTTGAATAAAAAGTGGAATTACGTAAGTCTTAAATGTAACGTGAGTCTCGAGCTTAGAAATATAATTTACACGAGAAAGAATGGTAACTATGTAAATAATATCTAATGTCGACACATGCAAACTCACTAAACGAAATCCTGCTATGAAATTACACAACGCAGGGTCTTTAAACGAGTTCTATGTATCAATGAATAACACGAGAGACAAGTGCAAAATCAGTAAACAAAATCCAGCTAGGCAGTCTTCCTAAACACATTAAAAATTTTACACGATTCAGCCTCTGAATACGATTTAAATCAAACACAATCATGTAGCTAAAATATTAAAATAAGTCCATTCGAAGTATCAATGAGTAGCAATTACGTCGAGCTGTGAGTAGATATGTGTAGCGCATCCAATAAGCAAGTGAGTATAATTTACGGTAAAGATTTATGAAATTCACTGCAATTGTTAACACAAACGGTATTTTTGTAGACCGACATCAGAAAAACACATAATGAAATGGCTCCAGGAGTTCCACGAAATAGCACCTCCGTCCACCTCGGAGGTCACTTGAAGAGTGAGTGGATGCTATGACGTACGACTGGAGCGCGATCGGAGGCTGACAAGCAACTGATTTGAAATTTTTGACTACCAGAAAATCTACCAAGGTAGTATTAATGAGTTATTAACCACAAACAATTTAATTATAACTTCATGAATGTTAATTATTTCACATTAAATTAAAGAAAAAAACTTATCCTGCTGCCATGTTTGAAATTGACAATTTCAATTCCCTGAGAAGGGGGGGGGGGGGGGAATAATTCTCTCGCATTATTTAACGACATATCGAAAGAACTGGTTTAACACTGTGAATAAATGTTTGTATCGTAAAAACTGCATTTTAAAATAAATCATTTTTAACAAGCAATAAAACTTTCTGTTGAAGATTAGCGTGAGGTTTGTGTCGAAACCGATGGTATCTCGGTTTAATTATGACAAAGATTAACTTAAAATGGAAATGGCACATACTTAATGAGAAAATATAGCCACGATGTAACCGGACGAAATTAGTATACAATATTCCTCGAATAAAAACAATGAAATCGATTACTTATCACAAATGCAGTATATCGATCCGAAAAGAAAAAAAGTTAGTACACGAAAATGTGTACTTTCCAGACAAACTACTTTTATATAAAATCGCTTATATTATAAAAGGAAAATCGCGGCTATCGCTGGAGATGAAGGTAGGTGCGATGCGCGCTAGTGCATAGTTTGAGCTAACCCTCGATGGTGACCTCGTCGGCCGCCAATTGTCTAGAAGTGTGGTGTTTATGAAGGAGATGATGACTAACATGTCCGTCTCCTGCAAACGTACATGAGCGACTGAAGTTGGCGCCGAGGATGTCAGTGATACTGTTGAAGACGTTCATTCAACAAATGCTGTGAAGAAGGCAGAAGGCATCAACAACAACACTCATTACATATTTACCGAAGACCCGAATGAACTTGTCAATAAACTTAGATATTTATTGCAGTTTAAAAAACACGATGAATATTACAGAATAAAAGATATGGTTTTCATTATAACGACACTTAAGGAACGAGGTTACATCGAATGAAACAAACATCCAAGAAGTATGAGAATACATTTTAGTTAACACTATTTCTTAACCTAAAAAAGTAATTAATTCAAGTAAACATTGCGTGATAGGCATATGTTTCAATTTGAAATATCACGTCTTCCTCAAAACCAATGAAATTGTTTGAATTTGCTTGGAGTGTTAATAAGGTTTGAGGAATAAAGTATGGTTTGTGGAATAAGAAAGCCTTATTTGAGTTCTAAACAGACATATTTGAGGAATAAAGTATGGTTTGTGGAATAAAAAAGCCTTATTTGAACACTAAACAGACATATTTGAGGAATAAAGAATGTTCCGAGGAATGAATTTGAGGATTAAGAAACTGACAAACACCATATAACCAGTATTAAAATTTTTGGTATGTATGTTTGTGAAGTGCCCTATACTTATTGGTGCTATTATTTTTGTAACCTCCTGTACTTGGTTGTGTTGAAATGTTGTACATAAATTTTTCGATCATACTGTATTTGAATATATTTTGAAACAATTGTCTAATATGTCCTATGTGTTGTAACATTCTGTAGTTTCCTAATTTTGTAAATAAAAAATGTTTTAAAATTAAATTTTTAAGTTTATTTAACCTATTCCTTATTAAAAGCTCCCAACTCGAAAGTGTGCTCACCCACACTCGCCACTCTCACTCTGGCACACTCTGGCTCACTTTAGCGAATTGAGATTTGTGCCCTATCTGTAAGCCTTCGGTATTATTTCTCTGACAGAAAAGGTAATAAATAGTGGAAAATTAAATATTGCTGTCATTTAACTTTCCTCAAATAAATGTACAATATTTTATGAAATAGAAACTTATTTTAATTCGTTACATTTTTGCATGATTATTCGCAAATAACAGTATTTGATCACATGTACACAATTAACCCAAATTAAAAGTAAACATAATATAATGTATTATATTCCATATCAAATGGAATACTTTTGTTACACTTTTACAGTCGCAATGATTAAGTTAAGTCGATAAAGTATTTCTAACACTGGTTTAGAAACAACAAAATATATGTCTGGATATTTGAGGTTAGACTTGAAAACAACATGGTTGCCAGAGAGAGTGCGAGAGTGAGCACCGAGTGTACATTGTCGTTCACTCTCCCTCTCGTGCCCTCTCCTCAGTTAGGACAACAGAGGGGACTCTCTGTGACGTCAAGAGTGAGCGAGAGAGTACTCTATCGGCGAATTGAGACACGTCCTTAAAAGCCCCATATTAAAATTAAAAAAAAAAAACGGAATTCAAGTATCGGATTATTTCCTATGTATAATTATTTCAAATTCCAAATACCAGTTCACAATCTTCCAGTAACGCAGAGTCACTAACAGTCAGCCTAACGAGACAAACGAAACAGAACAGCGACGCAGTAGTTCATTTATTATTCACGTCTTAAAACTCGCATCGCGAGAGAGCATGAATAAGACATCAGGGAAGTTTATTCCCTCCTGACACCCTACCGACCTGCCACACCGGCAGAAATAATTTCCTTGTAAGCGGGCGATATTGTTCATCCTGTACGTGTATCTTTCAGTGTCCCAATAAGATGTTATTTCCTAAAGGCTGTTCACGATCAAGTGAGCACTTTTGAAATCAACATTATAAAAAAGTCACTGACCCTACCTGCATATATTTTAACGGGCGAACTGAGTGACATGCGCCCAGTAAAGTTGGTAACGATGGATGGGAATTAGTTCCGTATCTCAACGTGGAATAAAAAGTGTTGCCTAACCATTTGTGATAACTTAAATTATTTCTTTCGCTTTCTGTTTCTATAATGCATATTAAGTGTAAAAATTACCAGATTTGTAACATATTCGCTTTTATAATAATTCCACCTTTTCACCTGACCGACGCATGAACAAAATGACGAGGCCCATGGCAATGTTAATTTTACGTAAGGCGGAAGAATACACAACGTACATACAAGTAAATTTCAAGCAGGGCTTCCAAAAGTGCTCATTTTACCGTGAACAGCGTATACGTAGAAAAATATAGGCTACAACCCATACTGTCAATTTGAATATTTTACCTTTCGAGCGTCGCTGTCGTAATATTACGTTGCACAGAACCTCGTGAGTGCCGTTCGTAAAGAAACCGCCAGTATCTTCAAATAACGCGCGTGTGGAAATGTTACGACCAACCCCAGGTATAGCCCACTCACGGTTGCTTTATATTTTTCTGAAGCCCTGCTAAAGTTCTACTTCCGCCTCGTGTAAACCGAGCTTAACTAAATCTAGAAATGAATAGGATATCGCACCGAATTAGTGCACACTCATTCGTACTAATATTCTGCATAATACCTATTTCTTACTAGGTGCTACCAACCCATTTGTTTTCTCGCTGTTTCTGTTTATATTTACTTTAAACTAAATATTATATTTTATGAATTAAATATAGGCCAAACTTAAATTTAACGAAAACAATTATACTTTTATGTTTAACAGATGTATAAAACGGTTGTGGTGCGTGGCGTATCTAGGTAATAAGCAAACACGTCATAGCTGGGATGATTTTTCAAAGGTTTCATTCAAAAATTGTAAAGAAAACGCTAATAGACTATAACGTAATGTTACTTTGGCAGCACTCAAAGTGTTAAAGGCCGTAGCTAATTATCATACGTGCCCCAGTGTAAGCATTTGTGTATATTATAATTTACAAAAAAATCTATGGAATATTAGATTATAAAGCTTTTTTCAGGGCAGAAACAATAGGCGATATTATGTTGCAAATTCTTAAATTTGGTTATTTTAACATAAAAGCGGTCGATGAAAGGTTTCAGAGTTGGCAAAATTGCTGTAAGTAGACAGCCTCTGTTTACAAAGTTTATTCAAATACACTAGAGACAGATACTGGACAGCTGTATACAAATAACATAGACGTGTGTGTGTGTGTGTAGGAATTCTACTTCACTTTCTATTAATCGGATTATCGATTTGATATCAAATTGTTTGTGACCCAATTAATGCGTAATTATTCTAACAAAAATTGGATTATTGTTAATCCGCAAATCTTAATCCGATAAAATTAATGTGATTAATTGATTGACAGATGGATAAAAAAAAATTAAATTGTTAACAATATTTTTGTGTGATTGTATATATTTGGTATGTGTGCTAAGGGTCCTTTATTTTATTTTTTGTTTGAGAGCGGCAGCATCTATGTTCAGCCTTGGACGCCTGACGTACTGAGGCGTGATGAGATGGGGAAGAGGGTGTATATCTATGTATTGTGTGACATTTAACAAAGGTATTTAGGAGGGGCATAGGAGTTTCTCCCCTTTTGCCGTCTGGCTGGCGATCGATGGAGGGCGGGGGGGGGGGGGGGGGGGGGAGAGCACCACCAAGTCACGTGCAGCACTACCGGAGTCTCTAAGTCGACTGAAGTTATGCGAAACGGCGTATTGGGAAATAACGGAAGTATAGTATTATATTGAAACTGAATTAGACGCAAAGAATACGATTTACCCTGAAATCCACAACGGCAGTTGGCTAACCTGTCCCGTATGCTAGCAATATATACAGAGACTCGCAGACAACGGATCAACTACCTCACCTATTCACTCCTCGACGAAAAGAAGATCTTTGATTAACTAGACGCGAGAGAAAAGTGAAGGAATCATGCCAAGTCCAGACGAATTACAGCCAACGGAGCCTATTTCCACGTCAAAATTAAAACCCAATTATCGCCCCAACAATCCTGGTGTTATAAAGATTGCAAACGAGGACCGACTTAATAGAATTATACCTACAACGTAGCCATAAAGGTATAGTGGCAATAGGTGTTACTATTATTAGATTTCCGGAAATATTTCAAAACTTATTTATCATTTGTTAGTAATATATCTTCCACTTCTGAAACATTGAAAATTAGTTTTTGTCGTTTAAGTTTTGGCTATTATTAAATAAACTTTCCTGAAAGAAAAGCAAGTTTCGTCTTCATATCCACCATGTTGGTATTGTATTATAATCAATAGAATGTAGTATGAAACAGAGGTAATGCTATCTGCTGGCTGGATATGACAGCACCGCCAGATTTTCTCGCAGAAAACTTCAAGCTGACAGATATTGGTTACTAACGTATTCTGAAAAACAGTGTTTTAAACTACAGATACAATGCTGAATATTTTAGGGACAGGCTGCTGAATAAAGGCCCTACGGGCACCTCTTAAAATAATGAGAAAACAGAAGTCAACCGAAGCTCACTACTGCTGTGCATACTTAGGGTTGGAAGTGACATATAGGCTTTTAACTAGGGAGTCCCCTTAAATATTAATGAGGAAACAGAAGTCAACCTAAGCTCACTACTGCTGTGCATACTTACGGTTGTAAGTGACATATAGGCTTTTAACTAGGGAGTCCCCTTAAATATTAATGAGAAAACAGAAGTCAACCGAAGCTCACTACTGCTGTGCATACTTACGGTTGGAAGTGACATATAGGCTTTTAACTAGGGAGTCCCCTTAAATATTAATGAGGAAACAGAAGTCAACCTAAGCTCACTACTGCTGTGCATACTTACGGTTGTAAGTGACATATAGGCTTTTAATTAGGGAGTCCCCTTAAATATTAATGAGGAAACAGAAGTCAACCGAAGCTCACTACTGCTGTGCATACTTACGGTTGGAAGTGACATATAGGCTTTTAACTAGGGAGTCCCCTTAAATATTAATGAGGAAACAGAAGTCAACCGAAGCTCACTACTGCTGTGCATACTTAGGGTTGGAAGTGACATATAGGCTTTTAACTAGGGAGTCCCTTAAATATTTTGTGTTTCAACCATAAACACTTCCGTGCCTCTGATTAAGTGGTTGCTTTTATTTAAGAACTAGAGTGAGTGAAGAGATTTGGGCGGATCTTAACAGCGAGGTCTTGAGAGCCGATGTGGGGTGATTATGGAGCGGCGCCGGAATGAAAGGGCGGGGGGGGGGGGGAACGGGAGGTCCCGAGAAAACCCGCCGACCAACGGTATCGTCCGGCACGATTCCCACTTGCAAATATCCGGTGACCCGGCCAGGTATTGAACCCGGTTCGCCTCGGTGGGAAGCGAGCGGGCTAACCGCTCAGCCACCGTGGCCATCTTAAGAACTTGAGAATATCCCTTCTCTCTCTTGTCTCAACCCACAGATACATCTGGATAAATCCAGTTCACTGTAAAATGAGCACCTTTGAAAGCCCTGCTTAAGATCTAATTGTATACTCGTTGTGCATTATTCCACCTTATGAAAAATTATCCCTGCCACGAGCCTCATCTCTTTATGCATGCGTCGGTCAAGTGAAACTGTGTAATTAATGGGAAAGTAAATATTTTATATGCTCCTTTTTACATTCCAATGCATTAAAAAAAACATGAATCGAAAGAAATAATTTAATTTAACACAAATGGTAACTTAACACTTTTTATTCGACGTTAAGATATGTAACTACTTTCTGTCAATCCTTGCCAACATTATTGGGAGCATGTCACTTAGTGCGCGCGTTAAAGTATATGCAGTTATAGGCTGTTCATGGTAAAGTGAGCACTTTGGAAGCCTTAGTTACTTTTTTCTCTCAGTCCTTCTGTATCCTTTAACCACCTTTTTATATGAATACTGCAATGTAAGTAATAAACACAGTGTGCATAAAGCTGAGCTTTGAGCAAGCTCTCAATAATGCTCACTTAACCGGGAATAACCTATAAGAGCAGTGAAGTTTTTCTAAGGATCATTTCAAAAGTGCTCACTTTATCGCGAACAGTGTTTATTTCTATCGAGACTATATTGCCCAGCAGCGCGCCGAGAAATCTACATGCTTCTGCACAAGTGAATAGGAAATAGTTCAAGCGCGTGTATTAAAATGTATACTTCGCCTTTGTGTCATCGCCCAAGATACTCTGCGCGTGCTAGCGTGCTAGGAATGATAATTAAAATTCGCCACTCTAATTTAAAGCCTTCCGAAAATCTTAGCCTAATTTATATGGCGACCTCTCGTTTTTATGACATGCCAGTAAAATTAAAGACGTAAAGTATGCCGGTTTTTTTTTTAATTTTAGGATTTTGTAGAGAGTGTTCTCTCCGTGTTAAAAAATACTTAACCCTTTCATGCACACTATTGCCAATCGTCAATATTGTTTCATATCAAGATTACATTTGACCGGCACTGTACTCTGCAAAGCTTAGTGCTTAATGGTTGTTCGCGATAAAGTGAGCACTTTCGAAATCAACCTTAGAAAAAAATCACGGGGGGACTGACTACCTGCATATATTTTAACGGAAGTCCTGAATGACATGCGCTTAGTAAAGTTGGTATCAATGGATGGGGAGTAGTTCCGTATCTTAACGTCGAATAAAAAGTGTTAGGTAACAATTTCTGACGATTTAAATTATTTCTTTCGCTTTATGTTTTTTTTTTAATGCGTCGAAGTGAAAAAATGAGCAGATTTGTAATAATTTGCGAGTCTAATAGTAGTATCAGACACACACTGCGTCAGATTTTTTATGAGTACAGTGCCCATTTCCTCTTTTAAATTAGGCGATTTATGTTCTGAGAATAATTTCTTGTGGTGTTGGTGGGTAATCTAAATTTTTTACTGCTACTGGAAGTAAGGTATTTATAAAATTATTATTTTATCACTAACTTGTTCTTTTTTCTTTTTTTACCAATATTTAGTAATTCGTCAGTTAAAGGTAGAGCTTTCTTCTTATTATTTCATATTCCACTTCATAATGTTTTTTTATAATTTTTGTAGCTTTCAATGTGTAATTTAACTCGAGAAACGTTCTTTGAATCTTTCTCATTTATATATAATTGTTTTCTTCTAAATGAGTTATAAAAGTATTGAGCGCTTTGATAGACAAACATTTCCCCCAACAGATCAAACCAGAGGGAATTTAAATGTTTACAATAATAGAATTGAATTTGATAGTCCTATAGGAGAAGGTTTCTCTTTTACAATGCTGCTTATGTTTACGGACGATTTCGTTTACTAAAGAGAGATAAAGAAGGAAATAACGGCCAAATATGATAAATTAGTTAATATTGACGTTTGTTCTAACTTTTTTCCATTTCGAATTTTTAGAGCAGAAATCTCAAAACATCGACATATTATTGTAGCTGTTGATAATCCAGGAATAATATCAACAGTGATGCATACTTTGTTAAGATCTACAGGTGAACAAAGTTATTTAGAATTATGCTGTGTTGATGATTATTATCGGGTAAAAGCTACTCATAGTGTTAAACCAGATGAAATAATCTATCCATTGAGATATCTGTTTGGTTTTATTCGTGGCAACAATGAAGTTTATTGGAAAGGTTGCTATGAAATAATCTTATTCGAAATTCGCCTGATAACAATTGTTTATTTGTTTTTCAAAATAAGAAAGCAGATGGTTCACTTGGTAGAGATTATGCTGATCCAGGTAAAATTGTTATTCAAAAATGAGAAATTATGTGATCTAATGTTGAATATGAATATTACACAGCCATTGCAATTTAAAATATATATATATATATAAACCCTAAAATTCCTATTAGTTTTGATAATTGGTAATTTTTATAAAAATAAGTTCCTACTGGATTAGCTATTTTTAACTTTGATATAAAAGATCAGTTTAATAATTTACAATTTGACATGCCTGATCTTGTAGTCGTAGGTTTTCAAACTAATAGAAAAAATCGTGCTGATCTGTAAGTGCATGCTTCAATGTTTGGTCACTGTAATGTAAGAAATATTTATGTTAAAATTGGAAGAAATGAAGTTTTTTCAAAAGAAAATTGGAATTTAAATATTGGCAATAATTTTTGTGACAGAGTGTTTCTTGCTTATGACGATTTTAGAAATTCCAAAACAAAACTAAATAATATATATAGAAATAATGAACTCTACTATAAGCCTACTCTAAACTTTGATGGTAATACGAATTATTATTCATTTTGGGGTCGAAGACCATTGTATATTATTGATTGCTTATATAGAAAAACCACCGTGGTTAAAGAAAAAACAAGTATAAAAATTAGCGTTGGTTTTGATAAGGCTGTTGGAGAGGGAACAATTCACAATGTTGTTATAATAAGCGAAATAAATTTAACTTATGGTTATTTTGAAAGAGATAATTACTGAGGATATATAAATTTTTATGTTAATAAATGGAAGAAAGATCAAAATGTTTCGATATTTCAATACTATATTTTAGACTTGTAGTAAGATGGCTACTTTTAAAAGTTTTACGAATATTTAGAAATATAGTTGTATGTATATAATGTATATGTAATAATGAACTTTTTTTTAAAACATATAAAGGTTTTATAGAAATTAAAAATGGAAAAAACTATGCATGAATTAATATTATCTAAAAATGAATAAATTCTATTGATTTGAATCTATCAATTATCTTTTTGATATTTCATTCGTCTTTGCTAATCTAATTAAAATTTTCTCATAGTATCACTTTTTATAAAATGTATGTAAATTTTTAAAAATTTATCAAATTATAGAACTTTTAGAACTTTGGGATATTGGATATGATATTATAAAATCAGCAACTTCCATTGATAAAGAATTGGACATTATTCATTTCAAAATTGTTTTAAAAATCAATTTACATGATTTAAGATCAGATAAATTTTCTAATTTTAAAGAATATATTTATGATTTGGATTGTTGTGATGGATGGGATTATGTAATCAGTAATGGTCATGGTTATTTATTTTTAGACTTTAAAAAGTCTTATTGGTGTTTTACTTTTGTTGAATAAAATTTATAAATTCGACCAATTATATTTTTAATGTTTCATTTGATTTTACCTTATTTTACTTGATTTTGGTTTAAATTTGCTTGATTTTAACTATTTTTGTGAATGATATTTGCATTCACTATCCATGCAGGATTTTTTTTGGTTGTAATTCCAGGATAAAAGCCTAATTTTGGAGGGAAAAAAGCTTGAAGTTCTAGCATAAATCGTAGAATTTGGGTGAAAATTTGATTGATTTGACGCGATTTTGCTTAAATTTTTTAGTCTGTTTTTTTTATATCCGAAAATCGAGGAAAAAATTGATTTTGGAGGGAAAAAGCTTGAAATTCGAGGAAATAAACTTGAAATTATTGAAAAATCATGGTAAACTACGAAAAAAAAAAAAAAGATGAAAATAATGGAATTTAAGTTCTAAATTGGTTCGAAATTCGAGGAATGAAGGTTGAAATTATTGGGGTGGGGGTGGGGGGGGGGGGGGAGAAACATAGGAAATTACGAAAAAAAAATTGAAAAATCATGGAATTTAAGGTGAAAAATGGATTGTGCTCAAGCTACCCATATATTACTACTTTCGCGGTAGGAGTGTTCTAACTGCTATATGTCTTGGATGCCTGTGTGCGAATCACGGTCTTCCAGTACTGGAGTAACCTTTCTCTGACTAGCCCAGTAAAGCACGACATCTTTTCACAAAGATGCGTGGCCAATTCATTTTCACACATAAAATTACTTCGCTGCATCACCGAGAACTATACAGTTACAATTTGAATGAATATGAAATATGGACGAAATTAATTTCGCAAAAAAAAAAAAAATATAGCTGTGTAGAGCAGAAATTTTCTGCAAATTGTGGGAAATATACATGGTGATCCTGATCTACACCTACAAACGCTGCGCGGCGATTCTCTATACAAAATTAGATAAAAACCCTATAATCCAGTCATGATTACATTACATTTTTCTGAAGCCCTGCTATTGTTCTTCTTCCAGGATATTCCTCCTCCTCGTGCAAGCTAAGCTTAACTATGTCTGGAAAATTACACCAGAGGACGATGCACCGTTTTCCTGCGCACTTACTTGTAATTTTATTTTGCATGAGGACTATTTATTACTAGGCGCTAAAAACACAGAATTTTCTCACAGTTTTTATTTGCGTTTATTTTAAAATAAATATTCTAATATATAGATAAAATATAGGCAAAACTTCAATTTAACGGAAAATAAGATACTTCTGTGATTACAGAGGAATAAAATGCTTGATACATGGCATATTTAGGAAATATCTAAATATGTAATACACAAAGTGATTTTTCAAAGGTTTGTATTAAAATATCCGAATAAATCGTGAATGGACTATATAAGACCTATGTACAAAGTTTGTATGGGCACCTGGCAGACAACCGACTACACCCATACAAACTTTGTTTTCTCAACAACCGTTCGCTTGAGAGAGTTACAGCAAGCCAATGTTTTATGAACATTAATGCATGCATGATTATAACATCATTAAAAGCGTTGAATGCCCCAGGGTTACACAAATTTTATGGAGAGTAACATGACACCTTCCACTTTCTCGATAAATGGGGATGATATTCAGACATGCCCATCCCCCCCAAGGAGAAATGCGCAAATCCCCCCTAAAAGTCTCAGCACTCCCCCTTCCCAACTTTTGATCTTTTTAGGTGTAAGCTATTCTGGTGTGTCTGGGGAGTATGGACGAGCCCACATTCATATTGGAACATAGATGACTAGCTTAAGCTTACAGAATTTTATCATTAGTATAATAATATTATTTAGAAGTTTTGTGTTTGACATTAGTTTGAACAAAACAGGCTAGATTCAAGGGGCACAGAAGGACTAAAAACCAAGCAAATGTTGTATATAGAAAATTGAATTGTATTTAACAAATGTGTTGCTAACAATTAACAAAAATATATGTTTAATAATGTTACTATTAAAACCAGTGCAATAAAAATATACAAAACGATGCACAGTGTAGTTTAAATTATGTTAGGAAGTAGGAACAATATCTTTGTACAAAGAAAAAATATTCATTTACATTTTTCATCACCTTATTTAAATGTCTTTTACAAAAGCAGTTTTTATTTTCGTACGCTCGTAGTTGCAAATTTGTTAATGATTTCTTCATTTTGTATGTGGCTCAGTACATCGTTTTCACAGGAAAGAATCAACAAATTTGATAGCCATGAGTCTCGTCTCCCATGTTGTTTCAAACGGGTCATCGTTGCTCATCGAGCAACTGGTTACTGCAATAGATAACAATATTCGGTACATCACTGTCACATTAGGTAGAGCTGAAAGGTTAAGGACACGCCTGTATGGTTTAGTGAATCCTTTCATTATCAATTAGTCCATTGTTCGTTGTTTCTCACTTTGTGAATTTCCTTCCATTACCTCCTCATTTTCATTTCCATCTGGAGCCTCTGCTGCTGTTGGGTTTTGCACTTCATCCTCTTGTCATCTCCATCAATTTAGCTTCAGGCGAATGTAACATATCAGATATGTCAATGTCTGCATTAGTGTTGCAAAATGTCTCCAATTCTGAAGCAAATAGGTCATTGTCCAGATTGTAATACTCACACAGCTCTTTTATCATATAGGGTTGAATCTTTTTCAAGTCTCCAATTGATGTATGATTTTCATAATTTCTCCATGAGAAAAATGAGACATTAGTTTAACGATGGCAAGTGAGCTGTCCGAGAAACGATCATTCAGTTGAGACAATAATGAGTCTAAGACTAGATAACAAACATCAATTTTCATTTTCTTTGCAGTATCGTTAATTGTTCGTCTATCAAAAGTTCGTCCATGAAGCATTTCCATTTTCGGTTTCGCTGAGTTGGGACTTGCGAGATGTTGTTCTGATCACAAATTTGTGTTATTGAAATTTTAAATTTGTCTCACTCTTTTTCACTTCTTAATGTCTCCAGTTTTTCCCTCGCCTCTGCGATAACAGCTGGCATCATGCCATAATCGACTGATTTGGCTTATAAGCAAATTGTGATTGGAGAAAGGACCTTAAATAAGGTAGAAGCAATGTGCATAGCACATATATTTTCGTCATCTGACACACTCTTGATCAGTCCTTTCGCCGATGCTTTAATGTTATTGTCAGATTTTTTGTCAAGACAGTTTTCTTCAAGGGTCTGTTTGATGGTTTCGTAACATGTTAGTACAGTTTTGAGACCATCACTCTTACTCGATCATCTTGTAGTCTGTACACGTTTTAGACTTTTAATTTTGTTTTGTGTTAAGCCCCTTTTCAAATTGTCGACATACATGTGGTGAAGTCGATGCCCTGACATGAAAACATAAATCTCTTGAAGGAGGGAGAACATGTTTCGCATTTGAGGGCAAACATCAGTAGACCTTTTTACCACCAACACAAACCTGTGAGAGCAACATCATTCATAAAATGCTCTGGAACACTTTCTAAGCACAACACATTTTAATCCATTGTACCGACCTCTCATGTTACCTGCTCTGTCCATGCTTTGCCCCACCATGACATTAGGGTTGATTCTTACGGATTCTAGTATGTCCATTAATTCATTGGCTAGGTTTTCCCCTGTAGTGTCAGCCGTTCTTCTGATTTTACTGGATTTTTGGGAGATCCTTGCTCATCTAGATGCTCAACATACCGGAGCAAAACCGCTGTGCATTCTTTTTTGTTTATGTATTGTGTTGAATCCAGGATGACTGAGTAGGTATTACTGAAATTTATATTGTTGACTGTTTTTGAGACTATCATATTACTCATAACATTAATCAAGTCAAATAAATTTCGATAGCTGAGAAAGTTTGACCCCAATTTTCCCTTTCGTTTTCTGATATTTTATATTATTTCAAGGTACACTCTGGCATCGGGATTATACTTAGCTAGCAGTGAAAACAGCTTCACCAATTTTCCTTCTGAAACGTCCTTTTTTCTGAATGTCATCATTTCTTCACTTAGATACCTACAGCAATCAATGACTACAGACAACAGTTCTCTGTTGTGACAAATGGGTTGGTAAAATTCTTCAGAAAGTGAGGAATATATTATTTTCTGCGATATACACTGGGTTCTAGCAACTTGGGAAGATAAATGCTGTTGTGATGTGTGATGCTCACCTCGATGCTCAGTCAAAACTCTGCAGCCAGTTGTATCACATATAGTTCTTTCTCCTGGCAGAGCAAATAGAGTACTATGGAGGCTAAAAACGCCTCCTTCATAGGACTATAAACTAGCCAGTATATTTTACAACTAGTCCCATCAGGTAAAGTAGCGATTTTCCAAACTGGATTAAATTTTCTTCCACCTGTTCAAGGAAAACTCATCAAAGACAGATCTTGATTTTATAGTCGAAGACCCAAATGAATTTCCTTCGCCGATAATTTCATGTTCGCAAACGATGCAGGGTCTTCCACATCATGAACACTATGTAACGGGTCTGAATAATCAAGTTTAATGTTTTCTAGACTCAGATCTGAGCCCGAGCGGTTACTGATATCTAAATTGACATTTGATGGCAATGATAATTTAGTATTCAAGTTTGAAGTCACAAACAAAGGAGGTGCTTTACCTTATGTTTTGTCTTCATCATCACCCTTTGCCTCCACGATATCAAAAGTTGGATTTATATCTTGGGACTTGTCTGGGGGTTTCGCAATTGAAGTGGATGGTATGTCTGCGTCCTCAGTTGTAGGATCATCTTCAGCAACACCACTGGTTATGGTTGACCTGAAAAAAAAAGAATAATATAACACTATCCTCTCCGAAGTTATTTTATTGCCTGCTTTATTTAATTATTTTTAATGTTTGCTGTATTAGTGAAAGAACTTTTTGACATATGTAGCAATTTTATCAACCCCTAAAATGTTATTTTCGGAGGTGGAGTGAAAGTGGCAAAACATTTTTCAGCTGTATACACCAATAAGGTCGTTTCAAGTGGCCAAACTCATTTTCTATAATTTTGGGGTCTTTAGTATATTTGAAGTATTGCATAAAAAAGCAGTGGCACAAAGGTAAAAAATCCAACAAATAAATTTTTCCCGAAAAATATTCATGGAGTTATGGCAATTTTAATTTCAAGCTAGTCTCATACAAGTCTTAAAAATATTCACAATTAAGGCCATGTTCTTCTATTTATGCAGCCTTCATGTTAACTATTTTTAAAAAACACAAACGGTAGCCGATATTGAAAAAAAATTTCGGATCATTTTGTTGCAAATTGGTTTTACTATGAGGCCTAATTTTGTCAAGATGAAAAACAGTAAGGTTTTTGTTAATTATTGAATTAACTAAATTTTTATCGATTTTCGTTAGTTCAATAATTTGCTTAAATAATACTTATTCTCGTCTTGAAAAATTAGGCTACGCTACACAGTAAAAATAATTCGTAACAACATAGCCAGAACAATTTTAAAATTAAAATATCGGTTATCATTTGTGTTTAAAAAAAATTCTCGTAAGAGACCCATAAATGGAAGACCGTGGCCTTAACATGTTCCGCTAAGGTTAAAACAACAACATTAAAATTGATATATTTAATGTTTTTGTAAATTCGCCTCCTTCCACCCCCTCCCAGCCAGTTGCATGACTGAGATGACCAACATAATAGCAGAGGTATCATGAAGTAGCTAACTACCGTCATTCATCTAACTTCTAAATTTTGGTAGTTTTTACTGTGGGTAAGTCACCAAAACAGTAACACCGTAACTTTGGCATGCGCTTATACAAAAACTATAGATATAAAAAATATTTGATATGTGGAGAAACAACTCTTAATTTAATGTCCATCCGACCAGTAGATTTTAAAATACGACTGTCTGAAAAAGTAGTTTTTTAGGCACTTCGAGGTGCTTCAAACTCGTGTTTATAATAAACGTGATATCATGAAACTACCATTCCTTAGTCGTCTGAAAGTTAAAGTTGTGAAGTGTTACGTGAAACATGAAGTTATCGTAATCCCGGCCATATAGTTGCTTTTAGATTCTATTGTGGCCACTGGCCTGTGCAACCGGGCAGTAACTATACTAACTACTAAACGTGAAAAGAAAATATATATTTGACATAAATTACCTGTAATTTGAACTATGATGTTGACTGGAACTGGGGCCAGCAGAAGATTCACGATCAGTTCACTTCACCCACGGCTCATCACTGGTCTTCATTTCAACCCTTGTATAACTGATGTGCATGTTATGTCTAAATTTATAGGCGCCTTTCTTCTTACAATGCTCTAACCACTTGTCTTTTCGATGAGTTGTGTTACACATAACTTTATTACACTCATACTTAAACGATTGCTTAAATGTTTTCGGTATTTTGTCACATAACTAACACAAAACGCGACATTACAGTCTAGTCTGTCCCAACTCATGCAGAGCACCACACACACTGCAGAGTAGTGATGGGTCGTTCGCGAACGAGTCGTTCAAAACGAACGACTCTCTAAAGAAGAGCGACTCGCGAGTCGCTGTTCTTTAGAGAGTCGAATCATTCATGGATGATGAGAGCTACGGTTCGGCGTGTCGCTCCGCTCAGTCAGCGCGAAAGGCGACAGCTGGTCGGCTCGCGAGCGATAACAAAACTGCCAGTGCAGCATTTAACAATCGCGTTCAAAGGGCCTATCTCCTCTTTTCACTGAGCACGCAAGCTGTAAAAAGGGGAGATATGAATAGCATGAATGTGGCCATGTATTTCTAAGTGTGTAGATAAAAGCACTCAAGCATAATTAAGTGCAATGTTTTCAAAATATTTTCATTAATTATTTTTTTCTAATATTGCAACATCAAAATAGTCTGGGAAGTTTTCTACAAATTTCAATTCACCGACTTTTTTCACTCTAGTAATAAAGTTAAAATTAATATACAAAATAATTATGCTATGTTTAACGTTTTGAATGAATTAAAAAACAACAAAAACGTTACGAAAATAATCACAATACCATCAACTGTGTAGAAAATGCCATGTATTATGCGATCGCATGTCTTTACATCAGCGCAGTGATGCGAGCCTCTCTTCACATCCATACTCTCGGTTCTGTGAAACCCGACTGACTCTCGAATGAGACGACTCTTCCGAACGACTCTCGACCATGAGCGAGAGCGAGTGAGCTAGCTCTTTGGAGTGAACTGGTTCGTCATATCCCTACTACATAGCGAAACTCGCAGCGCAGGCAGACAGCTGGCGCCGGCGCCAGCGCCAGCGCGCGGGTCAAGGCTGGTCGGACTCTGTGTTGCTGCAAGCTGCCAGTTTTCCGAATTCCTAAACGAAATTTACTACGAGTTGAACTGCAGTACTGGGGAGATACTTAAGCCGTTATTTCGTTTAATCAATTATAAACATATACAACTCCAGTTTTTTTCTAGATTAGTTTGTATTTTATATTAAGATAACTCTTCCACAATCACGAAAAAATTTCCATTAATATTGGATTTAAAATTTTATTCTTGAAAAAAATCCCCCCCCCCCCCAAAATTTTTTTTCCCGATCTGCAACTTGAGCAATTATCCCCCGCCTTCCCCCCTGTAGGCACCCCTGATGATATTACACAACTGTGCGGAGATTTCGTATCTCGATTCAAGACAACGGTATTCACGGAATTGTTCTTTCGTCTCAAGTAGGTTTTATTATTATGAATTAAAACAATTTGGTATATCGATTTTCAATGGCGCCTCCCTCCCTTACGAGTTACTGTAGAGCATAGGTCGTATACTGTTTTCTATCTCATTAGTATCTTTAGGGGCCGCAGGGGCCATGGTGGCTGAGCGGTTAGTCTGCTCGCCTCTCACCAAGGCGATCCGGGTTCAATCCCCGGCTGGGTCACTCCGGACTTTCGCATGTGGGAATCGTGCGGAACGATACTGTTGGTCGGCGGGTTTTCTCGGGGATCTCCCGTTTCCCCCGCACCTTCATTCCGACGCTGCTCAGTGCTCATCTCAATTACCCTCATCGGCTCTCAAGACTTCGATGTTAAGAGCCGCCCAAATCTCTTCATTTCACTAAGTGGCCGTAATATTTCGCCAGCTTTCTTGATTGTTCTGGTCCGTGTTAACTATTTGCGCGCGAATTACGAAGGCTCGTTGTCAAAGTTACGGAATCATTAGTGGCTCGATCAAATGCGGAAACGGCACCAGCAGCCGATGCAGTTATACCAGCAGCGGGGCTATATAGTCTATTCGCGGTTTATTCACACTTTTTGAATCAAAGCTTTGAAAAATCACCCAATTTATGACGTGTTTAGTTATTTCCTAAATACGCCATGTATCACAAGCGTTTTATAACTCTGTTAACATTGAAAATATCTTACTTTTCCTTAAATTGAAGTTCTACCTGCTTTTTATTTATAGGTTTTAATCATTAATTTATAATAAATACGAAAGAAAACAGTGAGAAAACACGTGTGTTGGTAGCACCTAGTAAGAAAACAGTGAGAAAACACGTGTGTTGGTAGCACCTAGTAAGAAAACAGTGAGAAAACACGTGTGTTGGTAGCACCTAGTAAGAAAACAGTGAGAAAACACGTGTGTTGGTAGCATCTAGTAAGAAAACAGTGAGAAAACATGTGTGTTGTTAGCACCTAGTAAGAAAACAGTGAGAAAACACGTGTGTTGGTAGCACCTAGTAAGAAAACAGTGAGAAAACACGTGTGTTGGTAGCACCTAGTAATAAAACAGTGAGAAAACATGTGTGTTGGTAGCACCTAGTAAGAAAACAGTGAGAAAACACGTGTGTTGGTAGCACCTAGTAAGAAAACAGTGAGAAAACATGTGTGTTGGTAGCACCTAGTAAGAAAACAGTGAGAAAACACGTGTGTTGGTAGCACCTAGTAAGAAAACAGTGAGAAAACATGTGTGTTGGTAGCACCTAGTAAGAAAACAGTGAGAAAACACGTGTGTTGGTAGCACCTAGTAAGAAAACAGTGAGAAAACATGTGTGTTGGTAGCACCTAGTAAGAAATAGTTCTCATTCAAACTATCATTACAATTGAGTGCGCACGAATTCGGTGGTTCGCCCTTTAGAGTAATTTTATAGACTTAGTTAAGTTTAGTTTGCATATGAAGTGGAGGAATATCCTGGAAGTAGAACTTTAGCAAGACGACAGAAAAGTGTGAAGTGACCGTCAATGGATGATACACATAGTATTGACGTCTATTGTGTGCTCCGATTTTTTTTTTTTTTTCGCGAATAATCACTGTACCTAAGTATCGTTCGCCAGTTCACAGAAGAACTCATAGGGCCGATTGCACAGTCAAGGGAAAGCACAATCGAAGAAAAATTTAAGGAATATCCATTGCAGAAACTTGTTTGAGTGAAATCAAAGGAAAATCTTAGTTTTATCTTAAAGGACCGACAGATCACCCTTAGACAAAATGTCACCCACCTCGATAATTAAAAAAATTCGTAACTATTGAAAAAATGGACCGATTTACAAAACTCAAACGCCATTGTGTTACAAATTCTTGGCGCAATACGTTCATAACAAGTTTATTGCTTAAATCACAAATTATATTAACATCAACAGTTACCCATAAGAGCCTCAACTTCAATAAATTTCAGAATCTAAAAATAGACATTACGTCATCATTGTCTAACCTTTACGATGCTGGTGCAGGAATGAGAAGGGAATAAGAGTTTCCCACCCCTTTTTTTCCGTGTACAAAATATTTTGTATATGTTTATGTATATTTATGTATTTATATATTTGTGTATTACGTGGGATATATTTATTAAGGGAGCTAATCTAACCCTTTGCTAATACCATAAGGTTACTTGCAGTTAGAATAACTTAATATTTCGCTAATTTGTAAAAGTAAATGTTTTAAAAGAATTATCTACATCACAACTATAATAACTACATCACAACTATAATAACTACATCACAACTATAATAACTGCATCACAAGTTTTAGCTACATCGCAACTATTATTAGAAAACAAATAATAAAATAAAGAATGCAATGAATACTTTTTATTTATTATTTATGAATCATACAACCTTTCAACATGTCCGAGTACATGCATGTTACCAGTAATGCCAACAAACTTCCGATAAAGCCAAATTAGATCACCAATCTCGAACTTGATCTTATTCCGAGAAAAGAGCATCGGTGTAGAGTACATACTAATTAGAGCATTATTATTAGCAACGCCTTCATGTAGAGGAATACTCTTCCAACAAATTATGTCTCGCGGACCCACTTCAGACAAATCCATAACTGTAGGATCTTGTGCATAATGGGCCAAACGAAAGAAATGATACAAAAAAGAAACAAGAATATAACTCTCATCTACACTTAACACTTTAACATACCATGAATAAACAACAGACAATGATGATGTAATGTCTATTTTTAGAATCTGGAATTCAATGAAGTCAGGCTCTTATAGGTAACTTTTGATGTTAAAATAATTTGTGACCTAAGCAATATACTTGCTGTGTGCGTGTCCTGCCATTAATTCGTAACATAATGGCGTTTGAATTTTCTAAATCTGTCCATTATTTCAATAACTATGAATATTTTAAGTTTAGAGATGGGTGACATAACCTCAAAGTGTAATGGAAGCCGCGGCGTAGCGTCTTAATATTACAGATGCTGGCCGCAAACATATGGGGCCGCCAACTGATGTTAGACTTTTCAAGGTTATGGACATATAATATTTTTCTGTAGTAATCGTACTGTTCATTGAATGTCTGTATTACTCTTTGGAATTTGTATTTTTTTACACGAGTTTAGCCCAATTTATCGGAATTAACTTTACCGGGGCTGGCTGGGGTGACTTGGCAATTAAAGACAGTTGCGAGCTTAGTTCATGCCTTATAATTTTATGGGTGCTGTGGGGTGAGGAGGTTAGCTTATCTTACCCGCCTCAATCAAATGAAAGAACTGGGTGGGCAAGAGGCCCCCCCCCCCTTCCCAGGGGATTGTACAACCCCCGCTCTGAGGAGCTTGCTCCCGTAATGATGAGCAGCGGCAGAATTCACTTCCCTCTGTGTCATTAGAGAAGAAACACCACATAATACTGCGAAGGCAATACCTAGGGGCGCCCGAATTTCGCGAAAATATTTCCGCACGTGATAGACTTCAACACGCTACGGACAAACAAACTGTTTTACTTTGATTATTGGTGGCGTGTTTTTGTTGGAAGACATTTCCTTACTTGACTTGCCGATCATAATTTTGTTACTTTAATAATGCACGCATGTGATTCACGGGCAGCCTCCTAAAACACGTAACATCTAGATCATCCAATCACGAATGAGTATCTGAGCTGAAGTATTATGAAGTACAACTGGTCGTGAAATCTTTTCGCGAAATTCGGGTGTCTCTAGCAATACCGTGTTTCTAGGTATTATCATAGAAAGGTCTGCCGAAATATTTTGACGGTAAATGTTGATGTTAATAAAGAAGAAGATGCATGGTGTGTTGAGTGTAGAAGATAATTATATTCTTGTTTCTTTCTTGTATCGTGCTTACTAACAGACTATTTACTTATAGGTTAAAATCACGTTCATTTGGTTACCTTAAACACACTCATCGACATAAAATATGAATATTTATGTATGTACCCTGGGGAAAACGTACTAACAAAAAAGTTATTTCGTGCAACAGCAAAAGAGTGTTCTTTCTTACCTTTGCTACAGAATCACGTGAGTTGAACTCTGCAGTGAGTTTTTTCCCACGATTTATTTTTCAGTGCAACAGCAAAAGAGTGTTATTTCTTACCTTTGCTACAAAATCACGTGAGTTGAACTCTGCAGTGAGTTTTTCCCACGATTTATTTTTCAGTGCAACATAATTCGTATCACTCGTCTTCCTTTCTATGGTTTTATTTTTTGTAATTTATTGGCACAGTACATATTTTTCTTCTGTTGTGAAAAACTTTTTACTGGGCGTCATTATTCATAAACGAAGATGGCTGAAGAAAATAAACCGAACTTCTTCTTCTTTACCTTTTAGTGCCAACATGATTAGAATTATTTTGTGATTTCAAGGTGGTGCAACAGAAGAATCCCCCCACCCCCCTCACACACACACACACACGCAATGTGTGTGGTACCACTAAACTTTAAGTTTTTTCTCACTAAAGAAATCTTTAATGGAGAATTGTGCGACACCGAAGACAGATCTTAGATTTTTCTTAAATAATATCTTACCTTTATCTTTCTCTTATGATTTTTCTCATGGAACTGCGCAATCGACCCTTACACCTGGACGCTAAACTATAGTTTCAAAGCCGAACATGCGAAGAGGCCGCCCTCAACGTTCCGAATAAACATCCAGGCGTCACGTTAACAAGATTCCCTCCAGAATTAGGCGCTGCTTGGAGAGTTCGCAGACGGCGAAGAAGATATGGTAAAAGGGGGGGGGGGGGGAGGAGAGAAACAAGCCCTTCGTACCCCTCTCGAGAATCTCTCCTTCAGAAAACACACACTCTCTCTCCCCTTTGCCTCCGTCTTATCGCCAATCCACTTTCCCCCTCCAGAATTCAGTTTTAAACCTCGACACCAGCTGTGTTTCAATCCGTCGCCCCATACTAGTGACTTCCAGCCAAAGCAATTTCTCTCGGTATTTCCCTTGCGCTGTAATTTGTTTAGGCGTGCAAACCCCCTCCTCCCCCCCCCCCCCCAACCACTTCTTTCCACGAGCATCGCCCCTTCCCTTCATTCGCTGTCGCTTCCAACCCTTCAGGGCTTATGAAAAAACTTTTATTAGAATTTGTAAAATTTGGTTTTTCCTGTAGGCCTTGGTTCGCCAAGTGGCTGGCATCATCTTGCACTGTTACCATAGCGAGAAATGAGAAGAATTCTTCCACGTGTTTTATTTACTCTCAAGGTAATAATTGCCGACTGCAAAGAATTCTGCGGTTTACTCGTTTGTTATCCCTGTCGATCTCTGTGCCAGGGTGCAGGAAATGCAAATTTTTTTTTTCAACAAAATATTACAAAAATTGTATTCGTTAACGCTTTCAGCCCCACTTTAAAACATTGAGGTCTGCTCACATTTACTGGCACTTAAGACAAATTAGAAGTGAGTCGCCTATATCCACTACTGCAAGAACACCGGTTCTGTTGGTGTCTGAGTTAGAACTCACCATCGTCCTATTGGTCCATACCACACCGGACACTACCCTGTACTTTACAGCGTTCATTATTGGCCGGTCATCAACCAATGGAGAGCCAAGCTGATATTGACGCAATCAAATGTCCTTTATCGAATAAAAAGATTTGCAATCAATCATGTCTCTTTCAGTGGCTATAAAAAAGAAATACTATCGTTAGCAATATAATTTTTACTGCGCTGTTGTGTTATTGTGAGGTCGTGTTAAACACTAGCCGAGGTTTGTTCTGAACCACAAAGAAATTTTCAAATTAGCTTTGCTGGAGCTGCACTCGAGCATATAGTCTACAAAGTGTTAATCTACTGATTCAGGTTTGGGGAAAAAAAAAAAAAAAAAAAAAAAATGATGCGTGCTGCTCTTCAGTCAACACCACACTTGTTTTGTTGTCACAACCAATGAGCTGCAGGCTATATGTTCAACTACAGGTATATAAATAATTATGACAAGTAAGACGATTTGCTAATAATTTACCTACAGGTAAAGTAATTGGTTATTGATCTTCGTATCGTGCGGTACATACCAAAAATTACCTACACGTGAGTAATGTACAAAATAGTGTAAACTGGTTCTGAGTGGGGGAATTATTAATCTTACGAATTTTGGAGGTGAGATGTTTGATAAATCTGTTTTTTCATTTCGGCGCAAGCAAAACTTCAAAAAGTGGCACGTTTTGTTTCAATTTGAGAATTGGCAGGGACACCCGATTTGGGCGGAAGAGATATCCTTTTTTGTTGTATTTACAAATACTTCTGCTCAGGTATACTTTCGTTACTGGATAGGACGGCTCTACCTGCCACACGTCCCAGTCTCTCCCCTCGGATCACATACGTTCAATAGCCGAATAACCTAATGAGACTGACTCGGTCAGATACCACAGTGCCTTCTCACGAAGACGCACGGCCAGTATCTATATTTAGGGACATGCAAAATTCGCGTTGTTATTTGGCATCAGGCTAAACTCCACAGTACTGTTTATACTCGAGCCGCCGTCGTTTCTTCATTGGCTGCTGACTAAACGTGATGCCACGCCCCTCATGACATAACTGCACGTGATCCAGGCACACAATTAGCAAGTGTTCTATTATTGGCGCAGAATTACCCTGGGCGTGTCAAGTCAAGTGTGATCCAATGGCAAACCAACTGCAAAGGTACACTTGATTTAAGTTTAAGGTGTCCCGAAATAATAACGCGAATTTTGCATGTCTCTGCCTATAGTTTGTTCACGCCATCTTCACACTTTTTGAGTCAAACATTTGAAAGATTAACCAATTTATTACGTGTTTGGTTGTTTCCAAATTAAGCATATAATTTATCCTAGCATGTCTGCTCCTTGTCCACACTGAGAATTTAAGGTCTACCATCGCAACAAAACTATGGAATTGCTTACCTCAGGAAGTAAAACATACAATAAATTCAAAAAATTATGCCGTAAATGCTTGTTCACGCTATAAACATTTAGATGTACTTGAAATGTGATTTTGATATAAACAATATTTGTTGTGTACGTTCCTCTTTTATAATACATGTAACTTATTTGCTTTCTGCTTCATCTGAGTGTAGTGATGTTTCTGATGCTTATGTTATCGTTTGATTAATTAAATAAGCTGTTAATGTATTTAGGTGTGTGAATGAGGGTGTGCGAGTAAACTTTGAACTACTATTTTATATTATTAGGCAATTTACACAATTTTAGACGTAGCAAACATAAAAGTCTTACATTAATTTTTTTTTGTATTTTATTCCCGTGTTTGTGCAGTTATTTGGTGTTTTTTTTTTATCTTTCCTTCGTAAATCCTTAAAATACATTGCAGTTTTAGAATTTTTGCTAATCGATGATATCTTGTAGTTTTTTTATTTTATCTATTTGGCTTTTATATATTTAATTTAAGCTACTTTCGAATTTTATAGTAGGCATTAAGTTTTGTTTCATTTGTATTTCATTTTCTTTTCAAAAATCATGATAGCGTTTTATCATGCAAAGTGGTTAAGTGTAAGAGAAGATGATACTATCTTAACTTTGCCACAAACAATAAATACGTTTTATTATTATTATTATTAGTATTACACGTAAAAGGATCTGAAGAGGTCGAGCATAGCGGGCGAACGGAATGCACACTAGGTCGGGATATAAAAAAATTCGCGAGTTCACTAACCTGTAGGTTAGACTTTACAGTCCTGTGTACCTCGAGCCTCATTGGCTGCTGCCTCGTAGAGTAGCCAGTGTTAATCCACACTTGGCAGTATGGTACTCACTACTTGTTTCCTTGCAAGTCTGCTATTGGCTCAGAGTCGTTCAGGGCGTGTATAATAAACTGCGATCCGATTGCAAAGTCAACTTCAGTGTACACGTGTTTGACGCCTATCTTGTCCTGAAATGAACTCGCGAATTGTTCCTATCCCTAACATTAGGTCGTATCTCAGTGATCTTATCCAAGGCCCTGTTGAAGAATATGAATCAGAAACATATTTGTTCCACTAACTGCAAACCACGCAGGATCTGCAACAATTGCGTATTATGAATACTGGTTAACTTTGGTAAAAAGAGCACTTTCGAAAACAACTTTTCAAAAATCACCTGCTCCTTACTGCGCATTTTTAATGAACTCGGAGACTGGTAAGATCCCAGTCGAGTAGCATCGATATCGGAGTAGCAGGTCCAACACTTGACGTCGTATTAAAAGAGGTAGTGTTTAAATTGGTAAACACTGGAGTTGTCTACGTCTTTTGGTTTCTGATCTTTTTATACACTATGTCTAGAGACCCAAGAAATTCACGAGTTCAATGACCTGTAGGCTAGACTTCAGAATCTTATATACTCTCATACAGATATCAATTGTTTATTGGTTGATTACTGTGGTAGTAAAGGACGGTGGGTGGGCGCACAACTTATTGTATGCTTGTTATTGGTTTATTTATCTCCAGGAGGTGTTAAACAACACGTCGACCAATTACAAACATAACATGAACGTAAATGTGTGTGAATTACAACTTTTCTAGAAATGAATCCGCGAAATTCTCGGGTCTCTAACTATGACTAGGAACATGTAAAATTCGCGTTATTACTTGGCATCAGGCTGAACTTCACAGTACTGTATGCGATAGAGCCGCGGTGTTTCTCCATTGCCTGCTGCATAAATGTGAATGCACTCCCTTTCTGACTTAACTGCACGTGATTGGGCCACACAGTCGTGGTGCGTTCAGTTATTGGCGCAGAGTTACCCAGGGAGTGTCACGTAAAGTATGGTCCAATAACAAACGTATTGCAAAGGTACATGTGTTTGTAGTTTAACGTGTCCCCAAATAATTACGCGAATTTTGCAGGTCCCTAACTGTGACGAATAACTGGTATATAAATTGAGACACTGAAATTTCGCGAGTTGTTTTGACAGCTAGGATAGACCGGACATTCCTGTGTATATCCAGACATTCTTATTTGTTTATTGGCTACAGCTTTCATGATGAACACTTCATCCTGCGTGTGAGGTTGTACTTGATTCTCTCGCTCGTTTACTACGCCTATCACTAACGATGGAAACCAACGAATTGAAGTACAAATGCCAATTTGTATTTTTCTTCTACCGCTTGAGAAAACTGTTTTCATTTGATGTCGATGTAACCATTCTCTGATCGGATGTGCGAGGCTATGGAAATGGTCCTTGTGCCTGATTGGCTGCTGCGTGCTCAGGTTGTTTCCTATTGGCTGGGCTGCCGAATGACAAGTAGTTTACCAGGTGCTGATTGGCGAACGGCGTTCTGAGACGTTTCGGGCTAATGACGCCATTTTGGCGGTGTGTGCTGCTATGGTTCGTGGGTTGCCGGCGCTGTTTCACCTTTGAATTCTTAAGTATTGTGTCGCTGAGAGAAAATCTCGATTACCCAACCATTAGGTGCACCCGCATTTCGCGGAAAGATTTCCGCACATGCTAGATTTCAATACCCTACGGGCATAACAACTTTTTTCTTTTGTTTATTGGGGGCATTTCTTTGCGAGAAGATATTCTCCTACTTAACTGGCCAATCAGGATTAGGTAACTTCAAGACTGTGCGTCTTATATTAGCAGGCAGACACCTAAGACACGTAACACGGAAACTATCCAATAACGAAAGTGGATCTGAGCTAGAGTGTTGTGAAGTACAACTGGTCGTGAAATCTTTTCGCGAAATTCGGGTGTCCCTACCAATCATTAGGGCCACCTGTTTTTCCGAAAATATTCACGGAAAGGCTAGACTTCAATGTCCTATAGCGTACATGCAGTTTTCCTTTGGTCATTGGTAGAGCCGGTGATTTTTCGCGAAGAAATCTGAGCACATAGTAGACTTCAGTAGTGTAGGCACTAAGATAAATTTTTATTTTGCCATTGATCATCCTTTGCACGAGGAGCCGTTTCTGTTTTTAAACGGACCAATTAGAATTCAACAACGTTGGCAGTGAACCAAAGTGATTCTCGTACTAAGAACATCATGTTAATATAGCCAATCGAGAAAGGTATACAACCGTACAGTGTTTTGAAATATAATTTGTCTGGAAATATTTTCGCGAAATTTCATTGCCCCTAGTTATTGGCCATGTGTAAAGACATGCAAAATTCGCGTTATTATTTGGCACCACTCTATATTACACCGCCCTATATACATTAGCGTATGTGACATTTGTTTATTGGATTCTGGAAAAGTGAGGAGCCACAATCCGTTTTGACTAGGCGGGACGTGATTGGACTATCTGGTCGTTAGTTGATTCCGATTAGTTCAAGGCAGCCCAGGGCGTGTCAAACCAGCTGTAGTCCAATGACAAGAGCAGTACAAACGTATATGTGTTTGAAGCCTATTCTGTCTTAATATGATAACGCGAATTTTGCAGATCTCTAGCCATGTGTCGTTGTCGGGATACAGTTCCTTACCTGACTGGTCCAATCAGAATCAGGTAACTTCAGCACTGATTGTCCGCGATTCGCGGCCAGCTACGATGCATGAGCTAGAGACCCGAGAAATTCGCGAGTTCAATGACCTGTAGGCTAGACTTCACAGTCTTATATACTCTCATACAGATGCCAACTGTTTATTGGTTGTTTGTTCTGGTATTAAAAGGCGGCGGTTGGGCGCACAATTAATTGCATTTTTGTTATTGGCTCAATTATCTCCAGGAGGTGTCAAACAACACGTTGACCAATTACAAAAGTAACACGATCGTACATCTGTGCGAATTCCAACTCGTATAGAAATCAACCCGCGAAATTCTCGGATTTCAAAGCATGACTAGAGACGTGCAAAATTCGCGTTATTATTTGGTACTATGAGAGACTTCACTGTACCTACTTAACGAAAATTCGTGATTTCATTGGCTTGGCAATTACACGGCGGCATTCGCCTGTCTAACTGCTTTAATGGAGGTTTGTTGCTCAACCACTGAGCCTTTACTGTTCTATTCGCTCAAAGTGAACTTGGTACTAGTTACACGAGTTGTCTGCCAACGTGAACAATGAAAAAAAAAAAACATAATAATATTTTGGAGCTCAACCTGTATTCAAATAATAACGCCAATTTTGCAGGTTTCTTTGCGTGGCAGTTAAAATCATCCAAACACGAAAGTGTATCTGAACTCTAGTGTTTTGGATTGCAAGTAGTCCTAGATTTTTTTTCGCGAAAACAGATGGCCTTGCCAATCATAAAATAATACATTAGCTTAGAGTGAAGAATGAAGAGATTAGGTCGGCTCTTAACAACGAGGTCTTGAGAGCCGATGGGGTCGATTGAGGTGAGTACGGAGCAGCGCCGGAATGAAAGGGCGGTGGAAAAGGGAGATCCCCGCCAATCAACTGTATCGACCGTCACGATTCCCACATGCGAAAATCCGGCGACCCGGCCGGGGATTGAGCCCGGTTCGCCTTGGTGGGATGCGAGCGTGCTAACCGCTCGGCCACCGCGGCCCCAATTAGCTTAGAGTGTTACCAAAGATGTATTGGCTCAAAAGGTTTTCGCGATCTTCCGTAGTGGTCGGGCATGCAAGTACCGAAGACGTCACTCAAAGCAAAGCAGCGGAACACTTTTTTTTTTTTGCCCAGTGCAAATGCGCCAATGTCAAAACTAAACAAAAAAAAAAAAATTGTGTTCCACGAGTTGGCGCTACTGCACGTGAACAATTTTCTGCATATCATTTGAATTGTCTAATTCCACCCATTTTAATCTAAAATATGCAAAATTACATCCAGAAACAAACGGCCACTGTGAGCTGTCAAGTAACAGTACCCAACGCCAAATCGTTGCTATAACACTTAAGTAGCTCACATCAACGACAATTCACGACCGTACAATAATGTAGTGCTCAAATCACCACCAACATTGTAAAAAGAAATGTGGATTTATATAAATCGTTGTACTTGAATCTCTACAGTTGAATAAATATAACTGTTGCAATTCCTCTCTCTAAAAATTAAGTGGGCTAAACCAAGTTCGTCAAGGGATGGATGTCTTATTTAAATAATAGAATTAATTAAAATTTTATAATTTTACTTACATTAACTACAAACAAAATTTTCTTGACTCAATGCTCACAATGAATTGATATCACCCACTTTCACAATTAATGACTCAGTTATAATACACTTTAAAATTACGAAAAACAAATCAATTAAATTACGTAATCAACACTTTGAGGAACTTTAAAGACAAGCTAGGCGTTAGTCACCTATATCCATACCGCTGCAGGGTCACCGTGTTATATTGGTCCCTATTATCACTTAACGCCATTCTACTGGTCAAAACGACACCCGTCTTTCCGTATTGGCCAGACGCAAACTAATGGAGGGCTGAGTCTACCGTTTTCCTACCAAATGTTATTTCGTATGTAACAGGTTGTACATCCCATCGTGTTCATTTCTGTAACTATGCAAAAATTTGTCGTTCATTTACGGAGTTCGTTGTTGATGTTGTACGAGTTACTATTCAACATCCTTATGAAATAGGGAACTGATGTAAGTATACCCGGACCAGTTTTGTTTTTTGTGTGTAGTTAAATATTCAAGCACGTTTTGCCGGAACTACACTCGAGTATAGTCCTCAAAGTGTTAAATATCAGTCCCAATAGACAAGAGTATCAATCTGTTCAATTATTTTATAATGCATGCGTCCATATTTGACAGTTCGAGCATTTACAAAAAAATCCGCATTACGCTCCCATTCAACCACCTCAGTTCAGTCCATGTCCCGCCAGTCCGCAATGTTCTAGAGTCATCCAAGCGCCATCACACACAGTAGGCTTCACTCGTCGGTTACCGGCCGTCGTCCCGCAATCTCCTGTCGTCGTCCGCACCTTACTTCGCTCGCGCGCACTCGGCTAGATGGCCTCCGTCAAAGACTGCCGGCCGCTGGATCGCGGCAGCATATATAGTGTCGTAGGCGTCTCCCAGAATCTTCCCCGACTCGCGCGATGCGCTGAGGAGGCTATGGCACCGGCCAGTCTCACCAGAACATTCTTGCGTCGTCGCCAAACCCGTGGGAACCTCCAGCAGGGGGGAGAGGCCATGACGCCGGCAACTGGCCCCGGGCGTATCGTTCCAGGAAGAGGCGAGGTCGAGATGGGTCACCTGCCACGGCGCCGGACAGCCGAGCCGATGCCAGCTGCAGCGAGTAACATAACTATATTTTTAATTTTCAATTCCGTTGAAAAATATTCATAACACGATAAGCAGTTTATTTACATTACATCAAATAATTCAATAATTTTCCTTTTTTATATCGCCGCTATTGGACTGGGCAATTATACAAAATCGAATCGGAAATAAATGAAGCGTTCTGTTTACTCCTATCCAGTGTCTAGGGGTCGGTGCGCAGTGAAGTGCCAGGCTGGCCATCAGGTCGCAGGGGTTGGGTGCGTGAGGTTAAGGAGAAAGGGAGGGGGTGGTCGGCAACAGGAAGCCCGCTGCTTCGGGCGGGAGAGGCCCGGTGTTTGTGCGGTGTGATTGTGTTCATTGTGCGGTGGCGTTCCCGGGCTGCCGGTGCACACATGCAAATGGCGCGCGGGGGTCTGGTTATTAGGGCGGCCACAATGCTGCGCACGGCCACAATGCCGCGATAATTTGTCCTCTCTCCCCGGCCACCCCCTCTCACCCTCCTCCTCCTGAGGGGGTTGGGGTTGGCTCGTGCTGTGAGTGTCTGTCGCGAGATAACCGCCGGGCTCGAGTGCGGCCGCCCCCGCAGGCAGTGACCTCCTCTCTGGGTCACTGCTGATTTCCGCTAGGTCAGTCGAGCACCACCGAAACGAACGTCTTACTACAGAAATCAATATTCGCGTCATTATTTTATGACTAAGAGACCTGCAAAACTCGCTTTAATATTTGGCGACAGGCTGAACTCGATTTTTTTTTTTTTTTTTTTTTTTTTTTCGCTATCCACATGGGCAGACAATTTGTGTAGTTCATCCCGAGGTCACTTTGAGCCAATACTAAAGGTTCGGCGGCGGTTGAGCAACCAATCACCATTAAAGCGGCCACACAGGTGAACGGAATGACGCCGTGCAATTGCCAGCGGCCAATGAAATCACGAGTTTTTCTCAAGTAGGTACAGGGCAGTGAAGTCTCACGTGGTGCCGAATAATAACGCAAATTTTGCGCGTCACTATTTATAACAGATTATACGTAGGGCCGCCTGTTCTCGCGAAGATACATTGGCCGCATGCATGTACGAGAAGTCATTTTCTACTCGATTGGGCCAACCAGAATAAAGGTATTCTGACACTCGACGCCCGCGATAGGCTGCCAGACACCTCAGACGCGTGAGAGTTAAAATCATCCAAATATATAGTTAGAGATAGGAAAATTTCGCGAATTTATTTCGGACAAGATATACGTTAAACACATATATAGTGAAGTCACCGTTGCAATTGTATTACAGTTTGTTAGACCCGCCCTGCACGCCTCTGAGCCAATAACAGACTCGCAAGGAAACACCTTGCGAATTCCATAACTGCCAGGTGCGAGGCAACAGCCAATGAACACACAGCTGAGGCTCCAGTATGCAGAGGACTGATGAGTCTATCTTACAGGTAATTGAACTCGCGAAATTTTCCTAGCCCTATATATAGTATATAAGGGCCCAGTCCGTGACTTTTTTTTAGTATTGTCGCATGCCTAGAACAGTTACGATGTTACAAATGTTTGTTATCATACAAAGACTGAAAACAAAATGACGTGAAATTAACTCAACATTGTATATGTTTCTATCCACTGAGCCATTAAGGCGCCATTTGATATCTCTCTAATCACTTGGCCACTGTGGCCCCACTTGGAATCCAATATATATTGATTCTGAGCTAACGTGTTTTGGGGTACGACTTGTTGCTGAATGAATCTGCGAAATTTCCGGGTCTCCAATAATTACTAGGGGTAGTGAAATTTCGCCAAAATATTTCTTTCAAGACAAGTTATATTATGTGAACGAATGACATCCCTGGAGCGTGCGCAGGCACCGAACTCCAGTTGCGGACTCCAGCCACACACACACAGGCAATACGGCGTCATTGGCCACCATGTCGGACCGCCGGTAGCCAATGAGCGCCTGGTAGCCCGGCCAGTAGGGAGTCTTCCACAGCGCGCGGTAACCAATCAGACACACAGCCCAACCAGTAGAGACATGCAGAATTCTCGTTATAGTTTGGTAACTTGACAGATTAGGGACACGTGTTTTTCGCGAAAATATTTCAAGACCAGCTGTACTCCAATACTTTCGGGGTTGGATGATTTTAAACGACACGTGTCTCAACTGTCTGCCCGCGAATCATGGACGTTCAGTATCGGAGTACTTTATTACAATTGGCCCAGTTAAATAAGAACATGTCTTCTCACGTAAACATGCAACTAATGACGAAAGGAAGTTGTGGTTGTAGACGAAGGATATTGAAGTCTATCATTGCCATAAATATTTTCGCGATATGCACCTGTCCTTAATGATAAACCTTACTACCCGGTACCTGCATGAAAATAATTCGTGGTTTTATTGGCTGTTGGCGACCATACGGTGCCATTAACCTTTGCGGCCGCCCCAGTGTAGGTTGGTTGTACAAATATCGAACGTTTACTTTTGGCTGAAAGCGTCGTTGGGACGTGCCACACAAGTTTCCGGTCAATGGCAGAAGACAAGCAAGCATAACGTCTTGGAGTTTA
Source organism: Dryococelus australis (assembly GCA_029891345.1). Classification (NCBI taxonomy): domain Eukaryota; kingdom Metazoa; phylum Arthropoda; class Insecta; order Phasmatodea; family Phasmatidae; genus Dryococelus; species Dryococelus australis. Next base: position 22,094,784 of record CM057006.1, on the reverse strand, counting down.
GCCTGCCGTTAAAAATAACACGATGCTGTAGGTCGCTACCAATCAGAGAATGAGTGCGTGCACATCAAAGGAACCACCATTCACGACATTTCCTCTCTGTGTAATCATTAGCGCTACTGATTTTTCGCGAAAAGATATGAAGACAGGGTAGACTTCAATACTATAAGAACCCAACAGCTGTTTGAACATTGTCATTGGCTGATGTCTGCTTGAGAAGACGTTTTCATATTTGACCGGCCCACTCTGAATTCGGCAACATCGGCACGGCTCCTACGTGATTCGTGTGCAGACAGTTAACACGTGTCGAAAAAGTAAGTCATTCAATGAAGACAGGGAAATGACCCTTCAGTGTTTTGATCTTGAAATCTTTTCGCGAAATTTCACTATCCCTAGTAATTAGCTACTCCGTGCTCAGTGGCGTGTATTGAGTTTTTTTTTTTAAACAGGGTAAGCAATATAATAGCGCCACATATTTGAGTGTTTTGGATAACATTTCTTAGTGCGGGCTGTGGTTCCATTTTCAATTTCTACTAACAAATGCAACTTTCAACTTTGCTTACCCTCTACTTGTATTTACCGTTTTATGGTACCTAACATTGTAGAGCTAGTGATTTTTCGCGAAAAAGTATGAGTACACGATAGACTTCAATACCATAAGCACCAGAACAGTTTTGTCTATTGCCATTGGTTGCTGTCTGCTTGGAAGGCGTTTTCATTTAGAACGGCACTAGAATTCGGAAAAATCGTAAGGTTCATCGTATTCGTGTGCAGACAGTAAACAGGCCAAAAAGTATAGAACATTCAGGTAAACGAATATGGTGAAATTTCCGCTTATCGTTTGGAAATTTATACTGTCTTTAAACGCAAATATACTGAACAATTTCACGTACCTGAAAATTAAAACGAACTATCTTTAGTAATAAATCGTCAGGACAATATGATAAAGTGAACCTTCGTGAGGAATTTACGCTTGAAGTCGATATAGCTGTCTTTTTGTCAAATCTAGATTATTAGTTGTGTAGGGAATTATAAACCTGCATTGCTCGTAAGGAATGCTTATGTTATCCGACATTTGATTATTGGCTAGCTGTTGGCCAATTGAGTCGCATGTTGACTGTGCACCAATTAATGTATGGCGACAGATGCAACAGGGTTTACAATCCACCGTGTTCATTTAAGAAATTTTAAAAAATAACGGTTTTATTCGTACGACATGACTAGTTATAATTTTAATTTTAGCCTTAGAGTTCAAAACAGTACAGCGAAACAGTAAAACTATAAGTGTTATTTTTGTCTTCAAAAGTAAAATTAATTTACACATGAAAGTATCCTCGAGTATATACGTGCATACTCCTCGAAGGTAGGGATAGGAACATTTCGCGAGTTCATTTCAGGACAAGATAGGCGTCAAACACATGTACACTGAAGTTGACTTTGCAATCGGATCGCAGTTTACTATACACGCCCTGAACGACTCTGAGCCAATAGCAGACTTCCAAAGAAACAAGTAGGGAGTGCCATACTGCCAGGTGTGGCGTAACACTGGCTACTCTATGGGGCAGCAGCCAATGAGGCTCGACTGTACACAGGACTGTGGAGTCTAACCTACAGGTCAGTGAACCCGCGAATTTTTCCTATTTCTACTCAAAGGGTTAAATTTAAAGTTAGGGTCGAACATTTCCAATATGTATTGGTAGGGCCACCTGTTTTTCCCGAAAAGATTTGCGTGGATGCTAGACTTCAATATGCTATGTGCACACTTGCAGTCTTCATTTGACTATTGGTCGCTTGGCTTTGTGCAAATACATCCTGTTACATAAGTGAGCCAATCAGAATTAAGTTTCTCCGATACTGACCGTCCGTGATTCGCGGGCAGACGTACAAGACGCATAACAATTGAAATGATCCAATCACGAAAGTTGTCCGGAACTAGAGTGCGTTGGAACACAACTTGTCCTGGAATCTTTTCGCGAAGAACAGGTGCCCCCATGTATAGGGTAACAATTTGTTACCTTGCGTCTATGGAATAAACGCCACTGTCGTGCTACGAGGATAGCGGCGGCGTTATTAAAGCCGTGGAATTGTCGCGGGATGATCGCGGCTGTGCGCGACGCGACGCAACAAGGGTCCCTCGGGCCTGATGAATTATAAGGCGAGGCGCGAGGCAGACGTGAAACATTAACTTGGTCCGGCTTGATGTACCGCGCCCTCGTGGTTTGCCAGCCCGGAAACACCGCCCGATTCTCTCGGCTACGGCCTCCTCACTGTTCATCGAGATCTTCTGCAATCTGTAGAGACCTGAGAAATTCGCGAGTTCAATGACCTGTAGGCTAGACTCTACAGTGTTTTGTACAAATGTCCCGAAATCAACTGCACATTGGTTGTTTGCTGTCACCGTGGAAGGGCCAGCGTTCTCCAGGAGGTGCCAAACGCCGTGTGGTCCAATGGCTAAAGTTATATAGATGCATGTGTTTTGAATTATAGCTTGTCCAAAAATGAACCCGCGAATTCTTCAGGTCTCTAGCAATCAGTGGGGTAGAGTGGAGAGATTTTGGCGGCTATTATCGCTAGACACACGCAACTTCGCGTTATTATTCGTTAGCATGCTAGACTTCACTTCCCTGTGCCTACTTGAGGGCGATTCGTGATTTCATCGGTTCTCTGGCGATCATACGACGTATTTAACCTCCGTGACCGCTATACTGGAGATTGGTTGCTCAACCTTTGAACCTTTACTACTTGTACAAAGTTTCCTTGGAACGGACCACTCAAGTTGTCTGCCTATGGTAAAAGTCAAAAGAACATACATCATCTTGTAGTTCCGTCTGCCGCTAAATATAGTAGTATGTAATCTATCCTACTGATACTCACAAAGACAACATTCAGGAAATAAATCGAAATTAATTACGTTGCTGCCTTCCTATTTATAGATGTTTGATACATACCTTTTTAATATTTCAAATACATTCATTAACAGAGAAACATTTAAAGTATTTTCAATTTTTTTTTCTTTTTTTTTTTTTTAGCTGGCTTAGTGTCGACTGGAGTGTTAAAGGCTGTTCACGATAAAGTGAGCACTTTACAAATTAACCTTATAAAAAAAAGCACCACCTCTTACCTAGTAAATTTGGTAACGATGGCTGCATAGTAGTTCCATATTTTAATGTCCAATTAAAATTGTTAGGTAACTATTTGTGATAACTTAAAATTATTCCTTTCGCGTTCTGTTTTTTTATGCATACAGCCTAAGTGTAAAAATAAGCAGATTAGTAAAATATTTAATTTCTTAATAATCTCCCAGTTTCACTTGACCGACGAGTGAATAAAGTGATGAGGCTCATGGCAATGTTAATTTTACATAGGGCGGAAGACTATACAACATGCATACAAGTTGCTCATAAGCAGGGCTTTCAAAAGTACCCATTTTACCGTGAACAGTCTATAAACAAAGTGACTCGTCATGAACGTGGCCGCTCTTCAGTAGACTACTATAAATCGAAGCAGAGAAGCAAGATAGGAGCAGGGCAAATTGCCGATGCATGTAGCATTCCACGAAGAGACAAGAACTGCATAAATGAAATCGCAGGGAAGGCGGAATGAATCCTCAGCCAGTGGCGTATTGTATTTCAACGAGAGCACTTCTTGTACATCATAAAGGATGGAACAAAGACTAATGCCCGGTCGCACCAACATCTTCCCCGATCCGAGATTGAATTATCTTAGTTCCGAACCTAGATCCAGTTTCACCTTGGTTCCAATCTAAAAGTGTTGCACTAACGGGATTTCATGAATCTTGATCTTAGATTCATCGATCTTGGTTCCAAAGTAAGATATCGAGATTAAGTATGAGACAAATTTTGCTATTGTTTCGTAGCATACGACGTCATGGAAGTAGGCGTATTTTTCACTGTAGATATAACTAGATGTGCGATGTTTTATCTCTTTTAAGTGAATTATTGTTGTACGAGTTTTATTGAATAACGTATAACATTGTTTTAATTTCCCAAGAAAACAATCGAACGTAGTTCTATCAGTTGGCGTATTTTCAAACTACATTTGTCGACGATTGCTGCTGATCTCGGATCGTGATATCGAACCGCCAATTTCGGTGGTTCGAAATGAACTTCATCTCGATCTCCAGTCCAGCTCTGAACTCGAATGGTGCAAGTTTTCTGTGTCGATCTTAGATCCGATCTCTGATCGAGTTTCGAACCACGATGGTGCAACCGGGCATAAGAATTGTAAATTAAGAAGTTATCCCATGCACACTTGATGAAGCAGCTGTGCTTATTTTAGACGGTGACCTTATCTAAGAGGGGCCGTGGTGGTCAAGTGGACAGACTACTATCCTCCGACCAAGGCGAACCGAGCTCGTTTCCCGGCGGAGTCACTCCCTGACTTTCGCATGCACTGTTAAAAATTTCCGTATATTTACGGAATGTTTTACGGGAATGTACAGGGTATATACGGAAAGGCAATCCGTAATGACGAAAAACGGAGTTAAGTCCGTAAATACAAAATACGCTTTAAATATAATTTTATTTTCAAAGAGATGGTCACTAATCTGGTGAAAAATCGTGTTACTTTCCTAAAGTTTCCTTGGTTTTAAAAATTACTCAAAGCACATTTTGTGTAATTTAAATATAAGATTAATATTTTCTGGCTTTTCACAATTGTATATAGTGTTATTTTACAATATAATAATTAACTACAAACTCTACGGCTTTTTTTTAAAACACTGGTACAGTTTAAAGCATAGAAAAATGTTACTTCCTGGTACTGAATTGACGAATATATATTATATATACTGTTCACGATTAAGTGAGCACTTTTATGGCCCTAGTTAATTTTTTTCTTTCAGCCATTTTTATATCCTTTAACCACTTTTGTATATAAATATTGCCGTGTAAGTAATAAACATAGTGTGTACATTCCACCGCACTCGGAAGTTAACGTGTAATGCTAAAATTACGTATTTATTGACTACTATTCCTATTATAGGGGCTTTCAAAAGTACTCACTTTACCGTGAATAGCCTATAATGTGGTTTTTATATGTTATAGTCCATTCGCAGTTTCTTCACACTTTTATTAATCCAACCTTTGAAAAATAAAGCCATGTATAAGTCGTGTTTAGTTATTTCCAAAATGTACAATGTATGAAGTGTTTTATACTTGTGATCATAAAAGTAAATTTTTGTGTTAAATTGAAATGTTATTTGTATTTTATCTATACATTAATGCTTCGTTTATAAATACGCAATATCAATACAAACAGTGAGAAAACATGTGTGTTGGTAGCTCCTAGTAAGAAATAGTTCTCATGCAGAATATTATTATAACTGAGTGCGCCCGAACGCGATGCGTTGTCCTTTGGTGTAATTTTCCAGACGTAGTTAAGCGCAGTTTGGACGAGGCGTAGGAATATCCTGGAAGTAGAACTTAAGCAGGGCTTCAGAAGAATGTGAAGTAACTGAATGGATTATACAAATAGTTAAAGACTGTTCACGATAAAGTGAGCGCTTTTGAAATCAACCGTACAAAAACCACTGCTCCTGCCTGTAAAATATTTTAACGGGCGCTCTGAGTGACGTTCGCCAATTGAAGTTGATAACGATGGAGGTAAAGTAGTTCCATATCTCAACGCCGAATAAAAAGTGTTTGGTACCATTTGTGACGACTTAAATTATTTCTTTCGCTTTCTGTTTTTTTTTTTAATGCATCGGCGTGTAAAAATAAGTAGATTGTAAAATATTTACTTTTATAATAATTTCACAGTTACATTTGACCGACGTATAAATAAAGCGGTGAGACCCATGACCATAGACGAACAAAATTCGCGTTATTATTTGGCAACATGCTAGACTTCGCCGTCCTGTATCTACTTGAGCGCAGTTCGTGAATTCATTGGTTACTGGTAATTACACGGCGTCATTTACCTGTGTGACCACTTCGTTGGAGATCGGTCGCTCAACATTTGAGCTTCTACTATTGGCTCAGAGTGTCCTTGGGACGAGCCACATAAGTAGCCTGCCAATGACAACAGTCGAAAGAACATGTATAACATCTTGGAGCTTAGCTTGCCGACAAATAATAACGCGAATTTTGCAGATCTGTACCCATGACGATGATGATGATTTTAAGGCGGAAGACTTCACAACGTGCATATAAGTAGATCTTCAGCAGGGCTCTCGAAAGCGCTCATCTTACCGTGAGTAGTTTATAGCAAGTTTTATTCGGATTTTGGGCGCGGAAAATCACTTCTCGAAGCACTCGCCGTGGCGGGATGGCACGGCTAATGGCAGTGTTGTGAAGCGCGGGTTGCGGCGTGTTTGTGTGCAGGCGCTGACGAGCTGGAGGACGCCGTCGCTGCGACGCTCGTGAACGCCAGTTTGTCGCCGTACTTCGACCTGAACGTGCATCGGAACGTGACGACGGCGGCGGGGCAGACAGCCTTCCTGCACTGTCGCGTGCACCAGCTCGGCGACAAAGGCGTGAGTACCACTCTCAACACACTGCTCTACCGATCTTATACTATCCCTACGTAAAGGCTGTTCATGATAAAGTGAGCATTTTTTAAAATCAACCTTATAAAAAAGTCTCTGCCCCTGCCTGCATATATTTTAACAGGCGCACTGAATGACATCCGCCAATTGAAGTTGGTAACGATGGAAGGAAAGTAGTTCCATATCTCAAAATCGAATAAAAAGAGTTAGCTAACCATTTGCGGTAACTAGAGATAGGAAACATTCGCGTTATTATTTGGGGACAAGTTAAACTTGAAACACATGTACTTTTGTAATAATTTTGTCATTGGCGCATACTTTATGTGACACGCCCTCGGTGACTCTGCACCAATAAAGGAACACTTCACAGTTGTGTGCCTCAATCACGCGTATTTCAGTCAGAGAGGGAGTGTCTTCACATCTATGCAGCAGCCAATGGAGAAACGACGCCAGCTCTAGTGCATACAGTACTGTGAAGTTCAGCCTGATGCCAAATAACAACGCGAATTTTGTATGTCCCTAACGATAATTCAAATTATTTCTTTCGCTTTCCGTTTAATGCATCTTAGTATAAAAATGAGCAGATATATAAATATTTACTTTCCTAATAATTTCGCAGTTTAACTTAACAGGCGCATGAATAAAGTGGGGAGGCCAGTGACAATGGTAATTTACATAAGTCGGAAGAACACAAAACGTGCATAAAAGTAGATCTTAATTAAAGCTTTCAAAAGTGCTCATTTTACCTTGAACAGCCTATACCCGGGAATTTCACGGGTTCAACTCTAGACAAGTTTGAATTCACACACATGTACGTTTATGTTTTGTTTGTAATTGGTCGTCGTGTTGTGTGACATAGCCTGGAGGTAATTGAGCCAATAACAAACATGCAATAAATGGTGCGCCCAACCACCGCTTTTTACGACCACAACAATCAACCTATAAACAGTTGATATCTGTATGAGAGTATATAAGACTGTGAAATCTAGCCTACAGGTCATTGAACCCGCGAATTTCTCGGGTACTAAGCCTAAAAGGTAACTCGGCATACATTACATTATAAGGGCATTCAACGTGCCAAAATTATTTCCTAGATTATTAACATTATTACGTATATTTTGTTGTGATATGAAACAATAGTCTGACAAATGTTCGTCAGTGGCAAGAAATTATTTCTCTAATACAAAATAAAATAACTGTATGAACTTTGCATTCATGTATTTAATCGTACAAATCCCCAATTGGACGAAGTTAATACGTCATGCTAAGTCCCAAATTATTGTCCACATCGTCAGAATGTTACCAAAACATTTTCTTAGAAGTAAACAATAAGTTACTGACTGATAACTAGGGGTAGCGAGATTTTGCGAAAAGATTTCAAGACAGGTTATATTTCAAAACACTTCAGGATCTTTTACCTATCTTGATTGGTAGAAATACTTTATGACACGTTTCATCTGTCTGCAAACGAATCTCGTTGGAGCGGTGCCGATGTTGCCGAATTCTGAGTGGCCCGGTCAAATATGAAAACGCCTCCTCAAGCAGACAGCAACCAATGGCAATAGACAAACTGCTCTTGGGTACTTATAGTATTGAAAACTACCCTATCCTCATATTTTTTTTTCGCAAAAAGTCACTAGCTCTACTGATAGCTAATGAGCCTACTTTCATCTACATTGGTGCAAAAAAAAATTAGTGACGTAGATAGTCGTTGACGTCACATATATTGACAGCAATATCATTATAGATGAAACCAGAAACATGTGAACCGATACCAAGACAATTAAAACACACGAGTGACTTGGCCGGGATTCGAATTCACAAAAACTTGTAAAATTAAGCTAGCTTGCGATCAACTTCACGCAATTCAAGTGAATTACATACTTAGAACATATAAATTAATATAGCCTACCACAGCACAACTTCTTCGCCAAATTTGAAAGAAATCGATTGTTTGTTTCCCGAGATACGGCATGAAAACGATATTATTTCATACAGGACTATCTTACAAAATGGCGGAGAAATGAAACTTCGCATAGACAATTTTGACAGCTATAACTGATACTGTCAGCATACAAAATTAAGTTAAATTGGTTTTGCAGTTTCGTACATAAAAGATTCGAAGCTAAAATGTTCATATTACCACCTTGTAAAAAATATACGTGTCTGACCCTCTCAAAATTCATTAGTTGTCATAGCCTGCCATAGTTCTAATTGTTAGCCAGATTTGGTAGGAATCGGTTGTTTTTTCGGATATCACATAATTTTAGTTTATCAAGTGACACAATTTTATAAAATGGAGGACGAAAGAGATTTTGTATACACGTTTGATTGCTGTGATATATACTGCCCTCATACAAATTTTCACTGGAATAAATCACATTGTTTCGACGATATAACATACAAAATTAAAATAGCTATATGGCTACCATTTTCAAAATAAGTGGCTGACATATCGAAAACATATCATTTAACATTACCTACTGCAGTGCTACTTGTTTGCCACAATTGGTAGGAATCGGCCAATCGTCTCCTGATATATGACATAAAAATTTATTTATTCGTGTGGCACTATCAGTGGCGATGCATGCTATAATTTCATGGGCAAGCTACAGCGTGCTGGGGGAAGTAGTGACGTTGATCTCCCCAATAAAGAGGGAGGGTGTCTGCCCCCCCCTCCCCCGGGAAAAATTTGGATTTCAAGGAGCAAAATTGTGCCATTTAAACATTTTTTCGTACCTAGATATAAAATACACTGCTTGTAAAAATATTAATATTTTTTTTAACTTAAAATTCGCCCGAGTTAAAAATATTACAAATATAACTTCATCAAACCCGTAACCTTGTCCACTCGAAATCAATATTATTTTAATACCCGTCGACAGTGAGCTATTTACATACGGAGCAATTTTGTTTGTACAGAAGTGTAGACAGAAAAAATCATTCGTTTGTGTAAAGATGGAAAGCAGTCAACGTGAACGAGCAGGAGGCAGGAAAAAAAAAAAACGAAGCAGGTAGGGTGCGCATCAAAAGAGAAGATTCTTCTCGCACAGCGTAAGGGAAGGAAGCACAGAAGGGGAGGTGTCCAGTGATAGCCTACAGAAGGGTGGGAACACAAGAGGGAGGGGGGGTAGCCGAAGTCATAACAGCCGAGCTGAAAACATATTTACCATTATCCTTGCGCCCATGTAAGTTACCTTTCGTACCGTGCAGCTGTCTTTCACCAAAAATAAACCTTTGATTATATTTCAACCAGCTGCAGGACAGTTGCGATGATATAGGGACATATGAGCAGATCATGCGGTGTGTGTGCGAAGACAGACCACGTGTGTAACAGGTGTTTACGATAGCTTAATGTCCTTGAATTGCTAATCAGTGTAATTCGACGCACCGACACTGAACATTGTCATCCAGAGCGATAGTTCGCGCCACAAAGGTTGTCTCGCAACCCGATACAGACGTAATACGCCTAGATTATACAACACACACATCCCACAGGCCACATCACTAAATAGCTACAGGAAAATGTGACATGAAAACCTGTCTTGTGCTTTCGGAACATGTGGTATTGATGCATTCAAACATATAGGCCTACATAGTTTTATTGTACTTATAGAGCAAATATTTACATCAGCCTTGCAATGTGCATGTAAACTAACGCGTACACGCGTTTTTCCAGTACAATTCGCCTTCTGAATCGACGTTATAGGAGTACAAATCATAATCGCACAAATGCACTGCCGGCCGCCCCAACAATCGGTCGACACTTATCAATCACGTGGGAGTTATTTATTGTCCGTATCACTACACGAATGTCAAAATCGTCAATGTTAGTCTTCATTTGTCGTTTCGCTCGATTTTTGTGTGGGGTTTAATGTACGATCCTCGAACCTTACTTCCTGATTTATTCTGTAAACAACTGCGGGTGGAACAACTATCGCTGCACTGACTCCTCTCACTACCTCAGAAAGTGGCATTTGAATGTCTTCCTCTGATTCATTGGTCATCCTGATAGCACAATAAAATTACTTCCCTGCATTTACTGTGCACAGCTTTACCTTGCCGTTGTTCCAACTGTTAATTTTATCAACGGAAATATTACAATACGTACGTTAATTTATGCTCTTCGCACGTATAGAATGTACACGCACTCCCACACTACTCGCATATTGATGTTTTCACTCTAGCTGTTATACATCCGCTAGAGACAGCCGAACATCTGAGGGCCGACGAGGGAAGTGCGACGTATACGAAGGACATCCAGATCGGCACGCGTTGGAAATTAGTGGTGGTTTGGTCTGATCAGTGTCCGAAGTAATTGATTGTACGGATATACCACTTGACATAATCATATTAGAAAACTACTTGATTAAAATAGCTGCGACCATATTATAAACATCACTTTCACTATAATTAATTTTAATTTTCTATCATATATACTGAAATCGAGAATTTATAAGGATTCATCACCGGTACGGAGTTAGATAAAATATTATGACATTGCATTACAATTTTTGATAACTGAGCACAAATTACACTTATAATTACATCTGCAAACATTCACGTCCGTCACAATTAATATACAGTAAATTAATGTTTTAACATAAAAACCCATGTGTTAACATCCTTTGAAAACAATAAACATGGCCAGCAAAACAGTTTGGTAGGCTGTTACATCTAGCTAACCACGAGTGTTTCTAATATTTTTTTTTTTGGAAATGACGTACAAAATTACCTTTCTTACATGTTGTCGTGATCGTAAGTTCAGGTGTCGGTCTACCCTCTTTTGTAATGTCACATCTTTCCTGAAATGTGAAATCATTGCTGGAAAAATGCTCCATTCGTTATCCACACACACCACACTTACATCTACATGATTCTGTTGCACTCATTCTATCTACTCGTTTCTCAGTCTCACACTGTAATTTTATAGTTTTTATGTAAGGTGTACATCGCGCACGAATATGTATACAATTCTCAGCACCAAAACTAAATTAAATAAAAACAATACGATTCGTGTTGTGCGTACGGACTTGCCCACACATCGATCTAGTTCCTGTAAACTACACTACGCCAACTGCCTGCGGCTAGGCCAGCTTCGGCTATGTCCGCTTTAGTTCGGCGAAGAAAGCACTACCATCGTAGCTTCTAACACAAGTTGATGCAGCCATAAGCCCCGCCCCACCCCGGGCGATCTTCCTACCCTGCCACCCCTCCGTCGGCCAGGAAATCATTGCGACCGCCTACCTGCTGAAAGTATTACTTACAGCGCTTCCAAACATCTTGGTTTTGCTAGCCAATGAGTTGTTTTGTATAATGTACAGTATTTTTTCCCGGGTATAATGTGTACCGCATGAGTGAAAAGTTACCTTAAAGTAAATATAAGTTAGAATTTAATATTTATTTTAAATATAGCGTTGCCAGCAAACTGTCTGGACAAGCACTGCTTACTTTGCTTACCCTAACGAGATGCCGCTGGGCACTATCTTACAAAATGGAGGACAAAATATGCCGGTTATAGACATATTTGATGTTCGTTTTATATACTCCCCGCATACAAAGTTAGGTTGGAATTGATAAAATGTTTTCGAATATATACCATCCTAGGAAAAAATAGCTAACTGCCGCCATTTTGAAAATAAGTGTCTGACATAGTTGAAACATACTTGTACATATCAACTGAGGCCTTACTACTAGATTGCAAAATTTTGTAGGAATCTGACAATTGTTTCCTGAGAAATTACACAAAAGCTTGATTAATTAATGTAGTGCTATCTTACAAAAGGGCGAAAGAGCGTTTTTTTTTTTTTTTTTTTTTTTCCTTCATATTTGATGCTTGTAAAAGATCCCGTCAACGTACGAAATAGGGTTTAAATTCTCAAATGGTATGGTATTTATACCAAATAGACCTAGAATATTTGTATGGTTGCCAATTTTAAAATAAGTGTCTAATTAAGAGTATTCGCCCAAACAACTATTACACAGAAAATGTTTCATTACATCATCCTCTTAAGACGTCAAACTCAAACTGATCGGGCGCGTAATAGTGGCAAAGAACAGAGTGGTTGTGAGAGTGCAGTGTGTAGCAGAGCTCGTTAGAGCGGCTCGCCTTGTCTCTTCCCGCCAATCCTTATCGACCGCTCATTCCCGCCAGTCATGGGGAGCCTCGTTTAGCCGACACATCGCGCCCTCGACATCGAAGAAGCGTCCCGACAATTTAAAGCTCGCCCAGCGAAAACAACTCTCTCGGTCGCCAGCGGGAAAATTCCACTAATCAGCACTTCGACAACTAAAGGTGGACTCGCAGCCATCCGTTAGGGGCACACGGATTTCACGCCAATTTTGATTAATCGGATTAACCCTCTGATGTCAAATGGATTGAAAGGGTTAATCCTTGATCCGATCAAATTTTTGATCCGATTTTAATCCGATGAAATTTTTTCGTTAATCCTTAATGCGATCGATTTTTAAATTATTATCAGATAAAATACAATGAAACTTTGATTTATCAAATTAATTTAATTGAATTGATCAATCAAAATTGCGATAAGTGTGTAGTTTGGTGTAATAGTGTGCTAAGGGACATATTTATTATTTTCTTTCTTTTTATCGGTTTGGGAGCAGCTCTGGTACGTCCTCACCCTTGGAGATCTGTTGTCGTACTAAGGTGTAGCATGTAGGGGATAGGTGGTATATATATATATATTATGTTTTGAGTTTTGTGCAAGAGTGGCATAAGTGTTAATTCTTTGGTTTGGTAGTGATATTGCTTGTAGACGGTGATGGGAGATAGGTGATTTTTGGTAATAATAATTAAACAGAAAGAGGAAATACGAATAGTTGACACACGAGAGAAATTAACGGAAATACAAATTTCAAACGAACACAACTACGTGAATAACCTGGTATCGATAAGTGATGCAAACTCACTAAACGATCACAACTATGTGAGTATCTTCTATGAAATGAATTAACGAGCTACACCGAAGCGAAAATGTCCCTATAAATTAAACTGCAGCCTTCCTAAACACATTAAAAAGGGGTTTGAAAACACGTACAAATTGCACGTACCTTACATGATTTTAAAACAAGTCCATCCGCCTGTGAGACTGATGGAACTTTTGAAACGGAATCCACGCATTAAAATAAATAAATTTATTATCACTTGTAAAAAAAATGTTTAACAGTGAGTGATTTTAATATACGTCCATTCGATCGGGAGGTAGCTGCAGCACTGACTTGGATATACCACTTACGTCGAGTTATAAGCTGAGCGAGGTATTGAGAGCAAACAGAAGCTGCATGTGCGTCGGCCTATGTTTAATTATAGACTCATGTGAGTAGGATTTACGTGACAACTGGATAAAAACTATGTTTATGATGCATGTATTAATATATAAATTACACTAAATGAATTAAAAAACATGTCATGAAATCGCACAAGAACCTCTCCCAAAACATGTCTGGTCGGCTGCGAATTAAGAAGAAATGGCTGTAGTGTATGACATACGTAGACTTATAAGTGCAGTCGGCGTCAGTCAATGAATGAGACGTTTGAATACGACTCACTAAATGATTTACGAACTACTCATATGCATTCTGGATTATATCTAGAAAAAAAGGTCTCCCTACCAAGCTACTATTAACGACGAACAATTTAACCATGTCTTTCTGAACGTTACCCAGATTTTAAATGCAAATTTCACTAGTGTAAGAATAATTCACATCTAACACAAATTTCCATTTACGCGTAGGGAGACTCGGATGGCGTGAAGAAGTGCTTAATCCCGCAAAGTGTAATCCCGATAGAAATGTAGTATATATTTTAACAAGCAATCAAAATTCCTCTAAGAAAAAATATTTTAAATAATGGAAGTATTACAAATTTTTCGTTAAGTCTGTGAAATTCACTGCACTTGGTAACACAAATGCGAGTTGAAAATCATATAAACTTTCGTAGATCGATCTCAGAAACGGGGTTTACACAATAAATGCTTATAAAATTATTTAAAAATAACGGACCCACAATATTGGCTTAACGAGAATCGCTGCTAAGTCAGGTGTATGATATGCCTACACACTCTGAAGCCCACCAGAGCACCTGCCCCTTCGATCGTCGCATGGAAACCTACAAAACAATGCCCCGACTGGTGAATAGATGCTTCAGAGGAGAGAGCGATGTATACATGTATCCAGGGTGAGGATTGGCGACAAACTAACATGGCGCCGGCCAGCAAGAAGTGTCCACATAGGTCCTTCCTGCAGCCCCATCCCCCTCCAAATGACCGGACTGCATCTTTGGCAATGTGTCCCCCTGCCCCGACCCTCACCCAACCATCCAGCCCAAAATGCATTTTTGGTTAGAAGATCCTATGCTCTGTCCAAGAGCACATAGCCCCTCCCCGACTCCCGCCCTATTCCAGAGGGCGTGTTTTCTGAGACGAGAGATGCCTCGGCTAGCCATCCCCCTACAACCTCCCCAACCCAGAAGACGTCTTTGTCCACAACAAGGCTAGCTGCTTGTCTACCTACCTTCCCTCGGACCAGCGAATTCTAAACTCACCCCAAGCAGTGAGCTGTTTGCAAAACTACGCTCTACCCATGAATTATGGACTCTCCCGAAAACCTGCCCTGTCCGGTTCTGTGAGAGGAGTACTTATTTCCCCACCTGCCCCTTCCCCTGACTCGCCATACTTGTAGCTGATCAGCAGCATTCAAACCTTTATGGCATGGATGTTTAAAAAATTATCGCATTATGGCAGTAGATATGTAACTGCATTTATGAAAATGCAATTTATTGTTTCCGAATAACTTTCGCTATCACAATAAATGATTTTTTTTTAACCCCTCTCCCAACAAATCCCGCATACTGAAGTGAAAACTTTTATAAATCTTTGATGAGATTTTCCGAAAAATATTTTTGTTTCTTTCATTATTATTAGTACCGAATTTAATACTATGGAGGAAATGAAATTATAACATTTCTTTTCTAACAGCGAAACCAGAGCTTGCGTGTATGGTTGTCTAAACCCATTCCGAATGTTTAAGAGTAACTACATGAAAACGATCTTAGGAACACACAATGAATATCGACCTATATTTAGTCATATCTCACACTTTCTTATATCCTCTCTCTACAGCATTGTATCTGATTGTTAACACAGGGTCAATATTCCCTTTACTTTGTAATAGAAATCGGTTATGGAATACTTTACACTCTCCCTACATAGAATTATTTTTATAAAAGAAATCTAAAATAAGAAAAAATTGGGAACATTAAAAATAATTTTTTAAAGTTATGTATAATTAAAAGTATTTAAGCACACTGGATTATAGCTCAAATGTTAATTCAATGAAATGATAATCCAATCAACAAGTGGATTGATTGCACAATAAATTACACATCCAAGCCCCATCCAGAGGTTTATTAAATAAAATAAGACATCAAATATGATTTAAAATCCTTTATTTACTACCATAATTTTACAAACATTGTATTACAATATTTTAACATCTTCATTCTTAACACACGAATCGTGTGCTTTTGATAAACCCCTCCATCGAACCAAGGATGTATATTTTTCCTTTTCATTGATTTTATCAATCAAATGTTCATTTGGAGAACTAATTTTTTTTCAGTTCATGTTCATAAAAACCACCTTTTATGGGCTCTACATCATAGGTTTATATGCAATACACTCTGGGATGTGTTTGTCTAATTGAAATAATTTTTAATATTTCATAAAGTTAACGGTAAATTTTTTCTCAAAGATTCCTTTCTGCTTCGAGATACGTATATATTTACCAACTTTGAACTTCTGTTTTCTCTCGTCGATGACTTTTACATTATTATAAATGGTTTTCAGTAAACTATTACCCGTAATTTTTTCGGGTGCCATTTTGTTAGTTCTGTGTTATCTTACATTATAAAATTTTAATATTTCAGGCAAATTGTTAACCCATTTGTAGGTCCCCCTCTATGTGAAATGCTTGTATATTAATTGCTTAATCGATTTGTTGTATCATTCCACAACACTGGCTTTAAGTTCCGAATATGTTGCTTAGTGATTGATATCATATTAGTTCATTAGTTTCCGGAATGGCACAGAAAAAAATTTGGATCCTGTGTCAGTTTGGATCGAAATTGGCTTTCTCTCTTTCAAAGCGATCTTCATTGAATCGCTAATATCTCTCCCAGTTTTGTTTTTCAAAGATATACCCCATCATATTTCAAATAAATGTCTATTATGGTTCAAATATACTTGTATCCTTTATTGTATTTGGAAATCAATGTCATTTCACACAAATCGGCTTGAAAAATATAATTTAACCCTTAAGTAATAACTCTTCTTCTAGGATATTTTATTATTGCAGGGTCATGAAGCTCTTCAGAAATACTGCTAAACCTCATTGGTAATATAACCATAATCTTTCAGCTCTTTAATAATAGAAACAATTTAGTTCGTATGTGAATTATCACCAGATTCTCTCGAAGCGATGAGAAGTTTTAATCTATCGACTAATTCATTAGGATTGTTCCCATATATAGATGAAAAGCGGTTGTCAATTTCAGCTTTATATATTCTACTTCCGACTATATCTCCTATTAAATGAAGTTTCGGGTGGTTTTCATCTCCTGAACGAATAACGAGTTTTTCATAATTCAACCCTGAATAGTGTGGAATGGGGAAATATATAAATTTTTTCGAGGAATCTTCAGTACCTCATTAACTCGACAAGTTATCGATGTGCTCTATGCTTTAAAAGCCTAATAATAAAAATGTCTATTAAGGAGTTTCACATTTTTTTAATTACACCCCCGAGAGTATGAAAATTGATCAAAATGTGTTTTCAAGGACACTTTTCACTGAATATTAACGCAATAAAATAATTCTTATTAACTTTGCTTTAATCTCGATATCCAAAAAGGAAAAGATGCAATGAATTTTAACTTGTTGATAAAACGCTGGACCTAGAAATATGAAATCTTAGGAGAACAAGTGTTCGAAATTCAGTCCTTGAGTCAGTCCTTACTGCGACTGTTTATATTCGCCCATTAAAAACATTAGATATGTAAAGAGGTATAGGCTATTCACGGTAAAGTGCGCACTTTAGAAAGCCCTTTCATTTGGAATAATAGGCAATTAATATATTTTATTTCAGCGTTAGACGTTAACTTCCGAGTGCGGAGGGATATACAAACTGTGTTTATTACTTACATGGCAATATTTATTTAAAAAGGCGATTAAAGGATAAGAAATGGCTGAAAGGAAAAAGTATTACATAAATCCGCGTTTTCCGAAATTCACCAATAGAGCCGCCAGTGGTGAATGTTCTGGTGTGCACCGGTGTACACCGGTTGAGAAGATTTCCGAACTGGCAATGAATAAATACGGAAAATACATTTATAATACAGGAAGCCCATATTTAACACAGTGCTAACGTATTTTCTAGTAAACATGCTTTTTCTTAGTAAAATACAAATTAAATATCACGTCTTTCTGCGATGTGCATATTTAAAACCACGAAATTTCCCCGTTGCAATTAAATGTGGCCATTTGCCTTTCTTTGATTTGCCGTTCACTAACACTTTATATATTCACGTACGTGTTCGCTAGGCTGTGTTTGAAAATTTAACGGTTGATGTTCCGGTGGGCATCGCAGATCCACCGACGTTTTAGGCTAGTTGAACCGGCCGAGACATCGGTTCAACCGGACTCGATGAAAACATTACTTTCCGAAGGTCCGGTGTACATTGGTGAATGCACTGGGGAATCTCCCGAAAGCGCGGTATGCCACAGGACAGAGGCAACCCACGATTGAATCGGCACTTTTTAAATCAACCTTCGAAAAATATAATTTGCTCTACACGCATTTATAAGCTGTTCACAGTAAAGTAAGCACTTATGTAGGCCCTATCATGTGGAATAATAGTCAATAAATATATTTTATTTTAGCTTCAGACGCTAACTTCCGCGTGCTGTGGAATATTCACACTGTGTTTCTTACTTACGTGCCAATATATATTTTAAAATAAGGTCAAACGATTAAATATGGCTGAAAGGAAAAAGTTACTAGGGGTGTCAAAAGTGCTCACTTTGCCGTTAACAGCCTATACGTATTTTAACTGACACGTACATGTACTGGCATGCTCTCAGTAATGCTGGTAACGATGAGGGGGGGGGGGGGGTAGTTCCATGTCTCATAGATGGGAGGGAAAAAGTAAGGTAAATATTTGTAAAAAACTGAAATCATTTGAATTTTTACAAATCTGCTCATTGTAGCACATAGTACATTAGGAAAACATAAAGCAAAATTAATAATATCAGTATTCACAAATGTTTACCTGCCAATTTTAATTCAACTTATGGCGTGGACATACTTTCTCTCCGTCGTTACCAATTTCACTGGATCCATTTCAGCCAGTGTGCCCGTTAAAATATACGCAGATAAGGGGACTGCCATTTTTCAAAGATTGATTTCAAAAGTGCTGTGCAGTTAACCGTGAACAGCCTACATTTAATTATATTCGTGGTGCGCCCGAATCTCGCAGGCCGATCGCTGCATCCCACCCGGGCGTGATTAAATGCGAGCGTGTTCCTCCGCGATTTATGGCGCATAATGAAGAGCTCGAGCGAGGCACGGCTGTGTCACGGAGCATCCATCTTGCCGCGCGACATCGCTCCCACTCGCTCACCATCGCCATAGAACAGTCACGTGTAGAGAGGCCAAGTTGTGCGTGGTGCTTCGTTCAACGTGCTCTGTTGGTGTAGGCTGTTCACGGTAGAGTGAGCACTTTTGAAGCCCTAGTTACTTTTTCCTTTCAGCCATCTTTTATCCTGTAACCACCTATGTAAATAAATATTGCCATGTAAATAATAAACACAGTGTGTATATTCGACCGCACTCGGAAGTGAACGTCTAAAGCTAAAATAAAATATATTTATTGACTATTATAGAGACCGGAAATTTCGCGGATTCATCTGAGGAAAAGTTAAAATGTATTCACGTGTACATACGTGTAGTGATTCCATTGGATCATAGTTTTTAGACACGCCCCAAATGACTTTTAACCAATAACGAACCTGCAAGGAAAATGAGAACTGAATCCCATGGTATCAGGTCTGCGGTTAAACTAGAGCAACAGCCAATGAACTACTAACTCATGCCCGGATGCACAAATGGTTGTGGATTCTAGCTTCTTGCTGAATGAATCTGCGAAAATTCCGAGTCTCTTACTATTATTCCAAATTAGAGCGCTTTCAAAAGTGCTCACTTTACCGTGAATAACCTATAAGTAGTAGGGGCGTGAGGGTTCTAACCCAAAGGGAATGCCACCTTTATTGATATCAGAGGGTTAAATTGATTGAAAGGGTTGAATGTATTAAAGGGGTTAAACTGATAGAAAGGGTTAATTTTTAATCCTATTAAATCCAACCAAACATTTTTATCCAGTTTTAATCCAATTAAAATATTTCATCCGATTTTTTGTGTTTGGTGCAAGTGTTTACTAAGGTTATTTATTTCTTTCGTTCTTTTTTTTGGAGTGGGGAGCAACTGTGGTACATCCTCACCCTTGGAGCTCTCGCAATCGCTGAGATGTGGCGTGTTGGGGACAGGGTGTATATATATATATATATATATATATATATATATATATATATATATATATATATATATATATATATGTGTGTGTGTGTGTGTGTGTGTGTGTAAATTTAGTTAGTGATATTGCTCGAAGACGGTGGTGGTAGATAGGCCATTTTTGGTAATAGTAATTAATCAGAAAGAGAAAACGATACGTATATTTAAGACACAAGGGAAATTTCGGAGTGTTTAAACGAAATATATTTCTACGTATGAATAAATAACACGAGAGAGAATTTTAACTACGTGAATAACCTGGTGTCGACAAGTGCTAAACGATCGTAATTACGTGAGTCTCCAGTATGAAATTAACGAAGCAAAAATTTCGCTATAAATTAAACGACTAACAAACACAATGGCAAGGTATTTGAAAAATTACACTACTTGTCGCTTCTCACACGTACTTGACATGATTTTAAAACACATCCGTCCACCTGTGAGATTGGTGAGGAACTTTTGAAATGGAATCCATACATTAAGCGACGAATATTTAAAAATAAAATAATTTATTGACACACAAAAATAAGAAAACATTTAATATATGTCCATTCGCTCGGGAAGTCGCTGCAGCACTGACTTGGATACACCACTAAAATCAACTTATAAGCTGTGTTGTGTGCAAACATAACCTGCATTGGCCTATTCTTGATTATAGACTGAGGTGAAAAACTCGGAAATGAACAAAAATACAAAACGAATGTTTCCAAATAAATTAAATGGCTAACGAACACAAGTACATGACAATCACTAAACGAATTACGGAACCCAGCTATCCTGTTTTTTTAAATAAATGAAATCGTACCAGGAAGTCCCCAAAAACTCATCCGTCTGTCTGGGAGGCTGGTGAATGAATGACTGGAGTGTATGATGTGCGCCAGCTTATAAGATGTTATATATGTAGAATATGACCGATAGGCAACTCAGTTGAAATGATGGTAAGAACTCTGAATATGAATGACTAAACGAATTATAGAACCTATTTCCCTATCAAGCTGCTATTAACGACTTGATTACACTATTCGTACTAAAACAGACAACAAAATTATAATTAGAAAAAAAAATTTTACCCAGATTTTCAATGAAATGTTTACTATTGTAAGAATAATAACAATAATAATAATTCATGTTTGTGAAAGAGTTGAATTTAAAAGAAACCTTCAATTTTTTTTTAGACTGTGTATAGTATTATTAAGGTTTTCCACCAGACATCTTCGTGTTGAATCTTCAGCTGCAACAGTAGTTGTAATCTGGTTTCTGTAGAGTTGAAGAGCAGCAGGAAACATTGTGTGTCGCAAAAAAAGGTCTTTCTACCTGGTTCCTAAGAGGTATTTGTGTCACCTGGCTCTTGTTTTCGTTATTTCCCTAGGGTTCTTCAAGTTGAACAGCGGGCCGACAGAGGTTTTCTGAAGATACTAGCCTGTTCCTTTTGTTTCAAATTCATTAATTCAGATGTGTTCGATTCTCTCCAACATGTTTGTAATTTCACCTCAGTTCTTTAAAGTATGCGATTATATTACATTTTAATTAAAATTATAGTTTTTAATGTATAATATTTTTTCCTCCCTCATCAAGAAGGAAACGGGTAATTTGAATTTTTTTTTTCATGCAAGTGAGCAAACAGCTATCCTGCTACCTGATTTTAAAATAAAACCAATAACACACCATCACCTACTCGTCTCATATTTACCAAACACATCCCAACTCCAACCATTCACAAGAGATATAATGACGTAAGGAATTTTCCAACTAATAAATAACAAGTAACAGTATTCCATTTTAACATTGAAAATTTTTATTCAAAATCCTTTTTTTTTTTTTTCTTCAAAAGAATCATCCTTAAAACTAAATATTTACAGTGTTCATACAAAATTACCTTACATCAAACAATTTTTTAATCACACTATGTTTTTACAAATAAAATTAATATATGCAAAAACCATGTTTCAATACTTTAAAGCAAACATATGACCAGAATAAAATATACAATAAACATCTTACAAACTAAATTAGATTTTTTTTTTCAATTACTTTTTTAACAACACATTTTATGAAAAAAAAACTGAATATTTACAACAAAATATCTATAACTACATATTCTGTAATAAAGCTGTGTACATCAATCGGACATCGCAACACTATTATTACTACTACTACTGGTACAACATTAAAAAATATTCTTAAATAGATAAGAAAACAAAAAAATATACATTAAAAATGATTAACAAAATATTTACAAATATAATACTGCAATCTGAAGATCGCCATTTTTACCTAAAACTATGTGTATATACATAACATTTACATAATCTTGAAAAGGTCATAAAGATGCTAAATGAGGAGCATTATTTCTTTGTGTCATATCTGGTAGTATAATTTCCAAACACACTCACTCACGCCAAATGAATGGGTGCAACACACACTCACACAAACGCTGTTTCCAGAAAATTGCTATGTCACACTGCGACTTCTTATTATTTGGAAAGGGGGAAAATATATTGAAGACAGTTATATCCTTGTTACAGTAAGCAAACAGGTAGCAGCAGAATTGATGGTGTTGTAAGAGATGTTGCAAACAGTTTTAGATATTTGTAGATGTTGTAGTCATTTGTAGATTATGTGAAGTTGGTTGTGGAACAGGAGGTGTGTGGTGGTGGCAGATGGATGTCATTGGTGGTGTGGTGCTGGCAATTGTGGTGTCTCGTGGGTGGGCTGTATTTATTGTGGCACTGTAACTATTGTAGGGGGGAAAATTAAAAAAAATTAATTAGGTATTCTGTAATGCCCCCAAGGTAAAGCTGATATTCCATCTGCCTCAATATACCTGCTTATCATACATACCTGACAACACTACCTTTGTTACATGTTCGGTGTACACTTGATGAGCACACAACTGATTTTGGGTCCCCAAAACCCTTGTGCCATTTTCGAGGCAATCTCGATAATCCTCATACCTGAGTGATTACAGTACATTATGTTTTACACCCTTTGCCTTACATATACATTATCCATTCGTGACAACGTATGCATAAATCTTAGGATGTAAATCTACAAAGTGTGCGATGATGCGATCAGCACATTCATCTTTAATCACCTTGTTATGCCCTTTTTTCTCGTGAGGGAATTTTTGCGGGTTATCGAGCACATAGTTGGATGTAACAAGCCATACCTGTAAATCTGGGGTAATTACTTTAGAGATGTCCTCGCAAGAAACAGAATGTACCAAGGAATCTGTGTCATAATAGAGGAGGTGCAAGGCTGGCGGAAGTAATTTTGTACACATGTACTGATAATGGAATTCGTAGAGGGTTAATTTAGAAAAATCAAGAATGGGAACACCAGTGTACAAAGGTTTGTTTAACACCACAGAACTCTGTGACATCTCGATAAGGACGAATCAGCTCTGCAGCCCTGTAGATAGTGTCATACCTCGAAACGACACTCATGTCTCTTTCCCGATGGACATTCTGCAAGGTTTTTCCCTGAATTTAATTATTCATTAATTTGAAAAACGATTATTCGAATTCGTTTGCAGCCTGGGCACGTTTCTCAATATTAAACTCGATGTACAGAGCCATCCAAGCTTTCTGCTCAAAGCGCAAAACACAATGAACAGAGTCAAGTGTGGCTCCATGTATCAAGTACTGCCTCAGTGTTTCCCCATGTATAACATATTTCTTTCGCTGTGTGTGCGTCAAAAGAATTTACTCAAGTGAGCCGTTTGGGGGTATGCCATTTTCTGGGACCAAAGGCAGATCAGATAGTGCATCATGACACTCGTCTCGAAAAGACATCAATTTCCTCGAAAAAACAAGTGTCACCATCATTCACTGTGTTTGAAAAATCCCATGTAGACAACAAGTCAGCCTCAACCCACTCAAAATTGCCAATCGGAAACGTGGATCGCATCGTATGACTGTACAGTCTATTGATGTCGAAAAAGCATATATATTTCGATGCCACACTGGGGTCGTGATCCTCACCCATGTAAATATTGTTGGATTTCACACTTCTTTTTGAAACGTGGCTAATGCTGCCTCTAACCCCACATTCTACAAAATATACATTTCTGGGTAAATCAACAGCTCTAGCCACGTACGTGTCATTTACAATAAAGCGACCCCCGAAAGAGAGACAGCTGTGACATACATGGCAGGGTCAAGACCGCAATGAGCCAAACATACAGTCCTGAAATTCTCAAATACATCTGCCAGCAAACAAGTGTCCACACATAAGTAGTGAATGGCATACTGCAGCAAGTTTATGCAGTTGAACCCATCACATGCGGCTTATGCATGAGCATAATCCTCATCACTAATGCCTTTGCCTCTCATCACATTATGAAATGTGTCCTTTGGTGGGAGTGACTTGCACATCAGACTATCTGACGACTTAACAAAATTATAAGGAAAAACTCCCTTCTGTTTTGCCAATTCGAATTGGGTGTTGTCTGGAAACATCGAGCATGTGATACTCAATTGTACAGGTAGTAAATTGCCTGATAAAGTTTCCAGAGAAGCGCTCATGAATTGGAATGAATGAATAAATAGTAACTTGTAATATTGCGCATTGCTATTGAAATCAATTCCATTGGGAATTTGTTTGGTAATACATTTGTATTTTTCAAGGGTTATTTAAAACACCTAAATTTTACCCAAGTTTTCGATTACCATGGTTCCATCGTATTGTGGTAGGTGAAGTTCAGCTAGAGGCTTTATGAGAAAGTGAGCATCATAATTCTCCAGGTTATAAAAAGTAGCGACAAGTGGTCTTTTGGACAGTCTGAAATTCAAGGTGCACATGTTATGTGCATGACCTCTGATTTTGCCCAATAGATTGTCATGATCGACCACAAATGGATCTGTACCGAATAGTTCTTTACAAATGTGACAGCATGTATGAGCCACCAACCTAGCTTCATCAGCAGGGGTTTTTGACTTCATCGGAACAATAATGCTGTAGATTCCTCCAACCGACTTTGTAAGTTCAACTAATTTATCAACTAATTGGTACATATAATCAGCACCTAAGAACTCAAAATAGCTACATAAACTTGGATTGTATGAGCAGACCAACAAAATGCTACAAGAATATGGAACATGTTGGTTGATGGTAGTTGTATCGCTAGTTTCGTAATTAGGCAAGCAAGTGGACATGGGTTTCAAGCAACATTCTATGTTGCAATAGGCAATGAAACCTAATCTCTGCTGTTTGCTGTAATCTTTAAATTCCAAGTACTTGTCGTTCCGAGTGGGGAAGATACTGCGAACAGCCTTTTGTTGCTGGCAAAGAATAGTGTATTTCGCGAGTTTCTCTTCAGTTTTTAAATACTGAAGAGAACAGCGGGATTTCCACTTCTGCGAATCGCCAAAATATTCACATGTCTGTCATGACGCACAGGAGAAATATGTATGGGTACTACAACCCCATCCTTATTGCACATTTCGTCAATTGTATTTCTATATTTGTCCACCACACAGTAGACAGTGATAGAAATTGAATTGTTCTCCTCGAACTTACGAATATCCTGTATGACTACAGGTGTCGACAGACCTTCAATATTCAAAACCTCATGAGGATTTGGATAAGAAATAATTATCTTGGCATGTCATGTGACAGGAAACAAAGATGCTAATATGGCATAGTGGAAACACATTCCCTCCATGAAGTGTACATCAACACAAGCTTTCCTATCAGCAATAAACTTTGGTAATTTATTGTGTGCAGCACCGACAGTTAACAGTCGGTATTGAGATTCATGTACATCCATGTATGACAATATTTGCAGACTCCAGCAAGATCCACATGCACGTTAGTAAGATAAGGGATTATGTCATCATCATAGATTAAACCCACATCAGATGAGTGTAGGACAGGGAGGGATTTACTTTGAAAATAGAAGGTTAATGTAGTGCCTTCCTCCACCGTGAAGGATTTCATGTACTTACCTGCTATGGTAACTGAATCTCTAATAGACTGGGGCGATGCCATTATTAAGTGTAATAAAGTAACATTAACCTCTCGAAAAAACTAGAGAAGTCTACATCACTGTTAAGCCTATTGTTAACTATCTGTGCGTCATTTAGTCTTCCTGCGAATTCCCATAGCCATGAGCTAGTATGTCAGGTCTTGCAAAAGCTCCACTAAGGCTGGGGAATCAGAAAACGTATTATTTTCTGGCTCCTTTGGCGAACTACCTCTAATCGACTCGAAAGTTGGTTGCGAAACGCATTGAGCACACTCTGAATAACAATCTTCCGAGTCTGATACAAATAAATCATCATTCAAAATATCAACCTTGTCATGATTGGGGGAAGTGGACACGTTTCGATCTTTTGTTGTTGGCGATCTCACTGTAAGTGAATCCGTGCTTGAATCGCTTAAGTAGAGATCATCCTCAAATAGATTTAACTTGTGTCCACTTAGGCGAAGGGATATTGTCTCAACAGCTTGCTGTAGACTTTCTTCGTGTCTGCGATTCAGAATCTAAATCGCTTACATAAAGATCTTCAAGCAAACTCAATAATTTGCTGCTTCCACTCACTCATTTAGAATCCTAACTAAAGTTTCTTTTGTTTCTCCTATATAACAGTTACAATACTGCAATAAACACAATGGAAGTGCCTCATTCTGAAAACAGAGACAAATAATCCCACTTAATTCCCTCACCACGACATAGTTGAAATTAATATTATAATACTAACATAAAACACTGTATGCCTCAATATAATTTAATTTGACGAGGGAAGTTCTATTTATTTGGGAAAGGCAGGATGTATAGCTGCATGTATTTACAAAATATAAGGGGGACGAAACTTTATTAAGGCTCGTGGACCAACCCAGGTAGCCAATGGTCGAGAATTGAGTGTGTGGGGAGCAAGAAAAACTTAGGTATCAAAGCTGATGAGGGTGACGCGCGGAGTCGGAGCAGTGTAAGATGCGAACAAAAGGTTAGACCGCATGCGAGCTGGGAGTTTGGGCCATGTGCGGAGCTGCGTACGAAAGAATGAGAAAATGTTTCAGTAAACTGACGCATTGCATGTTACCATCCAGGCGTGCTCCCATTTTCCCTGCTCCGGCCTACGACATCCCCTCCCACACCGCTAGCACTGCACATTCACATCCTACAGCTGCTTGCGTGTCAACAGGAGGGAGAGTCTTTTCTTCCCCTCCACCTCGCCACTCAGACGACTTTTCTATGAGACGTGAATTCCCGTCAAACAGCTCTAACCACTATACAATGAGTTTCCTTGACCTGGCTCATCCTCGACTGTCTTTCACATCTTTTTTGTTTAGGAGCAAGCAGACTTGGTTTACATTATTGAAATTTAAACTTACTCTATTGCATTGGAATTTAAGACCAGTTTTGAGTAGTAAAAATTTTCCAACTTAAATGCACTTTTTTTTTTTTTTCCAAAAATATTGTGAGTTATTCAACACCATCAAAACTAGCATACATCGTCCAAAAAATAATATCTGTGTACACTGTTAAAAATTCTATGAATATTACATCATCAAATCTAGTGTACATCGTCAAAAAATAATACTTGTGTACACCATAAAAAGATTTATTAATATTACAGCATTAAAAATGAATGTAATTTAAAACAGTCAAAAATATGTTGTAGGAACACAGACACAAACACAGACAAAATATATTTTAATAAATTTAATAATGAATTATGTCTAAACATTTTAGAAAGTGTGTAACACTCTATACTAATTACGATAACTATAACTATACTATAACTATTACTATAACTCTTAAAACTAATCATTTTAGACACTTTCCAAATAAAATAAAATTTTACTGAAATTTTACTAATAAAACTACTCTATTCTCTATCTATTCACAATATTTCAACTACTTTAAAAATGAAAACTCTTAAAATTAACTTAACTATCCAATCCACCCCTCACATACATACAAAAAAACATTTCATTCATTAGAAGTACTCAAGGCCTAATTTTTCATCACTCAAACATTCATCACCAAACAAATCGCTCAGAACAAGCTTGGGAGCTGAGGTTATGCACCTCCCCCTCATGCTAGGTATGAGTGGAATAGTTCTCCCTTGTTTTAGCTGTTCCATAATTCATACCTCATAAACACAACAACCCACCCTTAAACATCTATTGAAACGATGTAAAACTAATTTTTGAATAAATCGCATCATCTTTCCCCTGCACTCATATTCGCAGTCATGTACCTATTTTAAAAAAAAATTTCTCAGAGTACTTGGTATTTTATTCTAGACGGCTGTAAAATACTTTTGCAAGTATTTGAAAGCATATAGAAGGCCTGGATTGAGATATTGTCTCACCTTAGGTCCATTATATAAATATAATGGTAGTCATTCAGTATCTCCTTATAAACACTATTAAATTCCTCTCAAATATACATCAACAACCCATCTAGAACTTATTGAAACACTTTTCCCCTGCACTTATACTCACATTCGCATTTACCCAAATAAGTTTGAAAATGAAATCAAAACCCTTCAAATTAACTTAGATACTCAATCCCCCCAATCACATACACATCGAAAACATTTCATAAGTTAGAAATACTCAAAGTTCATATATTCATCATCACACACTTCCTTCTCCAGACAGCTCACACAGAACAAGCTTGGTAGCTGAGGTTATGGACCTCCTAAATACACTAGGCATATACAGCTTAGCTTTTCTCTTTTTTTTAGTTGTTCCACAATTCATACCTCATAGATACCACAACACACCCTTAAACACATCTTAAAACTACGTAAAAATAATTAAATTCTATTAAACCCGATAGATTCATAAGATTTTAAACTAATAATAAACTATTCAACAAACGGGGTGGGACCACATCGCCACAAGCAACCATTCGAATGATCATTAATTGCAACTAATAATAAACCATTTAACAAGCGGGGTGGGACACATTGCCACAAGCACCCATTCGACTTGTCATTAATTACAACTAATAATAAACTATTTAACAAGCGAAGTGGGACCATGTCGCCACAAGCACCCATTCGAATTATCATTAATTACAACCAATAACAAACTATTTTTAACAAATTCTAAAAAAAAGTGTTATCATATTCCAAATAAATTTAATTTGATTTTTTATTCAAATTGCATTGATTTGCTACAGTAGTTAATTAAAT
Source organism: Dryococelus australis (assembly GCA_029891345.1). NCBI lineage: Eukaryota > Metazoa > Arthropoda > Insecta > Phasmatodea > Phasmatidae > Dryococelus > Dryococelus australis. The sequence goes on along the minus strand of CM057006.1, from coordinate 22,065,480 downwards.
TTCTTATAAAATGTTTAGACTTAAAACAATTTGTAAAAAAGTTTACGAAATTTCATTCAAATTTTGAAGACTTGTTTAAAAAGTTAAACAAAATTTGTAAAAATTCATTCAGTTGAAACTATTTCCAATGAAACAATTTTAAGAAATGTGTCTTCAAATTGTAAAGATTTGTTAAAAAAAGTTTATGAAATCTGATTAGAATTGCAAATAGTTAAAATGATTTTAATAATATTTCCTGAAAAAGTTGTAAAAATTTAACTATTTGTTAAGAAAGTTTAATTATTTTAATAAAATTTAATTCATTTTGTTAAAAGTTTTAGTGATTTTTAGAAAATTTAATTCAAATTGTAACCATCTGTTACAATTTTTAACGAAATTTTTAAAAATTCATTTAAAAAGTAAAGATTTGTAATGATTTTTAAAAGTTTACGAAATTAGATTAAAATTGCAAATCTTTGTAATGATTTGAAGTAGATTTTCTAAAAAAAAAAAAAAATGGTAAAAGTTACTAAAAGATTAACCGAATTTACGAAAATTTTAAAACAAATACCGCAGAAAATTTTAATAAACCCTACATTTTTTAATTATTCACTTACATAAACTCTAGTAGCTAAGCTGGTAGACTTCAAAGGAGGTGTGAACCCGAGGCCAGACAGGGTGAGCGCTAGCCCACTCTACAAGATGAGCGTTGGTAAGCCTCTGGTCGAATTCCCCAGCGAGGATGAAGGTTGGAAGCAATGTGCGAGGGTTTCCTTCACCCTACCCCACCGCATCAGATCCCAGCATAGCTAGGCTAACAGCGAGTGGGCAGCTGGTGTCCTTGAACAAATCAAGGCCAGGCAGCAGCTTCTAGCAGTGCTGATCGGCTCACAGGGTGTCCATGTGTTAGATAGGAGGAGGTCTTGACCCCATGAAGTCAGAGCAGCAAATGACGTGGAGGGCATGGGAACCCCTATTTATAGCCCACCTCTCTCCCTCATCGCAAAAATTTATACTTCATAATTCGTTTTCAAAATTCATATAACGGTCATATTACTTATTTGAAACAAACTCAATTTTAAGTAAATTTAACACAATCAAAACAATTTGAAGGGTTTTTTTTCTTAATTTTTGCATGTATATGTTGGAATTGAACATGCATTTATTCGGTTTTAAGCAATTAGATTTTAATTATGATCTTATTTAACAATTTCATACATTAACAATTGTAATTCCAATATGGCCTTTTTGCATTATGAGGTGTATGTAACCTGAATTGAATATTACGTTTACACCCTCTCATGTACATGAACAAACAATTATCAAGATATTGTATACATTTCAATTATATGATTTGTTTGACATTACTTTTTTATTAATTTTTTAACTAATTATTATCATACATGACCTAGCCGGGACTCAAACAGGGAAACTGACTTATATTAACCATGCCTTATCTGGGATTCGAACTCAGAGCCTCCTTGCATAATCTGATTACTCTATGGAGTCTGGTCATATATAACAAATTATATTATGTATTTATATTGTTTTGTAAAATATTACTCAGGTTTTTCAGAAGACGTCTTTTGTCACGAGACAAGTTCAAATATCTGTAATTGAATAGTAATTTCTGGTGAACTTATAGTTTGTTTGTTATCTGATTTATTTTTTCTCTGGCTTTTTCATTACAAAACTCATTTGATAGAAACCAGACATCATTTAAAAATCTTAGTTGAGATCAATATATTTTTTTCATTTCTTAGGGAAACAAGTTAACTTTTAAAGAAAAAGAATAGGTGAAATAAACATACAAAAGAAATTCATTTTACAAGATAAATTCATTGTCAAAATATATACAAACACATATTTAAAAAAAAAATTAGCAAATATCTATCTCTCTCTCCCTCTCTCTCTATGTTAAACTACATAGTGTTACAAAACACACACAAGTAAATATAGGACATCCCAAAAAATAGCAAATGTTATATACAGCATCAACAAGTACAGGTTGCTCCAAAGCATAGACATACCAAACAATTGTTATAAATATATATATATATATACACATAGCATTAAACAAACAAGTATAAGTTGATCTAGCAATTATTGTACAACACTAGCAAGTACAGGTTGATTCAAAATATTCACAACATTTTTCTTTAAAAAACTAATATTTTTATAAACTGTTAACAACTTTGGTGAACAAACTTTTCATGCATTTTCTTAATATTGGGTCCAGACCCCCCTTCTTGAACTCTGCTTTCAAGGAGGGAGCATTTTGTACACCCTTGCTGTAACCTGTCTGTACACAAATGTCTTTGCAACTAGGAGCATGTACAACAATGCTTTTAACCAAGTCTGGATATGCTTCAACATAATGTGAGTGTACATCTTCAATACTGGATGGAAGAGGCATGGTTGCAGTCATATAAAACATGGGATATTTCTTGTTATCACTTCAGTGAATTAGTTTGTGGCTTTTTTCATCTCCTAGGGGTAAATAAATTACTTTAAATTGAAAAATACTGTCACAAGTCTTCATAAATTTGTGCAAAATCCCATTATACCATAGGACATAAATTACATTATACTTTCATTGTTTGACACTGACATAATAATTTGCAGGATGAAAATACGTCATGTTACTACTATGACATCCAACATTCGACTGAGAAGAATTAGCAAGGAACAATGTATGTATATTGATAAATTCATTCACTCTCTAAATTTGCAAGTTGAAATTTGTTTGGGGGCTAAATTTTATTTTTGCTAATTTTATTGCTCCATGCACATAACATTTTGATGAATAACACTCAGTATGAGCTGTGTAACCACTTGTTTTTGCTATAATGATATTAATTATGAAAATGATTATAACATTCTTCGAAATACTGATAAGGTAAAACATTGCCAGTATTATAAACAAGATATTTCAAACATTTTTCTTCCTCACAATGACATTACAGTGTGTTCGCCCTTAAGATTATGCTTTCGAGCTACTATATGAGTTCTGCACTGGTTTACAAGACATTTAGAATTATTGTAGTTAGTTAAAGTGGAATTGTAACTAGGTGGTTTAGTATGTGGTGTCAAAGCTGGAGGGAAATGCTTACATTTGAAATTAATGTCTGATTCACATGTTTCCTTAAAAAAACTTAATGTGAATATAATAAGGTATAAGTTATAGGATACAAACCTTTATTTAAAAAAAACTTATACTTGTATTTAAGCAGGAACATTATTCAGAATTAGTCACTTCACATGCATATAAATTACACATGGACAGGTAAACTAATCCTCCTTGTTCGAAAATAAATTTGTGTATTTCCCTATCGCAGGTTTCCTTCCAATGAATGGTGATTCCCTGATAAGGTCTGGTGAGTTGGTAGGCGATTACTCGATCTCCATGCTCCTCTTCTATCTCTTCGCTAATACTGGCAATTGTAAAATCTGCCAATGTTTTTGGATAGTCACTGCCGGGGCGAAGTTATCTCACAGCACATTTGTTGCATGCTATTCCTTCACCAAAGCGAATGTTGAGACTGTTGTCGAAACTGTAGCACCAGTGTTCTATATTGTTGCAGACATGAACTTGTAAAATACCATCATACTGTTTAAAGAACACTCTTATGTACCCAATTTGCAGGACTTTGTATACATCTATAGGGTCGAAGATTCTAGCCATGACTAATGATTTAATACTGAATGCTCTTCTTTATATAGCTGTTCCATAACTTTTTCTCATTTTTAACTGTTCTTTCTAAGCCAAACTTTACGATTCCACATGCCATAGGGAGTAGTTAATTCTTGGTCACCAATGTACATAATATGTTGCTTGTTGTTAAATTGTTCTGTCCAAACTGTAGTAAGAGAGGAACAACCACACTCCTGCATTATGTATTTGATATTCTGTAGGACATATATCCACTCTGAGCTTTAAATTCCAGTTGACCATTTTTACAAGGTAGTTTGCTTTCATGGCGTAAATTATATAAAGGACAAGAATTTCGCCCACAACTTAGGGAGAAAACTTTTAAAGTGTAATCAGGACTAATTAATGAGAAACACCAGTGTTCATTTCCATTGCACATCTGAATCTGTATTGGACCATCTTCTTCAAGTCGAAACCACACTCGCCTGTATTCTGGAGTATATACTGCTACATTATCGTAACTGAAGCTCTGGTATATGGTTCTCTCTCTTTATATAGTTAAATTTGGAAAATATTAGTTCTTCAATGTTAACTTGATTAAATCAAATTTACCGACACAAACATTATTGTTCCGATTCTCACAGTGGCGCATTCCACAAGGCGATGTTAGAAGTCTGTTACTGCCTGGCAATTGCATAATGTGTTCCTTATTATTACATGTTTTAGTCCATAAGGTGGGGCTGTTGTAAAACTCTCTACTTAATTTATATTTTATTTGACAAAAAACTGGTTCTTTTGTGATTTATTCACTTCTATTTTTAAAACACAGATCCTAAGAAGAACTGGGCAGTTCACTGTTAGGCCGCACTCATTCTGTATACGTGTTTTCTCCTAAATGTTTTGTGAAATTTCAATGTTCATCTCCATTGCACATATGTGTTTGGAAGTATATGTTGTCTAGAGACTGGAACCATACTTTCTTGTATCCTTGAGTGAAACTGGCGTACGCCTTCTCTGGGTTTAATTTTCCATTTTTTTTTCAAAATCTCACCTGTAACAAACTATTTTTCGAAATGAATATCTTTATACATAGGCAGGATGGTGGTAGAAATATTCTCTTAAAGTTTTGCTTTTGCATTGTGAACAGAATTTTTTTTTCCACAGTGATTTGTCTTGTAGCATTTGACTATTGAATTAATACTCAAACAGTCATGATATATTCTAATATTTATCATTTCAATATTGGTTTAACTTTTTAAACTTTCCTTCTGCATTTTTCCAAGCACATATACTGGATAGTCTTCTAGGAGCACATCGTTTACATATTGGAAATGCTCTTCATAAGCTATGGCACCAGAATCCCATTTTAGGTCATGTTTCTCATAAGTCTGTTCCCGAAACACCATTTTAACTTGAGGTTTTAAAGTATACCAAGGTCTGGGAGGTTTAAAGCATAATACCTTAGAGTCATTAGCATCGGTGGCATAAGAAATAACAAGCTCCTTAATTACAAAGGAGTTGTCTTGGTAGTTTTCGAAACCTTGTGTGTAGCACATCATTTTTACCTTATTTCTTTTTTACACTCTCAAATTATACACTATTTATAAAAAGTCTCACAACTCATTTCATTTATAAGATCACAGAACTCGCCTCAGAATCTACTTCATCAACTCCGGAATAGTCCATTACCATATCTGGAATAATTCTAGTTTCAAGTAGCTGTTTCAGTCTTCGCAACATACAATCCCTCTGCATATGTTGAATGTTATCATTATTAGCAAAGGCAGGTATGCCATGAGGTCAATCTTCACATGGCAAATAGGAGACCATATCCTCATCGCCTTGTAAATGTTCAGCAAGGAACGGATATACTAGTTTAATTTTGTGTCCCGCAAAAAGAAATTATAAATTCTTTTGGAAGCACTCACAATTGGGAACTTTCTAAACTCAATAACGTTTTTGCTTCCCCATATGCTAAAATTGCATTGAATACTTCAACACATTCCGCATCACAATTGTGACAGCAAAAACCTTGATGCGCTGTACCTGCGATGGGCTGATGCAGCGTTGTAATCCTCTGTAGATACTGTGATGTAGATCTAGATGATGTAGCGGTAACCTGGAGTTGTACTAGTAGACATTTAGCATTGTTGTTGTAGGCATTGTAGTGGATGCCTGGTGTCGTTCTCGATGTAGATGCCTGTCGTAGACGTCTAGCATTGTAGTATATGTCTAAGTCTCACTACTGCTAATACAATGCACACACTTGCATACACACTCAAAGTGAGTTTGGCAGTTGACGACTTAATACTGAGAAAAAAATAATTTACCCCCCCTTATATACTAACCAGATTAAAAATAGCTGCAATTTTTCTTTAAATTTGGTTAAATTTGGACTTTTAGGAAAATGAGTCGAAATATCGTGATGTTTAACAGATTTCAGCTTCGATAGCAATCATTTCAATCCAGATACATGCAATTTCATTAATATCGGGTCGAATTTTATTTTCTAGGGAAAACAATCTTTTAAAATAAGTTCAAATATATATGCGTTGTATAGTAGAAATTCTGGGCTAGGAAAACTACACTTAAAGTATGTATTTTTTCTCTGCTATATGAATAAATATTTAAAAATAGACTGAAAGTAAAAAACGTTTACTTGTGTATTGCTTAAATCGAATGAGGCATGTTTGAAAAAGATCGGTGTTGCAAGTTTAACTTGCGTAAGTGGAATGAAGTGTGGTTTTCAATACTTAAAAAAAATCAAGCATTTGAAAAATGTGTCTTATAGTTAGTTATAGTTTCTGGAAAATGGGATAAAGTTTACAGTACTAATATATAAAGGGTTTTTGTTGGAATTTTATCTGGGGATCATCTTGTGGGGATTACAATATCGGTAACATTTTACTTCAGGGATATGAATTTCATCAGCAAGATCTTTTGAAATTTTATTTTGCCAGGAATACGCCAAGCTCTGGCTTTGTGAGAAACAGTTTTTCTCATTGGTTTAGTGTTCGAGCAAAAGTAACAGTTTGTAGGGAAGAGGGCAGAGGGAAGTAGCCAAGGTCAGTTCAAAATCTGCTGGCTTGAAGGACGGAGCCTTCCCGGCATGATGCATAAATATGTGCTTTGGCTTTGAGGGAAGCCTCCGTTTCTGGCTGAGGCAGCTATCGTCTCGGAAAACACATTCTCTGGGCCGGGGCGACCTGGACTTGGAAAGGGCGGTCCTCCACCCAGCAGAAAACGCACTCTGGACTGGTGTAGGCGGAGGGAGTGTGTGGCGCTAAACAAGTTTTTATGGTGTTGGATAGATATTGGGGTGCTTGGACTGTAGATCTGGGCTGGTGAAGGGTGGTGGGGGTTGGGGCTGTGTAACCGTGGACAGGGCAGTCCTCTGAAAACGCACTCTGGGGTGTTGTTGTGTGACCTTGGACAGGAAATCTCTTTTCGCACAAAGATGTGTTCTGCATAGGATTGGAGGGGGGAGGGTGGCTGCAGGCAGCACCGATGTGCACACTTCTAGCTGTCCAGCACCAACTTAGTTTTATGCCAACCCTCACCCTGCATACACATATACATCACTCTCTCGACTTCACCGGGTGCGGCAGGTAGCAGGCTTCTTGCCGCGACCAAGGAGTAGCGAGGTCCCCGATTTGCAGTGTAGGCCAGCGAGCTTCAGAGAGTGTAGGCATATAATATGCCTGAGTGCTAGCCACCATTATCGTTAAGAGATATTATATATGTGTTTTAATATAAAAGTTTTTTATAATTTTTTTTATTTATTGGGAAAAATTAATTTTCGTATGATAAGCCGATATAGTGCGTTTATCATGCAAACCCCATTTCTGAGTTCTGTCGACGAAACTTCGTAGCATTTTCAACTATTGTTTCAGCAACTAGTGCAGTGAATTTCACATACTTAACTGGAAAATTTGTAATGGTCCGTTATTTTAAATAATTTTCTTCAAGCAACTGTTGTGAATATAAAATAATATAAAGTATGTTTCTATAAAGTGTTGCGGGATTAAGCCATCCGAGTCTCCTTATGCTTCGATGGAAAATTTGTGTTAAAGGTGAATTCTTCTTCTTCTTACAATAGTGAAGATTTCGTTAAAAATCTGGGTTAAGTTTTTTTATTATCGTTTCGTTGTCTGTTATAGGACGAATAGCATAATCAAGTTGTTAATTGTAGCTTGGTAGGGAAATAGGTTCTGTAATTCGTTTAGTCAGTTGTATTCAGAGCTTTTACCATCATTTCAACTAAGTTGCCTATCGACTGCATTCCATGTATATAACATCTTATAAGCCGGCGCACATCATACACTCCAGTCATTCATTCACCAGCCTCCCAGACAGGCGGATGAGTTTTGGTGGGCCTCCTGGTACGATTTCATTTATTTAAAAAAAACAGGATAGCTGGGTTCCGTAATTCGTTTAGTGATTGTCATGTACTTGTGCTCGTTAGCCATTTAATTTATTTGGGAACACTCCTTTTGTATTTTCGTTCATTTCTGAGTTTTTCAACTCAGTCTATAACCAAGCATATGCCGACGCATGTTATGTTTGCACTCAACACAGCTTATAAGTTGACGTAAGTGGTATATCCAAGTCAGTGCTACAGCGACCTCCCGAACGAATGGACATATATTAAACATTTTCTTTTTATGCATGTTAATAAAAAAACTTATATATTAATAATCGTCATTTAATGCATGGATTCCATTTCAAAAGTTCCTCACCAGTCTCACAGGTGAACAAACATGTTTTAAAATCATGTCAGGTATGTGTGAGAGGCGTCAAGTAGTGTAATTTTTCAAATACCTTGCCATTGTGTTTGTTAGTCGTTTAATTTATAGGGACATTTTTGCTTAGTTAATTTCATGCTGGAGACCCACATTATTGTGATTGTTTAGCACTTGTTGACACCAGGTTATTCACGTAGTTAAAATTCTCTCTCGTGTTATTTATTCATATTTCGTTTAAAAACTCCGAAATTTCTCTTGTGTCTTAACTATACATAACATTTTCTCATTTTGTTTAATTACTATTACCAAAAAATGGCCTATCTTCCATCACCGTCTACCGGCAATATCACAACTAAATTTACACTTATGCCACTCTTGCACAATATTCACTATATATATATATATATATATATATATATATATTCATACCCTGTCCTCAGCACGCCACACCTCATCCGAGTGCCAGAGCTCCAAGGGTGAGGACGTATCACAGCAACATCCCACCCCAAAAAAGAAAGAAAGGAAATAAAGACCTTTAGTACACTCTTGCACCAAACACAAAAATCGGATTAAAAAATTGTAATGTATTAAAATCGGATAAAAAATGTTTGATCGGATTTAATCGGATTAAAAATTAACGCTCTCTGTCTATTTGACCCTTTCAGTACATGTAACCCTTTCAATCGATTTAATTAACCTTTCAACCAATTTAATTAATCCTGTCAATCAATTTTACCTTTTGATGTCAATAAATGTGGCATCCTCTTTGGGGTATAACCCCCACCACTCTACTACTTCTATACCATAGACTATTTGAATCCTTCTCACTTTGAATTATTGTCAATAGATATATTGTATTGTATCCCTAGACGTCAACTTACGAGTACGGTAAAATATATACACTGCGTTTATTACTTAGGCTTACCATACACGTACAGTTCTGCCTTCCGATCGGCCTGAACAGTCCTGGCCTGAAAGGCAAAACTGGCGTGTATGTGGCGGCCTGCAGGTAAATCGTCTGGTGGCGAGTGGGAACTCCCTCAGCTCCGCCGGCCGGCCAGCGAGCTCACAGGCAGAACTGACGTGTGTGGACTTGTCGGCAGGCCGATCCCGCTATGTGCCATCGCTCAGGTTGCTGTACGCCCGTGTGAATATAGGTAGTGGGTTACTCTAGGATTAATATAATTTATTTTGTTTCGGCAAAGTGGTCCAAATATATTGTTTCTGAGTTCATCAACGCATTTCGTGGCCTTCTGTGCCTTTGGAAAGTAAAGAGTAAATCGTACCACAGTCGCAAAATGGATACTGCTCTAGGGACACTATTTGAGGGGGGAAAAATACACAATTTACGAAGTAGCTTCCGCATAGAACACAAGAAAGTGCTACAATGTAAGAAGTCTGGCATGAGCACACAAGATTCATACATGCCAAAATTATGGTTTTATCAGGACCTACTATTTTTAGTTGACCAAGAAGAGGCGTTGCTAGGACTCCAAATCTTGACGAAGAAAGTGATCCAGAGGTAACATGCCAATAACAAATTAATACATTTCGCTGACTTCAGTTTATTATGTACCTTAGTTAAGAGCCTTAGGCATATACGTCCGTGTGATTCAGAAAATCACATTTGCCACACAAAGTAATAAATATGATATTACTGTTCGCTCATCTAAATATTCCTAGTATAAGCATATGATTATAATATGAAAACGGTACAATTCAAAGAACACAGCGAAATATGCCAAGGTACTCATCTACGGATTAAACAATTAAATGACAAGACTTGTATAGTGAAAATGTTACAAAGCAAGTTCGTATGGTTATGTTGTTTTAATTAATAGCTAATCTACAATAATTATAACATTACATACATCATAGGGTAAACACTGTATTCTAGTTCAGGGACCACTGTACTGTAGTTATAGACAAATTTGTAAAAAGCGTATATGAGTATCTAACAATAATTGAATATTCTAACGAACCCATTTTATCACTACATTGTTGTACTGCTATTTTTTTTTTTTTTTTAAATATACATAAAGAAATGCCTGCACTCAATAAATCTTTGTTGCGAAGGAAACTTGACCTTCATTCTTCAAGTACTTTACAAACAACTCTCTAACGAGTTTTGCGCTATTAGTTGGATGACATGCTGGTTTACTGAGACTCATAGATTCGTTGCAGCGAGATCCAGGGGTAACATTACCACTTTCAAACTCCTCATCCAAACATTCCAATGGGGTGTTCTGATGTGGTAGCCTTTGAACGCAGGAAATCGTTAAGGGCGCAACACGCCATAACAATGTGGTGTACTTCAGCCAAATCAATTAAAGAGATAGGTTTTTATAAGAAAACCAAATCTTTCAACAACTATACCGAAAACACGATAATTAAATATATTACGAGCTGGAGTGGCTACCTTATGGCTAAATGGCTTCGCAATATATCCTCTTAGTGGAAATGCGTCATCCACCACTAGCACATACCGCATATCTTTTCCAGCGATAGTCCCTTCCTTTGGCAAATTCAGGCTCTCGTCTTCTAGTTTTTTCGACAAGTCTGAGGCCTCGAAGACACCTCCATCAGACACCCGCCTCGTTCATTCCAAAGCTGAAGTACATTAATTCATAATTCGCATTTGCTATACGCAAAGGAACTTGGCTGTGAAAGTTTTTGTAATTATAAATGTACGTTCCAGATCCTGGAGTCAGCATGGTGGCTATATGCTTCCCATCCAGGGATCCGATACAATTCGGAAAGTTCCAGCGATGTTCAAATTCCCCCGCAACGTTTTCCCATTCCTTCTCCGTGGTTGAACACTGCAATAAGACAAACAAGGGATGTCGAGGGACTGTTTAGCAGGTGCACAGCAGAACAGAGACAAACATTTACGGAGGGGAGGGAAGACACAATTTAGTAGTGTTCTGACGTTTCTTCAAGTCATATATATGAAAATGTTATATTTCTTTTTCATATATTGCTGTATTGTCTTAGTGATATGTAAAACACCATATGTGCGTATGTGGTATTTTCGGGTTTTACTTGAAACGCTACAGGAAACTGACGATGGTACAGAATCTACAACACAACGTTCTAAATAAAACATTGAGCAATGAACACTGTTACGGAGTTCAAGTTCAGACGGTAGTGCAAAATAATTTAAGCGCAAAAATGTGTTGTCCCCCGGTGACTAACTATTATCAACTGTAAGAGAACGTCTTGCGCACGTGAGAAAATGTGATCAATCTGATATTTTCTGTTGCTGCAAAGTTAAGAACTTTAGTGAGCGAAGCACAGAGACTGTACGCAGAAACGATTATTAATGAAGCGCTTTTCGAAGCTGGAATGGGAAATGCGTCTCGCAATTCGGCGATCGCGTATTTGCGTGGTTGAACAGGAGACGAACCGCGACGGACCGCCACAAACCTTCACTGTTTGCGCCATCCCGACAGTATCTTGCATCGCAAATATCGTATATTTTACACATCGCCCGTCGATTTATTCATGATTGTGGGTGAACGTGAACGACTCATTCAAGGTGATACTTCGCCAGTTACGCCCGAAATATGAGAGGGACTAAACATATTACGTGTTTACAACCGTAGGCGTAACAGTTTGTAGTGTATTTAGTGGAAGTAAATCCAGCACTCATGCGCAGAGAATATCGCGATACATGTCAATAAGCATAGGCACGTCGACAATATTGCTTCCGATGTCTTCCTTTTCGTGCTTCTTTGTCTTGAAAGGTTCTGTGCTAATGTATGTTAAACGCATAGCGACTAAATATTTGTTTAACCTAGTTGCAAGTAGTTTAACATTCGATATGAATTATGATACGTGTTCATGTTTTTAATGAACATCTACACACGTACAAATGTTCCTCTGCGCTTTGAAGATCGCTTCGCAGGTGTCAGGTATTATCTTCCCCAATGTATGTGGAGCTATGTGATACGAGAATTTCAAATCTTCAAGTGTTCTCCCAGGTGCTAATTAGCGGAGTGTCGCCATTAATCTTTCATTTGGTGTTATGGCTTTTCTCATACAAGTGTGTATGTGTGTGTGTATATATATATATGTGTATATATATATATTTATTTATTTATTTACGAAAGGAGTAACCATGCTTAAAAGTTCCAGGTAAGTTGGTTCGCCCATGCGCAGGTAGTTTGTCCAGTCTCCTGGGTAACTCCTCAGTTCCGGAAGCAAGTTAACGTGTGTATAATGATTCTTTCTTTGGAACCATTTCTCGTCTATATCTTGCGCTTACGTTCCCTTTTTTTCTGCAGTGCACATGTAATAGTTGCACATGCTACAAGTTCATCGACTGTCGGCAAGGATTTATTGAGCAACTAAACATTTCCAGTACTCGAACAACTCTGGACAATGTAATGACATCCCTCGACCTACCGATGTGTGTGTGTGTGGGGGGGGGGGAGTGCTCGTGACAAGCCAATCTGCGACAGTTCTGCCTGTCCGGCCTATCGGAAGGCAGAACCGTACGTGTATGGTGGGGTGGGCCTTAGGCGATATTTATTTGAAACAGTGGTGGAATGATAAAAAAAAAAAAAGGCTGATATATATATATAATTATAAATCACAGTATTTTAATTTTCTTAAGATCCTGTCTACTATAATTTAGAATACGTTTGATAAAGAAATATTGATTGCCCCTAGGAACACCCGAATTTCGCGAAATGATTTCCGCACATGTTAGGTTTCAATACCCTACGGTCGTACCGGCAGTTGTGTCATTGCAGAATTTCGGAGTTATGTTTACCGTCAGTAATAGACATTTTTACAACATAGAGTCTTGCTTATTTTGCCACTTTATTTTTATATCTTTCCAAATTACGTTCTAATATATAAGTTAACAGTATAATCTTTGGTTTAACTTAATATAGTCCATTCCCGATTGGAAGTTACTTATAAAAATCAACCTTTGAAAAAACACTCTAGGCATAACATGTCAACCTGTTTTTTTCAATAGCCTGTATTCCACAAATATATAACACTGTGGTTAACTTTAGAGTACTGTATTATTGAATAAATGAAACTTTACCTTAATATCTTCTATAACTTGCAATATTTATTTCTTTTTAAATATGAATTAACAAGAGCGAGAGCAGCGACGTGTTGGCAACGACCGGTAAGCAATAGTTCTCAGTAAAAATATTATTTTAAGCTCGGTTTTTAGTATACTATTTGTAAATTAAACGGTGCCTATTGAAATATTGAAATATTTAGGTAGCCCCGATGGCAGCATATGTCATTTTTATAGTTACAAATAACAACGGAAAATATCGTGAGTAGGCCGTAATGGTATGGTGTTGTTTTATCGAGCGAGAAAGCAAGTGTCTGTTGAGGGAGGCTTGTCGCCCTCTCTTTTTTTTGTCTTTTTCACACTCAGGAAGTTTCACTTCGCTAGTACGCGGCTTTATTGTACATCTTTTCAATTGTAGCATATCTCATACTTGTTACAGCAAAATAATGATTTTTGAATTTGTAATTTACAACTGAAAAGTGATTTTAATCTTTGAATACTTATTTTAATATATTTAGATATGATGACAGGGCATAAACAAAGTAAAGTTGGCAGACGTGGCGAGCCATGACATGGCATGTTGCTGTTTTACCAAACGAAGCGTAAATTATATTCACTCCGAAAAATACTACAACTTACCACATCGCGTTTGTAGACGTTGTGTTTTTTTAAACCTACCTAAGCAAGTTACGATGTTAGGATAAATCTGCGTTTCCGCGGCAGTAATAAATATACTGTTACAGTGTTTCGTTAACCGCTGCGTGTGAAATAGCATGGCGTGGCTGTGTGGTGATCGTTACGCTGGATCTGTGTGTGTGCGTGATTTCAAATATTTGATGTGAACTATTTATACTTTTTAAATGTTTACTGTTCTTGTGACGAAGTTATTTATTTACATCCAAGTCTGTTTATTTATCACAGCGTTGTACCTTTGCTCTGGGTGTTTGAAACACAGTCGTGTAACGTGATTTATCACCAATCCCAACAAAATAACCAAGCCCAGCCCCAATAAATTCCAATAAGCCTAATACACAATAAGTAGCAATACATATAAATATGAGCGGAATAAAAGTTTGTATGACAAAAAATGAGCGATACGAGTTGCGTGCTTTATTTTTATGTCTTTTTCGTTGGACTAATTAATCCTTCGTTATTCTAACTGAGGCCGTCCGTTTAAAGAAATAACCCAACACATATTAATAACAAAAAGTTAAATACTACAGTTCATTAACCTGCAGTTCTAACAGTGTTAAACACAGTCGCGGCAAAAAACTAACGTGTATTACATGTAATGTGCTATGTCGTAGAAAACCAATATATTAATGTAAAATAACCGTATGAACTGTCGTTAATTCAGGCATTTTTAAAACGTCATAAAGCTGACCTAAATAATGTTGGAGGCGTAAACTGTGAATATTCATATGGAATGATTTTTGGAATATGACAGAATTCTTTGACAGAATTCTTTGAAAAGCTGTAAACAGTAAACAACACTTTTGACAAGTATAAATGTAGAAGTCACATTTTAATATTTATGTTTAGGTGTAGCGAAAGTATACGAACACATGTACTGACGCAATGGCATGTAAACATTGATTTTGACAGATGCTACACAGCAGTCACATGGCAATGTTTGTTTACATTTGGCGGAAGGATACGAAACATACCTGCAAGTAGATATTTAACAGGGCTCCGAGAAAGTAGCTTCCAGCGGGGAATGGACTATAATTATTTATATAGAGAATCATTTGTTTCTAGACAGTATCAGAATTAATGTCACTAATGTTTTGTTTCTTCCTAGAGGGCACAAAGCAATTAAATGTTTATTAAACAAAAGTGCTAAAGAATATTATCCTGGTTTTCTCTCGTTTCGCCATTCCTGATTGGCGGAGAGATGTGTCACGGTCAGACGACAGCCAATTGGAGGACAGGAGACAAAATAAGTAAGGCTGAACAAAATCTCCCTGTGGAATAATTCCCAACACCTACAGAAATGGACGCGAGTGAAGTTGAGAAGTTTTAATGAGATACTAATTATTAAGAAATGCGTTAATATTTTATCTACATATTTGCTGGAATAAGTGTTGTATTTGTATTGTCTAAATGGAAGGCGAATAATATTCATTACATTTTATTGACGAAGATGAGTTAACAGTTTTTCGAATTTGATGGAGAAGAGGCAGAACGAGGAAATAAAAAGAAATTACAAAGCTGAGAATGTCGGCATATGATTTTACTAATACAATGGTAATTCGAATTGTACGAATTGTATGAATTGTATGGATTGTAGCAAGTTTCCTTTTAATTATTGGTGGCGTATCTTTAAGACCAGACATTTGCTTACTTCAGTGATCAATCATAATTAAGTTCCTCCAATACTGTACGTCTATGGTTCGCGGACAGAAACCTAAGGCGCGTAACACACTGATAATCCAAACACAAACCTGGATTTGAGCTAAAGTGTTATGAATTACAACCGGTCGTGAAATCTTTTCGCGAAAATCGTGTTGCCCCTGTACGCATGAACAGGGGCCATGGTGGCTGAGCGGCTGTCACGCTCGCCTCCCACCAAGGCGAACTGGGTTCAATCCCGGGCTGAGTCACCGGATTTTCGCAAGAGGAAATTGTGCCGGACGATGCCGTTAGTCAGCGGGTTTTCTCGGGGATCTCCCGCTTCTTCCGCCCCTTTATTCCGGCGCCGCTCCATATTCACTTCAATCACCCTCATCGGCTCTCAAGACCTCGCTGTTAAGAGCCGCCCAAATCTCTTCACTCACTGTACGCATGAATAAAGTGATAGGGAAAATGACACAGTGGATTGTAGTACATATATCGGAATGATGCCTATTTCACTGGTAAATATATAGTAAGCCTGGCTTTAAAAGAACGCTGATGACTCAGCAGTCATTGAATGTACACGCGTTTCAAGATTAGATCGTCCTGAATTAAGCCCTAAGAATTTTTCAATCGTTTCTCATTACGCTCTGTTCGGTTGTCAACGGCAGCTGACAGAGTGTGTGTGTGGTCGTACAAGACAGAGATAGGGAGAGGGTGAGAAGGGCGCGTGTGATTAAATTAAAGTGAAGCCATCAATTACCGAGGAGGGCCCGCCCCATCCCACTACACGCGTCCCTCCCCTACAGACATTTCGCGACTCCATTAAAATTCGCAGCCAGCCGCCGATTTGTCATAAGGGGTGACACAAACACTTCTCAAGCATTCCTTGCCAGGCCCCTCGTCTCCATCGACAAATTGATTCCTTTCCCCTCTACCCTCCCCAAACCTAATCCACCAATCACGTCCGACCCTTCTTTCCCACATCGAACTCTTCCGTCTTCGTCTACTTCTGTTCTGTTTATCTCCTTCCTCATTTTCCCTCTTCGCCCCTTTCTCATTTCCTCCCCCTGTCCCCGCCCACTTTCACAGAGTACTTGGGCTGTGTCCGAATTCGCCTGAAGTACATACTTGTGCGTACCTGTCTCCGGAAGTGACGTAAGTGCTGTCCGAATTGCAAGTGAAGTATGCAAGTATACAAGTAAATGAAGTTGTATATTTCTCGTATAAGTGCACAATATGTGCCGCCATTTTGAGAAGTGATTTGTAGGTTACAATTGATTTCCGACATAATTATGTCATTTAAAGTTTAATAGGGCAACATTACTACTTCGTAGACATGGAATTTTAAACTGAGAAAATAATTATTGCACGTTTCAACTTATATAAACGTCTAAGCAATAAATTCGTATCAGGCCTATGTTCCTAACCTACAGAAGCTAAGATAAAAACAGCAATCCAAACTGCACTTACATACAATAATGAAAGACAATAAATGTTAGTGTAAATCAAATTGAAATATTATTTAATACTTTATTTAACCCCTGAAACCTTCGGGAAATATCGAATTCTTAGTCGTAATACATGTAGATCCTACATTAAAAACGGAAGCCAACAAGACTACCTGTCCGAATTCATCAAGTTTGGTGCCAAGGGTAAGTGAAATATGCAAGGATGCGAGTACGCAAGTATATACCTGAATTCGGACATGGCCTTAGGCTGTTACCTGGTTTGAAAACAGAGAGTACAGGTAGGCCGGCCTGTTTCTCGCGAATAGATTTGTTCTCAAACTGTACTTCCGCTTCTTATGTGCAAGCATGCACATTTTCTTTGGTTACTGACTGCGTGTATGTGTGATAAGACATTTTCCACTCGACTGGGCCAATCAGAATATAGTTACCCTGGCACCGAACATCCTTGATTGGTTGGTAGACACTTAAGACGTGTGCGAGTCTCAATCATCCAACCGCGATATTGGTTCAGAACTAACGTGTTTTGTAGTACAACTAGTCGTGGAATCTTTTCGTGAAAAACAGATGGTCATAGGTATGGAGAAACATATGTTAATGAAATTAGTTTTTTTTTTTTTTGTCTTCCTGTTGGATGTATACAACCTGGGACATTTTTGGGCGTGAAAATACGTATCTCTTTGCTATCGAAGCATTTTGTAACATTAATGTAAGGCCTGTTCCCTGGAAAGTTCAGAAATCTTAATAATCAAGTAAAAAATTACTGAAAAGCGAATTGTTATATTTGCATCTATATAAAACTTGAGAATATCATTTCTTACTCTAAGGTTATTGTTTCAAGTTTATATATTATAAATTGGGATTCAAAAACCTTATTTCACTAACATGTATTTTCCCTATACCTAATTCTCACTGCTTTCATACCAGGTAACAGTGAGTGTTGAATACCAAAAAATTAATTATATATTCGAAAAAAATTGCATAACATGCAATATGTACAAGTTTAAGAATGTTTGATAAAAAATTACATTAACTTTTTGGTATCCAACATCTTTTAGAATGCAGATGTGAAGTGCACTCTAAGAAATTATTTGTAAATTTACCATACCAGTATATGCGTACAGTGACAAAGCGTGAATAGTAAACTATTTTCCCATACATGCATGTTAACATTCCTACAATTTCTCGGGAAAGAGTCACATACGTAGGAAATTTTGAATAGTAGCGATACTAAACAATCCCATATTTTCAGCCTGACACGCAGCACCGTCACCATACACTGAATACGTTAAAAACTTCCGTTACTGTTTAGGAAGTTTACCAGAAATTTTTTTCACAGTATAGAGACCTGAAAAATTCGCGATAATACTTAAGAACAGACTGAACTCTAAGTTACTGTACGTTTGACCGACTCCAGCCATTGGGCAAAATGTCCGGCATGCCTCGGAGAATTCTTGAGCCAATAGTGTAAGTTCAGAGGTGGAGCGGCCAATCTCTCTTATCACTTCGAGTGCCGCCGACGTAATATCACGTCGTCTGAATTTAACTGAGTTGTAAGGAGTTTGCCGTGATATTTCCACATCCGCATTTTTTTACAGACACGGCCGAGGAAATATTACTTCACCTGCACTTTACATGACGTTCTATGCGAAATGATATTACATCAGCAACACTCAAAAGTGTAAACTGCTGAAATGAACAGGATGGATTGTACATTATCTATAGAAGAATTGATTTGGACAGTTTCAACTCGGCATTATATTGGCAGACAGTTGCATAGTGCATGGACCAATAGGAATGGAAATATAAGGAAGAGAATAACCTATGGTTAGGGACAGGTTGTTTTTCGCGAAAATATTTCAAGACCAGTTGTACTCCAAAACACTTTTATTCATATGCACTTTCGTGGTTGGATGATTTTAAATGTCACGTGCCTTAAGTGTCTGTCCGCGAATAACGGACGTTCGGTATCGGAGTACTTTATTGCGATTGGCCCAGTCAAGTAAGAACATGTATTCTCACGTAGACACGCGGCCAATCACCAAAGGAAGTTGTGGTTGTGGATTGTGTAAGTTGTGTATTGGAGTCTAGCATGACCATAAAAATATTTTCGCGAAATACCCCTGTCCCTACAGATAGTGCTGCAGTAATGGGTGTAAGTCTTATGCCTGGTGAGTAATCTCTCAACCCTGAAGAAATAGAGGCGGGGTCATCTCTTCTCGCTCGAATCTGGCCAGTGTTTGGGCAGGGGATGCCAGTTACTGAAAACCCACAAGCGTCATGGAAAATAAGTGGGAGCACGGGACGAACAGTTTGCCCCACTGGAGGTTGTCTCCGGTGACCGACCTACTGAGGTTGGACTCGTGCTGGCAGTGGTTGACTCCGCAAGCTGGAGGAGGTCTGGAGAGATTCCCACACTCGATGACAGACCGGGCGGTGAGCGGCAACCTGCTCCAGTTGTGCCCTGGAGAGGCACTAGGGGTATGGATAGAACCCCGGACAGACCACACGCTTGGTTTCTGGGTGCGAGGGTCTCAGAACCTTATCACATTCATACCCAGTGCACATAATTGTGTACATAATGCACCTGAAAATAATTTTTGGTTTGTACAGTACACTGAGAAGCTTAATGTGTAATGGCCTTATCTATGAGTAGGGATAGGACAATTTCACGAGTTCAATGACCTGTAGGATAGACTCCTCAGTCCTTTGCATACTGGAGCCTCAGCTATTTGTTTATTGGCTGTTGACCCACATCTGGCAGTTATGGGATTCTCAAGGTGTTTCCTTGCAAGTCTGTTATTGGCTCAGAGACGTGCAAGGCGGGTCTAATAAACTGTGATCCAATTGTGAAGGTGACTTCACTATATATGTGTTTGACGTCTATATTCTCCCGAAATGAATTCGCGAAATTTCCCTATCGCTACCTATGGGAAATTTATTCGTAAACTATGTTACTGGTCTAAGTTATGATTGGTTTGTATTACGGTAGTTGGGAACAATGCCTATAGCTAATTGGCTGAGACAGTGAAACAAGTGTTCTGTCGACCTAAGTACAGCACGCATCATAAAATTGGTTGTTTGCAACACCTAGAACAGTAAATTAAAGTGGGTCTGAAAAGGTTAAGGTGGGACATTATCAGTTGTACTTGAATATCAGGTTAGGGCTTTGGATCTGGTTAATGCAGGTGAAAAGCTGGGACGCCTGCGTTGAGAGTGCGTGAACCCTGTCCTCCGCATATTCGGAGGCCGTGACGGGGGAGTGATCTTAAGACTAAGAGTGAGTGAAGTGATGGGTTGAAGATATTTGGGCAGCTCTTAACATCAAGGTCTTGAGAGCCGAAGAGGATGATTGAGATGAGTATGGAGCAGCGCCGGAATGAAAGGGCTGGGAAAAGGGAGATCCCCGAGAAAACCCGCCGACCAAAAACATCGTCCGGCACAATTCCCACATCCGGAGTGACCCGGCGGGGGATTGAACCCGGATCGCCTTTGTGGGAGGCGAACAGGCTTAACGCACGGCTGATAGTGTCACTTTAACACTTTGTAGACTACGCTCGAGTGTAGCTCGAGCAAAGATAATTTGAAAATTTCTTTGTTCTTCAGAAAAAACTCGCATGGGTGTGCAGTCTTTGTTCGGCTAGTGTTTAACACGACCTCACAGGAACACGACTCCGCAGTAACAATGATATTGACAAGGGGGGTCCATAAATTACGTGGGGTGTTTAAGGGAGGGAGGGGGTCGAGCCGAATCTCACCCAATCTCACGTGGTGGAGAGGGGGGGGGGGTCCTAGCAAGTATCACGTAATTTTTTTTTCGCAATAAACAGTGTAAAATTGCGAGAAAACTTGGTTAAATTGAGTAAAACGTGTTTCTCTACTAAAATATGACTAAATTCTACACAATAATATTTATCGCGGTTATGCAAACGCCACAAAGTAACACAATTGCCCTTCGATTGTTTAGCCACCGGTTAGCCGAACGCGCGATTCGACGAACGCTGCGACGTACGAGCCGCGTGACAGCGACGCATGGACAGGTCTCTCGACCTGTTGTGTTTACGCCCGTACATGTTTAGTTACTCGACGGCTCAGTCAACGCTGTCATTTATTTAAAATGAGTTTATATCATAATTATTATGAAACATACGTGAAAAGACACGTCTACAAGACAAAGAAGTGCTGCCAGGAAGAAGTTACAAACTTATGGAACGCAGCAAAACAGAGGTTCCCAAAAAAGGAAGACTTGGTGCTGCACGTTCAGCAACTACAAGACATGACTGGGGGGGGGGGGGGGTAATAACTGATGGAACTCCTCCATACCATAACAACTGGTGTCCGAGACATATGTCGTTCAACAACTACGAGACATGGACCGGGGTAGGGTCATAACTGATGGAACTCCTCCACACCATAACAACCAGTGTCCGAGACATATGTCGTTCAACAACTACGAGACATGACCGGGGGGGGCGGGGTCATAACTGATGGAAATCCTCCATACCATAACAACCGGCGTTCGAGACATATGTCGTTCAACAACTACGAGACATGACCGGAGGGGGGTAATAACAGATGGAACTCCTCCATACCATAACAACCGGTGTCCGAGACATATGTCGTTCAACAACTACGAGACATGACCGGGTGGGGGGGGGGGTCATAAGTGATGGAAATCCTCCATACCATAACAACCGGTGTCCGAGACATATGTCGTTCAACAACTACGAGACATGGACCAGGGGGGGGCATAAGTGATGGAACTCCTCCATACCATCACAACCGGTGTCCGAGACATATATCGTTCAACAACTACGAGACATGGACCGGGTGGGAGGGGGTCATAAGTGATGGAACTCTTCCATACCATCACAACCGGTGTCCGAGACACATGTCGTTCAACAACTACGAGACATGGACCGGGGGGGCGGGGGTCATAACTGATGGAAATCCTCCATACCATCACAACCGGTGTCAGAGACATATATCGTTCAACAACTACGAGACATGGACCAGGGGGGGGGGGGTCATAACTGATGGAACCCCTCCATACCATAACAACGTGCTTTTTTTATATTTTTTTGAAATTTTTTAACGAGCGCGATCGCTAACAAATGGATTTTTATTTAGAGGTCAAAATAATGAATTGTTTATAATTATTATTTTAGGTTGTGAAATGCGATGACCGGGACTGCTGCAGCCCACGCCAGAGTGCTCTGCATATGATTCTTCACGACCGTTTTCTTTCACCTCCATACCCTATCACTCAGGTTGATGGACATCTGACGATCCCAGACCCTGAACAGCATGACGGAAAGTCATTTGCTCCCTTCTTGATTCGCCACTGCTTACCGATTCAACCTTTGCATGCCTTCATCGGCATGTCCTATGACCTCTATTGCCCCAGTGTACGTCGTGATCTAGAAGAGAGATGCTGTAGTACATGCGGTATCTACTCTTCATCCATCACAAGAGCTGCAGAGCACCGGCGCGCGGTCCACCGTGCACCAACTGCACTAGCGCGCAAAGTGCGACACTCACGGATTGTCACACGTCGAGCTACTGACCTTCTGTGTGCAAGCGACAACGGTTTAGAGTGGCTGAATCAGAACGAGGTTGAAGGAGCAGATGATTTTACTGAAAATCACATGGACATGTTGGTTCCAGTAGTCACTCTAGAGACCGTACATGAGTCTCGGTGGACTGAATTAGAATGAATATTCTTTTACCAATTTTAGTAGTTCTCATTTAAGTATTTTATTGTTCGATTTTTTCACTGTGATTCTAGACTACGGTCTTAGTAGTCTTAAATACTAGTCTTAACTAGTCCTAAATAAAAATAATTGAACAAATTATGTTTTTTTTTTTTTTAATAAATCCAACGCAATTAAGTATAGATTAACGTATTTACACTGAAAATACGCATATTTAACAATCTCACGTGTGGTTAGAGGGGGGAGGGGGGTCAAAAAATCGCCAAAATCACCTCACATAATTTATGGACGCCCCCCAACGTTAGAAAATCTTTTTTTATAGCCAAGCAAAGAAACATGATTGATTGTAAATCCTTTTATACGATAAAGGACATTTTATTGGGTCAATATCAGCTCGGCTCTCCATTGGTTGATAACCGGACAATAATCAGTGTTATGAAGCCCAGGGTAGTGTCCGGTGTGGTAAGGACCAATAGGACAATGGTGAGTTCTATCACAGACACCAACAGAACCGGCGTTCTTGCAATAGTGGATATAGGTGATTCACTTCTAATTTGTCTTAAAAGTCAGTAAATGTATGCAGACCTCAATGTGTTAAATAACAAAAAGTACAAATTGTAGTCATGAACAAAGGAGACTTAAAGTTAGGGGTAGTGAAATTTCGCGAAAAGATTTCAAGACAAGTTATACTTCAAAACACTGCAGGGTCGTTTGCCTATCTTCATTGGCTGAAATACTTTTTGACACGTGTTAATTGTTTGCACACGAATCACGTAGGAGCCGTGCCGATGTTGGCGAATTCTGAGTGGCCCGGTCAAATATGATAACGCCTTCTCAAGCAGACAGCAGCCAATGGCAATAGACGAACTGCTGTTGGGGGCTTATAGTATTGAAGTCTACCGTGTACTCATATTTTTTCGCGAAAAGTCACTAACTCTACTTAAAATGTTAAAGAAATAAAACATATAGGTAGATACACCTGATTTTCGCGAAAATATTTCACGACCAGTTGTATTTGATAACACTTTAGCATAGATTTACTTTCGTGATTGGATGAGTATCTGCCCGTGAATCACAGACGCATACGGAGTAATCTGATTGGCCGGTCAAGTAAGAAAATTTCTTGCCGCAGATATACGATGCCAATAAGAAACAAAAGAATATTGCTCGTACGCCCGTAGGTTATTGAAATCTAGCATGCGCAGAATTATTTTCGCTAAATTCGGGTGTCCCTACAGATAGACGACGTTGATTAATGTGCCGAGGTCAATTAAACAACGGGCTGCGTACACTTGTTTATAATGCAGTGGAGTCTATCCTGTCACCGGAAGATAACGAGAATTTTCCACGTCTCTAAAAATAGCAGCTTATTCCGCGAGGCTTCAACCGCACACTTGCCAGCAAGATGGCGCTACTAGTCAGCAACCTGGCGGCATGCCGTCCTCCAATCAGCGCCCGTTAACTTACTCGCCAACCGGCAGCTCAGCCAATAGGGAATCTTCTCCGATACGCGGTAGCCAGTCAGACGTGAGGCCAGTTCTCATTGGCTTCGCGCAACCAATCAGAGGATGGCTACGTCCACATCAAAGGAACCGCCATCACAATTTCGTCTGTGTGTACTTATTTACTTTATGTCTTTATATTGTACTATAATGCTACCCAGGCCGTTTTCGGATTGAAGAGTAATTTATAATTTGTTAGGTTTCAATTCCGATGCTGTCGAAAATCACTTGTTCAGCAATAGTAACAACACATCAGAATTTTGGCCAGAGGCGATATTTAAGGAAATGTAATTGTTAAAAATAAATGTGTTTATTTACGTAATTCGTGAGCTACTTGGATGTTACTGAGTGAAGAGATTTGGGCGGCTCATAACATCGAGGTCTTCAGAGCCGATGAGGGGGAAGAGAGGTGAGTATGGAGTAGCGCCAGAATGCAAGGACGTGGGAAATGGGAGACCCGAGAGAAGACCCGTCAACCAGCGACATCGTCCGGCACGATTCCTACTTGCGAAAATCCGGTAGTGACCCGGTCGGGGATTGAACCCGGTTCGCCTCGGTGGGAGGCGAGAGGCCTAACCGCGAAGCCACCGCGGACCCGTTAAATGGTAAAAGTATTTTATTAATATAATAGTGCTTGTCATTTAAAAATTAAAATATAAACAAAAACACGTTCATCATTGTTTACCATGTGTCTTTAGCAATTGTGTTTGTTTGCAGTCAGTTAATATTGGGTAAGTACGTAGAAGACGAATAATTGGTAAAGACCTGAAAAACTCGCCAGTTCAATGACCTGCAGGCTAGACTCTATAGTCCCATCTACAAATATGCCGATATCAACTTCACATTGGTTTGCACGCTGTCACAACGTAAGGTGGCGATTGGTCCAGCTTTCTCCAGGAGGTGTCAAACACCGAGCGGACCAATGGCTAGTGTTATATGAACAAGCATGCTTTAAACTCTAGCTTGTCCCAAATTGAATCCGCGAATTCTTCAGGTCTCATATAATTACGGACACTCGAATTTCGCGAAAAGATTTCCGCACATGCTAGATTTCAATACAATATGGGCATACCAACTGTTTTCTTTTGCTTATTGGCGGCATTTCTTTGTGAAAATATATTCTCCTACTTAACTGGCCAATCAGGAATAGGTAACTTCAAGACTGTGCGTCTTAGATTCGCGGGCAGACACCTAAAGACAAGTAACACGGAAACGATCCAATCACGAAAGTGGATCTGAGCTAAAGTGTTGTGAAATACAACTGGTCGGGAAATCTTTTCGCGAAGGTAGGGTGTCCCTACTAATAGGCGTTTCGCGGTAAAGTGAGGGCTTTTTAGACCCTGCTGAATTTTTCTTTTCGTTAGATTTCTATCTTCCCTTCACTTTGTAATATAAACTTTGCCACCAGTGTATACATTTCACCACTAACAAAAGTTAATGCCTGAAGCTGCAATAAAAATATTTATTATTGGTTAGTTCCTGTTGAAAGGGCCTTAAAAAAGCACTCACTTTATCGTGAACAGCCTACACCTACGCTTTAGTCTATGGTATGAGCGTCTGATTACGTATCCTTCCCTGTGGCCCTTGCTTGGTACTCCATGTGTTGAGAGGCTAAACATCGCGTTCAGAACATCCGATATTGAATGCACGCGCGGCAGGGGCCAGGAGAGACTACTCACTCCTGGTGCGGGAGTCGGGGGGACACCCTGGAGTGAATCGCAAACAGGGTTTCGTCGAAGGAAGAGGTTGGGTGTGTGAAGGGTTGTTATCTTCAGCTCCCATGACGACACGCCTCCTATTATTTAATCCGGTAGCCGGCGCGAACCGAGGCATACTTGCCGTCGAACACCCGGGGGAGACGGTGCTCTGCGCGTCGCTAAGTGATCGACTACGCCCCACGTCGCCGTCGGGGGAACACAGGCAGGCACCGCTCCTGGCTGGCGAACCCTCTCCCCGGGGGACACCTGGAGGGCACGGAGGTGGTTTATCGATCATTCCGGAAGACAAGGAGCCGCCTCGGCGGGGGCTACCCGCGAGGAAGATGGAGTGTGCCGGAGGATTAGCCAGAGAGGACGCGGTCCACTTAAGAGGGCACGGGACATAAATTAATGCCATTGAGGTTTATCGTACTTTGCCAATTTTACGGAAACCAATTGAGAAAACAAAGAAAGGGCAACCCTACAGAATAGTTTTTACTAACTACGAGAGAAAATATTTTACCTGAATGACTTTATTCTGCCGAGATATTTCTGACACCGTCAATTTTTGTGTGTTTTCATGGCGCAAGACATTATGCTAAATTGATACAGTAATACTGCAAAATGCTTGGTCGTTAAGTTGGCAAAACCTATTATCTAGGATTGCCATTTTTTACTTTTTTCTATGTTGGCTTTCAAAACCCAGTAAACATCAATTTATATACTTGGTGTTAATGTTTGTCCCACGCCCCCTTAAGCTTCTTACACAATAGAAAACTTCAGCATTTGACTTTACGTCTCCTTTCCTCTGACGAAACAACCAATACACAATACAATATTGTAAAGTCAGAGTTCAGACAATTGAACATCGGTTCTGCGAGCTTCGTAAAAATGTGTATCATGTTATGAAAATAATTATAATATTATTATTTTTTAAAGATAGGCTTAAAATTTATGTTAAAAGTTTATTTCAAGACAAAAACTCATTTGTTTACTTTATTAAAATATGTAAATTCATATATTTCCACTTCACATTATATTCGTTTCCATTTAATTTAATTTAAGACGAGCTTTGTTTAATATACTGAGATTGCTCACTTCCTACGTAACTTCTGTTAGACTCTTGGCAAAATGGCTACTTGACCTTGACTTTAAATTTAAATTTTTCGAAATCGTAAAGTCAAAGAGTGCTTGACTTTACCTTTGACAGTTCCATTGTGTCAAGCTCCATAAGAAACAACATGTCGGAAAGCAAACGTAAAGTCAAATGTTAAAGTTTTCAATTGTGTAAGGGCCGTTAGCCGGGGGACTCAGTCGACGTCGTGGCGTAGGGCCCGCGACTGCCGTCATCGCTTTAGACGTCACTTCGGCAAGACGACCTGAGAACGTAGATCTTCCTCCTCCCAGCCTCCGAACCCTCGGGCGCCGTAATTCACGAAGGGAAATGCCAGATGCATGACTTCCTATAGATAGGGATAGGAAAATTTCGCGAATTTATTTCGGGACAAGATAGACGTCAAACACATATATAGTGAAGTCACCTTCGCAATTGGATCACAGTTTGTTAGACCAGCCCTGCACGCCTCTGAGCCAATAACAGACTATCAAGGAAACACCTTGCGAATCCCATAACTGCCAGGTGTGAGGCAACAGCCAATGAACACACAGCTGAGGCTCCAGTATGAAGAGGACCGAGGAGTCTAGCCTGCAGGTCATTGAACTCGCGTAATTTTCCTATCCCTACCTATAGGCGGTTCACGATAAAGTGAGCACTTTTTAAGACCCTCCCAAAAGGCATTAACCACTAATAAATGTGTTTTATTGCAGCCTCAGACATTAACTTTTGAAAGTGGTGAAACTATACGCCGTATTTATTAGTCACGCAACAATACCGATATGAATAATGTCTTAAATATAAAAACTGACTTAAAAGATAAATTTCAAAGTCCTTAAAAAGTGCTCACTTTACCGTGAACGACCTATACAAGCATGGGACAATAACTAGAGCCAGTGATTTTCCGGAAAAAAAACCGAGAACATGGTAGATTTTAATACTCTTGAACACAAACTGAAATTTTTATTTTATCGTTGGTCGCCCTTGGCATGATAAGCCGTTTCTGTCTTTTAACCGAGTCAATTAGAATTCAACAACTTTGGCAGTGAACTAAAGGGATTCGCGTTCTAAGGGTAACATGTTAATGTAGCCAATCGAGAAAGGTAAACAATCATAGTGTTCTGAAATATAACTTGTCTCGTAATATTCTCACGAAATTTCACTACCCCTAACAATAACTATAGTTATTCCGTGATAACTTACAACTTTTATGAAGACAATCTAAAGTTCTACTTTCAGACTCTTCCTACACCTCATGCAAACAAAGATTAACTGAGTGTAGAAAACTACATCAAAGAGAAAAGGGTCCGCGGTGGCCGAGAGGTTAGACTGCTCGCCTCCCACCAAGGCGAACAGGACAATCGCGTGCCCCGAGTGTCTATCCGCGAATCATGGACGTTCAGTATCGGAGTAATTTATTCTGATTGGCCCAGTCAATAAGAACACATTTCCTTACGTAAACAGGCGACCAATAAAAATACGATGTTTCGGATTATGGATGTAGGATATTCAAGTCTAGCATGGCCACAAATATTTTCGCGAAAAAAAAACAAAACTGTCTCTACTTGTGTGAGTGTATACGTGAAGTGAGAAAGTATGAACGGTAAAGTCATTTCCCATACATTCATGCCAATGTTCTTACATTTGCTCAGGAATAAGTCATATGCATAGGAAACTTCCCAACTTTGAATATTAGTGACACTAAACATTCCATATTTGTATCCAGCTGTGTGGAATTGTTTCTGTACGGTGTAAGGGTTAAATACTGCTAATTGAGCTAAGGGAGTTTCCCAGAATTTTTTTTTAGAGTGTGATCGACTGGCTACCGCTTGCTGCAGAAGATTCCTTCTTGGCTGGGCTGCATGTCGACGAGTAGGTCACCAGGCGCTGATAGGCGATCGTCGTTTCCACGTGTTACTAGTAGCACCGCTGTGGCTTAGGAGTTGGGAGCTGGGCCAATATCAAGCCACGATGGCGTGGCAGGTGGCAGGGAGTGCCTGCAGATTCGTCTGTCCGCTGCCAGCTACTTGTAACTTCGCAAGTCGTTCTGCCTCTCTCTCTCTCTTTTACTTTGGTAGGTGGAACTCAGTCCGCTCTTGGGCAGTGTCTCAATTTAAAGAATACTTGTGATGCCTCACACACTTTGGACGCTGTTCTACCAAAATTACGCCTGGCTTGAAAAATTAAAGGAAACCTACAAGAAAAAATTCATTATCTACCTGCCTGGAAAAGTTGGAAAAGACGTGCCATGTACCACGTACCTGCAGTTCCTTGGTACCTGGTCAAGAAGTTTCATTCAACATCGTTCGTCGCCGGCCGGGCGATCGACATTGGGTCACGCAACGCGCAGAGGTCCGGCACTTTGACTTACCGCGCACTCGCCTTGAGCTCGACTGCGGGGCAGGAAAACTACTGGCAGCCGTGCGCCCTCGTCGCAACTGCTTAATGAACTACTCCAGTGACATCACCCACCAGCCGGCCAGTGAGATTGCTACCTGCATTTCGTGGCAACGCATCCAGCCTCACGCCTGAGCAGTCGAACGGCACTTTGACTTACCGCGCACTCGCCTTGAGCTCGACTGCGGGGCAGGAAAACTACTGGCAGCCGTGCGCCCTCGTCACGCAACTGCTTAATGAACTACTCCAGTGACATCACCCACCAGCCGGCCAGTGAGATTGCTACCTGCATTTCGTGGCAACGCATCCAGCCTCATGCCTGAGCAGTCGAAGTTTTATTTCGCGGAAGCACGTGTGCTACCCATATTTGGACATGCTTTTGAACCCGACTTCTGATTGGACATTTTCTGTGACAACCCTCTAGAGGTAAATGTGTATCCGTGACAGTAATTTCCGCTTGTTGCCATAAATGGCCGTCTGTTTTTCTATTGGTCAGCTGTTTGTTAACACCCCTTCCAGGGGTAATTGCTATTTTATTGTATAAATGCTGGCCCGATCTCTGGAACAGCTTCGATTACCACCGCCCCAGAGGGAGAGCACCTAGCAAGTTAAGTAATGGTTTCTCAAAAATAAAACTGAAATTTCAGCAAAGTCCTTACGCGAAAATAAGGTAGGCACTCTTGGTGTCCTGAAATATGATTTAGGTGCCATGTTGGGATTTAAAGTAACTTTTGAGAATGCCTTAATCTTAAAGAAAGAAAGAAAGTAAAAAAATGGAATATTTTAAAGTTAATTTTAAAATAACTTGAAAGAAATGAGAAAATCCTATTTAAACTGTTTTTAAATGGAAGCTGTTTTTTTTTTAAGGTAAATTTTTGTAAAATGGTTTATTGTAACCGATTGTCATTTTTGTTGGCCTCTTGTGGCTCAATTAGCCATGAATTTGAAGACCTGTTTTCTTAAAACAAATGAATTTTTCTTAACTTTGTAAATTATGAGAAATAATTCGTTGGTCTCTTGTAGTTCAAGTAGCCATGAATTTTCAGGAATTATTCTTAAAAGTAATTGCATTTAGCCTGAAAATGTAATATATGAATAATTTTTCTTTGGCCTCTGGTGGTCTAACTAATTAATATTGTATGGCAGTTTATTTTTCAAATTAATGATTTTGCCAAATCATGGAAGTTAAAATTCATTTATATATGATTTGTTTGCTACTATAAATCATTATAGCCAGAGAAAATTACAGCACTTAATTCAAGAAGCATGTTTTGGCCTCAATGCTAAAATAGGCCTGTAAGTGGTAAACATTTTGTAATCTTTGAAAAGGTGGCCTTGTATCGAGTTAAATGGCCAGAGAAAATACAAATAGTTCTAGTTGGTAGTATAGAGTTACTATTATTCTGTACTTATATTTTTCGGCAGAACTTCAGATTTAACAGCAAGTTAAATACCAATTATTCACAAAGTAAATATTTAAAGCGCTTTAGCACTGTTGTGTATTTGCAGAATTGCCTGGTGTGGAAGTCATTTTATTTACTGTAATCATGGAGGCTTATAGGCCTAAATTGAATTAAAAGTGTAAATAATGGCAATTGAATTGTGTTATACTTGAGATGTTTCTATTGAATGTACCTTTTTTTTTTTTTTTTTTTTTTGGAAGAATCATTTTATATACCATTTTATTTAAACTATACATGTTGTGGTGCAAATATATAAACATAAGCAAAGTAAACAAAATACTTACAATGTGTTGCAAACAAACATTGAAAAAACAAAGAAATGGCCAAGTGAATAAAAAAAATACAATAATTCATGGTTATTGCTTTCTGAAACATTCTCTCTCTCTCTCTCTCTCTCTCTCTCTCTCTATATATATATATATATATATATATATATATATATATATATATATATATATATATATATATAATGTCTTGTGTTTTATGTGATCAATTTCTGCTCAAACAAGGGTTTTAATTCTACTTGGGTTTTTGCTCTGCGGAATGTTTATGTCCACCTCACCAAGTCCTTGGGGTGCAAGGGCGTAGTATACTCTTTTAAGAGAGTACTCTTTCGCAGTACAACCTGGTGAGAGCACTGCTTCGCGCTCTCTCACATTCCCGCTCTGTGGAACTGAGACAATCACTCTCTCATGTTCCTCTCTGACGTCATGCAGACAGCTGATGCCGAAAGGCGGGAAATCACGTTAAGATAAAATCGTAATCATAGTTAGT
Organism: Dryococelus australis; assembly: GCA_029891345.1. Lineage (NCBI taxonomy): Eukaryota > Metazoa > Arthropoda > Insecta > Phasmatodea > Phasmatidae > Dryococelus > Dryococelus australis. Next base: position 22,033,599 of record CM057006.1, on the reverse strand, counting down.
GTAAATAACATATATGCGTTCTAAATAATTCACAAATAATTATAACACTACCAGAATAATTAGCAGCACATAAAAAACTATTATTTTTGTTTCACATATTACCAGCATGTTTCAGGAAAGTGACAATATGCGAGACTTTGTCATATATCCGTATATATTTTTATATAAATACGTGTTACGTAAGTCATTCCGTTATCTAAAACAGTTGAGATTATTCACTTACACGTAAATTGCGACGAGGCTTCGGCTCAGAAAGCTGCTATGACCTTATTCAAACACGGAAATAATGTAAACAAATATGGCGCGTGGTCAGAGAGTGCGAGAGAGCGCCAGCGAGTGTACAACTTCGTGCTCCCGCTCTTTCGCGCTCTCTCCGACGAATTGAGACGACGACGAGAGCGTTCTCTCTGACGTCATGATGACGTGGTCGCGAGAGCGAGAGCACGAGAGAGCGCTCCTCTCTGGGCCAGTTGAGACACTGTTTTAGGCCGGCGCGACTATAGTGCCGCCATTTTGGTGGCGTGTGTGTTTGCAGTTGTCAGTGTAAGAGAATGTTTCGCCTCTGTGGCCTACTGCTGTCAGTTTCTTCGCTGCGGCTTGTCTGATCTGTGGACTTTGTCCGCAGCTTTTGTCCGCGAATAGTTCATGTCGAACACCAAACTATTTTACTAGCCGTGATAAAAAAAAATAAGCGAGGCCGCTTTGGCTAAGCGATTAGCCTCCCACCAAGGCGAACCGGGCTCAATCCCCGGCTGGGTCACCGGATTTTCCCAAGTGGGAATCGTGCCGGACGATGCCGTTGGTCGACGGGTCTTCTCGGGGATCTCACCCCCCCCCCCCCCCCCCAAATTCCGGCGCCGCTCCATATTCACCTCAATCACCCGCATCGGCTCTCAAGAACTCGCTGTTAAGAGCTGCCCATATCTCTTCACTCACTCACTAAATAACCATACAAACGCTGCAAGTACAGCATGGGTATGGTTTGGGCTTCTCAGGTTTAGAAGTGCATTCCATTAATTTTAAGAACTAAAATTTTTCGCCACTAGGTAAGCGCTAGTGTCGCATGTGTACCACATCTTCTCTATTTTATAACAAAATAATTACAGTAATCATAAATGAAATATAAAATAACTTCGTAACTAAATAAAATGTTTCTATTGTATTATTCGTGTAACTTTAAAGTTTTAATTGAAAGTTGCCGCTTTCGAACACTGCGCACCTAGCGGTGGAAATTTCCCCTATGCCAAACTATCCCATAGAAAAACTAGTTTTGTTCCAAGCCTGAATAGAATTAATCTTAAACATGGGTCAGTAGTTTTCTTATTATAAACATTTGAAATCATGAATTTACCTATGTGTGTCTGAAAGGGTTACAGGTGGTCCACCCCTTACTTGAAGTTCAGTTGTAACTAGTTAATCGTCGGGAATTTTTTAGAGGGCAGTTTTGCATGAATGCACAGTATATGTTAATTGTAGGGGTAGTGAAATTTCGCGAAAAGATACCAGGGCAAGTTATATTTAAAAACACTGTGGGGTGGTTTACCTATCTTGATTGGCTGAATTACAGTTTCACACGTGCTAAGTGTCTGCACACGAATTACGTAGGAGCCGTGCCGATGTTGCCGAATTGTAAGTGGCTAGGTCAAATATGAAAACGCCTTCGCAAGCATACAGCAAACAATGGCAATAGACAAAACTGCTGTTGGGAGCTTACAGTATTGAAGTCTACGGTGAACTCATATTTTTTCGCGAAAAATCACCAGTTCTAGTTAATTGTTACATGCCTGAAAAACATGACATCCTTGTTATTTACATATTGAAGAGGGTGACAGAAACGAAAGCAAACACATAATCAAATATTATAAGCATTCATCATTTTTTTTATTACGTTTGAAAATAGTACTTATAATGAATTCTTGCTTAATTTTTTTTATCGTAAATGTAGAATTAGCATTATTCATTGCAAAATTAATAGTTAAGTTGACTTATTTTACGTGATAGACAGAATTTTAGAAATAGTCTCACGACATATTTAGTATAAACCGAATTTAGAACAGCATCACTGACATAGAAAGCCTTACACCACCACCAGTGAAAAGTTACTATGGAATGGATACTGCGCATTAGAGGCTCGCGGGATACCACATACGTGTCCTTCGCGAAAGGATTCCAGGACACGTCGTCCCTCAAAACGCTTAGAGCCGAGATCCACTTTCGTGATTGGATCATTTTAACTGTTGCGCACTGCAGATGTCTGCCCGCGAATCACGGACACTCAGCGTCGGAGTTGCCTGGTTCTGATTGGCCCAGTCAGGTAAGAAACTATCTCTTGACAAAGACACGTGGCCAGGAACAAAATGAAAAACTACACGTAGGCTTCGCGTGAATCTTTTTGCGAAAAACAGGTGGTCGTACATATAAAGTAAATACTAAGTAAATTATACGCCATTTACTGATGATCAGTTTCGATTCAGCTAAAGAAAATTTTGCTGAGAAATTTTAGTTGGCTCCTAGGCAAGTGATTTCTTATAGTGGGTTCAGGAAACTAGTTGTAAAATGATACTATAAGAGAATCCATGGTGTTTAACGAGACTGATGCGCGCGCGCGCGCACACACACACACACATAGTACAAGTACAGTGAATAATTACCCCCAAATACGTTTGGCTCTTTCATCAACCATGCCAAAATTGCACGTGGAATATTATATATTTGTCCCGTGCTGCAGGGTAGCGTAAATAGCTAAAGCTAATTTCGAAAATGGTTTGCGCTCTACAAATTGAAACAATCAGTGACAAAAAAAAAACCAGACAGAGGGAGTAGCGCGGATTACCAACTGTAATTAAAAATTCATTAACACGTCAAAATTGAAACCGGGGAGACTGTGATATTACGGTATCACTGAAATACTGCTGGGGAATATATCAGTTACTACACTGTAAAAAATTTCCAGTAAACTTCCTAAACTGTAATAGAAGTTTCTCACCTATACACTGTACTGTAATAATACCACAGATCAAGTTGCAGATATAGGAATGTTTAGTCTCGCTACTGTACAGATTTGGGAACATCCCTATGTATTTGACTGTTTCCTGAACAAATGTAGGAACGCTGCAATGAATTTATAGGGGAAAACATTTCCATTCCTGCTTTCCCAGTAAGCGTATACTGTGGCATGGTAAATTTCCGAATAGTTTCTTAGAGTGTAATACTGTGGCGATTTCTTCTGAGGCATAGCTACATTTCCAATGCTTTGTAGGGTATAAATATGCTGTACGTTTACGTCTTTTTTGACTGGATAATCGGCATTGAACTGGTGTGTCATGTTAGTTTTTGATAGTTTAAACCAGGTGTTCCCAACTTTTTCATCACTGAGTATCAGTTAGCATTAATACTGCTGTCGGCTGACAAACAAGGGATATATCGTCAACGCTCTGATAGCTGAAAAGTGATTTCCTGTCTGTATTGAAAAATAATAATAATTTGAGCACAGTCACGTATCACGGATTGGGAACTTCTGGCTTAAACCACAAAGGGAATACGAAGCAGAGAGCGCTTGTAGATGCGCAGAACCCCGTCCTTCTCTATTTTTAACGGCTGTTTCTCCATAACAACTGCCAAAAACACGTGAGTGAGTGAGTGAAGAGATTTGGGCGGATTTTAGCAGCGATGTCTTGAGACCCGACGGGGGTGATTCAGGTGAGTGTGGAGCAGCGCCGGAACGAAAGGGCGGGAGGAAACGGGATATCCCCGAGAAAACCCGCTGACCAGCGGCATCGTCCGGCACGATTCCCACTTGCGAAAATACCTGCCTGGGGACACATGCTGTTTTGCGCAGTTAGCGTGCACGCTCTACCGCCCGTATTCATTTCATGCTGCAAACAGCTGCTCTTTGTCACAAGAAGCAGTTACTGGGTTACCGGGTTATAGAGCTACGGAGAAGTTGCTCATATTTAGCGCGGAATATTGTCGGGGATAACAACTGTCCCTAGAGACGGTAATTTTTTCTGCCGAGTAAAAGAAGTATTAGTAAGGGTGGCGACCCGAACGGCACTTCTGGTGTGATGTGCGCATTTCACATTTCGGAATGCGGTCAGCTGGACACTATTTCGGAATGAGCCCCTGCCCGCGAGCTAGCAACCCGGAAGTATCTGCGGCGCGTTCCATTAAGCACGGGTCAAATAATTTATGATGACAAATGTTGCCACAGTGGATTGACCCCTCCGCCCCGCCCCCAACTTGCCCTCATGCGAATCCGGTGGTTGCCGGATTATTCCATCGACAAACAGGTTGGTTCATTACTGCGGGTGACCTCCACTATACATCCCAATATTTCAACAATTTTTTTATTTTATTTTTAAACCGAAGAGCAGTTGTCATTCTGTCGGAAATCGGGTTTTTACCATCGTTTTATAACCCCAAAATTACTTTGCAAACGAAAACAAATGGCTACTTTGAAAAACCTCTATCCAAAATTGTAAGGAAAATAATTGAAATACTGAAATATAAGATACATTCAAAGGTGCTACTCTTACAAACAAACATTAAGTCCTTCTTCAAACATGAACGACGACTGCCGTTGTGTTCTAGTTAGATTGGCAGCAAATTTAAAGAAGAAATGCTATGTATTGAGCTTGCGTCACGAACAATTTTGTGTGTGTAATAACGTCTACGTGAGAAATGTAGGTATAGTCTGCTAGCGGTTTCTTCACATTCTTTGAATCCAACCTTCGAAAAATCACCCCGTGAATGACGTGTTTTGTTGCTTCCTAAATACGTCGTGAATCACAAGCGTTTTATGCCTGTGTTCACGTACAAGTGTTTTATGTGTGGTTAAATTAAAACTTTTACTTGTATATTTAATCTTCAGCATATAATTAGGGCCAATTGTTATTCGCGAAAAGATTCCACGACTATAGGCTGTTCACGGTAAAGTGAGCATTTTTGAAGAGTTACTTGTATACACTTTGTGTATTCTTACGCCTTATGTGAAATTAACATTGCCATGGGCCTCATCACTTTATTCAAGCGTCGGTAAAATGAAACCGTGAAATTATTAAGAAAGTAAATATTTTACGAATCTGCTCATTTTTGCACTTCGATTCAATAAAAAAAAAAAACGGAAAGCGAAAGAAATAATTTAAAGTTATCACAAAAGATTATTTAAAACTTTTTATTCGACGTTAAGATATGGAACCAATTTCTAGCCATCGTTACCAACTTTACTGGGCGAGTGTCACGTAGTGCGCCCATTAAAATATGTGCATGAAGGAGCAGTGACTTTTTCCTAAGGTTCATTTCTAAAGTGCTCATTTGATCGTGAACAGCCTTTAGTTGTACTCCAAAACACTTTGGTTCGCGACCAGTATCACAGTTGGAAGATTTTGACTCGCTAACGTCTTAGGTGTCTTACCACGAATCCCACAGACATAGAGCATCAGAGTAACCTAATTCTGATTGGTCAGTCAAGTAAGAAATTAACTTCTCACAGAGACACGCCACCAATAAACAAAAGGATATTGCTGTAATGGCCGTAGGGTATTGAAGTCTAGCATGTACGGAAGTCTTTCCTCGAGAAACTATTAGCTTTAGTAATACTATTTCATTTATAAAGGTTCGCATGCAAAACATTTTTACACAGAGTGCGCACGGATTCGGTGCGTTGTCTGGTGAAGTGAGTGAAGATATTTGGGCGGCTCTTAACAGCGAAGTATTGAGAGCCTATGAGGGTGATTGAGGTGAGTCTGGAACAGCGCTGAAATGAAAGGGCGGGGGAAACGGGAAATCCCCAAGAAAACCCGCCGATCAACGGCATCGTCCGGCACGATTCCCACACGCGACATTTAAAATCATCCAACCACGAAAGTGCATACGAACTAAAGTGTTTTGGAGTACAGCCTGTCTTGAACTATTTTCGCAAAAATCACCTGTCCCTGCATATGGTAAATTTGCGAATAATTTCTTAGAGTGCACAAGGTCCCTTCCCAGAGACTCGCGCAGCCAATCAGAGAATGTTTACAATCGCATAAAAGGAACCGCCACGTCATTTCGCCTCTGTGTAATTATCTACTCTGTGATTGGGTACTGATACTCGCCATGTGCAGTGCCAGCCATGTATCACCTTCCGTGGGGAGTATGCACGTATATATTCGGGGCTTTGTTTATGTGGAGATTTCTTCGCTATCGAAGACAAATCTCACAGTTTTATAGTTTTGCTGTTTCGCTGGACTTTATCGGAATCTGAGTAAAAAGTTACAACTAGCCAACAATTCAGCTCGTAGCAAGAAAACTGTTCTTTCAATATTGTCTCAAACCAACACGATGAATTGTAATACGTGTTACATCAGGGGCAACACCTTGATTAGTACATAGTGCGAATTCATTGGCCGATGGCCAGCCAATAATAAACGTTGCAGAGTAAAATAAGCGTGTTCGGTGTACTCAGGACCAATAGGATGATGGTAAGTGGAAATACAGAGACCAACACACTTGATATTGCCGTGGTAAAAAATACAGTCAGCTCACTTCAAGCTTGTCTTCTGTGGTAATAAATTTGCGCCATCCTCAAATGGTTAATGGGTGAGATGTTAACACTTTGACATATTATCCCGACTATACTCGTTCACATTTTATCGCGTTACCATGTTACAGAAGATATGAAATCATGGTCTTTGCCATACAAGTCCAGAAGCTAGCATCAATGCGGGCATCGCCTTTCACTGGGCAATGTTATTCCACCACCAGTTGAATTACTAGAGACTCGCAAAATTCGCGTTATCTTTCGGTGACGTGATAGACTCCGCTGCTTTATAAACAAGTGAGCACAGTTCGTAGTTTCATTGGCCGCTGCACTGTAATCAACATTACGTATCTACTTGATATCCCCAAAAGAGATTGGTCACTCCACCACTGAACTTATATTATTGGCGCAAGAGTTCTCCGAAGCGTGCAAAACATATTTTTGGCCAATGGCCGAAGTTGGTCAAACGCACAGTAACGTGGAGTTCTGTCTGTTCTTAAATAATAACGCGAATTTAACATGTTTCTTTGAATTACATAACTAGGGGCACCTGTTTTTCGCGAAAAGATTTCAGGAGAAGTTGTGTTCCAACGCACTTTAATTCAGAACCACTTTGGTGATTGGATGATTTGAATTGTTACGCATATTATCTGTCTGCGCGCGAAACACAGACGGTCGGTATCGGAGAAACTGAATTCTTATTGGCTCACTCATGTAATAGACCGTCTTCATACAAAGACAAGCGACCAATTGTAAAATGAAAATGCAAGTGTGCACATGCGATACTGCAGTTTAGCCCCCGCATAAATCTTTTTGCGAAAAACAGGTGGCCCTATACATAACACTTAGCCCAGATCCACTTTCCTGAATGAATGGTCTAGGTGTTACGTGTCTCAGGCGAATATACCCGCCACGGCGTACAGTTTCGGAGTTACCTAATTCTGATTGACCGGTCAAGTAATAAAATAGCTTCTCACAATACTCGTATCTAATGAGCATAAGAAAACTACTTATATGCCCATAGGGTATTGGAATCTAGCACGTGCGAAAATATTTTTGCGAAATTCGGGTGTCCCTAGCTTTTGGTTGCTGCTGAAATGTAAACAATTTTACAATTGGGTGCTTATTCTGCTGAACATGTCCCATAGGTTCCAATATGTCACACGTTACTAGAAAATCATAAGTACTTTTCTCACCAAAATTTTTCTTTTTTCGCAACACTTGAAAAGAGAATAATGTTTACGCTAGGCGGCTAGAATGACTACTACGTACATTAATATTTTAAAGGAAAAAAGTAATGGATAAGGTCTCTATTAACGCTTTCGGTCACACGTTAATTTGTAAGCCGAAGTGTTTCAATCGTATAATAGTTTGATGTGTGCTGTACTTGGTGTAAAGAGTGTAAACCACAAGTGTATGCTAATTATGGAAAATGCGCAATTAGTAATTATACAATTACATATAATTGCCCTCGACGGGTCTAGAACCAAGGACTGAACACACACCCTCAAAAAACTTCAAAGTCCCACAAATGTCGCTTGGGTTCTTTGCGTACTAAGAAGGTACGCCCACAGCCAACAGCCAATCACAGCACACCTCACAGGGGCAGGGGGGTAACCCGTCAGCCAATCACAGCACACCTGCCAGGGGGAGGGGGTCGTGGAGACATCCCCTACGAAATTAATAAAATGTCATTCGTGCCACTTTTGATGTTTTTACACTGTGAAACCCGTGTGTAACTCCTATTCCTGGTCAAGCTTTGCCTGCATAAGGTGTAGTAATGGCCTGAAAGTAGAACTTTGCAAGTCTGCAGAATAGTTTAAAAGTAGTCATGGATGGTCTGTGCTGTGTGACATGAGGACGACGGATGGGGTTGTGTCGCAGGTGTCATGGATCCGGCAGCGCGACCTTCACATCCTGACGGTGGGTATACTGACGTACACCAGCGACGCCCGCTTCCAGGTGATCCGGCCAGACCGCTCCGACAACTGGACGCTGCAAGTGAAGTTCCCTCAGGAGCGCGACTCCGGGGTGTACGAGTGCCAGGTCAACACCGAGCCCAAGATGAGCCTGGCCTTCCGACTCAACGTCGTGGGTGAGTGGCCCCTACCTCGCCACCTCCACCACCGCCACAGTGCGCCCACTAAGTAATCTCTAGAGACCTGAAGAGTTCGCGGATTCATTGTAAGACAAGCTAGAATTCCAAACACGTTGTGTTTATATAACTTAAGCCATTGGTCCACGAGGTGTTTGACACCTCCTGGAGAACGGCAGCCCAATAGTAGCCTTTCACTGTGACAGCAGACAACCAAAGTGCAGTTAATATTGGTATAATTGTACATAAGACTGCAGAATCTAGCCTGCGGGTCATTGAACTTGCGAATTTTTCAGGTCTCTAGCACTCAATAATCACTAGAGACATGCAACATTCGCATTATTTTTTGGTACAGGCTGTTCACGATAAGGTGAGCACTTTTGAAATCAACCTTACAAAAAGGTCACAACCCCTACCTGCGCATATTTTAACGGGCGCGCCGAGTGACATGCGCCCTGTAAACATGGTTACATTGATTGGGAAGTAGTTCCATATCTTACTGTCGAATAAAAAATTTTAGGTAACCATATGTGCCAACTTAAATTTGTTTCTTTCCCTTTCTGTTTTTTAATGCCCCGAAGTGTAAAATTGAGCAGATTTGTAAAATATTCACTTTATCTAACAATTTTACAGTTTCATTTGACTGACGCATGAATAAAGTGACGAGACCCATGGCAATGTTAATTTTACGTAAGGCGGAACAACACGCAAAGTGCATACAAGTAAATCTTGAACAGGGTTTTAAAAAGTGCTCATTTTATCGTGAACAGTCTATGCCATGCTAGACATCTTTACCACATAAGTACTTGAGCACAATTCGTGATTCCATTGGATACTAAAAACTGTGCGATGCGTGAACCGTTTCACAGGCTATTGGTTGCTCAAGTGTTGAGCTTTTGCTACTGGCTCATTGCGACCCTGGAACATGTCACACAAGTTTTCTGCTAAGGACAGAAGTTAAACGGATATATATACACACACACACACACACACACACACACACACACACACACACACTTGGAGTTCTGTCTGCAGCCACAAAATAACGCGAGTTTTGCACGCTAGTATTCAGCCACTTGGTAGTTTAATTATTTAGGGTTAGTGAACTTTCACGAAAAGATTTAAAGACAAGTTATATTTCAAAACACTGTAGGGTCGTTTACCTGTCTCGATTGGCTGACTTACTTCCTTTTGACACGTGTTAAGTGTCTGCACACGAATCACGTAGGAGCCGGGCCGATGTTGCCGAATTCTGAGTGGTCCGGTCAAATATGGAAAAGATTTCTCAAGCAGGCAGCAACCAATGGCAATGGACAAGCTGCTGTTGGGTGCTTAAAGTATTGAAGTACATCCCGCACTCATTTTTTTTCTCGCGAAAAATCACTAGCTCTATAAATATTGCATATATAGAATGTTCCGCGACTCAACTTACATACCTCGGCAGCGTGTTTCACTGATCATTGGCAACAAAAAATGTCCAGGATCTTCTCCCAGGTCAATCAGCTAATGTCAATAAGAGCGAAGCAGCAGTTTTTCCCATCCTGTCCAAGACCCCTTCCAGGTTAATCAAATCCATCCAATGTCAATAAAGGCGAGAATGCACCAGAACCGGCACGCTCAAACTACTAATTAGTAACGACCAGATAAATATTCAGTTCTTTATTGACATATATTAGACGTTTCGCGTATATAGCCTGGGGCCGCGGTGGAGCAGTGGTTAGACCACTCGCCTTCCACGAAGGCGAATCGGGTTCGATTCTCGGCGGGGTGCTCCCGAATTCTCGCACTTGGGAATCGAGCCGGACAATGCCGCTGGTGGACGGGTTTTCTCGGGAACCTCCCGTTTCCCCGCCTTCTCGTGCTGTAACATACAGTACTTACCTCACTTAAAGCTCAAAAGACCTCGAAGTTAGGAGCATCTCTACTCCACCGGTAGCTTGCTACGAGCGATAATTTCGCTACGTAATTTCGCCGAGAGTTGAAAGTGTTAAATTTTCCGCCGTCCTCACAGACATATCGTATCGCTAGGGACAGAAAAATTTCGCGAGTTCATTTACCTGTATGCTAGACTCGACAGTTCTGTGTATACTAGAGTCTCAGCTGTGGGTTCACTGGTTGCATCCCCAGTGACTACACTGTAAAAAAATTTCTGGTAATCTTCTTAAATTGTAATGAAAGTTTTAACCTATACACTGTATGGTAATAATACCACACAATAATCTCCAGATTTAGGAATGTTTAATATCGCTACTATACAAAGTTGGGAACTTCCCTTTACATTTAACTGTTTCCTGAGCAAACGTAGGAACGCTGCAATGACTGTATAAGAGAAAAAAACTACCATTCCTGCTTTCTAACTAAGCGTATACACTGGTATGGTAAATGTCCAAATAATTCCTTAGAGTGTAATCAGGGTAACTACAAACCTGGTATAGGCTATACATGGTAAAGTGAGCACTTTTGAAATCAACCTTAGAAAAAAGTCACTGCCTCTAACTGCATCTATTCTAACGCGCGCACCGAGTGACATGCGCTCAGTAAAGATGGTAACGATGGATGGGAAGTAGTTACGTATCTTAATGTCGAAAAAAAACTTTAAGGTAACCATTTGTGATAATTTAAATTATTTCTTTTGCTTTTATTTTTTATTTTTTGGAAGTGTAATAATGAGCAGATTTGTAAATATTTACTTTATTATAATTTCACAGTTTCACTTGACTGACGCATGAGTAAAGTGACGAGGCCCATGAAAATGTTAATCTTACATAAGGCGGAATAATACACAACGTGCATACAAGTAGATCTGAAGCAGGGCTTTCAAAAGTGCTCATTGTACCGTGAAAGGCCTATAGTATGGGATTCGCTACTTGTTTCCTTCCCATTCTGCTATTGGCTCAGAGGCGTCCAGGGCGTGTCCAATAAACTGTGATCCAATTGCAGAGGTGACTTCACTGCATGTGTATTTGAAGTCTATCTTGTCCCGAAATGAAATCGCGTAATTTTCCTATCCCTACGTGTCGCAGAGCATGCATGCCGGCCAGTTAAAGCACAGCATTTAACTTGCGTGAAGTCCGCACAGTTGCGGCTAGGTATCTGACACCTAATATGGCGTTCTCTTTTTAACCCTTTTAGAACGGAGGAAATTTACAAGCACTCGAGACAAGGTTGATGTGAACTGCCTATATTCTTCACTGCAGCACTTTCAATTGAGTTGATCGCTGTATTTCCACTTACCATCGCCCTGTTTGTCCTGGCTACACCCGACACACTTACTGTACTGTGCTAAGTTTATTATTGGCTGGCTGTCAGCCAATTGAGTCGCTTGTTGACTGTGTACCTATTAATGTGTCATGATAGATGCAACACTTTTTACAACCCATCGCGTTCAGTTGAGAAATTATTTAAAAAATAAAATTAATTTTTTCAAATATAAATGTTGGCTAGTTGCATTTTTTTTTTTTTTTTTTTTTTTACTTAGATTCCGATAATTCCAGGCGAAATAGTAAAACTATAAAAGTGTGAGTTTGGTTGTCTTGGGTAAAGAAATAAAGAAATTCCCATATAAACGCGGTCCCGTATATATACGTGCACACTCCTCAAAGAGTTAAAAACAATATTTAAAAAAAATGGGTCTTTAACGCCGGATGGGGTGCATGGACGGGCAGAACGTATCGATAGCTATAGATTAATTACACCGCCAGCTGCTGTTGTTTAGCTCACAGCTGTGCAGTTTCTCACATCTATAATATTTCACCGAGACCTGCGACGCTGCTCGTCGTTTTCAAAATTTCCAGCTCTCGGATAATAAATGATTAAAAAATTGTCGCGTAAGGTAATTTTTACCCCCACGCGTAAAGTTTACGGAGTTGCGTGAAAATGTAATAACTAGGTCCAGGAAAATTTCGCAGGCTCAATCACTAGAGAGCCTATGATTTCGGGTAATAATTGAGTGAAAACTGTTCATGATGAAGTGAGCATTTCTTAAATCAACCTTTGAGAAACGTCACTGCACCTTCACTCTCGAAAACAATATCCTTCAGTTTACTGGAAAGAGCTAGTAGAAATTTATCCAGAATTGTCCGTAAACTTTCCATAAAATATTGATTTTCAAACACGAACTTTCTGTACATTCTACAGATATCTCATTAAATTCACGGAACCTTACAGTTAATGTACATACTTGTTAATTTTTTGGACTTCCAGTTAAAAGCCAAAAGGTAATACGATGTAAAAATTAATCAATTTTCATTATTTTGGTGTTCTACTGTGTATAAACAAAACATTGAGAAAATAAAGTGGAAATATTTCATACGTAAGCGAGATTTGAAACCGAGTTTAAAAAAAATCTAGTAGTCCATTAACTCTAATCACTCAACTGCAACGTTCTCATGGAGTCTCGTGGTATAACGTTGGTATTTCTTAAAGTCACATAAGCTACCCTTACAGTTTCTATTGAAGTTAGTGAAGTTTAACTGTTGCTAAATGTCACGGACGCCTGATGTAAAGAATATGTTTAAGTGACGTTGATAGTTATAGCCTGAGACACGTGTTTCTCGCGTAAAGATTCCAGGACTACTTGTTCTCCAAACACAAGAGCTTAGATCAACATTCGTTCGTATATGCTTTTAACCCTTTGAGGACGGCACACATTTCCTGGCATTGAAGACAAGGTAGAAGTGAACTGCCTATATTCTCCACTACAGAAATGTGGTGTGTAAGTAGTAGGGGTGGGCGGGTCCTAGATGTGGTATAGTCGATTAAGATTAACGTAGCACATAAATTGGCACCCCACCTGCTCCACAATATACTCCACATTAGCACCTCTCTTAGTACCTCAATTGAGGTGCTAGTTGAGAGGCTCTAAACCCTTTTTGACAAAAGTGTAATTTGAGGTGAGCCCTTATGTAAAATGTAGTCATAATTTCCAAACTGTTTAAGATATAGTAATAATATGCATAACATAGGCATCGTACCCGATATCCATCACAGTGCTAATGTCATTTAAGCTCTAAGAGCTTTCTGACAAGGTCAATTATGCAATTAAGCCCTTTTGTAAAATGTAGTCATAATTTCCGAACCGTTGATGATATAGTGTTAAAATTCGCAATGTAGGCATCGTATCCGATATCCATCTCAATGCTATGGTCATTTAAGCCCTAAGACCTTTCTGACAAGTTCAATAATGCATTAAAAATATTTATGATCATATTCATAATTTTCCGAACTGTTGAAGAGATAGTGATAGAGTTCATAAAATCTCATCTCCCAAACCTACAACGATCAACTTCATAACATACACATCAAATCTAACAACAAACAAGAACACAAAATCAAACATACCTGAAGCCCTTTTATAAGTATACTAACTAATAAAATCCCATCTCCCTAAGCTACAATCATAAAATTCATAACATATACATTATAAGTTAGTATGCTAATAAAAGGGCTTTATGCGTGTTTGACCTTGTAGTCTTGTTTGTTGTTGGAGTTGGTGAGTGTGTGTTTTGCTATTACATGATAAAATGGTTTATCAGAGTAATTCATTGAAATATCCTGTCTGTGGTTGTTGGCATATGTTGAAACCGCATACACGATTTTATTTTCCTGTCAGGGTTGATTGACCTGATAGGAATAAAGCAGGAACTGTTTTCGCTTAAAAATATCCTATGAAAAATATGATTATGGTAAGGTTTTAGTCTTGAGCTGTAGTTCCTCAGGAGCGGACATATGTCTCTCTACATATAATTTGCATACTTGATAAATGTGTATATAGTGAATGGTAGCATAGTGTAAGTGTATTACCTTCCACACATAATAATAATAAATAATAATACAAATTGCAAATTTTGAAAGAATTGAATGAAAAGTTATATGACATTTGAAGCTTGGCTGTTTTGCTGAGAGGATATATTACTTTGGTGAATGTTAAGTTGTTAATTATTTATGTGTGTTTGTCCATACCTAGTAAATATGCATTGCATGTTTATGCAATTATTGGTTTTCACGACTATGTTAATTACACAATTACATTCCCCTCCACTATTCTTGACCTTCGAAAGTTGACATCGAACATATAACACCTTAGTTGAGCAGTAGACACAGATCAGGTAATATGATCGACAGAGATCGTAAGTGAATACTTAAGATCGCATTTCTCAGAATTATTTTCAAACTATTAAGTGAGTCCCCTGGGAATCGATCTCGGTAACCCAAAGAATTACAAAACCTTAATTACTATAAGCAGGAATACAAATCAACACTAAATCTATGTTAAATTCCTATATAAAATAATACTAGGTGTTCTGACCGAGACCCGAACTCGATAATCCGAAATTATCATTACATTAAGTAAGTTTAGCACCTACCCAAGTCACAAATAGAATTTGGTTCAAATCAGACTTGAAATAATATTACCTTAGTAAATATGTCATTAATGTATATGTACTTGGTGAGTTTATGACTAACTATGTTTATAAAAGGGCTTCAGGTGTGTTTTATCTTGTAATCTTGTTTGTTGTTTGGGTTGATGTGTATGTTATGAATTTGTTGTTTGTAGGTTTGGTAGATGGGGAATTATGAGTTGTTACACTTATAAAAGAGCTTTAGGTGAGATTGACCTTGTGTTCTTGTATGTTGTTGATGTTGATGTGTATGTTATGAATTTTATGATTGTAGCTTAGGGATATGGGATTGTATTAGTATACTTATAAAAGTGCTTTAGGTTGTGTGTGACCTTGCAGTCTTGTTTGTTGTTGGGGTTGATTTGTATGTTGTGAATTTGATGATCGTAGGTTTGGTAGATGGGACATTATGAGGTGCTATGCTTATAAAGTGGCTCTATATTTATTTGACCTTTTAGTCTTGTTTTTTGTTGGGGTTGATGTGTATTTTATGAATTTGATGACTGTAACTTTGGTAGAGGGGAAATTATGAGTTAGTATGATTTTAAAGGACTTTAGGTTTGTTTGACCTTGTAGTCTTGTTTGTTGTTGGAGTTTATGTGTATGTAATGAATTTGATGGTTGTAGCTTTGGTAGTTGAATATTATGAGTGAGTATGCTTGTAAAAGGGAT
Source organism: Dryococelus australis (assembly GCA_029891345.1). Lineage (NCBI taxonomy): Eukaryota > Metazoa > Arthropoda > Insecta > Phasmatodea > Phasmatidae > Dryococelus > Dryococelus australis. Next base: position 22,017,911 of record CM057006.1, on the reverse strand, counting down.
GAAGGCATATTTGACCTTGTCATAAAGAGGTTAAGGAATAAATGACTTTACCATTGTGTTGGATATCGGGTACGTTGCCTATGTTATGAATTTTATCATTATATCTTCAACGGTTCGGAAATTATGACTACATTTTACAAAAGGGCTTAAATGCATAATTGACCTTGTCAGAAAGCTCTTAGGGCTTAGATAACATCAGCACTGTGATGGATATCGGGTACGATGCCTATGTTATGAATTTGATTACTATATATTCAACGGTTCGGAAATTATGACTACATTTTACAAAAGGGCTTGACTCAAATTTAACTTTTGGCAGAAAGGGTTTAGGGTCTCTCAACTAGCATCTCATTTGAAGTGCTAAGTGAGGTGCTAATGTGGAGCAGACTGTGGAGCAGTTGGGGTGCCAATTGAGGTGCTATGTTAATCTTATGTGACTATATCGCATCTAGGACCCGCCCGCCTCTACTACTTGTTTCGGTCTTTGTATTTCCACTTACCATTGTCCTATTGGTCCTGGCTACACTGGGAACGTCTACTGCACTCTTCTGCAACGTTTGTTATTGGCTGACCGTCAGCGAATGAAGCCGCACGTTAACTATTTGCAAGATAATATGTCGCAACAGATATAACTGGTAATAAGATCTATCGCGAACATTTGATAATTTATTGAAAACAGCAGTTTTATTCTTTCGAACTAAAATGTTGACAAGTTGTAGTTGTTTACTTGGATATTGATATATTCCAGCGAAACAATAACATTATACTATAAGTAGGGAGGCGAAGATTTCGCGGATTCATTCGGGAACAAGTTAGACTCCTCAATCCTTTGTGCATTCGAATATCAGTTAGTTGTTCATTGGCTGTTGCTCTAGTTTAACCACAGACCAGGTAGCACGACATTCGGTTCTTAATTTCCTTGCAGTTTTGTTATTGGTTGAAAGTCGTTCGGGTCGTGTCTTACAAACTATGATCCAATGGAATCACTAACACTTATGTGCACGTGAATGCAGTTTAACTTGTCCTCACATGAATCCGCGAAATTGCCGGGTCTCTAGTCATAGGTTATGAGTAGAGACCATGAAAAAAATCGAGAGTTCAATGTCCTACAGGCTACTGTACAGCCTTATGTACAGATATGCCGATGTCAACTGCGCATAGTTTGTCTGCTGTCACAGTGGAAGGCGACGATTGGGCTACCGTTCTCCAGGAGGTGTCAACACCGTGTGCACCAATGGGCAAAGTTATATAAACACTCTTGTTTTGAATTCTAGCTTGTCCCAAAACGAATCCGCGAATTCTTCAGGTCTCTAGTTATGAGTGGTTCGTGTGCCTACAGCAGAACACAGAAACTACAGCTCGTCGGTTGCGATGACACAAGACGTTTATGTGTCGACTTAAAACACGACCTCCGTCAGAAATTTCCCAAGTTGCGCACCTGAAACCATGAATCAGTGTGGTCGAGGTGGCTACCTCTTCCAGGCATATAAATAAATATAATTTTAGGCTTTGCAAAAGGAATCAGTTTTTTTTTTTGTCTCAAACGGTGCTAATATAGGTGAAATTCCCTGTAGTTTGCCGGGACCAATTAAAAATATTTGTGTTTGACGTAATTGGGAGCAGCTCTTTATGCAGCTACGGGATATAGTTAACTTTAAATTTTAATTGTAATGGTGTTGCAGAATTTGCGTGAGCATTTAACCTGTTGAGGAGTATGCACACTTATAACAGGGGCTATGCTTATACGGACAATTTCTTTGATCTTAAAGACAAAACTCACGCACTTACAATGTTATTGTTTCGCTGGACTTTATCAAAATCCAAGTAAACAATTACAACTAGTCAACATTTCAGTTCGCAAGAATAAAACTGCTGTTTTCAATAAATTCTCAAATATACACGATGGATTGTATAACCTGTTACATCTGTTGCGACATATTAACTGGCACGTAGTTAACGCGGGGGCTTCATTCGCCGACGGCCAGCCAATAATAAACGTTGCAGAGTACAGTGGGCGTTCCCGGTGTAGCCACGACCAATAGGACGATGGTAAGTGGAAATACAGAGACCAACACAACTGAGATTTCTGTAGTGGAGAATATATGCAGTTCACCCCAACCTTGTCTTCAGTGGCAGGAAATATGTGCCGTCCTCAAAGGATTAAATGAACTGTGTCCATCGCCGAAAATAAGGTTATTTTCGGCCATGGATACAACCTAAGGAAATTTGCAAGTTTGCACGTAAGAAATTGAAAGTCTATCTTGAGCATAAATCTTTTCGCCAATAACCGGTGGGCCTGGATAAAATTAAAGAGGGGTGGCGGTCGATAAACATGTTTTACCTTTCTTGGGAAAAAAAATCGTATTGCCAGGACATTAATTTACTGATATACGCGTATACTGTCAAACTTTTATTTCACAATGTCATGCTAGGGAGTAGCCTTAAAGGAGAAATATACTTGCCATCTTCAACTTACGTATTTTCCTACGTAACTGAATTTTCGGAGTCAATATTTTAAAACCAACCTAGTCAAGGCATAGGGAACACCTTGACAGTTACTTCGAAATCTCACTTATTTTTCTTACATTATTAGTTTCACCTCTGTAAAGGTAATCAAATACTACCTAATATTTAGAGACCCGCAAAATTCGTGTTGTTATTTATGGACAGACCAAAATTCAAGTTACTGTGCCGTGACAAACTTCATCCATTGGCCAAAAATAAGTTTGGCATGCCTCAGAGAACTCTTGAGCCAGTAATACAAGTTCAGCGGTGGAGTGGCCAATCTATTTTAATGAAATCAGTCAGATGCGTAACGTTGATGACAGTGCAGCAGCCAAAGAATCCACGAACTGTTCACCCTAGTTTATAAGGCAGTGGAGTCTATCATGTTACGGAAACATAACGCGAATTTCGCACGTGTGTGTTAATTATTGAATAATGTCAATCCCGCAGGGGAAAATACAAGTATGATTGAAAGGGCACAGATAAAATAAAATTCGTTAAGTAGTCATTTGTGTCACATTCAGATTTAATTTTTTTTATGTCTAGAGACCTGAAGAATCCACGGATTCATTTTAGGACAAGCTAGAATTCAAAATACGTGCGTTTGTATAACTTAGCCATTGGTCCAAACGGTGTTTGACACCTCATGGAGTACGGTGTCCACTTGTCGCCTTCCACTGCGACAGCAGACAAGCAATGTGCATTTGATATCGGCATATTTGTACATGTCGACTCGCGAATTTTTCAGTTCTGTATACCTGGTCATCCCACATTTCCATTACGAAGATTTGTAATAAAAATCGAACATGGAATGGACCCAACATCCTTAAGCAGCAACCTGCAGGGGCGTGCACTCGTTCACACGCGATAAGTAATTACCTAGAGGAGAAAACAAAGCGAAGGTAGAGAAGCGAGAAGGTAGAGCTCTTGGGTGGCCAGCCGGGTGAAGTACGGCGAAGCGATAGGGCGTCTTAACCAGACACTCTTTAACAATCATTAATTACTCGGCGCTTAGTTCACCGGTTAATTCGCCTCGCTGCCCCTCAAAAGTTGTGGGCCTTAAACAACCCTCTCGCCCTCCGATCCCACCCTCCTACAAAGTTCCTTTTCGGAACCGCAAGTTACCCCCTCCCTAGCCCATTCCTCGTATCTCAGGCGGCAACGCCTACAAGGTAACCCCATGCAGTAACTAATGTACAGGAACAGAAAATTTCCCGTCGTTGATTTGTAGTCTATGCACCGAAGTTTCCCTACGCTCAGGAGCCGCGGTGGTGTAGCGGTCAGACTACTCGCCTCCCACCGAGGATAACCGGGCTCGATTCCCGGCAGGGCCACTAATGGATTTTCGCACGTGGGAATCGTGCCGGACGATGCCGCCAGTCGGCGGGTTTTCTCTGGGTTCTGCCGTTTACCCCCGTCATTGCGCTTCGGCGTTGCTCCCTAATCACCTCCCTCACCCTCATCGGCTCTCAAGACCTCGACGTTAAGAGTGGGATGGACACCCGCGTTTTTTTTTTTTGTGAAATACTTGTTTACGCGAATACGCGTACCTCGGTAAATCAATGTTCTGCAAATACGACTTTTTGCCAGAAAAAAAAAAACCATTATCAATGTGTGTGTTTTTTTTTTTTTTTTTTTTTCCTATTAAGTACATATATTCTTGGAAGAAAAAATCGTGAAAATGGTAAAATATTGGATATTTATAGCTTGTGTAAGCAGTTTCCTTAAGCGGCAAGGGAAAAATACAAACATACGGACGTAGTTTAATCTGTGGCCTTTCATCGCGTGCTATAAAAACCCTATATTATGTTACAGATTTAATGTGCATAGTACAGCATCACGACGGAAACACTGCTCGCCATCGCGCATAGGAGCGATGAGGCACCAGGCGTATGTGTCAGTGTCGCCCTTATCGCTCCCTCGCTTATTGACCTTGGACGGAGGGTTCCCACGGGTGTCCATCCCCTCACACCACTCCGTTCACCGCGCTCAAGCCTCGACCACAGAATGCTACGGAATGCAGAAGCGGAACTACCGCTTGTAACGCGATATCCAGCTGCGCACGCCAGCAAAATGGCGTCACTCTCCAGCAACATGGCGCCACACCGTTCGCCAATCAGCGCCTGGCACCTCGCTTAACCGACTGAACTGAAATGATAGATTTTGAAATGCGAAACACGAGAAACATACGCCATAGACTCTGGGGCCTAGTAATTCTTGCGAACGTTTATTCGCGGAATTCTGTCATAATTCCCGTATTCACGAAACATCGACGAAATGGCTTGTTTAAGTGTATCTCAAACCACATTTCCAGCTACTTTTACTTTGAAAACTCTTATAAATATTAAGTTTCATGATTCTCCATTTGCTATACAGCGTTATCTCTCATTTACTTCACAAACGTGCGGATAACAAAACTATTTGCGTGGCGATAACGTTGTCGACTATAATAACGTAAAAATCACAAACGAAATTTTTCGTCACGAGAACGATTCGTAAATCGATTGGCAGCAAGGTCTAAAGATTATCGTTACGCCTACGATTCGATATATATCGAGCCGAATCGCTATGGCACTCGTTCACTGGCAGAATCACGTCAACGTGTATTTTATGTATAAATTAACATCTCTACCAAGAAATGTTGGTGATGTGACGAACGTAAATAATGACTATGTATATAAATATGTTTATCTGTGGGATGTAATTAGTAGAGCCGGGGGGAGGGGGCTTCAACCCCAAAGTAATGCCACCTTTATTGATTGACTTAGGTTAATTCATTTGATATCAAATTGATAGAAAGGGGTAATTAAATTGATAGAAAGGGATATTTAAATAAATAGAAAGGGGCATTTAAATTGATAGAAAGGGTTAATCAAATTGAAAGGGTTAAATTGATTGAAAGCGTTAAATTTAATGAAAGGGTAAAATGTATTGAAAGGGTTAATATATTTGTTTGGTGCAAGAGCCTACTAAGGGTCAAACTGATTATTTCTTTCTTTCTTTTTGTGGGGAGCAGCAGCAGCAGCTCTGGTAGATGTAGTCAGCACGACGACTGGCACTCGGATGAGGTGTGGCGTGTTGGGGACGGTGTGTGTGTATTAAGTGTGTGTGTGTGTGTGTGTATATATATATATGGTGAGTTTTGTGCAAGAGTGGTATAAGTGTACATTTTGTGTCTCGTAGACGGTATTGGTAGAAAGGCGACTTTGAAAGGTGGGATTTATGTGTTAGTAATTACAAACGATTAAATAGATGACGATGACTGTTTCCGAATGCAATTGAACATTAGAGAATTTCAGAGTGTTTAAAGGAGTTCTACGTATGAATCAATAACACAAGAGAGAAGTATAACTATCTGGTCTCATAAAGAAACAAGTACGTGAGTCTCCAGTATGAAGTAATTAAGTAATGAAAATCAATTAAACGTAAAGAGATGAATACCTCTACAACGTTATTTACTACCCAGACCTGTATGCTAGCTATAAAATTTACACGAGAGAAGTATAACGAACGAACACAACTACGTGACTATCATAATAACGCGAGTCTTCAGTATAAAATGAATTAATTAACGAATAAAAAAATGTCCCTATAAATTAAACGGCTAATGAACACAATAACATGATATATTTAACACTACTTGATGCCCCTCGCACATACTTGACAATAATTTAAAACATGTATGTCTGCCTGTGAGACTGGTGAGGAATTTTAGAATTGAAATCTACACGTAAAATTAATTTATATATTAACACGCGTAAAAAAGAAAAGTTAAATATAGATCCATTGTCTCGGGAGGTCGCTGCAGCACTGACTTGGATATAGGACTTACGTCAACTTATAACCTACATTTGATTACAGATTGAGGGGAAAAACTCTGAAATATTAATGAAAATACAAAACGAATGTTTTCGAATAAATTAAACAAACACAAGTACATGAAAATGACTAAACGCATAATGAAATCGCACCTCTCGCAAAACACATCCGTCTGCCTCGGAGGTCAGTCAGTGAATGACTGGATTGTATGACGTGAGCCAGCTTATAAGCTGGTATATACATGGAGCGCAGTCGGAGGCTGACAGGCAACCGAGTTGAAATTTACGAGAAAAACTCTGTATTCATCCTACAATAAATAACGAAAGTTTCACCATTGTAAAAATAATTCACTTGTCAACACAAATTATTTCCGTCGAAGTGTAGGGGCACTCGGATGACGCGAAGAAGGACTTAATCCCGCAAAGCATAACAGTGCAACACTTTATAGAAACGTGCTATATATATATATATATATATATATATATATATATATATATATATATATATATATATATATATATATATATAGCACGTTTCTATAAAGTGTTGCACTGTTATGCTTTGCGGGATTAAGTCCTTCTTAATATATACATATATATATATTAAATAACGAACTTACTACAATATTTTTCCATTAAGTCTGTGAAATTCATGGCACTAGTTACCGAAACGACAGTTGAAAATCATTCCAAGTTTCATCAACCGAACACAAAAATGTAGTTAACACGAAAATTATTTAATTCTCAATTTTTAAAACATTTTATATTAAAACGAGAATCGCGGCTATCACTCTCCGAAGCCCGCTGGCCGACACCAAAACATCTTGCATCATAAAACTGCAAAAAATCACAACAACTCCTGTTATGACTGATAAACTCTCGAACATTTTATGAATGAAATCATAAAGTTTATTGAAACTTTCCAACATTTTACGTCAGAAATCAATAAATCATTAATTTTTTTAGACATGCGCCTAACTTTTAACAAAGGGAATGGAATTTTGTAAACTTTTAGTAAATCGTTAAACATTTGAATGAATTGTTTACAATTTGAATTAACATTACTTAAAATCGTTAAAATTTTTAAACAAGCCTTTAGAATTTGAAAGAAATATTATAAACTTTTTAACGAATCGTTTACAACTTGAAAGAAATGTTTTTGAAATCGTTAAACATTATAATGAATCGTTAAACATGATAATGAATCATTAAACTTTTTAATTAAATTTTCTTAAAATCGTTCCAAATTATACTTTCAATCACAAAAACTGTAAAAACTCCTCAGTCTATTACCAGTGGAAATCATTAAATTTATAAAATTACACATCATATTACGCCTGAAAACCGTGCCACCATATGACATCTGAGCATCCTTACAGTTGTAAAAATGAAAAAAAATTAATAAATTATATTGCAGCATAAAGCATCACCATAAGTTAGGTGTTGGTGGTGATGATATTGGTGATGTTGTAGGAGTATAAATAATTTCCTGTGTTGAAGGTATGAAAGGAGGAGGAGGTGGGGAGATTAATTTACGCTGCGGTGATTCAGGTGATAGTAATAATTCAGGGCACTGTAAACTTAACTCAGGTGAAAAAACAAAAATTGAACTCTAAAAACTCTTCCAACTCTTGATATAATTGGTTTTTGACATATTTTCCTGCACATTATTTGAGTTTAAATCTAGTGGAGTTCAACACAAACACATTGGTGGTTCTTGTATACGTGCCTCACCTGACTTGATAACTGATGGTAAGTCTAGAGGTTCCAATCTCGAAGTCGACGTCGAAGATATTGAGGTCGACGTCGAATGTGTTTACATCGACATCGAAGGTGTAGCTGCAGACCTCGACGTCGCAGGCATCACTGTAGACAATGATCCAAGGTGTTGCTGTTGGTCTCGTTAGTGCAGTTTTCAATATACTTGGTTTCGACATTGAAGATGTTAACTGTAGAATTCTGTAGTGCAGCGGGCACTCCGCTAGTTTTCCAGTTCAGAGAGAGAACATTTTAGTGATGTATTTTCGCAACTTATCAGGTTCTGCGGTGCCTGAGACAGGAAGCTGTATCCGCTCTAGTACTGATTTCAGCACTGAGTGACTGTGATTGCTCACCACTTTTGACGGGAAATACGTCCTGTTTTTCACCATATTTTCGTCCCATGACTCCTGGAACCACGCACTGTATCATGCGTTATTTTCCCATCGCATGATTTCAATGCCACACTTTGGGGCCATTTGCAAAGTTCCAGTTCATTGGTTGACGCCCTAACCTTGCTCTCTCATTGGTTGGCGACTCTTCTCGCCACGACTTCTCATTGGCGAGAGACTGCTCATGCGCGACTTCTTGGTGGAGGGAGACTTCTCCCCCTTACACTCGTGTTGCTTTATTATGCCATGCATGGCCTGAAGAAGAGAGACTTCAGCAGAGGACACCAGAGACTGCACATCACCGCCTGGGACGACTCGCCTGAGCTGTGCTGAGACTCCACTCTCCTTCACTACCGTGGCTATAGAATTAATTTGTTTCCATTGACGTCATTATTTTATTTTATATTAACAATACCCATGCCGTCTTCCGCCACATCGCCAAGTAAGTAGACGTATAATTAAAAGTGTAACAGTTTCAGTGTTTGATTTAATTAAATGTTTTAAATTTACTTAGATTATTCCTTAGTGAGTGTTTGTGCTCAGCGCTAGACTGCTCGGGCAGCACAATTCGTTAACGTGGACGTCACCGCAACTGGTCTCGATGATGAAGGTGTTGCTGTGGAAATCGTCAGCATAGATTGCACTGCAACTGTTCTTAATGTTGAAGTTGTTGACAAGGGCAATGGCTGTAAAGTAGATCCACTTTCTTCGTCGTCATCCGAAAAACCCTATAAATTTTTTGCCATAGCATCTGGTCCGTTCAATGGATCGTTTAAATAACCCCAGTTAAAATCTTTAAGTTCTTTGTTAAAATCTTGGTTATATAAACCAAGAAAACAATCTTCATACGAGCGCGACATGCTAAGGCGAACCGAACTGACAAAGAACTGGAAACATTGGAAGGAGGCATAGACGCTAAAGCCCTATTTATAAGAATTTCAAATTCCTAGGTAAACGTTAGAGAAGCCTGGCTTCTCCCCTCCAAACCAGATGTCAGAAATCCAAACACTCTGCCCCCCTCCCTTTCAACACCCCCTCCTTTCAAATATCCTCAAGCCAGCACCCCAACCTCTGAGACAAACCTCTCTTTTAAGTTTCTTCCTCGGAGAAATGAATAACACTTATTTATCACTAAAGTAACTTCTGCTTCATAACAAATAAATTCTGTTTAGTTAATAATCAATTAAAGGATAATCAATGTATTAGAGATAGACATAGTCAATAAAGCAATATATAATTTATAGAAAAAAGGAAGTATTATAATCCATAAAAACCATTCACGCTTGCTATTATCCCTCTTTTTGCTTCTCTCAGATTACTTTAATATTTTAAACAAAATGTTATTCATTTTTTCGGTTTTTGAAACTTTAGATGTAATTACTGTTAATAGAATGAAGTATTACATTTCATAATATTATGACATTAGCTAATATTTCTGCAAACATTAAATTTTCATAAAATATTTTTTATCCAAAATATATATTATCTTATCTTAGTCAGGAAACCTGATACACCTTATTATCTAATTATAGTATATATGTTCCTGTTTTCATAATCCGTATATTGTTAATCATATTTACACTAAACTTATACTGATATCTTTTTTTCGTTAATGTGTCCGAAAATGTTTTCAATATGGTTAAAATGATATTTTATAAGATGATAATTTTTTTTTTTTTTAGGTAAAAGTTAGTGTGTATGGGGAAGTAAAACTTGTTTCATAAACATTTGTTCATTTATATAAGTCTTGTGTATTTTTTTAAATTAATTTATATTTTCTTGCATAATGGAGCTTGCAAAGTGAATATTAATTTTTATCATGTAGAAATCACAATATTTTGCGCGACAGTTTCCAAACATCTAGGAAGACATTTTACCCTTGCTATCCTTGATGGTTAAAACCCAATGCATTCCTTCGTTTTGTTTTGAATCTAAATTAAATGTCAATACATTCACGAAGATTTGGTTTCTTTGGTAAATCATCTCTCGTATACACACCTCGGAAATAGGGAATATACAGTTTCTTTACAAATACATTAATATATTTGTTTGTAAGTGCACTATTTAGGACTTTCTGCATTTTTTTTTTCCACGTTTGGATTTTTTTCGTCCTTGTCCAACTTTATAAAGTTTCAAATACATTCCTTTACCTTTTGATTTAACTGCTCTGCTAATTGCCGAAACCCCTCCAAGGATTGATCCAAGAGCTGTTAACGCTGGAAATAGTAATGGAATGATTCCCTTTCTCTCTCTCTCTCTCTCCCCCTCCCTCCCGCCCATGCTTCTCGTCACCTTTGCACGCATAACTTTATCAACAACCCAAATTCCAAGCTTTTCACTTGTAGAGGTAGATTGATTCTTCCTTATTTTTGCAGCTCTATCGGCTAGAATTGTATCTGCAATACGTCTTTCTTTTAAATCATTTGTTCGCTTGTAAATGATATTGTGTTCTTTACAAGCATTATTCAAAGAGTTTATTCCTTGATCGTTCTGCACCAGATGTTTTGCAAGTTTAATACCTGGTCCGCAATAATTGTATTTCAGTAAATGCAATAAAAAGGGTAATTTTTTAATCAATGTATTCAATACACCACATCCTTTTTGATACGTTTAGTATGAGCCGTTGTTTTCAACTGAAGGTGAACATACATACAGAACTACATTTACAGGTTTATGTTAGTACGCTATATAATATTGTGTAATTGTGCAGAAATGAAGGTTATAAAACAAAATGTGCATCTGCCGGTAATTGTAAATACGAAAGAAAACACAATTGAACAGAAGCATTGTATTCTTGTATCATCAAATATACAATGTATAATAAGCGGTCATTCTTCATGTGGAAAAACTTGTATTTTTATGTCTCTGTTGGAACATCTAAATGGCCTCAAATTTGAAAATGTATATGTTTTGTCAAAAACAATACAACAAGAGAAATATCAACGATTAGCGACAATTTTGTCTTTAATTGATGGAATGTGATATTTTCCTTTTACAAATAAAGAAGATATAGTGCCTCCGAATTAAGTATTACGAAATTCTGTATTTATTTTTGACGATGTCTTGTGTGAGCCGCAGGACGAAATACAATATTTTAGTTTTGTTCGACATTCAAATGTTGACTGTTTCTATCTATCACAATGTTACGCACGTATACTAAAACATAATTTGTGTGATAATATAAATATGTTAATTGTGTTCAAAATGGATAGTATGAATCTGCAACATATTTACAATGATCATGTTTTAGGCGATATGACATTTACAAAGTTTAAAGATACGTGGTTCTACTGTTGGAAAGACAACTATGGTTTTTTGGTGATTATACCAATGCTTCCCCTATATAAAGGCAGATATATGTCTGGTTTTGACAGTTTTTTACTTCCAGGCGAAGTTGAAGTATTTCAAAGTTTGGACATAGCGGTATAAAACTTAAACATTACAATAGCTGTTTCACCAAGATTCCTGATGGGCATTGTAATTTGAATGGACATATATTACGTAATATGGGTATGGCTGTGAAAGATAGCGATGCGGTAAATAAACATTACCTGGAAGACTTAAAAACTGTGACTCTGAATATATTTAAATCGCAATCAAATTATATTCAAGAGAAATTAATAAAGTTAGTTGATTTGAATGATAATGTTCATAAAATCACGAGTGTAATTGCAAACATTTTAACCATTATTAGTAATGATTTACAGAGTAGTGAATTTAGAATAAAAGAATGTTTAAATGGATTTAGTAAAGACTTTAATGATATGACAAACATAGTTCTTACAACACAACTTACAGAAATGCAAGAAAATTTAAGAGTTGTAACTAACTAAGTGGTAAGCGATACTATTTAAAAACAACTTGAAACACAGCTGGAACTAATAACGCAATATAAAAACAATAGATTCATTTTAAGAAAATTTTGTTTAATTACATAAACAGATTTGAGAAATAAAAACAATGATTTTGAAACATGAATAAATTATTTTATTAATGATTTGAAGCTAAACTGTAACTAAATTAGGTGCTGTTTGAAGTAAAATCGATAAGATTGAAAAAGTGCAAACTAATCGATCTAGTGTGACATTTATAATAATGTTAACGTCATCGACGAGAATAAACAAAAGTTCAAAGTTGGCCAATTTATAGACATCTCGAAGCAGAAAGGAACCTATGACGGAGAACCAATAAAAGGCCGATCTTATGAACACGGGCTGCAAAAAGTCAGCTCTCCAAATGAATACTGAATTGATAAAATCATTAAAAGGAATAAAGATATGTCCTTGGTTTGATTGAGGGGTTTCTCAAAAGCACACAACTCCTGGGTTAAGAATCGAGATCTTAAAAGCTTGTAATACAATGATTGTACAATTATGATACTAAATAAAAGATTTTTTAAATTATAGTTGATGTGTTATTTTATTTAATCAATCTGTAGATAGGTAATGGATTTAGTATTTATTCTGCAATCAATCCGCTTGTTGATTGGATTATCGTCTCAATGGATTAACATTTGAGCAATAATCCTGTGTGTTTAAATCATTTTGATTATACATTTCTTTAAAAATATTCACAACTTAGATTTTTCTATCTAAAAAGAATTCTATGCAGGGAGAGTGTTCAGTTTTCCATAACCGCTGCCTATTACAAAGGCAGCGGTTATGGATTAACAATTAGATAGAATGCTGCAGAGAGGGTAGAAGAATGAGGGAGATATGAGTAAATGAAGGTTGATATTCCTAACAGCAATTTAATGTAATTTCTCTTAAATAACAGTAAAGGTTTAGACAAGCATTCACACAAGATTGTGTTTCGGTTATAGAAAATAAATGATATAATTTCAGTTCCTTCATAGCATGAAATTCGGTAATAATAATAATGAAATAAATTAAATTACCTTTGGGGAAATTTTCATCAAAGATTTATAAAAGTTCTTACTTCGCTATGCGGGATTTGATGGAAGAGGTGTAGAAAAATAATTTATCGTGATAGCGAAAGTTAATCGGAAACAATGAACTACGGTTTCGTAAATACAGTTACATACCTACTGCTATTATTTTCAATCTAGTTATTGATGTTAAGGGTATAATTTTTTAGCACAATTTCTTAGATATTTATTCGATGGAAAATAATCGTTTAAACACTTGAGAGTCTAAATTCGCAAATTTTTTTAAAACATTCCTCTGTCACAAAGATTTGAAGGCTGTTGATCAGCTCTAGGTATGGCGAGTCAGGGGAAGGGGCGGGTGGGGGAATAACTATTCCTCTTACAGAACCAGACAGGGCAGATTTTCGGGATAGTCCACAATTCATGGGCAAAGCGTAGTTTTGCAAACAAATAAACGTTTTGAAACAGTATAACTCGGTGTCTTGAGAGGTGTCTGTTAGGTGGAGGGTCCCTAAGGTTGTTGTTGGACAAAAGACGCGATCTGGGCTGATGGTGAAGGGAGGATGGTGGTGGTTCGTGGCCTTGGATCGACATTGAGGACAGGGAGTTTGGACAGGGGAATTCTCTAGCCAGCAGAAAAACGCGCTCGGGGTGGGGTGAAGGGCGGGGGTGCATGGCCTTCGAAAGGGCAGCCCTCCAAAAAACGAACACTGCATTGGAGGGGAGGGGGACAGATCGCCGAAGACGCGCTCTGGGGTGTTGTTCCGTGACCTCGGATAGAAACTCTCTTTTCGCACAGAATCATCTTCTTGAGAAAGAGTGGGAGAGGGGGCGCAGTGAGGAGCGTCGTGAACAGTTCTAGTTATCCGCCGCCATGTTAGTTTCACGACAGCACTTGGCCAGGATACACGTATACAGCTGCTCTCTTAGACTTCATCGAGCGAGATGGGCTTCGGGGCGCCACCAAGGGGTAGCCAGGTCACCGATTTGCGGTGTCGGCCAGCGAGCTTCGGAAAGTGATAGCCGCGATTCTCGTTTTAATATTAAAAAATTTTATTTATTGGGAATTAAATAATTTTCGTGTAAACTACGTTTCTGTGTTCGGTCGACGAAACTTGGAACGATTTTCAACTGTCGTTTCGGTAATTAGTGCCATGAATTTCACAGACTTAACAGAAAAATATTGTAGTACGTTCGTTATTTAAAAAAAAAATATATATATATATATATAGCACATTTCTATAAAGTGTTGCACGGTTACACTTCGCGGGATTAAGTCCTTCTTCGCGTCATCCGAGTGCCCCTACACTTCGACGGAAATCATTTGTGTTAAAAGTGAACTATTCTTACAATGGTGAAACTTTCGTTGTCTGTTGTAGGATGAATACAGAGTTTTTCTCGTAAAGATCAACTCAGTTGCCTGTCAGCCTCCGACTGCGCTCCATGCATATACCAGCTTATAAGCTGGCGCACGTCATACAATCCAGTCATTCACTGACTGACCTCCGAGGCAGACGGATGTGTTTTGCGAGAGGTGCGATTTCATTATGCGTTTAGTCATTTTCATGTACTTGTGTTTGTTTAATTTGTTCGGAAACATTCGTTTTGTATTTTCATTAATATTTCAGAGTTTTTCCCCTCAATCTGTAATCAAATGTAGGTTATAAGTTGACGTAAGTCCTATATCCAAGTCAGTGCTGCAGCGACCTCCCGAGACAATGGATCTATATTTAACTTTTCTTTTTTACGTGTGTTAATATATAAATTAATTTTACGTGTGGATTTCAATTCTAAAATTCCTCACCAGTCTCACAGGCAGACATACATGTTTTAAAATATTGTCGAGTATGTGCGAGGGGCATCAAGTAGTGTTACATATATCATGTTATTGTGTTCATTAGCCGTTTAATTTATAGGGACATTTTTTTATTCGTTAATTAATTCATTTTATACTGAAGACTCTCGTTATTATGATAGTCACGTAGTTGTGTTCGTTCGTTATACTTCTCTCGTGTAAATTTTATAGCTAGCATACAGGTCTGGGTAGTAAATCACGTTGTAGACGTATTCATCTCTTTATGTTTAATTGATTTTCATTACTTAATTACTTCATACTGGAGACTCACGTACTTGTTTCTTTATGAGACCAGATAGTTATACTTCTGTCTCGTGTTATTTATTCATACGTAGAACTCCTTTAAACACTCTGAAATTCTCTAATGGTCAATTGCATTCGGAAACAGTCATCGTCATCTATTTAATCGTTTGTAGTTACTAACACATAAATCCCACCTTTCAAAGTCGCCTCTCTACCAACACCGTCTACGAGACACAAAATGTACACTTATACCACTCTTGCACAAAACTCACCATATATATATACACACACACACACACACACGCACACACATACACACACGCACCGTCCCCAACACGCCACACCTCATCCGAGTGCCAGTCGTCGTGCTGACTACATCTACCAGAGCTGCTGCTGCTGCTCCCCACAAAAAGAAAGAAAGAAATAATCAGTTTGACCCTTAGTACGCTCTTGCACCAAACAAATAAATTAACCCCTTCAATACATTTAACCCTTTCATTAAATTTAACCTTCTCGGTGAAGTTAATCCTTACAATTTTATTAAGCCTTTCTATCAATTTAATCAACCCTTTCAATCAATTTGGTATGAAATTAATTAGGTCAATCAAAAAAGTGGCATCCCTTTGAGGTTGGAACCTCCCTCCCCCGGTCTTACTGCTGTAATAATTACGCACTAAACATTCTCGCGGTGTTTGCATACACTGCCGATTTACTCATTATCTGTGCTCTGTGGTTAGGATCTTGACAACTAGCAAATACGGTCCCTGCAACTATTAAGTGAGGGTGGTGATTGTAGTAGGCTGTTTACGTCGCGAAACCGAATATAATTACTGTTTTAGATCGTGGCTGGGAGTTTGATAGTGCTTCTTTTTTATTATTATTATTTGATAGACTGGCCAAAGTGCAAAACTGTGATGTAATCTTTGTGTGGGCGGGAAAAGAGTGAACGAAGTGAGTAATGAGATTTGGACGGCTCTTAACATCGAGGTCTCGAGAGCCGATGAGGGTGACTGAGGTAAGTATGGAGCAGCGCCGGAATAAAAGGGCGTGGGAAACGGGAGATCCCCGAGAAAACCCGCCGACCAACGGCATCGTCCAGCACGATTCCCACTTGCGAAAATATGGAGTGACCCGGCCGCGTACTGAACCCGGATCGCCGTGGTGGGAAGCGAGCAGGCTAACCACTCAGCCACCTTGGCCCCGGCGGTAAAAGACACATGCTTAAACGCTGCCTTACTGTATGCACAGTGCTTTAGTAATAGCGGAGTACATTAAAAACTAAAAATACTGCTGCTTTGTAAGCATACTTGTGTAATTTTCATATTGCCAAAAAACCAATAGGTTTCTGCCACTTCTTTGTATATACATATTTTATTATGTAAGGAGTATTTTTATTTTATCAATAAAGTAATGTTTTTCATTATTTTGTAGTTACGTTGTGGTTCTGTGTTGGAGTAATATTGAAATGAACAGAATTTAATTAAAATAAATTATCCGTAAGCGAACAAAATCTCTATGCAGGCGATGCAAACGCTAGTGAATGTTCTTAGCCAGTTTTAAATGTTACAATAAAATTCAAGATTTATCGCACAAAAATTACTGTGACGTGACAATTTGTGTTACGTGGCAATTGTGCTCTCGTAAGGTTGGTGCTTTCATACTTATCGTTAAAAATTTTCTATTTGTTTTCTACTTAAATATGTGCTGATATAAAAGAATGAATAAGAAATAGCATTTAGTTTGAGTAAAATCTTTTCAAAAACAACACATTCATTTTCTAATAATAATAATAATGCATGCAATTTTTGCTAGAAAATTTGTTTGACGAAAAAGAATATTTTTGTTGTCGAAATGATGAAATTTTAATGACAAAATCTGCTCGTTTTATTTACCGTGAACGTGGAGCACTAGAATATATTCGCGGTTTCTTCGCAATTTCTAATCAAACCTTTGAAATATCACCCCCGTGTATGACGTTTTTCTCTGTCTTATAAACATGTAGCATATATCACAAGCGTTCTATACTTCTGTTAACATAAAAGTAACATGTTTTTACTAGGTAGAACCACTGCACATATATCATTCATAAAAATTGTTTATTAATAATCAATAAAACAGGGTGAAAATAGGTGTGTTGGTTAACGCCTAGTGAGAAATAGTTCTTATACAAAACATTATTAAATGCTGTTCACGGTAAAATGAGCATTTTTGAAAGTCCTGCTTACAATCTATACGTTGTATATTATTCCGCCTTATGTAAGATTTACATTGACATGGGCCTCATCACTTTATTCATACGTCAGTAAAGTAAAACTGTGAAATTACGAGGAAAGTAAATGTTTTACAAATCTGCTGATTTTTACACTTCGATGCATTAAAAAATCCAGAAAGGGAAATAAATAATTTAAGTTGTTACAAATGGTTACCTAACACTTTTTATCCGTCGTTAAGATATGGAACCACTTTCCTTCCATCGTTACCAACTTTACTGGTCGAATGTTACTCAGTGCTTCCATTCCTCACGAACTCGAATACGTCCTTCTAGAGTCTTGCAACGTAATTACAGACCCGGAAATTTCGCGGATTCAATAGGCAACAAGCTAGACGTCGCATTTCTTTATATACTCGAGCTTCGTTGGTTGTTTGTTGCCTGATGCTCCAGTTTTACCTCAGAGAAAGTAGCACGAGATTCGCCCCTTGTTTTCTTGCAGGTTAGTTATTGGCTTATATTCGCCCAGGCCGAGGTTTACAGATTGCGGGCCATTGGAAAAAGAAAGTCAAATGCATGTGTATTTGAAGTCTAACTTGTCCTCAAGTGAAATCACGAAATTTCCGGACCTCTAAACATAATGGATCACAACTTCACTGTTACTCAATAGTTTTGTGAGCAGCCCATATTTTTAAAATCTTCAACAAGTTACTCGTGCGTCGTACTGGCGCCGGTTTGTTAATAGGGACTGAAAAATTCAGCGAATTCATTTCGACTCAAGCTAGACTTCAGAATCATGTAGCTACATTTCTGCTATGTTTACAATTGGAACACTTTTGTAGACACGCTCAAGTGAACCCTGAGCCAATAAAAGACGTACTATGAAACAGGCACTGAATCAATCCCGTGCTACCTGGTCTAAGGTAAAAATGACTACTCATTAGCAGATACCTACAAAATTCGCGTTATCATCTGAAGATAGAATGGACTTCAAACACATACGCGTTTGTACTGCTCTTGTCATTGGTCCACAACTGGTTTGACAAGCCCTGTGCTGCCTTGAACCAATCGGTGTGTAAGTAACAACATGATAGCCCAATCACGTCCCGCCTAGTCAAAACGGATTGTGGCTCCTCGCTTTTGTAGAAGCCAATAAACAATTGACACATACGCTAATGTATATAGGGCGATGAACTCTAGCGCGGTACCTAATAATAACGCGAACTTTGCATGTCCCTACTCATTAGGCAGTACCAGTGAACATATATCTGAAACCTGTAAATACATAGGACCGTGAAATCTAGATTACAGGTCTTTTAAAACCCAAAATCTTCCTTCCCCTACTTATTTACAATTGTTCAGTTATGATAACTCGAAGGCTTAGATATATGTGTTTAATATTTTTCCTTATACCAGTAAGATATGTAGAGACTTGAAAAATTCCAAGTTCACTGGCCTACAGGCTAGACTAGACAGTCTTATGTACTATTTACCGATATTAACTGCACATTGGTTGTCTACTGTCACAGTAGAAGGCAGGGATTGGGCCAGCGTTCTCCAGGAGGTGTCAAGCACCGTATGGACCAATGGCTTGAGTTGTATAAATACACGTGTTTTGGATTCTAGATTGTCTCAAAATGAATCCGCGAATTCTCCAGGTCTCTAGGAATGAGTCTACAACTAAAAATATTTCCTTCAAATATATCGTGAGGCCTAAATAAACGGCTTCACCATAAAAAAAAGTAACTCCGAATGGGAAAAGGGGGGGGGGGGGGGAGAGATTTTGTGGTGAACAAAAAAATTGTGCTGAAGATCACAGAATTCTTACGTCATTATTAGAGATCCTAAAATTTCGCAGATTCATTCAGCAACAAGCTGGACTCCACAGCCATTTGTGCACCCGGGCATGAGTTAGTAGTTCATTGGCTGTTGCTCTAGTTTAACCGCAGACCTGATAGCACGGGATCCAGTTCTCATTTTCCTTGCAGGTTCCTTATTGGTTAAAAGTCGTTGGGGCGTGTCTAACAAACTATGGTCCAATGGAAGCACTAACACGTATGCACACGTGAATGCAGTTTAACTTGTCCTCAGACGAATCCGCGAAATTTCCGGGTCTCTAGTCATTACTACGGGCAGTGAAATTTCGAAAAAATATTTCGAGACAGGTTATACTTCAAAACACTGTATAGTTGTTTACCTTTCTCGATTGGTAGAGACCTGAAGAATTCGCGGATTTACTTTGGGACAAGCTAGAATTCAAAACATGTGTGTTTATATAACTTTAGTAATTGGTCGGCATGGTGTTTGGCACATGCTGGAGAACGGTGGCCCAATCGTTGCCTTCTACTGTGACAGCAGACAACCAGTGCGCATTTGATGTCGGCATTATTGTAAATAAGACTGTAGAGTCTAGCCTGCAGGTCATATAACTCGCGAAACAATACAATGTGGTGGTACCACTGAGCTGATCTGATGATTGAGCCAGAAGTTAAACATTGCGCCAAGCTTTTATATACTAAATATAAATTGATACAAGCATATTAATTTGTAGTAAAGTTTATTACGGCTGTTCGACCACATCTTACAAGTTCTACAAATTGTGTAACTATTATAATTATTTTTCTCTTTTTAGTGCATTTAAAAATAAAAAGTTGGCTTAAAATTTTTTTTTTACAATTATTTTATTTCTGAGGTTAATTTCTAAAGTGCTCACTTTATCGTGAACCGACTTTAGCTGGGCCGCCGGCTGCCAAGTGGGTCACCCACCAAGCGGCAGATTTACGATCGGTCTTCCTGCATGTTTCTGGTGAGTGGGCGCCATTTTTTGTGACGTGTGTGGCTGCAGTTGGTGCTGTAAGCGACTACTCCACCTCTGTATTCTCAACTACTCTGTGCCGTGATCCTCGGAGTGTTACTCAGATTTACTTTCGTCGTTGGATTATCTAGGTGCTACACTTCTTAAGCCCCTCTCACACTGTCACATTTTTGCTTCCGACTATATTCGACAGTAGAATTTGAAGACAAAAATACGGCCATCCAATTTTACCAAATAATGTTGAATGTACTTGAAAATGTGTCACACTGTCAAATTTTTTTTTTACCAGGGGAATATAATTTGAATAATTACTTTAAAATTATTTTCATAGTGAGAAATTACTTTGGTTTTTCCATACAGTCCAATACAGGAAGAAATGTAACGAGTGTTGTAATTTATTTTCGCTTCTTTACTAAATTCAAATTTTAATTAGCAGAGATGTACCCTGCACAATTAAATGTAATGCCTCTGAGTTCGTAATATTATGTGCAATATACACTAAAAATATCATTCATGGCCAGACAGCTTCTACATAAATTAATGATCTTCATAACCTACTTGGTTTCCAGCAATTGTTCCATATTTTGAAGTTTCGTGATGTCCGTTTTTGTCGTGCACGATTCTGATTGGCTGAGATCGTCAAACATCAAATAAATTTTAGAACCGTTCCAATTTTCAAATTTTTTAATGGAAACTGAAGCCATCCAACTTTCTCAGACAAATATGGCTGTGTTAATGATGTTTCTATGACGTCATAGCTGCCCAACTTTACTTGACCAAACTTATTGAAAACAGTTTGACGGAAAAATTTGACAGTGTTACAGGGGCTTTAAATGTCTGCCATCAAATCACAGACGTTCAGTATAGGAGTAACCGAATTTTGATTGGCCAGTCAAGTAAGAAGATGTCTTTTCACAAAAACACGACGCAAATAAGCAAAAGAGAACTGCTGGTATGCCCCGTAGGGCACTGCAATCTGACATCTGCGGAAATATTTTGGCAAAATTCAGGTGTTCCTTCCAATCAGCGGATCCCGAGCCAAGAAGTATGCAAGAAGGAGCTGGCACTCCCACGTCAGGACTTGATTCTTATTTGTTTACTAGATTTGGAACTGTAAACAATTATTTGCTGCCAACCACGCAGCGTAAAATATATTAGGTAGCCATTCACCGAAATGTTATTATTAATTTGACATTTCAGGGTTTACAGAAAATTATTTTCAGGAAAAGATATTCATGTATTACGTAACTAATTATTTTCGTAATACATTTTTTCTTCTAATTTTCAAAAGGATATTGGTTTTGTTCCTGCAGGGCGGCATTGATGGCTTCTTGATTATGTAAGCTTGTTAAACATTTGTAAATGATTAATTTATTGTAAGCTGCAATAAAACATGTGAAATGTATGTGAAATAATTGAAGTCGAACATTCCAGAAGTCACGAGTTTGTAATAGTATTTCATGGGGACGTTTAATATTTTCACAGTTAATTTGAGGTTAGAATTTTCGTAACGAAGCACTCAAAATGTTATTACACATGTTATTTTCATATATAGCTATAAGTATGGATACATATCAAATACGTATACATGTATATTTGTCGTACAACATACATAGTAAAAAACAACTTTTAACAACCTTTTTAATGTCTTTGAAATATTTACGAAGGAACAGTGTTCAGAGACACGAAACCTACCCAAAAAAACATACAGTTTCAAAATAAGAAGGGTGCTAAAAAAAAAAACGGATTTAGGCCCTACTACTACGCACCAAGATTCATAAAACTTTTCAATGAAAAAAGTTTTTTACCTTTAGAAAAATATGACTGGAATCATATGCATGTGTTACTTTGAGAAAAATTCAATTCGCTTTATAAATTATACGTTTAAGCGGTGTGTGGCGAACTGTTGCAAGATAAGCTGTCTTTTGCTCTGTGCTATACCTAATGCTTTGGTAGTTAAACGTAGTAGTGCAGTTGACGTCACAGCACGCGTGTAATGGGTGCGTCGCCGCTCTCTCGTGAGTGGCCGCAGTTCATTCAGTTTCTCCCTTCTCCACTCTGGTCCCTGCTGCGTGCGCTGAGTGTGTACGGCACTGAGCAAGCACCAGCTTACCTTGCAACACTTCACCGCACGCCACTGACAAGTTCATATGTATCTTCAAATGTTGGTATGCACGCAATCGTCAAAGCTTAGTAAGAACTTGTAGGCCCTGTCCAGTGCAAAGGGATGTTAGGTTAGAAAACTGATTTGTAAACAGTTGTTTTGAGATGATTTTATGCTTCATCTAACGAATTTGTAATGCAGTTTAATTAAATTCAAAAAGGTAAAAGTATGTAATTTATATAATAGTGCTTGTCCTTCAAAAATTAATATTTAAACAAACACTTTCATCACTGTTGACCATGTGACTGATAGTTGTGTTCCTTCGGGGTAGGTCAATGTTGAGTACATGCGCAGAAGACGAATAAGTAGAGGCCTGGAGAATTTGCGGATTCCTTTTGGGACAAAATAAAATTCAAAACCCGAGCGTTTATATAACTTAAGCTATTGGTACATGCGATGTTTACACCTCCTGGAGAACGCTGGAACAATCGTCTTCTTCCACTGTGCCAGCAGCCAACCAATGTGCAGTTGGCATCGGCATATTTGCACATTAAGGCTGTAGAGCCTAGCCTACAGGTCATCGAACTCTCGAATTTTTCAGGTCTCTGTGAATAAGCGGTCTACCTCATCTTTATTCCATGATCCAGTGTCACCCCCTCCTCCCCATCCCCCTTGATCCAATATGAGCGTCGGAAATCTCCATTGGCAGTAAATGGGCCAATAGCAATTCAACTCTCCGCAGTTGGTACGGGTATATTTCCCACGGGACACAATGGCCGGTGAACATTACAGTGATAAACGCTGCACAGGAACGTGTCGACACATCCGCTCGCACTTTCCCACCACACATTGCCGAACGAATTCCGTGCCCCCTCCCTTTCTTTTCCGAATTGGAATTTGTCGACCGGCCGCAGTTCGTATGTTTAAAATATGACACATAGCCGGTGGCACTTGGGATTTCATAACGGCGATTAGAGGGACCCCCCACTGCAGCTTTCTGAATTGGCACAGTTCTGCATTTATTGGTTATAATTCAAACAAACCGACGACCTTTTTTTTACGGGCAGCCAAATGTTTGGCCATTGTGTACCTAGTGGTAAAGGCCATTCACGGTAAAGTGAGCACTTTTGAAAGCCCTCTCAATTGGAATAATAGTCAATAACTATGCTTTACTTCAGCCGTAGACGTTAACTTCCGAGTGCCGCGTTATATATACCTTGTGATTATTACTAACACGACAATATTTATTTCAAAATGTTTTTAAAATATAAAAAATGGCTGAAAAGAAAAAGTAACCAGGCTTTCAAAAGTGCTCACTTTACCGTGAATAGTCTATAGTACTGCTGAGAGATATAAATATCTGGTTCGTACTTTTGTCAAGGTAAGCAAATTTTATCCGACTGACGGTGTACACGTGAAACGTCTTTCTGATACTGTCAAAATGGATGTGTCGTTTCAGAGTTACCACAAGCCATATTCTGTAAACCCAAATAACATTTTATTTCGACTGTAAAATTAGAAATATTTTTTTCCCTATGTTAAAGAACGAACAGTATTTTTTCTTTATTCTTATCTGGGAAGTTTTCTAAGAGTTGGTTCTAGCAGAACCTGCCAAAGTTTGGAATATTTTATTCTAACTTTGTAGGCAATATTACATTGCGCAGTGGGTTTGTGTTTGTATTTCTATTTACAGGACTATCATTTATTCAGCATTTTAAACGTTTTGACAGTGGCGATTTTGTGTATATGTTATGCGCAATCGCCGAATTCGCATGTTGCTTGAAATTTTTACCCACAACACAGCGTGGGTAATGAATTTAGAGACATTGCAAATCCGCGTTATTATTTGGCATCACGGTAGATTTCACCGCCCTATATACATTAGCGTATGTGCCATTTGTTTATTGTATTTTGCATAAGCAAGGAGCCGCAAACCGTTTTGACTAGGCGGGACGTGATTGGGCTATCTTGTCGTTACTTGCTTCCGATTGGTTCAAGGCAGCCCAGGGCGTGTCAAACCAGGCGTAGTCCAATGGCAAGAGCAACACGAACGCATATGTGTTTAAAGCCTATTCTGTCTTCAAATGATAACGCGAATTTTGCAGGTCTCTGCTAATGAGTAGTCATTTTTAACGTCATACCAGGTTGCACGGTATTTACTCCTTGTTTCATCGTAGGTCTGTTATTGGCCCAGAGCTCACCTGGGCGTGTCTAAAATACTGTGTTCCAATTGTAAACATAGCAGAAATTTAGTTACATGTTTTTGAAGTTTAGTTTGGGTTGAAATGAATTCGCTGAATTTTCCAGTCCCTATTGGTAAACCGGTGCCAGTATGGCAGACTCGTAAGTACCTTGTCGAAGGTTTGTAAAAAATATGGACTGCTCATAAAACTATTGAGTAACAGTGAAGTTGTGATCCATTATGTTTAGAGGTCCGGAAATTTCGCGATTTCACTTGAGGACAAGTTAGACTTCAAATACACATGCATTTGACTTTCTTTTCCCAATGTTCCGCAATCTGTAAACCACGGCCTGGGCGAATATAAGCCTATAACTAACCTGCAAGAAAACAATAGGCGAATCCCGTTATACCTGGTCTGAAGTAAAACTGGAGTATCAACCAACCAACAACCAACTGAAGCTCGGGTACATAAAGGAATGTGGAATCTAGCTTGTTGCCAAATGAATCCGCGAAATTTCCAGGTCTGTAATTACACTGCAAGACTCTGGAAGGGCGTATTCGAATTCGTGAGGAATGAAGGTATTAATAAAAATAAAAGAAATGAATTTGATTTTCCATTTTTCTACAAAGCTATAATTTACAACATTAAACTGTCTATCTCCACTAGTCTTGTTAGGCCTATTCTCAGTGAGCGCAATGTACAATGCCTAAACATTGGTTAGTCACTTAAATCACACTCATTATATAGACATAATAAATCTGTCTATTGGCATAATTCCAAGTGTCTGTCCGTCACGCATCCAGTTCAGTAGTCTCGTCCTCCAGTCACACCCTTCACTGTACCCGGTGCTCGCAGTCCGCAGACTTCACTCCCGCAGGTCGCTCTCGCCGCCACTCGCCCCCCTGCTGGCTCGTCGTCTATCGCTGTCTTCGCACACCTCGCGGCTCAAGGTCGCGCGATCCTCCAGACTCTCGCCTGTCGTCCGTATGCCCCTCGCTGCTTAAATACTCTCGCTGTCCCGCACCCCGAGTCCCGCTGAGAGAGGCAAGGGCGATGAACCAGAACATTCTTTCAAAGATAACCTCAGAAATTCAATCTGCCCAAGGTCAGGAGTGCGCGAGTAGCGACAGGTTTATCTCGGGGACACACAGATGCTTCCTTTTGTAAATCTCCGCGCGCTTCTCAGATTATCGCACGCTTGACCTCCACATATTCCTTCGCCCTCGCGAAACGACTAAGATCAGAGAGCATGTCACAATAAATTACACAAACGCTGTTCTTGGTAAAATGAGCACCTTTGAAATCCCTGCTTACGATCTACTTGTATGCACGCTGTGTACTCTTCCGCCTTATGTAAAACTAACATTGCCATGTGCCTCATCACTTTATTCATGCGTTGGTCAAGTAAAACTTATGTAATTATTAGCAAAGGGTGAAAGAAATAATTTAAGATATCACTAGGGATAGAAAAATTTCGCGACTTCAATGACCTGTAGGCTACACTCCTCATTACTGTGTATACGCGAGTCTCAATTGTTTCTCCATTGGTTACTATCCCAGATAGCAGTATGCGATTCGCTACTTGTTTCCTTGCAACTCTGTTACTGGCCCAGAGTCGTCTAGGGCGTGTCTAATAAACTACGAACCAATGGCAAAGTCAACTCCAGTGTGCACATGTTTGACGTATATCTTGTCCTGAAGTGAACTCGCGAAATGTTCATATCCCTAGTTATCACAAATGTTTACCTAGCTTCCATGCACCGTTACCAACTTTACTGGGCTAATGTCACTTGGTGCGCCTATTAACATATATGCAAGCAGTGGCAGTGGCGTTTATCTAAGGTTCATTTCAAAAGTGCTCACTTTATCGTGAACAGCCTTTACTCGCGAACGTGGAGTCCGCTCCACTTCTTTCGCCACTCGCTTTGTCAAGAAGGTTTCTAGGACGAGTTCTCTGCAGAGGAACATTCATGACGTCTCTCAGCCAATCATTCGCCGTTGTTAATATTCCCGTCGCAATGGCACACATGCAGGAGCCTCGCGCACGTATATCTGTCATACGGCAGCCAGGAGACATACGAGAGATGCAATATGTCAGGGAGCAGCTTTGTGGTTATGGGCTGGAAGATAAATGCAAAAGGGAGAGAGAACCGCGGAAGCATATACTTCTTCGTGAGCATATCGCGAATTCGTCGTAAAATGAGGGTTGAAAATTAGTTTATTCTGTCGGGAGATAAAGTCGCGAGCAAATAAATACATGCAAGATTCTTTTGAGCAGCATCGCAAAAGCACACAGACGGAAGTCACAAACAAGTATCTTTCCCTAGCATTTCCATGCCGTTGTAATATTTCTGTCGGTCGCTGCTGCCGAGAATATTAATCAGCAACTGCTTTTGGTATGCCGCCCTCTGTATTGCGGAATCTTTTCTAAGGGTGAGCGAGCGAGCGAGTGAGTGAAGAGATTTGGGCGGCTCTTAAAAGCGAGGTCTCGAGAGCCGATGAGGGTGAAGCGAGGTGAGTATGAAGCAGCGCCGGAATACAAGGGCGGGGGAAAACGGGAGATCCCGAGAAAACCCGCTAACCAGCGGCATCGTCGTCCGGCACGATTCCCACACGCGAAAGTCCGTGAGCGACCTCGCCGGGAACCGAACCCGGTTCGCCCATGTGGGAGGCTAGTGGTCTAACCGCTACACCACCGCGGTCCCACTTTTCTAAGGAACATTATATATATATATTTTTTTTTTATATTTCAATCGACTGAAATGTAATTAGTAGAGACGTGAGCACTGACGTGAAACAACTCCGGCTACTGCGAGTTCCAGCTGCACGCGCCTACAAAATGGTGTCTCTGGCCGGCCACGTGGTACAACGCCGTTCGCCAATCAGCGCATGTTTAACTCACTTGCCAGGAGGGTTGCCCGACTAAAAGATGTTCGTGATACCTTACCAGAACATCATTCCCCTCCCCCCTACTCACCTATCAAGACGCGTACCAAAGATGGCCACACCTGGGTGACGGGAGCTTCGACCCAGGTACTCCGATGACGTCACAGACGATGGTCCCGGAATGAGACAAGGAATGTAGAAGATAAGCTTCTAGAAGGAAGGATGGCGAGATGTTATGTATTGCATGAATGTGTGTATAGGCTGTTCACGGTAAAGTGAGCACTTTTGAGACCCTAGTTACTTTTTCCTTTCAGCCATGTTCTATCGTTTAATCACCTTTTTATATAAATATTGCCATGTAAGTGAAACACAGTGTGTATATTCCACCGCACTCGGAAGTTAACATCTAAGGCTATAATGAAATATATTTGCTGACTATTATTCCAAAGGAGAGGGCTTTCAAAAGTGCTCACTTTACCGTGAATAGCCTATACCGTATCGATAGTCTGCAGTGTGGTTCGACTATGCCTTTTGCGCTTGAGGTCGAGGTGGCGGGGAATGTTTCAGGTAACCGGACATTCCCCAAAACTAAAGGCCCTTACACAATTGAAGACTTTAACATTTGACTTTACGTTAGCTTTCCGACATGTTGTTTCTTATGGAGCTTGACACAATGGAACTGTCAAAGGTTAAGTCAAGCACTCTTGACTACGATTTCGAAAAGTTGAAATTTAAAGTCAAAGTCAAGCAGCCATTTTGCCGAGAATCTAACAGAGGTTATGTGGAAAGTGCGATATTTTATTGCAGTGTGATTTTTATATCGGTATATTAAACAAAGTTCGTCTTAAACTAAATAAATGACAAACGAATATAATTTGAAGAGGAAATGCATGGATTGACATATTCTAACATATTAAACAAATTAGTTTTTTGTTTTGAAATAAACTTCTAATATAAATTTTAAGTATTTTTTTTATTAATGGTACGTAATATGCATTCCTGGATAATATAATTATTTACATAACGGGATACACATTTTTACGAAGCTCGCCGAACCGATGTTCAATTGTCTGAACTCTGACTTTACAATTGTATTGTGTATTGGTGGTTTCGTTAGGGGAAAGGAAACGTACATTGAAATGCTCAAGTTTTCTATTGTATAGTAAGCTTAAGCCCGTCTGTATCCGAACGCACTGGGCCGCGAAAGCAGGTATTGGAAATACCGTTATGCTTATTTTTAAACGTGAAAGAAGGCAAAGCGTGGATGCGGTAGTTAGTGCATGTGTGTGTGTAGTTTAGTGTAGTTTCGAACCCTTTCGGACAGCATGGCGGTTTCAAAATTGCAAAGTTCTCGGTGGAACCTGAAGATCAAAAATAGCCGATTTAGCTTTTGTTTTGCGGTAGTTAAATGTAAATGTCCTTTTAATAGGTATCGGCCACCTAGAGGGGAGGATGGAGAGGCCAGCGCCAGTTCCACCGGGAACTTTGTTCATGATAAAGTGAGCACCTTAAAAATGTCACTGCCACGTCATGCATATATTTTAATTGGCACACTGAGTGTCACTCGCCCATTAAGTTGGTAACGATGGATAGAAAGTAGTGTCATATCTCAAAGTCGAATAAAAAATGTTAGGTAACCATTTATTTATTTAGCTTTCTGAGCAAATCTATAAAGTAATTACCTTCTTAATAACTCCAGAGTTTCTTCTGACCGACGCATGAATAAAGTGATGAGACCCATGGCAATGTTAATTTTGCATAAGGTGGAGGGGTATACAAGTAGATCTAAGTGTTGTTGCTCCGATCCTCCTGATGGACTGTATATCACGAAAGTTTTTTGATATGAAAACTGGCGGGCAATAACGAACACCATTTTCCCCGGACGATCTGCGAACAACTGACTATCTGAAAATCTGCTAGTTCCCAGAAGCACCACGAGCGCACCACCAATGGCAATGGCGGGAAGTTCAAATCTGTACGCAGTAATATTTACAAAGATGTTTATACACACAGCACCAAACAGTTGTTAATGACATGTAACGTCTACATTGAACTGATTTTCTGCCTATATATATATATATATATATATAGAGGCAGAAAATCAGTTCACTGTAGGGACACGGAGATTGGTTGTGCGCAGCCAGCGAGATCGGTCTACCTCATCTTTAGTCTATGCCTCGGACGCAAGACATGTCATCGTAGATGGCACACTTAAAAACAGCATACACTGTACAGATCATACAGTGGTGCAGAACTCTCAACATAATTTAAGCTTTGGTAGTATTTCGCGCAGTTTGCAGCTTGTAAAAAGAAGCGCGTAATGAAAGAGCGAGGAGTATTTTCCCTCTGATGTAATAAGGGTGTAAAATGAGGCAGCGCGGCGGAGAGTAACTACGTCACTGCTGCCGGTGAAGTTCGCCCGTTAGGCAGCGCTAGTGCGGCGAGGCAGGTGCGCGGAATGAAGCTCGTAACTCGCGCCGCCGCCACGAGGAGCGCTGTCAACCTGCCTGTGCCAGGAGAGGCTCTGTCAGTGTACGACTGTGCAGTTTAGATAATGAAGAGCTCTTGGCGGGGCTGTCTCGCTGGATTTTCACCTTTGGGGTGAGGCTTGGTTGAAATAATTGCTGCGCGCCGCCATATAATTAGCGTCGCCTTCTGTGACCTCACTCAACCTAGTATCCTGCCACTTATGTCTTTTTTAAAGGTGTTGGACTGCAAACAATTTTGTAAGTGCAGGCGCGTGACATAGCAACTGCAAACCATTAATAGATCAACACTTATAAAAAAAAATTGATTACACACTTTCCACCAATGTTTGTACTTTTGTGGTACTAATTAAACAAAAAAAATCTCCGTAAAGAAAAATATTTTGATATGAAAACAGTGCAATAGGCTACTTACAGGAGCACTACATGTTTGAAATATGTTCCAACTTGAGACGTTACATGTCATTAACTATATATATATATATATATATATATATATATATATATATATATATATATATATATATATATATATATATATAGCGAAAACGGCATGGTTTGGATTTTAGGTTAGAAAACTGATTAGTAAATAAATGCTTGGTGATGTTTGTGTACTTCTTCTAACCATTTTGTAATATTGGTAAAGGTATCTTATTCATATAATAGTGCTTGTCATTTAAAAATTAAGATACAAACACTTTCATCATTGTTGACCATATGACTTTGACAGTTGTGTTCTTTTGGGGTAGGTCAATGTTGGCTACTTGTGGAAAAGACGAATAAGCGGTCTATCTTATCTTTAATCCATGGTCCGAGGCGCTGTGGCGAAGTGATGGGTCGTTCGTGAACGGTTCGTTCGAAATGAACTAATCATTGAGTGAACGAAATCGTTCGATTCGTCTGCTACAAAAATAATAGGTTCTTTTGAGTCACTGTTTCAGAAGCAAAGCACGATCCGGAAGAACGTTAAAGGAGGAGAGGACGTAAGAATCAGAAATTAAAATACGTTCGTAAAAAATAATTGGAAGTCAAGTCATCCAAACTTGTACAAAAGTAGGTAAGAGAGGAAGTACACCTTCACAACAAATATCGTATTATTACTATCTCTCTTTGAAGATACCTCCTGCACGCGCATCGTGTTGGAACTCAGTACTTGCCAATGCCGAGTAGTAGTATACATTTCCACAGTTCACAAAATCTTCCGTTAAAATAAAATAAAGAGTCCTATAGCAATCGTGCAAACTAAGAGAATAACAGATCAAGGCATTGCAGGTACCAACAGAACCGAAATGATGAAGCAGAGATAAGGAATACCCGAAATGAAGGATGAGTCAAGACTCAATAAGATCTAAATGAACGGTTCTTTTGAACGAATAATTTCACTGAACTGATCCAAACGAACCTATTCGTCTATCTGAATCGTTCTTCCCATGGCGACTAAGGCATGCGCATCACAAGCCTCACCAATCATCTATGACTTTCAACTGTGAAGTAATTTTATTCATAGACTAAAGATGAGGTAGATCGCTTATTTGTCTTCTGCGCATGTACCCTACATTGACCTACCCCATTCTTACACAACTGTCAAAGTCACGTGGTCGACAGTGATGAACGTGTTTGTTTACATCTTAATTTTAGAATTACAACTGGTATTATATTAATAAAATACTTTTATCAGTTTAGATTTAATCAAACTACATTGTAAATTGATTATCCGACAGACACATACATCTCAAAACATTTCTAGCCAAAAATCCAAACCATACTGATTTCGCTAGACGTGTTGGCAGAAAACCAGTTCAATGTTTGGATATGAAGATTGGTTGTGCGCAGCGTACGAGATCGGTCTACCTCATCTTTAGTCTATGCCTGAACCAGGCATAAATCCGTATTCACACTTCCACAGATCCGTAAATAATAGAGTAGAGAGAGAGCGCCGTAAGTGCGCAGTAGGTCCTCGGTCCTCTGTGTTCCAACACCGAACTGCTTTTCGGCTGTAATAAACGTTGTGGATAGGCTTCGAAATTAGAACGCTGGTTATGTCCGCTTACTCTAGCTAATTTATAACGTATTAGATTAAATTCAAATCGGTACAAGTATTTTATTCATTGAAAAGAGCTTGTCTTTTGAAAACTAAGATACTAACACATGCGTTCATCACTGCTAACCATTTTTCGGACAGTTATATTAGAATGGGGTAGGTCAACGTTGGGCACATGCGTATAAGACGAATATGCGGTCTACCTCATCTTTAGTCTACACTCAGATCATGCCTACCAGGTAGAGTTAACTGGGTGTATTTCTGTAAACCGGTTCACGTATCAGAATAACCTCTACGTTAACTGCGTACCCATAATCACGAGATCTGTCTGTTTTTGTTTTGGTTACCGTTAAAGGCTTACCTCACAGAGTATACGGAGGTTAGGTGTGCTCAGATGTGAACGCTATATTTAACACATTCAGTCGTTTAACTAAAACCATAATCAGCATGTTACAATATAAATCATGCTATCATTTACATTAACTCAATTACTTTATATTGCGCCGGGGGAGCGTGTTATGTTAATATAGTCTAACTATATGGATTATTATTTATTATATTACGGCCACGTATCTAGCTAGTGCGTGTCCATTCGACGACTCTGCTGGAACAGGTTAACCTGTAGAGTTGCCGAAGGACTGAGTGCTAGTTCGATCACGACGGCTCGAACCCCATCTGGACCATCTCGTTCCGTCGTCTGCTTGGTGTCGTACGACAACACCCGAGCTCGCAGCTCCGCAGTCCGTACATATGCTGTTCACGGTATACTCAGCACTTCTGAAAGCCCTGCTTGAGATCTAATTGTATATACGTTGTGTATTCTTTCTCTTTATGTAAAATTAACATCGACATAGTCCTCGTCACTTTATTCGTGCGTCGGTCGAGCGAAACTGTAAAATTATCAGAAGAGTAAATATTGTACAAATCTGCCCATTTTTTACACGTCGGTGCAGCCTCCTATATAATAAGCAGACGGTCTCTGTGCGTCTGTCTGTCTGTCTGTCCGTCCGTCTTTAATACTTCTAAGTCCCTTGAAACTCAACAGAAGTTCTTCAAATTTTGCAGAGCGAATCCTCAGGGTAAAATATACGTCAAGTTCGAATTTCAGCAAGATCAGATTACGCAATCATGTCTTTTGACCCTAAAAATTCCTTTTTTAATCGCTTTTTTTCCTATGAAAGTCTTGTTTTTATGCATAGTAATAAATGCGTATGGGGGTGGACCCGGGGCGAGGCAACATCCGCCGAGTGACGGGCTTTCCAACTGGGACCCGTAGGTGCCCGTCATCCCTGAACATGACATGAAATGAGACCCTAGGATGGAGCGGCGCTGGAATGCAAGAGATTATTGCATAGAGATATGAAGGTAATGGAATATAATTTTTGTTTACTTTAAATGTCCCACTTCAATGTTGAGTTATTTAAGTTGGGCCTTAGTGGCTCAGTGGATAGAGCGATTCCAAGTAGGGCCGCAGTGGCTCAGTGGATAGAACTATATCCAATGTTGAGTTAGTTTCACATCATTTTATTTTCAGTATTTGCATGATAGCAAAAATTTGTAACATCGTAACTGTTCTCGGCATGTGACAATACTAAAAAAGGTCACGGGCTAGGCCCCTAGTTAAAAGTAACAGCAAGCGAAAGAAATAATTTCAGTAAACACAAATGGTTACCTAACACTTTTTATTCAACGTTACGATATTGAACTACTTTCCAGCCTTCGTTACCAACGTTACTTTGCGCATGTCACTCACTGCGCCCGTTATGCAGGTAGGAGCAGTGACTCAACGTTACTTTGCGCATGTCACTCACTGCGCCCGTTATGCAAGTAGGAGCAGTGACTCAACGTTACTTTGCGCATGTCACTCACTGCGCCCGTTATGCAGGTAGGAGCAGTGACTCAACGTTACTTTGCGCATGTCACTCACTGCGCCCGTTATGCAGGTAGGAGCAGTGACTCAACGTTACTTTGCGCATGTCACTCACTGCGCCCGTTATGCAGTGACTTTCTTCTAAGGTTAACTTCAGAAGTGCCCACTTTATCATGAACAGCCTTTAAACGACTCGTGTGTATAGACTGTCGGATCTATTTCCGTAACTTCCACGGCAGTGCCTCGCTCTCTGTTGTCGTCTGCTGGTGGGTTCACGCGAGTGCCGAGGCAAAGGCTTGCCCACACCACAATGGTTTGCCCATCAGTTGCCAAGAAGCGAGTTTTCGTCTCTTGCAACATTAGCTGCACTTTATGTTGATAATTTCTCAATCGTATATATATATATATATATATATATATATATATATATATATATATATATATATATATATATATATATATATATATATATATATATAGACACACACTCGCACAAAATTACACGGAAACACAGTTGTTTTACCAGAAGCCTTATATGAGGCAGAAACCAGAGTAACCAGGGGAATGACTAAAATTCATGACAACGAGAAACAAGAGCGACAGATCCTTAGGAAAATACATGGTGCGGTCCTCCGAGACGGAACTTGGGTCAGACGGCCTACGAAAGAATTAAACGAAAACACAGACACCATCACAGACAAGTTTAGGAAGAGACGTCTACAGTTCTACGGACACTTATGCAGGATGGGTGAAGACAGACTCGCGAAGAAAATTTTCAATATCGTTAAAGCAAGTAAATTGAAGACAAATTGAACGAAATAAACACAGGAAGACCTGGAACGACTGAAAAACTCAGAAGAAGAAATTAAGGACATGAAAAAAATTCAGAAATATAATTAGAAACAAGAAAATTTAACAAGGACCTAAAAAAAGAGATGATAGGGAGAAGATGGACAGAGGAAAGGAAGAAAAATCATAGTGAATCAATGAAGATGTTTTGGGAAGAAAGGATAAGAGAAAAAGGAAGTGAAGCAATGATTGGCTCAAGTTCACACGCTCTCCTAAAGAGGAATAATCGGAAATAATAATAATTATATATACACACTAATAATAATAATTATATATGTATGCCATAGAAATCATCATTCTTTGAAGGTGCTAACATAATACAAATAAAGGCTGTTCATGATAAAGCGAGCACTTTTGTAATCAAACTTAGAAAAAGTCATTGCCACTACCTGTATATATTTCAACGGGTGTTCTGAGTGGCATGCGCCCAGTAAAGTTGGTAACGATGCATGGGAAGTAGTTCCGTATCTTAACGTCGGGTAAAAAGTGTTAGGTAACCCTTTCTGATAACTTAAATTATTTCTTCCGCTTTCTGTTTATTTTTTTAATCATCGAAGCGTAAAAAATTAAGAAGATTTGTTAGCTATTTACTTTTCAAACATTTTCACAGTTTCACTTGACCGACGCATGAATAAAGTGATGAGGCCCACGACAAATGTTGATCTTACATAAAACGGAAGGATACACAACGTGCATACAAATAGATTTTAAGCAGGGCTTTCAAAAGTGTTCATTTTATCGTGAATAGACTATATGAAGATTTTTACGCTATTATATTTATTTTATTAAAATTGCCGCTATAGTCCATTCACGGTTACTTCAGCCTTTTATGAAGCCCTGCTAAAGTTCTACTTCCAGGATATTCCTCCGCCTCGTGCAAACTAAGCTTAACTAATCCTGGAGAATTACACCAGGGGGACAACGCATCACATTCGTGCGCACTCAGTGTAACAGTATTTTGTATAAAGACTATTTCTTACTAGGCGCTACAAACATATTAATTTTCTCCCTGATTTTTATTCACATTATTTATAAATGAAACATTATAATTGATAGATATAATATGAATAACATTTGAATTTAACATGAAAAAAAGTAACTTTTATGAACACAAGTATAAAACGCTTGTGATACATGGCTTATTTAGGAAATAACTTAACACGTCATACGT
This sequence comes from Dryococelus australis, assembly GCA_029891345.1. NCBI lineage: Eukaryota > Metazoa > Arthropoda > Insecta > Phasmatodea > Phasmatidae > Dryococelus > Dryococelus australis. The sequence goes on along the minus strand of CM057006.1, from coordinate 21,981,838 downwards.
GGGGAGATTTTTCGAAGGTTTGATTCAAAAAGGCTGAAGAAACCGCGAATGAACTATGTAACATTTACTTACATACGATTTAAAAAAAAAAAGCGTTACAGATGCGACAAAAGTGAACTCTGCCCGCGAAAAATGTCGGTTGCCGAAATAAACCCACAGAAATTGCCAACCTGAGGAGAATAAACGTCATCTGGAGTGATTTCAAATAACCACGAAAAGACAGAGCTCAGAACTGCTGGACTGAGAATCGAACACTGGTACAAGCTATTCACGGTAAACTGAGCACTGCTGGAGCCCGGCTTAAGATCTACTTGTATGCGCGTTGAGTATCCTTCCATCATACGTAAAATTAAGGCCTGGTTTATAGACTACGCAACAATCTCAAGAACTCAACGACGCGACGCGTAGAAGATTACAAACGTTCAGATATATCGCACGAATAGTTTTTAAATGCACGAATAACGAACTTATTAGAAAACTATCAAATTTCCTCAGCAAGATGGCAACAATACTAAAACATTTTATTGCGCAACTATACTCTTTATTTATGATTCAACGCATAAATTCATTGTACAAGCAAATTATATAATAATAGTTGAAGATCACAGCGTTCTGTACGAACGTAGAACGGTTTCGCAATCGATCGCGGATAATCTAGAAGGCTCACAACACAAGCAGAAACGCATCAAGTTGAAAGTTGTTCAACTCTTACGTTGCGTCCTTGCGTCCAGTGTAGCTTATAAGCCGTAGTTTTGAAATACTTACGTTACACTGTTTGCGTCTTTGCGTTTCTCGCGTAGTTTATGAACCCTGCCTGAAAGTGTCATGGACCTCGTCACTTTACTGATACGTTGACCACGCGAAACTGCAAAATTGTTATAAACAGTTTTTTTTTTTTTTTTTTTTTTACAAATTAAAAAAAAAAAAACAGAAATCAGAATTATTTGTTTCGGTATTCACACATGTTCACCTAACACTTTTAATTCGACGTTAAGGCGTGGACTTACTTTACCTCCGTCGTTATATAGGCTGTTCACGGTAAAACGAGCACTTTTGATAGACCTGTATACACGTTGCGTATTATTCCCTCTTATGTTAAATTGATATTGTCTTTGGTCTCATCACTTTATTCACGCGTCTGTCAAGAGAAGCTGTGAAACTATAAGGAAATTAAATAATTTTAGGTAATCTGCTCATTTCTACACTTCAGTTCATTAAAAAAAAAAAACAGAAAGCGAAAGCAGTAATTAAATTTATCACAAATGGTTACCTAACACTTTTTATTAGACGTTAAGATATGGAACTACTTTCCGTCCATCGTTACTAACTTTCCTGGGCGTGTGTCACTCAGTGCGGCCATTAAAATATATGCAGGCAGAAGCAGTGCTCTCTTCACCTCGAACAGCCTATAGAAGATGTTGGAGCCTGCGATCTCTGTACCCCGCATGACTTTGTGTGCAGGTTGCCAATAGATAGGGGTAGTGAAATCTCGCAAATCGACTTCAAGACAAGTTATATTTTAAAACATTGTCGGGTCGTTTATGTATCTTCATTGGCTGATCTAATTTTGCTGACACGAATCACGTAGGAGCCGTGCCGATGTGTCGCCTGTCTTATGAGCGGCCAGTCCAAGTATGAGAACGCCTTCTCAAGCAGACAGCGATCTCAATGGATCTACCCGTTGACTATGGATAAGGGTGGGCAGACCGCACATACGTCTTCTGCACATGTATCCAACACTGACCTACCCCAAAGGAACACAACTGTCAGTAACATTGTCAACAATGATGAACGGCCAGTCCAAGTATGAGAACGCCTTCTCAAGCAGACAGCGATCTCAATGGATCTACCCGTTGACTATGGATAAGGGTGGGCAGACCGCACATACGTCTTCTGCACATGTATCCAACACTGACCTACCCCAAAGGAACACAACTGTCAGTAACATCGTCAACAACGATGAACGTGTTGGTTTATATATAATATTTCAAATGAGAAGCACTATTATATAAACATAATATTTTTTACCAATTTCAATTTAATCAAGCCGCATTACAAATTTGGTTAGAGGAAGTATAAAAACGTCTTAAAGCACATGTTTACCAATCAGTGCTCCAACCTCAAATCCAATCCACGCCATTTTTTCTAGTCTTGTTGGCAGAAAATCAGTTCAATGTTGTCACATGGAGATTGGTCATGCGCAGTGAGCGAGATCAGTCTACCTCATCTTTAGTCTATGGAATTGCCTAAAACCCCTCTTAAACCTGATTCACACGTACGTCGATCACGCCAAACAGACATAGCAAGCAGAACCGATGGTTGTTACATGTAAGCAGATCTTCAGCGTAGCCATTTTGCTGTTGAATTCGTAATTCTTAATGCCGAGATTCTAAAACACATTATAGATAACATACTAGATACTGTCGTCTTTCTACTCTTATTTATTAATTATATAATAGCGAGATTTATTTACAAAATGATTTTCAAGAGATTGTAATTTTATTTTGCATCGACAAATATTTTACACTTTAGCGCTACCTTTCGGTTCATTTTCAGACTACGTTTATTTAACACGATGTTGAATAAACTTAACATTTACATTCACATATCTTATCATAAACACGTACATTGAACTATTCTATACATTTACATCTATACACGTCGATTATACAAGACATCAGTAGTATAAAATATGTGAACCAGTTGATTTCTGGGGAATATTGGCGAAGTCTGCTCTTCCGGCGAGCAGAAAATATCGGCGTGAGCTCAACTTTTCCGCGCGACTCACGCGGAACCTAGGACGGCTTCTGATTGGCTGTTCTAATCTTCCGCTCCGTCTGTTTGGCGTGATTGGCGTACATGTGAATCCGGCTTTACACGGTCAAATTTTTCTGTCAAACCGCTTCCAATAAGTTTGGTCAAATAACGTTGGACAGTTATGACGTCATCGAAACGTCATAAATGCCGCCAACTTGTCTGGAAAAGTTGGATGCCTCAAATTTCCATCAAATTTTTGAAAATTGGACCGGTTCTAAAATTTATTTGATGTTTGACGGTCTCAGCCAACCAGAATCGTGCACGAGAAATATGCACGTCAAGAAGCTTTAGAATAACTAACAATTGCTGGAAACGAAGTAGTTTATGAATATCGTTAATTTGTGTAGAAGCTGGGTGGACATAAATATTATTTTAGGTGAATATTACACATAATATTACGATATCGGAGACATTAAATTTCATTGTGCAAGATACATATCTGACAAAAAATTTTAATTTAGTAAATAAGGGAAAATAAATTATAACATTCCTTAAATTTCTTCCTGTAATGGACCGCATGGAAAAACGAAAGCAATATCTCTATGGTTCTGCTGGAGGGCGTAGAAACATATTCTGCACTCGGGTGTTACACCTTCCACGCTACCTCGAGGAGGTGGAGTAAAAGCTAAAAGGCGCAGAAGATATAAAATAAACGTGGGTAGGCGGGAGAAACAGATAACGAATTTCAGATAAACTTAAAATAAATTTCGGACGTCGTAATTATTACGATCATGATTAGCTGGGTCGCGAATAGTGAATATTCAACAGAATTCATCAATCTGTCTGCAGCTCTCGCTGCGAACACGCATGCCTCCCATCCAATACAAAAGTAAACGGAATTTGTGTAAAGGCATGGACCAATAACCCTTTGAGGAGTGTGCACGTATATATTCGGGGCTACGTTTAAATGGGAATTTCTTTACTCTTGAAAACAAAACTCACACTTTTATAGTTTTACTATTTCGCTTGAGACTATCGGAATCTAAGTAAAAAATTATAACTAACCAACATTTAAATATGTAAGAATGAAATTGTACTTTTTAATAATTTCTGAAAAGAAAATGATGGATTGTTAAACCTGTTACATTTGTCTCGGACAATAATTGGTACACAGTCAACACGCGATTCCATTGGGCGGCGGCGGGTCAATAACAAACACAGAAGAGTAATGTAGGAGTGTCAGGTGTAGCCAGGACCAATAGGGCGATGGTAAGTGGAAATACAGGGACCAAACGACAGAATTGCTGTAGTGCAGAATATAGGCAGCTCACTTCAACCTTGTCTCCGGTGCTTGCAAATTTGTGCCGCCCTCAAAGGGTTAATATTCAGGTAAATGTGGTAAAATACCCTATATAGTAATGCTAATGGGGAAATATCATAATTCTAAAAATTATTGCCTAGTACCACTTAACACCGTGATAATATATAATGTTCATATATGATTGTTGGAGAGTCGAAAATTTCGCGATTTCATTTGAGGACAAGTTAGACTTCACACACATGTGCATTTGACTTTCTTTTTCCATTGGTTACGTAGTTTGTAAACCACGCCCTGAACGATTATAATCCAATAACTAACCTGCAAGAAAACGAGGGACGAATCCCATGCTACTTTGTCTGAGGTAAAACTGGAGCATCATCCAACAACCAACTGAAGCTTGAGTGCATAAATGAATTTGGAGTCTAGCGTGTTGCGAACTGAATACGCGAAATTTCCGGGTCTATATCAATAAATATATTTTATTTTATCCTTAGGCGTTAACTTCCGAGTACGGTGGAATATACACACTGTATTTATCACTTACATGGCAATATTTATTTAAAGAGGTTTTTAAAGAATAAAAAAATGGCTGAAAGGAATAAGTAACTAGGGCCTCAAAAGTGCTCGCTTTACCTTGAACAGCTTGTATAGGCTATTCACGATAAAATGAGCACATTTGAAAGCCCTGTTTAAGATCTATTTGTATGCACGTTATGTATTCTTCCACCTAATGAAAAATTAAAATTGTCACACGCCTCATCACTTTATTCATGGGTCGGTCAAGTGAAACTGTGAAATTATTAGAAATTAAATATTTTACAAAGTTTTTCCTTTCAATTAATTTCTACCTTTCCGCCACTTTTTTTAAATGTAAACATTGGAATATAATCAATAAACACAAGGTATACTTTTCATCACTCTCAAAAGTTAACGTCTGAGACTGCAATAAGATATATTTAGTACGGGTTAAAGCCTTTTGTGAGGGCCTTAAAAAGTGCTCACTTTATCGTGAACAGCCTGTACTTGTTTTCACTAAACACTACGCGGTGAAATGTTGGTTACAAAAAAAAAAAACGGAAATCGGAAATGTACTTTGCAGTCCATTAGTAGCTACTTTCTTGTCACAAAAGTTCATTATACACTAAGAAGGCGTATCCGAAACCGCCAGGAGACCACTATTTAGATTACTAATTTGATCACGTGACGCAGTTTAGGCCCTAAATATTTGGGGATTTAGGGTAGAAATTTACTGAGCTGGAGGAGCACCCTAAACGCCAAATACCTCTGCAAAGCGCCTGCTATTGTTTACGTTTAACTTAAATGTCTTTTATACAACAAATTATGCAAACTTAAACAAAAAAACAAAGAAGGCAAACATATTGATGAATCACAAGTGCGTAATATTATTTGATTTTTGTTTGGGTTTGCATAATTTGCTTTATAAAGGACATGAAATTAAACGTAAACAATTGCAGACGCTTTAGTGTGCCCCTGAACTATTACTGGATTATTATTGTTAATATTAATAATATTACTATAAGGAACTACATTACTGAATGTTTCGATGTTTCTTTGTTTCCTAGCCAACGAAAAAAAAATCACAAGTTTTTTTTTTCTCTAAAAATTATAAAATCGTTTTATTTACTCGCTCCCGTGAGCAAAACTTAAAATTACTGTATTCCAACTCGCTAAATTCGCAAAATCCTAAATGACCAAACAACGAATTCGGACACGGCTACTGACTTGCGTGGTTGAAAATACCGAGTTGTGATTGGCCGGCATGGAACGCACCGTAAGAAAATATAAAATTTTTCTATCTTTCTTACGTGCTTACGGTGAGCGGGTGGCCATTCCACGTCGTACGTTTGTGTTGCAGCACGCTTCGCAAGGGAGCGCGCGTTCTATTTTCTGCAGCTATTTCTTACTTCGCGAGCACTTACGTAAAACGTGGTCGTATTGAGTGCCGTAATATGATGCATCACGAAAGCACAAAAAACTTGCCTCACGAAATATTTTGTTGAGTTACGGACGAACGCGACACGACAGACCAACATGTCGTCAGAGGTCGACGCAATTGTGTTCGTTGGGTGTTGGAAAATTCTAAAACAGCAAGTTATCATTATAATATCCAATATTTACTTTTTAAAACTCGCGATAAAGGGAATGATAATTTGGCTTTTGACAATATTTAAAATTACACGAGATATAAAGAGTATTTAAAATCGAACCCTAGCGTTATTTTGGAGCCAAATTAATTTATTATTTACTACAGTGGGGAAATAAGCACGAAATGTTGGTTTCTAATGTTGTATTTGCAGTTTTTCCCCGCCCCGACGAGTCTGACATTGGCGGGTAGTAATTAATAGAACCTAATTTTGTCGGACTAAAGTCATAGTGTGACCTTGCTTTTCATTGGCTGCTACTCAGATTTAGTCGTGTCGGGGTTGTGAAATGTACACAGTTTGTCAGCAGAAAACAGACTTTTAGTAACCACGTCGCATGTTTAAAACTTACGAAAATATTTGATAAAAACATTTTCCGGGGTCTAACGAATTCATTTCATTTAAAAAGAAAGTATGGATCCGTTCAACTTGCCAATAATAAAATGACAAAACAATTTTTCATTGTTTTTCGTTTGCGTTTAATATCTAGGAAGCTAGTTGCCTGACACGATAACGGAGGGCAGCACAGTACATATCCTGGTGGTAGTCTGATAGTCACTACCTCTGTGCTGTTCATGTTCGCCTAGTACTCGAGGATGGCCGTGCCACAAAATAGCCGTACGTGTGCCCGAGTGCCGTACGTGTGCCTCGTGTGACAGACAACAGAGGGCAGCACTGTTTGTGTCCATGGCGGGCTGGTGGTACCTCTGTATGCAGTCATATTCGCCTGATACTCGAGGCTAGCCGTACCACAAAATGTCGTATGTTCGCCGTATTAACAGGCTAGATTATTGACACCTCTGTGATGTTCATATTCTCCTGGTAGCAGCAGTAGCCGAAGAGAGCTGACATGGCTAGCTAGACAGTAACGGGGGCGAGAATAGCTGGATGTAGTATCAGTATCAGGAGCATATAAGATGTAGGGTGGTTACAATTTTGGTGCCTCATTCTGCCACCCATATCTATATGCTGTTCACAGTAAAATAAGCACTTTTGAAAGCCCTGCTTACAATCTACTTGTATGCACGTTGTGTATTCTACCGTTTTATGTAAAATTAATATTGCCATGGGTCTCATCACTTTATTATTACGTTGGTAAAGTAAAAGTGAGAAATTATTAGGAAACTAAATATTTAAAAAATCTGCTAATTTCTGTTCTTTGATGCATTAAAAAAAAAACGAGAAAGAAAAAGAAATAATTTAAGTTTTTGCAAACGGTGAACTAACACTTTTTGTTCCACGATGTTAAGATATCTTGTTACTTTACCTCCAATGTTACCAACTTTACTGGGTGAATGCCATTCAGAGCACCCGTTGAAATATATGCAGGCAGGGAGGGGCAGTGACTTTTTTCAGAGGTTCATTTCAAAAGTGCTCACTTTATCGCGTACAGCCTTCACAGGATCAGGAGGAATTATTGCACAGTATTGGATCATCCAAATGTAACTAAGTTAAATTAACGAATCAGTTATAATGAATAAACAAAAAATCATCAAAGTTATTTTTCATTTCAAGTTCATAGCTGAAGTGCACCATCTGAGCATAGTCATTTGAACTGGTTTGTGCACTACTCAGGAAATAATGTAAAGTTACAGAAACAAAACAGGTTATTTTACACAGAGGAATAAATGTAAACACAATGGTTTAATCAAGCAAATAGTAATGAATTTGGTACCCTACCATAGGAAATGGTCAGCAGGGTGGTGGGAATAGTGGAATAGTGTAGTTTTGCGGATACTTTGTCTTTTGATTAATACAGTTACAGTAGTTCGTGGTCAGGCAAAAATATTACTGGTACCTATTTGATAAAAAAAAAACAGTTGTGCCTAGACATTCATTATAAAGCAGAATTAAAATTTAAATATTCATAGGACCTATTTAATTTTTACACGCCATGGCAACAACAGCAAACAAAACAGTGTTAAACAAAACAAGCAACCCAGCAAGTATTATAACTGCAATCGTGTTGGACATTTCACCGTGGACTGTCGCAGTTAGAAAAACGGTGATAAACAGTCTAAATCGAGTCACAACAAATGGTCTGAAAAGCAAAGCAGTAATGCATTTTTGGCGTGTATGTTTGCAGATGCAAATAAAAGTGATTCTGTGTGGTGCTTGGACTCTTGTGCATCAGTGCATTTAACAAAAAACAATGCTTGGACTCTTGTGCATCAGTGCATTTAACAAAAAACAAACTAGAGAATTCCATGTCTGATTCTAAAGTCAAGATACTTACAGCAAACAGTGAACCACTAATCACCAAATCCATGGGAAATGTGGACATTGAATTATCTGTCAATAACGATATCACCGTTATTGAAGCCCACGAAGTACATTGTGCACCAGAAGTTGCAGCTAACCTCCTCTCCATAGGTAAGATCACGAGTAAAGGGAATACGGTTGTCCTCAACGTAACAGGTGGGAAAATTTTGAATTCAAATAATGAACTAATAGCCTCAGCCACAGTTAATAATGGTATTTACCAGTTGGAGACCCCTCACACCAGTAATATGGGCTGAGCATATGCTGTCACATGTAGTGAGGTTTTATGGCATCGTAGGCTAGGCCATTTGAACAGGAAAAGAACAATCTGTTTAAAGACAATGGTAATGGTGTTGGAAATATGCAAACCAGTAAGCTCCCTTGTGAAGTGTGTGCTAAAGGCAAACAAAGTCGCCTGCCATTCAAGAGAAGTGCATTCAGGGCCACAGAATACCTGGAGTTGGTACACGCAGATTTATGAGGGCCAATGAAAACGACATCCATAAGGGGCAGCCGATACTTCTTTGTGTTAATAGTTGATTATACAAGGTACACACATGTGTATTTTCTAGAGTCAAAGCCAAGCATGTGAGGTCTGCAAAGAATACTCTGCACTTGTGGAAAATAAGATGGGTAAGAGAATTAAATGTTTGCGATCTGACAACGGAATCAAGTTCGTAAAGTATGAGTTCTCAGGTTTCTTAAAAATGAAAGGAATCAGACACCAACGCATGGTTAGGGCTTTGCCACAACAAAATGGAATTGCTGAGCGTGCCAACCACAAAATAGTCGAAAAAGCACTATGTTTGCTCCAGGATGCAGGGTTGCCCAAAGCATATTAGGCTGAAGCGGTATCAAAAGCTGTTTACATCAACAACAGATGCCCAACTCAAAGACTGGAAGCTAAAACTCCCTTCGAGGTATAGCACTCAAGGAAACCGAACCTTACGTCACCTTAGGATCTTTGGCTGTAATGCCATGGTGCAAAACCCAAAAGAGAAAAGGAAAAAGTGGGACCCCTGCTCTACAAAAATTATATTTGTCGGCTATTGGGACGATACCAAGGGTTGTTGATTAATGAACCCGGTCACCCAGGAAGTCACACTCAGTAGAGATGTCATCTTCCTTGAAGATAAAATGATTGAAAATCAACTGAAGGAGGCCGATGATACTCCTTCAAAGATCATGGTCGACGACACCGAAGGCATCATGCAAGAATCAGAAGATCAACAAGGAAATGACAACATTGCTTCGGAATCAGAAGAAGAGCTGTTCCATGGTTTTCAAATAGGAGAAGAACCAACCAGCTCTAAAACTGAGCAGCTAAGAAGGTCCAACCGTGTGCCGAAACAGAAGAATGACCCAGACTTTGTGTCTTATCATGTGTCGGACAGTAATGAACCACTCACATCAGGGGAAGTGCTAGCAGGTTCACAAGCCTTAAAATGGAAGGAAGCCATGGGTGAATTACCTCATTCATCAGAAATGAGGCTTACGAATGGGCTGATTTACCAGAGATAACTGATGCACTCAAGTCAAGATAGGTGTTCAAAATAAAAAAAACCCTGAGGCACCAAAGAGAGAAATTACAAAGCTTGGTTAGTAGTCAAGGGCTGCAGTCAGAGACCAGGAATCGACTACGAAGAAACTTTTTCTCCAGTCTTAAAGTATTCCTCATTGAGGTACCTGTTTGCATTGTCTGCCAAAGAGGACTTGGAAATAACTCTCATGGATGTAAAGAATGCATACCTTCATGATTTCTTAGATGAAGAAATATATGTTGAGCCTCCAAAAGAACTATATGAAAAGCCACCTGGCAAAGTATGGCATCTAAGAGCAGTGTATGGACTGAAGCAGAGCGGGAGATGTTGGAACCATCGTTTACATCAGGTTCTTATCTAAATAGGTCTCCATGAGTCCAAAGCGGACCCATGTGTTTATTTCAAACATACAAGAAGAGCTCTTGTAGTATGTGCTGTATATGTTGATGACCTCATTATCTTCTCGAATGAACATCAACTATTGAAATTAGTTAAAAGAAAGCTGGAAATTGAGTTCCAGATGAAAGATCTAGGAAAAATCAAGAATTGCCTTGGCATGCAAATAACCAGGGACCGGAAGAACGGGAAACTGTGGATCAACCAGACTTCATGCATTGACAGGATGTTAGAGAGATTCGGCATGTCAGACTGTAAACCAGTCTCAACACCAGCTTAAGTTGGCCTCAATCTTCGAGACTCCTCGAGTAACCTTGACAAAGGTGATAGTGAAAGTGTAGTGCTGTGTAGTGAAAAAGTGTCTTACCAACAAGCTGTTGGCAGTCTCCTGTACGTTTCTCAAATATCTAGGCCAGATATAACATGTGCTGTAAATACAGTGAGCCAATTCAACAAGAGCCCACAAAAATGTTACTGGCTCGCTATAAAGAGAATATTTAGATACTTGAAGGGAACCAGGGACCTAAAACAAGAGTACGACAGAAACTGTGATCAAGATGTGTTAAGCTTCAGTGATGCCGACTGGGAGAGGGAGTCTAACAACAGGCACTCAATCACAGGTAGCTGCATGAAATTCATAGGTGGTTTGGTCTCATGGTTCAGTAAAAAGAAGAGATCAGTGGCCTTAAGTACTGTAGAGGCAGAATATATGGCCCTCGGTTTCACCGTACAAGAAAATTTGTGGTTTAGGATGCTGTGTAAGGAAATACAGACAGACCCTGAGCATAAACCTTCCATGATTTACTGCGACAACAAAGGTGTATTCAATTAGCTAAAAACAACATTACAAGTCAGAGGTATAAGCATATTGATATCAGACAATTTTATCCGAGAACATGTGCAGGAAAAGAATATTAAGCTTGATTATCTGCCATCTGAAAGAATGGTAACTGATATTTTGACTAAACCTCTGACTCGAGAGAAACATAAACATTTTGTCACCCTGTTAGGTCTAAAGTAATTGTTATATACTATAGGCCTACTGTAATGTTGGTTTTTTTAATTTGTGCTTCCTTTCAAAATGTCTGTAAGATGTGGTGTGAAATCCTTGTGACAATTAATTGAGTTTATGTAATAATTTGTAGAGTAGTGTATTTCTCTGGAAACAATTTAAGGGGAAGTGGAGATTTAAATTGTTTCTAAAGTACACATGATTCACGTAGTACCCATTTTGGTAGTGTGTGTGAGATTCCGATGACACTAGTAGTAGTGTTCGTGGCTTACCGATTAGCGTGGTCACTGGTCATGATGATGTATAGGATACTGCGTCGATAAATTCAGTACTAAGAATTATTGCTTTAATAACTCCAATATAACCTAACAGTTTTTCTATGACAACCATTTGAGACAGTCATTTTTTAAACTGAAAATTTTCAGTGGAATAACCATTTTGTGTAAAACTTTCATCATGAAAAAAGGAAATGCTCTAACTCCTGCTCTTGTAGGACGTCATCTAACTGCCTTGCATGGGATATTCTTGCATTTTAGTAATGGAGTGTCATCTTGCATAGGTTTTGCATGTACTTTTGTATCGTGTAAGAGCTGTTTCAGTGGGTCAGGCGGGAGGGTGTAGTGGTGTGGACGTGGTGGTGTTGCAGAGTGGCGGGCACAGGTGCTGGGCCCCGCGGACCTGTACGTGCGCACGGGCAGTGCGGTGACGCTGACATGCGTGGTGGGGCAGGGCCCCCACGACCTGGGCATGGTGTTCTGGTACCGCGGGCCTGCCCTGCTGCAGCCGCCACGGGCCCACGTCCACACTGAGTGGGCCGGCGGCGGGCTGACATCGCGCCTGGTCATCCCCCGGGCTGCGCCTCGCAACTCCGGCAACTACAGCTGCGTGCCGACCACTGCCCGCTCCGCCAGTGTCCTCGTGCACGTCATCAACGGTACTGCCCGCTGAGCAAATCAAGTATAGGCTGTTCGTGTTAAAATGAGCTCTTTTGAAAGGCCTGCTAAAGATCAACTTGAATGCACTTTGTGTATTCTTCCACCTTAAATAAAATTAACATTACCATCGGCCTCATAACTTTATTCATGTGAGGTCAAGTAAAACTTGAAATTATTAGGAAAGCAAATACTATACTTTACACTTCATCATTACCAATTTCACTGGGAAAATGTCACTCAGTGCACCCGTTAAAATATATGCATTCAGGGGCAGTGACATTTTTCTAAGGTTCGTTTCTAAAGTGCTCACTTTATCGTGAACAGCCTTTAGCCTACTGTACTGTACTGCCTACCTTCTCCCAGTCTATCACTTTTCGTTACCTCCTTACCCTATCTGGTATCCATACCGTGCAGGGACTGTAAAGTACATAGACTGTTTGCAAGTCTAATACCTCTCTTCATACTTATCTCTGCTGTCTTCTATCAACTTTCTTGAACCATCACTCCTTTTCTCTTACCCCTTCTGGTAAAACCTCTTTTTTTACATCCCCTGATTTTACACCTACTTTATTTGGTCCCGTGTACTATTTTTACAGCATAAATTTCCCTCTTTCTTCAACTTCCTACATTTTACAACACTTTTCCTGTCCCCCTGATGTGTAAAAATGGTGTTTCATTGTACTATAAAGTAAAGTGTTTAGTTCAATGCCCCTGATACCTCTCTTTGATGTCTTTTCCTCATATTTCTCTACATCTCACTGCTTTTCTTTCTATCTTTTCTTTATCTTCGCATTTTCTCTTACAGTCCTTGGTGTCTGCTACAAAAGGAATGTAATACAGAATGCACATGTCTCATAAATATTTTCCTACCTCTCTCGCCTGTTTCTCATTTTCCTTTCTACCCAACTCTCTTCCTCTCTACCTGCTTTTTCTTTCTCTCTTTTTCTGTTACCTTCCCTGGTATCCACTCTGTATAGGTAATGTACTACAGAATGCACCAAGTCCAATGTACATCTCCCTACCTTGTTTAATATCTCTTTTTCACTATTTATTTTCTCTTTCTGTTTTCCATATCATACAATTTAGGGTAGAGTACATGTAAGTCCCAACAGTGAACCATTCTGCCAGCAGATCTCTCAAAAGCCAGTGGCTTGAACTCTTTTTTAGCGTACTGTTTATATAAATACATGCTTTGAATTTCTGTAGCAATTCTGACAGAGTTCTAGTGCGACGAGGATATACAGTATATTGTTATTCATCAGATCTTTTGGGAAACTAAATGTGAAAAATTCACATCAGGATGGATTGAATGATTTGGTTATTACTGCACGCAAATCATGAATTATGTATTATTGTGGGACTTGTGCAGGCATTTGGTTCGGTGGACTGTCATAAATATATGATTTTACACAAAAATGCTGGTGACAATATAACTTTCTGAGTTTGTATAGACAAATTCCAAACCATGCTGTTACCCATAAAAACATAAGTTCGAAACCTATCTTAAACTATAAGCACTTCAGCCTCATCATACGAAGATGACATCCAGTGACCAATACATGTAGCTATGGTCAGGGATTTATTTTAAAGGTTAATTTAAAAATAATCAGCAAACCACAAATGACCTTATGTACACCAGTCTGAGATAAAACATTCATATTGAACCCACCAGCGAATCAAATTCTACCTGCAGTTAGATAGGATCTTACTTGCGATGGGATTCCAGATGGGTGTCAACCTTTCAAGATGAATGTTGGTTGTTAAATGAATGCTCTTGTGTTGGCACTTATGACTAATTTTATTTTTGCAGGAGAATACCCAGCAGCGATGCAGCACGGCAACAGCCCGTCTCGAAGTATGTCGACATCTGTTCACATTCTCATCTGCTCTTACGCAGTTCTGTTAATAAAGAGGATGAGATGACACGTTTGTTAGAATTTTTAACAACTGTGTTTCAGTTCTTATGTAGTGATGCCTACCTTTATTTCCTTTTCTTAATTCAAGATGACAATCTTAATATTTATATATATGACAAAAAAAATGTCACATATGTGAAAATAGATGTTATTGTAAAGTTTACATTCAATTTCGTAGAAAGGGAGAAATATGAAGAGAAATACATTTGTTATAAAGAGGTTTTGCTATAATGAGGTTTACTATATTTATAATCTTACCCTCTGTAGCAATAGAAGTTAATATGTGAATATGTCTGTGTATCAGAGGTGAAGGGCACTATGTACATTTTACAAAACTGAGGTTTTGACATTGCTTTATTGAATATTTATGCCATTTTCTGAGGTACTACACAGAATATAATACGCAATTTAGCCTGTACAAAATGACACAATGTGCCATCATGGTATTGTGGCAAAGAACAAAGTTCCACTATTTGTGACATAGTACACTTTACCTCCGATACACAGAAATAAACTCCTGGGATATTTAAAATACACACCACGTATACTGTATGTAAAATATTGAGCACTGCATACAATAATGTAGTATAATTATAAGTAAGAGTTATTAATGTAGAAAATGTAGTGACAGTTCGTATTCTTCTGCACATTTCCGTTGATAAAAGCACAATACTTTAAGACTGCAAATGTTACCCTTAATATGCATTTAAACATTAGCGGTGCTCTCTTGCAGTACCATCACATTAAGGCGCCACGGTGGTGTAGCAGTTAGACTACTAGACTCCCACCTACGCAAATTGGGTTCGATTTCTTGCCGGGTCGCTCCCGGATTTTCACATGTGGGAATCTTGCCGAATGATGCTGCTGGTCCATGGATTCTCGGGGATCTCCTGTTTCCTCCGCTCTTGCATTCTGGTTGCCCAATAATATACAAACTCTTAAGTATTAATGGCCTGCAAACATGCACTTCACAAATCACCATCCAAACCACCTACGTACTGCCCAACAAAAGTTATATTCTGCAGCAGAACTTTTAATGGAGAAGTAGTTAACCACAAAAAAAAATTGCTGTATTATACTATGAAGTAGGCTTTGTCCATGTAAAGAACAGTATTGGTGGACATCCTCTAATAGTACATGAATTACTTTCACAGCTTGCTGTGACTTGATGTCACTATACTGGAGAGAGGTAGTGGATGTGCGGGAGAAAGAGCACGTATGACAGGATGTCTGGAGTGGAAGTTACAGTAGTGTCCTGTGCACTAAGTTAGTGCTGGCTGGCCCTGTATTTCCCTGCTGCCACCAACACAAGAGTATCCACGTACACATACCACAGCTCAGAAAACACATACGTATTTGATATGCACATAGGCTAATTATTTACAGACCCATAAAGCAAAATTAAAATTTTTTTATTGCAACTACTGAACTGAAAAACTTGCACAAAAGTCGCATCCCATTTTTGACACTTTGAATCGGCATTAAATGTGTGATTCATATGTGACTAAAAATTATTTACCATACACATTTTAAAGATCCTTGATGAAATGCTGATGCTGGTGCGATACATACATACATACACATTCATGGGATAAAATACTGTGATAAGCTGCAATAGCACTAAATGAAACAGAAGAAATTCAGAGCAAAATATTTCAAAGAAGATGCAAAAAACAGGTTTTACTTAATCTTAAAACATGTGTTTCTCATAATAGTTTTAAAGACACAAGCAACATGAACTGCTCATATATAAATGTGAAATAATCTATGTACCCTTATTATTTTCTTACCAATATTGTGTTAACAATCAGATTAAAAATAATCTGTTGTGATTTATTTACTGTCTTTCAGTTTCAAAATGATCAAGGGAAACAAAAATAAATAATAAAACACTTATATCATGTTTGGTTTTATATATAATCTTCATTCATGTAATACACATGAAGAAACATCAAAACACAAAAAAAAAACCACATATAAACATTTAATAAATTCACATCATACAAAAAAACAACATTTTTGACTAGTACCGTCACTACAGACAAATACAAACCGATACAAATTATACAAACACTTAATAGAAACACCCAACATTTACAAAAAAATTGTAAAGTAAAACACAACTGTATCCCGCTTGCTGTCATGAGCAAAAACTTTTTCCCTTTACAAAACTTGGACGCACAACCCAGCATGCAGTCAAAATTCAACATACAAGCTGTAACATCTTGCATTTTCTTGATGAACTGTTAACGATTTTGCACAGTCCTAAAAAGTACTTAAGACTACACAATAATCCACATCTATTTCATGGCAGGTTTTATTTTGTCTTTCAGTGTTTTTCCAAGTCAAGGTATACGATATTTCTGTAACATGCATCGGGACAACAGACTGTGTGAATGTCGGACGGCAACAATTATGACTTCTGAGGTCAGAATGTGAACTTGAAGCATTTCCAACAACGTTTTCCTTGCGTTTCGTGGCACAACTCATCACATCCAGTAGCTACGCCGTACTGGTGTTCATAAAAAGAGTTCAGATGTAGCCGTTGCCATTCCCATCACTTGAATTTCCCAATCACAAGAAAAAAACCCTCTGCATAGAAAAAATGGCAGTGACTTTGGCGAGTGTACAAAACTGCACATAACACACAAAGGGGACGAGGCACATTCCTGTTGACGGCTGGATGAAAAATACTTATTTTTACACTTTGTGAACAAGGAAGATATAATATTCTTGGATAATAATACAGTTTGGGCACTAAGCTGTTGCTGAGAATAGGCCTTTCCTTTTCAAAGGAAATCTACGAATATAATACTGGAGAAAAAACAGTAATTTGTGGCTGTTTTGGATGATCTACCCACCTCGACGTATTCCACGCTACTTTCAAAACACAATTTCACAATTTTTCTGTGACTCATCACTGAGTCAAGTACAGCACAACTAGGGTTGTGCGAATATTCGTTATAACGAAACAAAAAACGAAAAATGACAGCTTTCATTTTCGCTTCAGTAAGAAATTTGGTTATCGAAAGTCGTTGCAAAATGAAAATTCTCGATTTCGATGAATTTTCGCATGTTTAATGAATATTCATTTAGTGCATCTGCAAAGAAAATATTTGCTTGTAAATAATCTTGTTTGTTTTCATTATTTCATAACTGAAATAACTACATAAAATGGAAATTTAAATGTGGGAAAAAACCCTTTAAATACTCCATATCGTACACATTTTGGTTTGATTTTCCAACGGATTTGTTATAATGAGTAACCTGCTATGATGTTAGGAAATTCGTTAAGCTTTCATTAAGCTGAACCTTAAGTATATTATTTTTCATTTTCGTTTCAATTTCACGAAAGTTCAAAACATATTTTTCATTTTCGTTTCGTGAGTAAAAATTCACTTTCGCACAACCCTAAGCACAACCTTGTTATACTATGTTTTCTATTACCATAACAATTTCACTTTGCACAATCTGTGACTTACAGTGATGTGGTTTTACGGTAAATCTGTTCTGCTCTCTCCATATTCTTTTTCACTGAAGTGCAGGAACCTTATTTGGCACCAGCCAAACCAGAGCTCAAATGCTTCAGTGTCAAATAAACATGACTCCATACTGATAACATGACTCCATACGGATAACATGATTCCATACTGATAACATGACTCCATACTGATAACATGACTCCATACTGATAACATGACTCCATACGGATAACATGACTCCATACTGATAACATGACTCCATACAGATAACAGCTAGCAAAAAAAACCTAGTGTAACATAATATTTGTCAAGACATCTCGACACACTGAATTCATAACCAGTTGGAAAAATATGGCTGCCAAGAAACAAACTAAATTTGCAGTGAACCTACTTTCACGTCAACTATCATGATATGATTGATGGGAAATTGATTGACTACTTAAAGTAATTACTTAATTTGTTCTAATTGTTTGACCCATATTTGTTTCCAATTTTCTTGATTTTATTTACATCAGTGAATAAAACCAAACTATAAAGTAGCCATGCCACTTTTTTCCATTCTGGAGATGGAAGCTACATTAGCAAAAATAAAGATAACTACTGATTGGCTTTTGGATGATTAGCAAGTCATTCATTAAGCCAGCTCAAGATAACAACCATCAAATAAAACTGGAATCATATCTGAACATCACAAATGTTGATTAAGATACTTCAGTTAACGTAAGTTCATGTGGCATTTTTTATGAACTAGAGGTAGACTTTTACACATATCATAACAAGAGACTAAAAACACAAATAAATGCAAAACCTAAAACTCAAATATATATTAGTGGAAAACATATGGCTATACATGTCAAATAAAACAACATACTTTTTCTCCTACATATTTTGATCTCTCACTCAATTGGACTTCAAATGACCATGAATTTATGCAAGATCTTTTAATTCATTAAGTCTAGTAAACATGGGCATCTTTCTTGTACAAGAAAGTGAGCACGTTCCGTTCTTGTACATCCCCGACTTGTATCGTGTGAATGGCCGCCCGAGTATGCTATAGTTAGATACTAACACACAAGATTTGTGTACTAGCTAGTACCATATAGGGACTATCCTATTTTGACCATCTTTCTTGTACAAGTCGAATGTAAACAAAACATATATTTTGTTGGTGCTGGCAATAAGCAGATATGATAATGTTTTTAATGCGATAAAATGTTTAATAGTGCCACTATTGTAAATAATTCTGTGTATGAATTTAAAAAAAATAGAGAGGTTTGTCTATTTTCTGTGAATGATTGTAGATATTCTACATGTGTATATATTTGGTGCTTGAAATATATCTGATTGGACTAAATCTTTTATTCTTTTTTATGGCAGATGCACAAATTACCCCCATGACCCCAAAAACTGCTTCCAAATCATACACAGTTGACATCAACCATCCATTTTTCTTGCTCGCCAGCTAGTGTGTGTATGGATCAAACAATTTCGTGCATACTAGTTAGTACGCACTTTAGTGTTCAATTTCTTGCTCACCTTATTTTTAGTTTCTTGTACAAGAAAAATGCCCGTGCTTTATAGACATTTGAATTGTACTTACGAGTATTTCTATATACTCACACTGCTTAAGTACAAAGTACAACTCTGAACAAGTCCTGGCAGTAGCACAAAAAAAATTATGACAGAATTGACAGCCTTAATTAGTGTTCAGTATGAATATTGATCCAGTTACAATACATACAAAACAAATTTTACAAATTGCAGAACAATAAAAATTCTAATATGATTGCTGTAACTATCAGCACATACACAATAAACAAATAAACGTTGTGCACTTTTAGCAATTACATGAACAATTTGAAAATAAAATAACATAAGGAAAGAAATACTTAGGTAGACATATAAAGACACATAAAGACACTTAAATGCAAAACCAGCCAGCTCAGTGAGTCTATAAACACATCTAACATATCTTGATGTCAAGACTGATCAATTGAACTAAAATTATTGGAAATAAATAATCACACCCACACATTACTGGTACCATGAAGTTAGGAACGTCAGTCCTTCGTTTGCAATGTGTGGTTTTCCATTTATTTTGTGAAAAACCAACCTGAGAAAATACCACAAAATAATTAAGTTTCTATGCCACTGAAAATACAAGAACACGGGTAATTTGCTCTATTTGTAGTGGCATAAACTTAAAATACCACTGATGTGATAGAAACGTGTAAACAACTGCCATCTTCTGAAAATAGGCGGAGTAAATTTTTGTACGACAATTAAGTTGTTGTTGTATCAATATCTGCCTCCAACAGCAGGAACTCAACAAGCAAACTGGCTCCGTATTGCTAGTTACATCCACTTTAGGCGCTGGTCTTCAGAGTTTCTGGCACCCGCTTCGTCTGAGCTACCAACTGCAGCCAGTTTGGAACTGAATTTGGTCTGAAATTAAAAATGAACACATCATATTAATGCCATTTATCCAGGAATGATTTTACAAACCAAATCACAGAAATACATTCAGCAAGTCGCCCCAATATGTGTCCATGTACAACATGAACCACAGCCAATCAAGGGATATTAATGATAAGTAGAACTCTCCTATAATGTTTTTTGGTTCCAACAGTTTCTCCAATAGTACAATGTTAAACATTCCCCGGAATCATTTTTTCACTTCCTTTTAAATAATGCAAATTGTTTCCTCTTACATTTCTTTTCACCACACAATTTCATATACCAAAATAAAGTTTACAATTTAGGTACATAATTCATAACTAAAGAACGTGTTTTGTTATTTATCAATACTACATATTGACGCATGGCACATTTCTGCATGTCTGACATGCGCACTCTACGCTTTGACTTCACCCCATCTCTAAAGTTGCTACACTCGCGGGGCAGCCATTTTACGACACATCAATTAATACTGTGCATACAGGATTACTCCCAGCCTAGTGAGTGATTACAGGCATGTGTCATGAAGGGAGGAATTGTACTGTCTACCGAAGCCGCCCTGTGGTCGCCCATATTTCCCACTCAAGATTTTTTATTTGACAGAACTACCGACACTAGTCAACAAGAGACGTGAGTTTCAAGGGATGATGCAAGATCACAGCACCCTCGCTACAAGGACATTATAGGTTCCAGAGCCTCGTGCCAAGGTAATAAAAACATCAACAGCCTCCAACGAGGGAAATAAGGAGGGGAAATAAGGAATGGGCGCTGCTGCACTGAAGCCAGAATAAAAAAACCACTGTGAAGCGAGGCTAGCAACTCCTGCACCCCTTTGACAGTCCAGAAGCAAAGATTTTGAGTATACATATAAGGAGGTGCGAGATCCAGTGACAGTGTTCGCCGGCCCTCCAGGCTGAATAAAGCAGAGGCACCAGCCAGCCTGATAGATAGGAGATTCAAGCCTGAGTAAGGCTTCATCTAAGTCAAGGGTAAGTGGTACAGATCCTGTCTTCAGTCTCTCAACCAGACTTGAAGGGAACACTCCAGGATACTGACCACTAGGCCACTCACGCTGGCTGAAGCAAGTAAAGTCTCCGGGAGTAAACTGTACTGCCCGAACTCTCACAGTTTGCAACTACTTGAGCAGTCTACAGAGAGCAAACACTGCTAGACTCCACGTGTCAAAGTATGGTCTCCTACGTCTTCGCAAGTGCATCACGTGGATCAATTCACGCAGACGTCTCCACGCCGCCAGCCAGAGGTGTCTCTATGTCGTCACCTGAATCCCTACCTCAAAAGCAATTCCTTTCTTATCCATGGTGGCAGGTCATGACGACGTCCCTTCTGGACTGTTAGGCAGTTAACTCTCCCCATAGCAATTGACACTAGCTCACTTTGCTACACACACATTTTTATGCAGGTAGCCTTCACCTGCCAAATAATTAATTTCATTATTAATTATTGTATTAATCAGAGCTACGCATCTCTATTGTTTTCCAAACGTATTTATTAAATACGTAAATTATTAGAATTTATGCATACCTTCCTTCACCTGGTTCCCAGTACAATTAACTTGTATAATTTACTAATTATTCAACGTTCCTATGTCATTAACTATATCGCTCGCTGACTAGTGTGGGAAAGATCAATATCTTTGATTTTCTTCGCCTGAACAAGGCCAAGGTGTCCAAGGACCATTGTGCCTGACCTACCAGGAAGTTGAACCCTCAAAATTACAGGGCAGTTATTCCAGCTACAATCTAGATCCCACCCTAAACAAGGCTGGATCCAGGAGATACCGGCTGCTGCCTGGAATTGTGGGCTTTTACTATTTTAAAAAGGACCTTTTATTGATTGCAAGCATCTCCAGTTATTTTATCCTGAGAGGGAGGAACGGGACGGACTTTACTGGATAGCCCCAACCTGAATAAGACAGGACTACTCCAGGAGTACCCTGAAACACCCATCCCTTCAGCGGGATATAAAACCAGGACCACAGGCTAGTTCCATACCCTTGGCTACAGTCGCAGCCTGCACAAGGCCGGACCGGAGATTGATACTGCCCAGTGAGCTTGGAATATATCCTGGTGGTTTTAATTTATTTTGGAGATGCCTTATGAGACCAAAGTACATAGAAGTAATCTAAGGAGATTAGCTCGCCGAGCACGGCAAAGAGAATTAGACGTCCTATTAGCAAATAACACCTTGACTAGTGAATTGAATTCTAATATTACTATTTCTGCAGAACTACTATTTGAATCAGGGATTACTTTAGATGGAACAGCACCTTTCGGAAGTGAGGCAATACTGCTAGGTGGGAACAACATATTAGGGTTAGACAGGCCCCACAATATTGTTGAATATTGGGATAATTGTATGGCAGACCCACCTATTGCAGAGTTGTCACAGCCTCTTCACAGAACTTCTGGCCTGTTCACCCTACGTGCCAGATACACACTGCAACGGGTAAGATTGTCACTATCCATAGCAACCCTCTCGGCGGATCTTGTGCCCACACGCATCCCCACTAGACCAGCCCCTACAAAGGACGACCGGCAGGAGCCCTCCAACTCCACATAGATTCGCCCCCATTATTTCCGAGACAGCTGGCATCATGAATATTCGTGGCAACCTTTACAGTGAGCATAACCAAACTGCCGGGATGGGAGCAGTATTTAGTTGAACTCATTCTAGGGTTTGGATGCCCTCCTCTTATCAATGTCACCCAGCCCACAGGGCACAGATGACAACCTTCCAACGTGGGAGGATCTGCGACCCAGCCAGGCAACCCTCTATCTCATCATTTTCCTTCGTAAGAAGAACCTTTAATTGTTTTCCAGGAGGGTATTCAGCCTCCCCAGCTCTCGGAATTTAATAATTTTATTAATTCCCGGGAGAGGGAGCAGCGTCAATATTTACTGTAATCGATTCACTTAGATTAGCTACCACAAAGTGATTGAACCTGAAAATTTGTCATTGGCTATATTTGTACACCAACGTACTGTATTTTATTGTATGTATTCACCTCTGGAATCTATCCTGCCACTTTTCTGGTCGAATTTTCTCCATATGTAAAAGAGTTTAGCCAGTGTTGTGAATGTTCACAATTAATTTGAACTTATAGAAAGTTCAGTTCATTAGGTGCACAATGACTTTTATTGGTTCCCTTTATACGACTACAGTGAAACCTTTATTTAAAATCCCTGCTTGTACTCTTTCCTCTATATAAGAAAAAAATGTTTTCAGTTCTCAGTTACACCTTTCCAAGATTCTCTCTGTTTCACAACATTTTCCTGGGCCCTTCAAGTGCGTGAACATACTGTACATACTGCCAACTTCCTGCACTGAAACGTAGTGTTGTAGGGTGTTTACTCACATAGGGGTTAAGTGGACCATGGAGGACGGCATCTGCTTGGGACGGGGGATGATAAAGGGGGTGGTGTCCTGGGAGATACTTGGCTCCAACACCATCATGTCCTCAGTGGACGTGCACCGCTCCGGCCCTCGCAGCAGCTTCATGTCGAACTTCATAGTCGCTGTCCAAACACAACACACTACAGCTACAACGGTAGTCAGTCCAACTTACAATCACCAGTACGAGCTGTTCACAGGAAACTGAACATTTTTGAATGCCCTGCTTAAGATCTACTTGTATGCACGTTGTGAATTTTTCCACCACGTGTAAAATCAACGTTTGCCATGGGCCAGGTCATTTTATTCATACATCAGTCAAGTCGAACTGTAGAGCTATTAACAATGTCAATATTTTATCAGTTTTTTAATTCTTAAATTTATGTAAAAAATATATAATTTCCATATTTAGTAATGTTCGTCTAAAATTTTTAATTTTACATTAATACTTGGAAATACAATGAAACCATGTGAAGACATATTTTCTGAACAGACTGAAATAACACATGCTTAATAACCAGAAACTCTCATCAAAAGAGGTAACTTATACATGAATACATAAAGATGTAAAATTAATTACCTAACTACAACGCAGGAAACTTCTTAAGAGGGTTTCACTGTGCTTCCCCTCTGTTATTACCAACTTTACAGGCCGCATGCCAGTTAAAATATACACAGGTAGAGGCAGTGACATTTTTCAACGGTTGATTACAAAAGGGCTCGATTAACCTTAAAAAGCCTTTACCTCACATGTCAAGCACTCTGCCACCTACTTAAGTAAACACCTAGGTTCGACTTGGTGGATGCTAGAAAATACTAGGCTCGACTTGGTGGGAAATAGCTAGTGCTGGCCTTGGTGGGAACTATACAGTCCTGGGCTCTACTTGATTGGAACTATACAGTCCTGGGCTTGACTTGGCATGTGCTAGGCAGTCCTAGGTTCGACTTGGTGGATTTAAGCAGTCTTAGGCTCGAATAGGCTCCACTTAGTGGATGCTAGGCAGTCCTAGGATCGTCCTGGTGTGTGCTAGGCAGTCCTGGACTCGACTTGGTAGGAACTAGGCAGTCCTAGGCTCGACGTGGGTGCTAGGTGGATTCCAGTCGTGAACCTCAAGAATGATATAGACACACATTCTGTTCACAGATGCAAGTTATTTTGTAAACTATCACCTGACCAGTATGCTAGCAAAAAGCGGAGAGTAATAATAAAAAAGTGACTCCATATGTCAATGTTCTATACTGTTTTGACACATCATTTTGTAAACAGTAAGTGTAACAAATGTGAATAGTGAACTTGGATATGTTTACTACTAGTACCACTTAAATTTTTCCAAACTGCAACGCACTGTGGGTTCGCAACCTTTGAAGGTTGGCGCAAAAAAAATTTGACTATATATTGCACACAGATATAGGTACTGTCAATGTATTCAAGATATTCAAAAACTGATTATTTCTCACTGATGATTACATTATTTTGCCATTTTGCACACAGCAAAATTGTATATGTGTTTTTGGCAAATTATTTAACAGTTATTTTAGGTTATTTGGGTGTTTGGAACACCCATATTGTTTGTGATACTATTCATGATCCTACTATCTGTACTACCAATGCTTATGATTAGCAACAAGATTGTACTGTATTATTTTTAGCCAGATTTTGTTTTAAAAATGTAAATTTTGATATTGCTTGTATGTTTGTGAACATACTGTCTGCTAGTTAACAAAAATTTGTATTTAAACTCATATTCATGTAAAATTTGTAATACATAACATTTAAAGAACTACATAATCAAGAGTAAGCATGTAATTTCAAATAAAGTAACATACACACATAATAGGATTTAAAATATTCAAATATTTCCTGATACAAATATTGAAGTTTCTAGACAATGTGTACTTACTCTGTTCAGTATCTTACAAAAATGTTTAAATTATACATATTTTGTTAGAATAAATACTAGAATTTGACGCATGTCCGGGTAGTAAAGGCTGGATCACGGTTGTGTGGCTTTGGTTGCATAGGTCGGTTGTGCGTGTGGGTTTAGTTTACGCTTACTTAAGACTGGATATAGCCGTCGGGCATGTGGTCTTACGAGTTGGAACAACGTTCTCGATTTTACGGTTTCCTAGTCCCTTGGATGGGTCTAACTTGCGACTCATTTCAGAGCTAGTCGTAGTCGATGACAGGCGGGAGGTGCTGGGAGTTGGCGATTTGTCGGTTTGGGCGAGGGGTAGCGGGATATCGCTGATTATGTCGCTCGTCTTCAGCTCGGGTGGTAGCAAGGGCACGACGTAACATAATGCAGAACTCGCCGTTCCAGTCCTCTGATGCCCTGCTCCAGAAGTTACTGTTAGAAACACCTAGCCGGTCCTCGGTTTTGTTCAGTAACTCTCTTATCACTGGATGACAGGGAGGGTGTGTACATAGATGTGCTGATGGGAAAATTGCTGGGTTAACAGCAGTCGTCATAGGTGGTGCCAGTGAACGAAGTAAGGCGGCACAATCTCGTTCGACTCATCGGTTAGCTGTAAGTGGGGTTAGACCAGCCACGGATGCGGACAGCCCTAACTTAGTGTTGCCTGGCAACAGTCTTGCCAATGCGAGCTCCGGTGCTTCAGAAGATCCGCCACTGTTGCAGGCTGATCAGAAGCGTTGGAGCCGTGTGAGTTGCCAAGACCATCACTGGGTTTGAGTTTCCCATCCACGGCCAGGCCGTAAAACCTAAGCAAATACCTCTGCCAGCACTCAGGTGTTCCAATAAGGATACAACTCAGATGTACCATCTCTCCCTGATTGAGAAGTGTTGCTAGTGGTCGTGGCTCGTCTATTCTATTCCTCCATTACCTTTATACTTAGTAGGAATAGAATAGCTGGCCGTCTAATGGGTGTGTTTTCAAATTGGAGCCGCCTGAGGGGGAGTCTCCAATCGTAGCTAATTGCGGAAATAAGAATACTTTCCTGGCGCCAGTCGGCGGTACTCAATTCGAGGTTCTCCCAGTAATTGGTGACAGATTACTCTATGAATGAGACTCGAGGGTAAGAGAAACAAAGCCATGTTTACTAAAGACTTTTAAACACGGTGACACGTGCTGTCCAGCCAGGCAGACCAGTTGTTGGAAGTAATCCTACGGAATCCAGGTGTAGGTGACCTGGTCCTAAGCTAAGTGGCGAATTTACGTGAAAAATTACGATAATTACTTAAATACAAACCTAACTCTATATAGGGTGTGTCTGTAGGAGACAAAGAAGAATTACATGTGGTATATATAATGCTACGGAAAGCTTCTGGTAGCTATTGGCGTGGCTGGAGCATCTGGTAGCAGGGCTGCAGAGCTCTAACAGTGACATTAATGGTGGCTGCCTCTGGTTGCTGCTGAAGAATGTTAAGTCGTTGGCAACAGCCTCTGGAAGGGCTGTTGAAGGGCTCATAGTAGTCTAGACTCCAGCACCCAGGTGCTCTGAGAAAACTGCAGGAACAACTGGCGAGGGCAGCCGTGCACTGTCTTATATAGCAAGGCAGTGCATGTCGTGGCGGCGGCATGGGAGGGCGTGTGACGTCCCTCAGGTGCAATGCCGGAGTGGGGGTAGCACCCTCTGGTTATCTCTCGGCCTTCGTGTATCCTCGATGGAGCTCATGCATGGTCCGAGACGGCTGATGGCTTGTAGGTCCTCAGCCAGGGGAGGGGGGGGGGGTGATGCGCCGCTGTCTTTCACAACCCCTCCTATCCACGTGTCCGGCCGCCCTCCAGGATTGTGGCAGACCGTTACTTCTGTGTACGAAATGGTGCGGGGTTTAAATTTCACATGTGTAGAAGTAGTACGCTAGGGTTGCAGTGAGATGAGTCGTAATCGTTTATAGTTAACTGATATAAGCGGCATGAGTCAAATTTTTTGTAATGAAATAGAGTTTTTTTTTGCTAATTGACTTCTATTTGCGCCTTAACTTAAATGTAAGTGTTATGTGGTGTATTAACATATATTTCAGTGTTATTTCGGTTTTATCTCTATTCACTATATACGTAATCTTGTCTCTATCCTAGATACAAAATTTTCAAATTTTGATACTTAGAGAAATACACATATAGCACAGATATAATTTTGATTAGCTAATACTGAAGCGATACTGGAAAGTTGACAGTTTTAGACCTCAGCAAGCATCTTACCTGGGTCTATGCAGCCCAGCTTCTCTGCGACGGCGTACACCACATTGGCGGTCCAGAATTCGGGGATGCGAGCATACACTTTGCCAGAGTCTGCAGGCAGGTGGAAGCCCAGCTTGTGCAGCAGGAGGGTGAAGGACTCGTGCTGCATCGCGGTGCGCTGCCAGCTATTCCATGGCACCACTGGGATGGACTGCTTCAACACTGCACCAGGAAAATGCCTTACTCAGTAAGTGAGCGGCACTTAAAGCCGATGTATTCAACACCAATACGTGTGAACTGTGAAGTGAGATGAAGATGGTGCAGTGACAGAGAGCAGTTGGGGGGGGGGGGGGACAGGAGAATGCCGAGAAAACTTGCCCAACCAATGGCAAGCAACATTTACCACATGTGAAAATCTAAGTGTCGACCTCACTGGGTATCGCAGTGGTGGAATGCAAGTCGCCTGAACACTGTACTCCCCATGGTTCCAGCTCATCAATCACGAGGGATAAGAGGCACTGCCTCTTGCCATGGCTTCACTTGCACAATGCTGCTCTGCAGTAAGTTTGAAAAATGTGTTTTTGTCAAAACTATTAAATATATCTCCAAAATGTTTACCTACAAAAAGAAAACATGCCCCAGACGAGAACGGAATGACACTTTCAAGATATCACGCAAGCTATAAATATAACTTTGGAGCCATCTACCACAGTTAAAATTATTTTCTTCTGACTGCTAAATCTTATAACATACTATAGGCTGTTCATGGTAAATTGAACACTTTTGAGGGTCTAGTTAGTTTTTCCTTTTAGCCATGTTTTAACCTTTGACAAACTTTTTAATTAAATATTTCCATGTAACTAATAAACATAGTGTGTACATTCTACTATGCTCGGAAGTTAACATTTAAGGCCATAACAAAATATATTTATTGACTGTTATTACAAATAAAAAGGCTTTCAAAAATGCTCACTTTACCCTGAATAGCCTGTACCTGTACATATGAACCTATGAAGGAGCCTTTGAAAATTTTGACACATGACACCTTTTCAACAATGACTTGCATTCGGTGCAATATTATTTACATTTTTTGAGGGTTTGAAAGTTTTAGATCAGCTTGCATTTGGTGTCGGATTACAATCAATTATATATGGTATTTTTAGATGTTATTTTTTTTATTTAAACGAGTTTGGGTGAAATGTATAGTAGATACCCAACCTAGAAAGACACACGGCAAAGAATCTGGGCCAACAAAGTCAGCAAACCCATTCCCTCCAGAGTGTATCAACTAGTCAGAGGTGATGCCATGCCTGATGAGGCTTGACCCAGGTACTTCTGGAGTACACTTTAGCTAGGGGTTTGTTGCCTGCCGCACTCTACAGGATGAACAGTAGCATCTTTCCTGTCCATGCTGTTCGCTTATTGACGAGGGAGCAGGTGGAATGCCCGGCGGACAGCTGCTATCATTGAAATTTCACCACCCCCTAAGTAAACACTCTAGACCAGTTCTCAGCTGCAAGTCCCCACGGCAGAGAACAAAAGCCACCCGACATTTAGTGGAGCCTTACTCCATTACCCTCCCCGCCAACCTCTTTGGCCTCCCAATTAGGGTTCCCGGATCTGCCCACCCCACCATTTAACTACTCCGCCAGGGGTACACTCTGCCCTTGGGAGTGGTCTCATTCGACCTGGAGGACACCAGCGAGTCTCCAGCAACAACCGACCACGTGCCCGCCAGCCGGCCGGCACCCCAGTCACCTGCAGACGACAGACGAGACAGCCTGCCCAGCCGCCCACTCCAGCCAGAGCTGAAGTCATCAAGTCAGGACCTACGACTGACAAAAGGGAGCAACACCAGTGGTAAGCTAATGCAAACCCATGTGTCCAATGCCCGGAGGCATCACCTCGCCCTCATAGACTTTGTACCAAGTAGGCGCCCGATGCATCCTACACTATATAAGGAACCAGTGCGAGGCCGACGGGTCATATTACAGACGCCTCTGCAGTACAATCCGGCCCCAACCTGCGCAACTGACCTGATGCAGAAATTAAAAACATCCCACTCTTACAGTGATGTCCCTCTCCCTAGGCCGTCCGTCAGGCGTCAACATTTTTACAAACTTTATATCCCTGACTACAGCAACAGATGTGTCCAAGATAATATATTTCATATATTTACAACTGTTATTCGAACATGTTTCTGATACATTTCCTTTAAATATTTCTCAGAGTTTCAATAGAACAAGCACTATTGCAAAGCGTTAAAGCCACAGATAAATACCAAAAACCTCGTATGTAAAGCATTACATTTTGCAGAGGATGATTTAAAAACATCCGAAAATTTAATACTGGGGTCTTTTTCTTTCTGTTTGGTACGAGGCATTAACAAAAATCGTGACTTCTTACTGGTGGTTCTGTCATCCGGCGGCGTCTGTCCATCCGTGTCACCTCCGCCGCCGCCGTCCTTAGCTGTTTCCAGCCTGTGGCTGGATCAGCTTGGTAAAATGCCTTTATCTTCCTCTATCTCTCCACCATTCTCCCTCTTTCACTGTTTCCCAGTCTTCAACCCTTCTCCTCATTCCCTCAGCCACTTGCTCCTCCCATCTATTCTGTGGTCTTCCTCGTGGCCTCCTCCCATTGCACTTCAGTTCCAGCATCCTTCTTATGAAACACTCGCTTCCCATCTTCTTGACATGCCCATAACACCTCATTCTTGCCTCTCTTATGAACTCTACCAGTCCCTGTACTTCTATTGTCTATAAAGCAGGCACTGCACAAAATTTTTATTTGCTGACAAAATTTGAAATGTGGTTAAATGATACCAATAATTTAAAAACTTTATAATTACAATATTTGATTACGTATAAGTATTTATCTAGTTAAATGTTTCAGAGTTTATGTTGGTTTCTAAAGCAGTGAAGAATATGTTGTAAATGAAATAGGTACAATAACACTTAAATTTTATAAGATTATTGGAAGATTCCACGCCAAACAAGCCAACTGAAAAGAAGTGTGTTAGTATAATAATGGTGATAATTTAGAAGAGACTGAATAATAACGGAATGAGATACATATGAAGCAGTACCACAATGAATGACAAAAAAGAGAAGAAGCATGAGACAGTAACGGAGTAGGGACAGGAGAGGATAGACACAATTTACAAACTGGAAACAGCGTAAGATAAAAACAGCAGTGAGGCATGTAAGCGACTTGTTGGTACTCACAAGTGTGTACCAGCGGGACGGGCTCCATAACAGCACTGCCCTTGATGGGGTCTGTGTCACAAGCACACAGCTTCACATAGCATGTCTCCAGGAGCAGTCCCTGGAGCCACGCCACAGCATCCCCCATGTCGTCTGCCCGCAGTTCATCTGCAAACACGACACACACTACAGTAAACTGCAGACAACTCCCCGTTTTCCTCTCACAATATTTTCTAGGGTCACCTTCATCTACCCCAGAGCACACCTCTACTTACTGCTCTGATAATGACTTTGTCTGAGATGCCTGTTCTGAATCTCACAGTTATAGTCCATTCACGGTTTATTCACACTTTTCAAATCAAATCTTTGAAAAACACCCCCAAGTTTGATGTTTTTAGTTGTTTTCTAAGCATGCCATGTACATGTAACACAATCATTTTATGCTGGTGTTAATAAAGTTACCTTATATTTGGTTAAATTTAAATCTTATTTATATTTTATACAAGAAGGGATGTTATAACATGGTTCCATTGTATCAGCTTGCGACATAAAACAAAATAATACAATGCACAAACAATTCAACTGGTTGCACTAAGGGTGAGGTGAACAGATTTGGGTTGCTCTTTACATCAAAGTCTTGAGAGCCAATGAGGATGATTGAGGCGAGTATGGAGTGGCGCTGGAATGAAGGTCGGGGGAAATGGGAGATCACAGAGAAAACCCGCCTACCAATGGCATCGTCCGGCACAATTCCCACTTGTGAAAATTTGCTGACTCTGTTGGGGATTGAACCCGGTCTGCATTTCATGGCCTACTTTGTTTCTTCTGTCATATAAACCACTATATTGGCTACAGTTTTTAACCAATCTTCAGTTTTGGGACATTTTTCATTCAAATGAAGTCTGCCTACTTAATTAAAGTATTTAATTTAAAATCATGTTGGTTTTAAGCCAGACTATTGAACACAGACTTATAGGGATCAAAATTGGTTAGATTCAATTTTATGAAGATAGTGATTTTACAAAAAAATTCCTGCGCACTGTAACACCTTATAAAATCAAGTCTCTCCTGTATATCATATACACATTAAAGATTACAAAAACTGGTACAAAACTTGGGATATTTTTGGATAAGTTTGAATGATGAAGGATTGTCAAGATGAGATAAGGAATACCTCCTTACATGTCATACAACTCAGAAGTAAGCTAAGTAACAATGAAATTCAAAATTAATGCAAAACTACTGTATTTTCAATATTCCCCACTTCCATATTTTTATGCAAGACATATTGTGACGCCACAACCCCACAAGGCTTCAGGGCACATTTTAGTAAAAATAATTATTCTCTCACACTATGTACACTTCCCGTCAGAAATAAATTAGCGATGGAAAAAGTTAAAGTCCCCTTCGGCTTTAGACTAGATGTATCGCTTTGGCTCTTAGGCAACCAGCAAAGAAAACTATCTGGCCAATCGTTGAGAGTTTGAATTGCGCCAAGAATCTCTTTAGCTTCTATTGGAGCATCATTCTGACATTGGCTTCTCCAAATCAATATAACGCATTTAATTGGATGAAGCAACTCATCCTGCAATTTATGAAGTTAATGCTAAAACGTTATATCTCACACAAACTCCACACTGGAAGTCCATGTCTCACGCGCAAACAGGTAACACTTAGGAGAATAAACAACCAATTATAAAGGTGAGCTGAGTTACAGTGTTGTGAAACATAGCTTGTCCTGAAATATTTTAACGGAATTACCTCACATGAGCTCCACACTAAACGTGCGCGAGTCGTGCAAGCAAGTAACACTTAGCGAAAAGGAAACTAATCATAAAGGCGAGCTGAGTTACAGTGTTGTGCAATATAGCTTGTCTCGAGGCATGTACGCGATATTCGATGCTTCAAACAATGAAACAGTAAACTTATGTGAAATGACTGTAATTACAGATAACTGTAAAAGAAAAATGCATAATTCCTCTGTTACTAATTAAAATAAACCCTAGTCTATGTGAGACATTAAGTAGCCTAGTTATAATATTTGTCTTTTATTATCGATACACAGAAATGAATTTCCTGCTGTCGTACACACTCGCGAAAACAAAATATCACACTTTAGCGGAATATTTGCCTATATTCATCAAAACCACTGAACATTAATGAAACAATTGGCACATGTTGCAGATGTAATTATTGTATGCACACGTGAAGAATGTTTCTCTTGCAACTAGCTGCTGTCTGCATAAAAAGCCACTTCCTATTTAACCGGGCCAATTTCTACGCTGCCAAATCAAATCCATACGTAGGTTTCGTATTAACTACTGTAGTTGGCAGACGTTTGTACACGTCTGAGCACGTGGAGCGTGTAAGGGGTGCAAGAGGGGGAAAAGATGAGCATGCATGTCTGGCCGTACTATCGGCTATTTCACAAACAACTTTTATGACGGGCTCAGGTATATGTAATGCAATGGAGGACGAAGGACCTTTTCAAAGGTACAGGAAATTTATTCTCATTGTTACAAAATTGCTCTTCACCATGATATTTATATAAAACCACATATCATAAAAACATTATACAACAGGAATATTACTTACTTTTCAACAGTTGGTGTAATTTAGTGTGAATAATTTATACGCACAGTTTATCAAAGTAAACAAAACAGTAATTTCAGGCCAGTGCTTTTCTTTTGAAACTAAAGGAAAGGTTTGATATCTTTATTTGCACAAGTCGCGAATATGAGTGTTTTTACTCATAGTACACTGACCTGCACTATAAATAATGCATAGCCAAAACACAGTGTTTATAAAACAAGAAATATAATAATAAAATTATAATCTACAGCATAACGTTCATCTACTTCACAAATTCCACCCAATTAATCTGCGTGTAATCATTCTTGTCATGCTAAACGGTAGTTTATGTAAAATTGTGGTCTACATACGCCTGGGTGTTCCAATTAAAAAGCTCACGAAAATTACAGTAAACATTTAAGGGTTTATATAAAAAGGTGCTAATTATCTGGTCGGTTTATGTATTGTTTCTAGAATGCCAATTCACATGCAATATTAATGCCACCTGTACAGATGTTTTTCCAAATAATGCTGGCTTCAGCAGACAGTGTATCCAATATAAAAATATTGCTGTAACATTTATGATACCGTTAATTGTACTAACTTAACAGACCGTAATAAACGTTGGTGTATAATTTATGCTAGTAAATGTTATTCCAAATGCAATGTTCATTAAGAGAAAATATTTTCCTGATTATGAAGCAAAGAATGTGCAAATGTGTAATCTTATTTGAAAAGTATTAAAAACTAAAACATTAACAGTTTAAAATTATATGCCTGTCAAATTATTAGACAAACATATTAGAAACTAGCACTATCATTATAGTGATAAGTAAATTAGTTTATTATTGTTGAAGGTAAGGCCACATGTATTTACTCAAGAAGTTGTACGTTTGATTTCTAATTGTAACGTATTTATTTAAATATAATATAAAATATAATCTTTGTATTATATTTGTGGTATAGATAAATTTATGTTTGAAAGTATGTTATATATTAATTTAGATTCTCAATTTACAAATGTGACTGAAAAAAAAAACAAGTTTAACTGTATTGTTAAATATCTATATATTGCAAGCCCACTTGGTAGGTTAATGTATTCATTACAAGAAAAGGCAAGTATTCTTTTGGTGACTAGTTTTCAAGGTTTTACTTGTAAAAGTACCATAAAATGCACACACATTTACAGATTTACAGCATGTTTTTATACTGTGACAATTTTTTTTCTCATAGTTCTCCTATTGGAAGTGACATTTCCCAAGAATGGTTGACTCCTACGGACAAGCATAAATCACACCCTTACTCTACCCGGGATTCGAAACCGGAACCACTCACGCTCAACACTCAACCGACTGCGCCACAGTGGGCAGCCAATAGGTCAACCATAACTCTGTCAGTGGTAATAAGAACTTATTTTAAGTGAACAAAAAGCAGCTTATTTCATTGGAGATAATTTCAAAGTTACAATTTAGGTACTATGTTAATTCATTGTTCCACACTGTACCTATAATTCACTGCCACGCTGGTTGGTATTCGCCTGCCTATATTTGCACTAAATTAAATGCCGAAACTGCAGGCAAAGTTTTGAACATTGTTTTAAAACATTTATAGTTTAGCTTAACCTTCATGCATCACTCTTTTCTTTGGAATAAAAAAATGAAAACAAAAATACATCTTTATTCTTTTCTCAGTTCTATTTTGTTATTGTCTAGCAGTGACTGTAATACATATTCCTTAATAATTTAAAATGTTTTAAATGTATTTTTATTATTAGAATAAATTTATTCGCTGCCTTGTATTGTGATTGATGATTTCGACAAGAGACAAAATTCAAGAATTCTATGTCATCAAAATTATTGTGCCAACAACTATATGGATATGTTAAGAAAACTACATTCTGCAGCTCCGTACGAATTTGTGTGTTATTATTTGCATGATTTTTGGATTTTTTTTAGAAGTAAAACTGCTATGCTGTAAAATATGTTCAAGTTGGCTTAGCATTATGCTGTCCCAAGCCCCTCAATGTTTGCAAATTTCGTGAACAAAGAGTAGTGCATTCCCGTTGAGATATTTCTTACGCTGCGCCATAACCCTTCAGGTCAAATATTTATATCCTCCACTCACCTCCATTTTAATAGTGAAAGATATTATGAAAATGTGGAAAAGGGACAAGTAATCTGTTGATACATCAAACCACAGATCAAACCACAAAAAGTGTTCCATAAAGTGTTCCATCTCCATCGTTGTTACTTTTATCTAAAGTGTTTTTAATTCAAAACTATTTAATACTTGAATAGAAAAATTGGACTAAATAATAGAAAAGCAACTGAATTTTATCGGACAATACATGCAGAAAGTAAATAAATCTTCCAGCACACACTGTCACAAGAGTACTGCTACCTTTTGTCGCCAAAAGAAAGTCTTCGTGTCCGATTTTGCATTTGCTGTTACTGAAGACAAAATACTGAAAGTTTTTATGTCTGTGCGAATACTGTCAGGACACAGTGTTGCCGCTTAGCTAGAGACTGAACCGTGCCGAGCCGAAGTCTAGAGAGTAAGAAGGGACTCGCGTGCACAGACGTTTGCCGGTACCAGTAGATAAGTCTATATTGGTAGCCATTTTGGAAGACAGCGCTACCTCAAATATAATGCTTACAAAGCATTTCTCAGAAATTGTTCACCCGATTTGGCATCAGTTAAAGTAATGGGAATGTCAAAAAGCTGTATATAATTATATTTCTAATGTAGTAACCACTAAGTACTGAATTTTGATGCATTTCTTCAAGTAAAGCTACGAACAATATAATGACTTAATAGTAGTATACAAACAGGCAATCTAAGAGGGGCTTGGAGCTGCGCACAAGGGAACTAGGCGCCCCCATCTTTGTTGACATCATCCGAGAAAAATATCCCTTTTACCCGTTTTCCTCCAAAAAATTCCCCATTTTACGTCATGCCTGTGGTGGCCATCTTGGATCCCAACTTCCTATTCTGTCAATCCTACGCCAGGGTGTTGGGACCCTTTCATCTAGTATCCTGATGGGTGCAGAATACCAGCATCAGCTTACACGCTCGCCAGACCTAAGGGCACATATGAGCATAGTTGACTGTAATTTCCGAACCACTTAAGATCTAACGGTCAAATTCATAACACAGGACGCACCCCCGAGGATGAGAAGGGTTGCAGGGCCAAGTATAACCCATGTATACTTATAAACATAGTTGACTGTAATTCCCCAACCACATAAGATATGTCAAATTAATATCATAAGCATCATCCACGATGGTGAGAAGGGTCGCGGGGCCAAGTATATAATGTCTACTTACAAGCATAGTTGGCTGTAATTTCCAAACCACATAAAATATAGTTGCTAAATTTATAACATAGACATCATCCACGACGACAATGGTCGCAGGGTCAAGTATACCCTATGTCTACTTATAAGCATAGTCGGCAAAATAATTTCCAAAATGCATAAGATACAGTTGCCAAATTCATAAGATAGGCGTCATCTACGACGACGAGAAGGTTTGCAGGTACAAGTATAGAGTAGATAGGGCAAAGTTATGCACTTAAGGTTTAAAGTGATTATGCGACTCTAACAATAAGAGTAGAAGGTTTTGCACTGCATGTCTCGAATGCACACACATTAATCTACTTTTGTGGGGAAAAAATGCATTATTGCATAAATT
Organism: Dryococelus australis; assembly: GCA_029891345.1. Classification (NCBI taxonomy): domain Eukaryota; kingdom Metazoa; phylum Arthropoda; class Insecta; order Phasmatodea; family Phasmatidae; genus Dryococelus; species Dryococelus australis. The sequence goes on along the minus strand of CM057006.1, from coordinate 21,944,576 downwards.
GCAATTATGTGTTGAAGTGTAAAAAAGGATCTTTGTCACAATAGTAGGGCAAAGATCCGAATGGGATGGGGCAAATATCCGCATCTTAAACCTTCTGAAATAACATCTATGAACACTATATAATAAACAGTGTAAGATTAGTTTTATTTAAATCTGTGTTTTGTAAATTCCCAGCACGTTGGAAGCTGGAAAATTAAAAAAAAAAAAAAAAACACAAACATAGGTCATAAAATCTACAGAAACAAGGCTAATGCAATTTTTTTTTAAACTATAACTTAAAATACCAATAATTAAATAAAGATAGTATTGATATTGAATACAAGAAAAACATCCTAACTTATGTATTCATGTATAATAAATTAGAAGTTCATATTACAAGACGATAGAGGGGCGTCTTTGAGTTCATGAAGGATGGAGGTTTTAATAAAAATAAAATAACTAAATTTGATTTTAATTTATTCAGACAGCTGTTATTTAAAGCATTGAATTATCTATCTCCACAATTTATCTTCTGATTTCTCAGTGAGCGGAATATTTAATATCTATCTCAACTCCAATTAAAGTCCTTCTCAATGTCTCTGTTTGGTTCAAGTCAATTAACTCATACTCATCATTAACACATGTTCAGTCTGCCTGTTGTCATAATTTGAACTGTCTTTTACACTCTCACATTCAGTTCTATATTCCTGCCTACATGTCACGCCCTTCACTGAACTGATGCTTGCAGTCGCAGATTTTACGCCCCCGCTAGTCACTCCAATCGCTACTTGTTGATTTTCTGTCTCATTGTCTATCTCTTAAGGTCATACAAATGGAGAAACTATCTACTCTCATAAACAGTCCCAGCTTGGAGGCCCATCGCGCTTAGAGAGAAGTCAGTGATTAAACCAAAACATTCTCCAGATAAACGCAGAAATTAAATCCGATGAAGGCTAGGGCGTGCAAACTGCCAATAGCTTATAGTAGTAGCATGCTGCAGTTAGCCTTTGTGACGCCGAATTTGTAAATGCTGCTGGAGCATCATATTACAATTATCCTCCATACAATCTCCACTGGCGCGATGCAAAGTAGTGACATGTAACAATATCCTCACAGACTGGACAATGTATTTGATCCTTTGTTGATTTCACTTGGGTCCGGCCCTTCTCTCTTTAAACCAAGTCACTGCTAAGTTCAATCATCTTTAGCTGAATTATTTTCTCCTTTCCTTTGACATCTTGATGCAATCCATTCTTGAATGGGGAACCTGATATTTATTTGGGAATTTTTTCCTCTTTTATTCCTTGTTGTCTCAGACCTTTTCATGACTGGTATGATTTCTCTTGGTGAAACGGGAGTTCTAATATCTGAACAACTTGTCTTGTTTACATAAAATTCACTTGATATTTCAGGTGTCACAGTAGAAAGCAAGGAATTAGGCTATAGGCCACAGTAGAAACTGAGCTAGAAATATCTTAATTTTCGTCACATGTGGTATCTCTTTGGTCAGTTTCTTCATCCTCTCTTGAAGATTCTGCTCTGTCATTCCTATATTTTTCATTACCACATTCACAATTTCCTGCAAAGTGTGTGAGACTAGAAGGAAGAAAGTCTCTGCCTGTGAACACGTCAGGATCTCTAGGCCAAATTCTGCATGCTCTAAATGCTTCCTCTAATGTTGCACAACTTTGAATTAGCTTTCCCGAAAAATTCACAGAATTATATGGAGTTATACATCTTCCAGGATGGATCACTAATCATTTGTTGCATTCACCAGCACAGAAAGCATTCAGATGCCTAAAAAAAAGCATATGTCAAGTGGTTACATTTTGTGGATACTGTGGAGTGGAAGAGTCGGTAAATTATGATATGGTCATGGTAGAAGTTTGTTGCTCATAATGACAAATATGATGAATTGTCATCCAGCAGAAGCAACACAGGGTGATCACTGTCAGCTTGAACCTTTTCCTGAAAGTGATGAATTCATTGCATGAAGAAGCAAGAATTTACGTAGCCCGAGTTAGAACACATTGTGACAATGCCAGGTTGTTTTCATCTAAGTCCCTTACTATAATAACTATATTATAGTTATACTGCAAACATTTCAGCACCATATAGGCTAAGGCTTCGAGCGAAATACTAATTGTAATCATTTTAAAATCTGTATGTTGGAAATCCACTATCGAGGCCAAATTTCCACACATAACATGTAACACTGACTTTTACCCCACTACTAGTTGTGCATATTTGCCCCAGAGAACAGTCTTGCCTGTATGTGACTAGTGCTGCTACCTGTGATGAACAATTTCAATAACTATCACAGCATTGTAAACACAAATGAACGCTGTTTTTGTGCTTGGTTACAGAAATTATATTCAGTCATAATTACCAATGACACACACTATTAGACATCGTTGTAAAATTATATCAGACTATGTGAAATAACTTCTTACCTCATTATATTTGCTAGATGTTACGCACTGATGTGACATAAACAGCATTAACTATCCCAATGCACATACTTTTATTGACTGAATTAGTAGTGCCAACAATTTTCATTTCTACGAAACAATCTGAGATAGTACCTTTACCCCACGTGGACCTTTGCTCCATCTTACTCTGCCCTATGTATACTTATAAGTATAAAGAGCTGTAATTTCTTAACTGTGTAACATATGATTGCCAAATTCATAACATAGACATCACCCACGACAACGAGAAAGGTGGCAGGGGCAAGTATACCCTATGTATACTTATAAGCATCGTCAGCAATTATTTCCAAAATGCATAAGATACAGTTGCCAAATTCATAAGATAGCCATCATCCACGACAACGAGAAGGATCGCAGGCCAAGTATGTTCATATGTCTATTTATAAGCATAGGCTGCTGTAATTTCCATAACATGCACCTTATAGTTGTCAAATTCAAACACAGGCATCACCCCCAACGACCAGAATTGTCGAAGGGATGAGTATAACTATATGCCTACTTATAAGTGCAGTGTGCTGTAATTTCCATAACATTTAAGATATAGTTGTGAAATTCAAACACAGACTTCAACCCCGACAATGAGAAGTTTCGAAGGGCCGAGTATAAACTATGTTTAATTATAAGCACAGTTGGCTCTAAGTACCAAATCACGTAAGTTAAAGTTGCCAAATGCATGACATAGGCACAATCCACAATAATGAGAAGGTTCGCAGGGCCAAGTATACCCAATGTCTACTTATAAGCATAGTCTGCAATAATTTCTGAATAGCATAAGATACAGTTGCCAAATTCATAAGATAGGCATCATCCACTACGACCAGAAGGGTCGCAGGGGCAAGTATACCCTATATATGCTTATAAGCAAAGTTGGTTGTCATTTCCAAACAACATAAGTTACAGTTACCAAATCCATAACATACGCATCATCCCATGATGAGAATGGGTCGTAGGACCAAGTATACCCTATGTCTACTAATAAGCATAGTTAGCTGTAATTTCCGAAATGTGTAAGATATACATGTCAAATTCATAACACAGGCATCACCCCAACAAAGAGATGAGTCACAGGGCAAACTATAACACTGTGTCTACTTATAAGCATAGTTGGCTGTCCATTCCGAACCACATAAGTTACAGTTGCCAAATTCATAACATATTTATCATTCACGACGAAGAGAAGGGTCGAAGGGTTCAGTATAACCTACATCTACTTGTAAGCATATATGACTGTAGTTTCTGAACTGTGTAAGATACAGTTACCAAATTAATAAAATAAGAATCATTTACAATGATGAGAAGGACCACAGAACTAGGTATACTCTATATCTACTTATAAACATTTATGACTGTCATTTCCGAACTGTGTAAGATAAGGTTGCAAAATTAATAACCTGAGTGTCATCCACGACAATGAGTAGGATTGCAGGACCACATATGCCCTATATCTACTTATAAGCATAGATGGCTGTAATTTCAGTACCACATAATGTATAGTTGTTAAATTCATATCATAGACATCATCCACGATGACGAGGTCTCAGAGCCAACTATACCCTATGTCTACATGAAGTATAGTTGGCTGTAATTCTTGAAATTTGTAAGATATAGTTTGCAAATTTATAACACAGGCATCACACCCAACGACAAGAAGGGTTGCAGGGCTAAGTGTACACAATATCACTTATAAGTATGTTTGGCTTTAATTTCTGAACTGTGTAAGCTTTAGTTGACAAAGTCAGAACATAGGTAACATCCACGACGACAAGAAGGGTCGTAGGGTCAAGTATAACCTATGTCTACTTATGAGCATAGTTGGCTATTTCCATACTGTGTAAGATACAGCTGTCAAATCCATTACACAGGCTTCACCCCTGACGATGAGAAGGGTCGCAGGGCCAAGAAGGCAGTCGATATTATCTGTACGTAATCCATTTCTTCGTTTATTTTCGGTCCTTTGCAAATAATACTACATTTATCAGATGTCTTGTTGGTGTCTCATACAATAAATCAAAATATAATACATGTTAATGTATTGACAAACAAAAGGGTGACTCTCACACAAAATAACATGTGTGTTTTACTTTTTATATTCGTGTTTTTATACACCTTGTGTTTGTACAGTCATGCGACGGGTAATGAAAGTAAACAAAATCAGATCATTTGACAGTCTGTTTGGTTATTTAGCATGCCTCTCCAATGCCAGAGGGTTTCTTCCTGATTGCCCATGTATTTATAACCCTGAACTTCGTCACTTGATCATTTGAGAACCTTATTGCATTTTCGGACATGCCTTATGGTCTCCTCCCTTTTTAAACAGATGTCCTCTGACAACACACACCTTTTGCACACCTTGGGTCCCCATTCGACTCTGGGCATGCCTACCTTCTATGTCACAGGCGTATACAACCGATTTAATACACCTTATTGTGTAGCGATGCCTCGCCAGAGCCAGAAGGTTCAAGGAAGTGAAACGTCATTCTGTAGCGATGTCTCACCACAGCCAATCGGTTTGGGAGAGAGTCGTATGCTTTGTTGAGGGGGCAGGTTTATCTGTCACTGAAGCAGGCCGATGTTACGGTGTTCCAGAGAGCACTGCGAGTCGATGGGTATGACAGTTCCAGGACATGGGTGACATGACACGTCGCGGAGGAACAGGTTCAAGGAGGATGTTGACTGCAACTGAGTACAAATGTCTTATTACCCGGGCACAGTTGACTCCTTTCAGGAGTGCCAGTCAGCCAAAGCATGCCACGCACTTTCCTGGTAGCTTGAGTACCATTCTTAGACTCTTCTCTGCGACGGGACTGAAATACCGTCATGCTTCAAGGAAACAAAGGCTCATCGATGAGCACAGGTTTTATCAACTCACATTTGCCGAGGAAAACACTGACCGTCACTGGTCAGATGTTGTCTTCTCCGACTAGTGTGTGTTATCCTCTGCTAATAAAGGCCAATGCATGTCTTCAGACCTTGTGGGACCCGACACAATCCAGAGTATGTGGTTGAGTGCTCGCGCTATGATCATGCATCCGTTGCATGTTGGGGACGGATGAGTGCACGTGGAATAGCCATGTTGCACAGAACCAATTATCGAAGTCCGAGAGTACAAGCGGCCTCAATGCCGGGCAGTATTAGCATATTCTAGAGAATATTATGATTCCCTCGGTGCGAGTTTTGTATACCAATGGTGAACTGTGCTTCCAGCAGGACCATTCTCCGATACACACTTCTCAGATGGTTCAAGAATGGTTCGCAAGGCAAGACCAACTAGGGCTCGTAGATTGGCCACATTAGAGTACCAACATAAATTCAATTAAGAATGTTTGGTCGGAGACGAAGCGCACGATGGCAGCAAACTGGCCTGATCCACAGCCAGCAAATAAAGATGATCTCTGGGAGCTAGTAGCGGATGCCTGGGATAAAGTAACTAGTAACGAATGCTATTCTACTTCTCTGGTCGCCTCTCTATCACAATGAATGCGGCAGGTAGTCGAGAATAAAGGATACTGGTTCTCTTATTAAGGATATAACATCCAAACACTCACGTAAAAAACGTGACACAAAAAACCAATGGTACACCACGTGGCATAATTACCACATTGACATACATGCTAAAAGTGCGAGGTGATTTCGAACCCGAAAAAGAAGGCATCACAGCCATACACGCAAGACCATCTTTGTATGTTACATGTGTTTTTCATATGGAAGCAAAAATATGCTTAAAAATAAAATACATTACATGATACTGTAACATTTTGTATTACAATGGAACAAAATAACCAGTAGGAATGTAATTAAAGGTCGAACTCCAGAAACCTAATGTTATTGTGTGAGGGGGAAATGTCATTTCTTCAGCAATTTCGGCAACCATGCACACATTGCGATTAGCAGACAGCTGGCGGCATGGACTGACAACATATCATTCCGGTTCAAGTTCAAGTCCGACCCGAACTGATATTTATTTGTCCAATTCTGTACTTCATTCCAGGTGAATTGAAATAACATTGAACTATTTCTCAAACTGTTATTCTTTACTGCGCAATTTCACTCAGTCTGGTATTTTCAGTCTGATGAATAAAGTTCTTATTGAAGTCCACGAATTTCCCTGAAGTTAAAGAAAATGTATGATTTCATTTCCAGTTCACTGCAGAGGAAATATGAAAGAATTGTATCTTGAACTAAATCTCGTACTTCCTTATGTTATTATAGTCCGACATTTTTGAATCAAAGTAGCCAATTCCAATACATGTTCATGGCCTACCATGAACTAAAATTATGTTCACAGTTGCATTTCTAGTTCATTGAAGTGTAAATATCAATTAACTGTATCTCGAACTACATATTGTACTTCCTTGTGTCATTCTAGACCAACATTTATAATTCGAAGTGGAAAATTCCAATATATGTTTACTACCTGCCTTGACAAAACATATTGCTTCATTTTTCATTTCCAGTTCAATAAAAGGAAATGCTAAAGAACTGTTCCTCGAACTGTATTTCGTACTTCTGCATATTGTTCCATTCCTACATATTTTTTTTCTTAGTATCAAGACCAGCTAATATTCACAGAATCATACAAATATATGATAAGTTCTGGTGAAAGATTTGGGAATTTTGATCGTAGAGTTAATTCACCATGGCTCATGTTCGATCAATTCCTCTATACAACGGCCATGGGGGCTAAGCGGTTAGACTTCTCGCCTCCCATCTAGGCGAACCGAGTTCAATCCCCGGCTGGGTTAACTTCTGATTTTCGCTTGTGGGAATCATGCCGGTTGGTTTTCTCGGGGATCTCCCGTGTCTCCCACCCCTGCGTTCCGACGCTGCTCAATTCTCACCTCACTTCGCCCTCATCGTTTCTCAAGAACTTGATGTTAGTCCAGATCTCTCAACTCAAATACAACTGCCATTTTTAATATTATTAACCTTGAACGGTAGCCAGGGTCATGACCCACCAATTATTTCCGCAAGCCAGCGACCTTATGTGTTTTATAGGCACAGGGTTTACAAATTTGAAAAACTGTGTTTACCAGCCGATTTAAGTGTTCTTATTTATTCGACAGCATGTTTACATGTATAACAAACAAGATATAGACATGCTATATATGTTTATTGATTATACATAATATATTTTTCACTGCAAGTATTTAGTATCCATGGAACTAATTTGTTTTCATTTAGAAGTGTGCCAACATGCAAAACAAATGCGATGAGAACATTATGTCAACAATGGCTATTGAATTATAATTTAAATTAATTTGGTCTGGTTTTGTACAGCGAAACAATGGACAGACTAACTAACTGATATACTCTGCCACATACAGCTGCATAATGCACTTCAAACGTGTTGAATGGTGTGACTAGTTGGCTACAGAACGATAAAAGGTCGCAAAGGGAAAGAAACTACTGGGGAAACGAGACAAACCATTGTTTCATTGCATTGTAAAAATAAATAATAACCTGATATTCCATACGTTCTTGTACAAAGTCGTGTAATCTAGTGATTTAGAGAATCGAAAGCTTTATAAACCGATCAAGATTAGGCCGCCCACAAAACCTGACCGACAGGGCAACACAGCAAGTGGATTTATTCACTTTGAATTTATGTACTAAGTAATTAAAACACTCATATATCGCAAATTATTAATGCAATTTCAATGACCAATAACTTCTTGGATTCCCCTTACAATTCTCTACGAAATGAGATATAAATGGATACGATTTAGTGAGTAGTTGTCTAAGCATTTAACCAACATTCTCAATAATGTTGTAAAACAAAGCTAATTTCACAAACACATTACATAGACACTGGAAACACATTTCAATAGAAAGAGATCCTCCGAAAGTAGAGTAATATGCAATCCTAATTGCACCTACTGACAAAATGGAGACAAGAGAAAACAAAAATGAAATTATGGATGTCTGGTGGGGAAACCTCTATGATAATGATCAAGAATGATCAAAAAAGATGCAAAATTTAAGTCTTCTGTATTATCCACGAATATGCAAGAACTGTTTGGAAAACACGTTACACCCAGAATAATTAAACTAGTAACAAAGAGCACTGAGAAACTGGGTTTAGGAACCTAGTAGTGTAGCCGAATATTGAATGTTTTACTTATGACGGTAATGTATCTACATGTTTGTATGATATACATTTATATCTGTAAAGTGCAATTATAATTGTTTGTTCCTAGAGTATATAAAATATTCCCCACACAAATTTGACTTTCAGTGGCATAAAAGTGAAACTGAAATTGAACAGGAGATGTGGCCTTGATTACTTCTTATTGTCAAGCCTTCACTTTGAGCCCAGTTCTAAACTCTAAATTGGGATCAATAGTAAACTACTGATTCGCAGTGAAATTCAACTGATCGAATCAGTACAAATGGCTTCATTTGAAATCAGTGGAAAACCACTGATTGTTTCAGCGAAAAACATTCACACATTGAAGTAGTGCCGTGAAACAATTTCAACGAGTGAATAAGTGACGGCCGAATGCAGTGGCGAATTAAATATTGATTTTATTGAATTTAGCCAAAAAAAAGTACGTGAAATAAACATACTCACGATAGTTTAGTATTCGTATTGCGCGATTTACTGTAATTTAAACAGTAAAAACAATATCGTAGGTGGCCGGGATTGAACACATACACCATTTCCCTTTCGCTTTTAGGCTGTCACCTTACCATCTGTGTTACCAGGTTAAGTTAAAAATGAGAGTGAAATATATGTCTTATACTTCTTATCGAAATCATGAAGATTTAAATTGAATGCCCTTACTTTTCGTAAGTGGTTTTATTGGTACTGTTAGTAGTGTTAAAACAAATACTATGTATGAGTGCACACTCTTCACCACATTACATGCAGTTTAAACCTTCAAACAGAGTGCTGTGGTGATTACATGTACACGAAATGACAGACCTAAAAACGCAATGAAATGTTGAATGTCCATATTACCCCGTAAAAAGGTGTGTTGAAAGAAGAAACACATTTTAGACAGTATTTTGTATTGGGTTTAGTAGTATATACATTGTTATCTCATTGGATACACATTGTTAAACGGGCATTTTTACACTATATTTGACAGCCATTTTTACACGCTGTTTAACTGATCCATCAGTCAAAAAACAAACCACTAAAACTAAAAAAATTGTTTTAAAAATGACTGATGAATTAGTGGAAAACATCACTGAATCAATACGTGACATAAATCTGTGATGTTTTCACTGACTCATTAGTTAAATTTACTGAAGCGACTGTTCTGTTAAATTGGCCAGATACTGCTGACTGATTGTAACAGTGACATTCTCCCTGATTCAGATTTAGAGTGTATTGCAGCAATTTGGTGGTATAGGCTATTCACGGTAAAATGAACACTTCTGAATGCTGTACTTTAGATCTACTTGTATGCACTTTGTGTATTCTTCCGCCTTATGTAATATTGACATTGTCATGGGTCTCATCACTTTATTCATGCGTCGGTCAAGCGAAACACTGAAATTATTAGAAAAGTTAATATTTTACCAATATGCTCATTTTTAAACTTCGATAAATTAAAAAAAAAAAAAAAAAAAAAAAAAAAGCAAAAGAAATAATATAAATTATCATAAATGGTTACCTAACACTTTTTATTCAATGTTAAGATATGGAATTACTCCCCAGCAAATGCAGAAAATACGGGCCAGACTCGGGCCGGTAAAAACTAGCCAGCAAACTCCGGCCAGCCAATACCGGCCCGGTGCTTTATGCCGGAAGCAGAGCAATGCAAATATGGACTGGCGACTGAATGTTCTCCGACACTGTCAAAAATACACTTTTATGCTACCGACAAGATTCAAAATGTATTCTGACACAAAATACATGAAAAGTACTTCCCAGAATCGGGCCAGTAAAAGCTAATCAACAAACTCCAGCCAGCCGATACTGGCCTGCTGTCTTATGTCGGACGCAGCCTGATGGAAATATGAACTGGTGGCTAAATGTTGGCTAGCAGTGACGGGCCTGCAAACGCTGGATGTCGTTACGATACTGGGCCTGCAAACGCTGGATGTCGTTACGATACTGGGCCTGCGACGGCTGGATGACACAACGATGCCCGGCTTGCGATGGCTGGGTGTTGTTATGATGCCAGGCCTGCCACGGCAGAATGTTACTATGATGCCGGGCCTGCGATGGCTGGATGTCGCTAGGACGGCGAGCCTGCGATGGTTGGATGTTGTTACAATGCCAGCCCTGCAACAGCTGGATGTTGCTTCAATGCCGGGCCTGTGACGGCTGGATGTCGTTGCGATGCTGGGCCTGCGAGAGCTGGATGTCGCTAGAATGGCGAGCCTGTGATGGCTGGATGTTGTTACAATGCTGGGTCTACAACAGCTGGATGTTGCTACGATCCATGCCTACAACGGATTGGTGTCCTTACGGTGCTGGGCCTGTGATAGCTGGATGTCACTAGGATGGCCAGCCTGCGATGGCGGGATGTTGAAATGATGCCAGGCCTGCAACAGATGGATGTCATTACAATGCAGGGACTGAAACAGCTGGATGTTGTTACAATGCCGGGCCAACAACAGCTGGAAGTCGCTACGACGCTGGGCCAGCGATGACTGGATGTTGCTACGATGCCAGGCCTGCGACGGCTGGGTGTCGTTACGATTCCGGTCTGCGATGCCTTGGTGTCGTTATGATGGCAGGCCTGCGATGGCTGGATGTCATTACAATGCCGGGCCTGCAATAGCTGGATGTTTCTACGATGCCGGGTCTGCAACAGCTGGATGTAATTACAATGCTGTGTCTGCGACGGATGGACGTCGTTACAATGCTGGGCCTGCGATGGCTCGATGTTGTTACGATGCCGGTCCGAGAACAGCTGGATGTCGCTACGATGCCGGGTCTGGAACAGCTGGATGTCGCTACGATGCTGGGCCTGCGATGGCTGGATGTTGCTATGATGCTGTGCTTGCAACAGCTTAATGTCGTTATAATGCTGGGCCTGTGACGGCTGGATGTCGCTAGGAAGGTAGGCCTGTGATGGCTGGACGTTGTAATGATGCCGGGCCTGCAACAGCTGGATGTTGCTACCATGTCGGGTTTGCGATGGCTGGATGTCGTTACAATGACGAGCCTGCGACAGGTGGACTTCGTTACAATGACGAGCCTGCGATGTTTGGACGTTGTAACAATGCCGGGCCTGCAACAGCTGAATGTTACTACGATGCCGGGCCTGCGATGGCTGGATGTTGTTACGATTCCGGGTCTGCGATACCTTGGTGTCATGATGTCGGGTTTTTGCGACGGCTGGATGTCATTACGATGCCAGGCCTGCAATAGATGGTTGTTTCTACAATGCCGGGCCTGCAACAGCTGGATGTAATTACACTGCTGGGTCTGCAATGGTCGGATGTCGTTACAATGCCGGGCCTGCGATGGCTCAATGTTGCTATGATGCCAGGCCTGCAACAGCTGGGTGTTGTTATGATGCCGGGCCTGCAATAGTTGGATGTTGTTACGATGCCAGGCCTGCAACACCTGGATGTCGCTACGATGCCGGGCCTGTAATGTCTGGATGTTGTTACGAGGCCGGTCCTGCAACAGCTGGATGTCGTTACAATGCTGGGCCTCGGACGGCAGGATGTCGCTAGGATGGCGAGCCTGCGATAGATGGATGTTGTATCGATGCCGGGCCCACAACAGCTGGATGTCGTTACAATGCTGGGCCTGCGATGGCTGGATGTTGTAACGACACTGGGCCTGCAACAGCTGGATGTCGTTAAAATGCCGGGCTTGCAACAGCTGGATGTTATTACGATGCTTGGCCAGTAACAGCTGGATCTCGTTACAATGCTGGGCCAGCAACACCTGGATGTCGTTATGATGCTTGGCCAGCAACAGCTGGATGTCACTACGATGCTGGGCCTGCGATGGCTGGATGTCGCTAGGATGGCGGGCCTGCGATGGCTGGATGTTGATACGATGCCGGGCCTGCAACAGCTGGATGTTGCTACAATGCCAGGCCTGCAAAGGCTGGGTGTCATTACGATGCTGGGCCTGTGATGACTTAATGACGCTACAATGGCGAGCCTGCGATGGCTGGATGTTGTTACAATGCCAGCCCTGCATCAGGTGGATGTTGCTACGATGCCGGGCCTGCAACGGCTGGGTGTTGTTACGATGCTGGGCCTACGATGGCTGGATGTCGCTCATATGGTGAGCCTGCGAGCACTAGATGTTACGATGTCAGGCCTGAAACAGCTGGATGTTGTTACAATGTCAGGACTGCAACAGCTGGATGTTGTTATGATGCCAGGCCTGCAACAGATGGATGTCGTTACAATCCTGGGCCTGTGACAGCTGGATGTTGCTAAGATGGCGAGCCTATGATGACTGGATGTTGTAATGATGCCGGGCCTGCAACATCTGGATGTTGCTACAATGCGAGGCCTGCGACGGGTGGGTGTCATTACGATTCCGGGTCTACGATGCCTTGGTGTCATCATGATGCCAGGTCTGCGACAGCTGGATGTCATTACAATGCAGGGCCTGCAACAGCTGTATGTAATTACGATGCTGGGTCTGCGATGGATGGACATAGTTACAATTCTGGGCCTGCAACAGCTGAGTGTCGTTACGATGCGGGGCTTGCAAGAGCTGGATGTAGCTATGATGCCGGGCCTGCGACGGCTGGGAGTTGCTACGATGCTGGGCCTGCAACAGCTAGATGTTGCTACGATGCCGGGACTGTGGCGTCTGTGTGTCGTTTCGATGCCCGGCCTGCAACGGCTGGATGATGTTACGATACCGTGCCTGCGATGGCTGGATGTCATTACGATGCCAGGCCTGCAGTGGCATGATGTCCACAAATAAGCAGTATAACATAAACTTAAATTTTGGATTAAAAATTTTAATAATAGTATTTTCCTCTCTCTCTCTCTCTCTCTCTCTCTCTATATATATATATATATATATATATATATAAATTTCATTGACTTGTCAACACATTAAATGATAAGTAAATCTTTTGCTTACTGAGTGCAGGATTCGAATCTAAGACCCTCTAGTCGAGAATGCTAACTTATACACCATGAGATTAGTTGCCAATATTAGCCAGTAATTAAAAATATATCATGACACAATTTACTATAAAGTAATGTATAAATTTCATGACAATATATCAAACAACACAGATTATTTAGAAACTATTTGTTCAGAGGCTTATTAACAAAATATTTTTTTTTAGTTTTTAATGTCAGATGGTCGTACAAATGAAAAATTTTCAAAGCCAACAAATAGCATGGGCTACCACGTGACACATATAATCATGAAAAAAACATGCTATTGGTTGACATGCTGTCTCAAAAAAGACATAACGCCATTAACAGCTAGCTAACATCTTGCCTATTCAAAACACTTTCCAAAAGTTTGTCTGCAAATAGACATAATATTTGTATCTTTATTGTGATAAACCGCCTTGTCTCGAAAACGGTACCGGGCCGGGATAAATAAGATAATGGCCAGCTTACCAAAAAAACAAAGATGCTTTATGGGAATCGACCCAGCAACATTTTTAAGATGTTTGCAACATGTTTGCTCTGCGATATCATGCCGACATATTTTCGATGATATCCATCTGTTATCCTAAAAAATACAGCTGACCATTGTCTTATCTCTAACAGTTTGCAATCTGTCTCAAAAAAACATCACGCCGTTGTCAGATTGCTATCTTCTGGCATTGAAACGACTGTTGCAGACAGTACAGGTATCGGGCCAAAAATTTGCGAAACTTTACCAACAGGTTGTGTTTGCTGGGTGACTATCCATCATTACCAACCTTAATAGGCACAAGTCACTCAGGGCACATATGCAGGTAGAGCAGTGACTTTTTCTAAGGTTGATTTCAAAAGTGCTCACTTTATCGTGAACTACATTTAAAATTAATTGAGCCCCAAAGAACATCAGTATGGCTTCAATATCAGTTAAATATGCCCAGGCAGTGCGTCAATGTAGTGAATCTGCCGTTTGCCACTGCCAACCGCTGCAGCAGACGTGGCTATGAAGTGCTAGTAGTGCAACGTTGCCGCGTTGACAGATAGCCTGGTGGTTGTATGGTTGGTGGGGTTGGGGGGGGGGGGGGGGCTAGAATGTTGAACATGCCCTCTTTTTTTGTTGCTTTAGTACTCAAGTGTCACGTCTCCTACGAATGTTTCTGCCATACAATTATTTTCATCTCAAATAGGAGTGCAAAAAAATAAAATAAAATAATTACCTTTTGCTGTGAGTAATTACGGTCTCCATTTAATCCTGCGCTTTAAATTTTAACAACCATAATCACACAGTGCCGGAAGAACAGAAAGTTGTCAAATTATAGATTACATATAAACATGGTGACTATCTTTTGTGGTGTGAGTAAATTCAGTGCCTTCAAAAATAGTATATATTAATTTCATCCAATAGCCAACTTGTAAAGTATGGCATTGGAATAATAAAAGTAACAGTTAGTGAAATTTTGACACAACGAAACTAAACGTTGTTTAGAATCAATCGAATACAATGTAAGTTTAACTTGTGGACAAGTGAAGCATGAAAAGTAAAACTGATATGGTATTATTTTAGAAAAACAGAGCTACCTGTAAAACTACACCCGCCATCCACAATATCTACAACAGTTCTCGTATGCCAGTATTCAAACCGTGTTCACGTGTGCTCCAGATTCAGATGCAATGCCGTGGGACTGGCTGGTGCACATGCCACTAAACCACCCCATCCCTATCTTGAACAACCACAGAAAGAGCAGATAATAATAAAATATATTTCGATTTGGAAAATTACCTTAAATAAACTGATTTATTTAATTTCTGAATCTTTATATAGTTGGAAAATATTTTTCATGTTAACCACTAAAATAAAAATGCAATTAGTATTGTAAACCCATTTTGTTCCAGATCAAAAATATTGTAAAATTAAACTTTAAAATCTTAACCTTAAATCTGAATGCTTTGTTAGAAAGGGAAATTAATTAGAGAAACTTAATTTTATTTGCAATTGTTACTTTCAACATACATTTTTCAATAGGCCTACGGCAAATTTAAGCACCAGCAATAAGAACACATTATATTCTGCAGTTTTATGTTAACAACACTAGTAGCCCAAAGTAATGATAACTATTATTTTTATAGACCATGACATGACACATGTAAAACTGAGGGCTACATTTAACATCTGACAAGCAGTAGCACAAACTGTCAATACAATATATTTGTCACCATTAAAATGCTCACTATTTTAGATACTGTAAACAAAGTGTTTGGGATAAACGTACATGAAGTAAACGTGCATATTGAGTAATTGACAATTAAAAATTAATGCCGGCGACATACCGAGAAACACTGCCACAAACTTTTACTGCATATACACTTCCTAAATAAGCTTTCATATGTATTTCGTTCCAAAGCGATAGCTGCTTACCAAATGTAGGTTAAAAGCTAACTATTCACCTATAGCTCAACTTACAGTTATATGCAACTCTACTTATCCTTTATATTCGTTATTTTTCTATACCATCTGAAACAAAATTAATTTCTCTAACCCTAGTCATGGATGAATCTCACCATTTACAATTTCCAGCAATATACTATATATTCGTAGTCAAAATTACGCATTATGGGATGTAATATTTAATCCTGTAATTTCTTGTCTTGTTCTATACCTCCCACAGATAGGTCTGCATTCAAGAATACAATGAAATTGTAGCATTTTCTGCCTGCGGTTCGAAAGTAACCCTGTATCTGGAAGTCAGCCTAACAGATTTTTTTCTTGCTCAATTTCAGTTTCCGTTTATTTTGCTACTGCAAGGCAAATGTTATCATCCCATTCACTAGTGACAAATTAGAAAATTTATTCCCCGATTTTTTTAAACACTATATTTCCCAAAGTCTGTCGTCTCCTACAATCCCACACGTACTTGCTGCTGCTAAATTTGTCTGGAATAAAAGCGACTGTCGTAGAGGGTAGGTTTTTTTCGTTTGATTACATTCCTGAAAATTGACGCTGTTAGCCTGTACAACTGCGATGTTGTACAGAATTCATTGCCTACAGGTTCATTCTATAACTGAGCATGATGGCATTGAGGAATTACTTGGCCTTGAAGATGTGCAATATTTTCCCTACATATAGTTTTCATTCATTTCATAGTTGTCGCGATCAAATGGGGTACACTGTCATGCATAGTTTGAACCTAGTTGTTGTTATATATACATGTCGTCTTTTAGTTATGAATATATAATTTCGATTAATATGTCATATCACTGAATCAGCTGAAATGTATGAGAATCATGAGCTTCATTACCAATTTCTACAAAATGCCAAATCGCAACACAGATATCAGTACAGAAGAAGAATTAAAATAATATATAGAACATTTGTTTTATCCATTTGAAGAAAATAAAAATACAATCTACATTGATGTACATTGTAGTACGGTTTAGTTTACTCCAAATTAACCTACTCTGATCAAAAACTCGGTACTGCTTTTCATTTTCGTATATAGGAACTTAGTGCACTTATGCATCATTATACAAATATATAAATATATTTTTTAGAGAAAAACTTCTAAACCAAATAATTATTTTTCAAATATTTAAACTAAAGACAAATACATGACACTATCTACAAAAGATTCAAAACTAAACCAGAATTAACATTAGAATGCCAGAAAACAGTTTATTATCTTCATTTACTCTGTCAAGCTTAAAACTCTAGATGGAGTACTGTGTGAATGTCCTCATGAACGCATCGGCACGCTTGCATAGCTTATAACAGTAATACTGGATTTCCATACAAAATATTCTGCTTCCTGATGACATTTATTCATCTTCTGCTTCTGCCTTCATCTGCAAGATGCTTCTCCCCGTTATGCATTGTTTGTCAACATTATGTAAAAGAACTTGCCGCGAATATCATGTTATGCATTGGAATAAAATAATACTGTGTACAATGCATATAAAATGTCAGAAAAGTAAATATTATTACCGAAACTTAAAATACCAATCTTAAGTTACATAATATTTTTAATAAAATGTGAATACAGTTATCTGTATTGTCCGTCGTGCTTGGTGAAATTATTTACTTGTAATAATAATGTTCTTAAAAGAATGGGCAAATTGACCACATGTTTATACAGCATTGAACAATGCTTAGGCTACAATTTTTTAAAGAATGTGGCAACATACATATAGGTACACTTTTAATTCCTCTTAGTGGAAGACCACTGATTCGCAGTAAAATTAAACTGCTCGAATCAGTGAAAGTACATCCACTTAGAATTGGTGGAAAAACACTTATTGTTTCAGTTAAACAATTTCACTGATTGAATACATTAAAATATAATTTATATTGAATTCAAGGACGTCATTGAGAAAAATAAACATATTTCCAACATTCGCTGTTTATATTTTGGAATTTTACTTAATTTCGATTCCGAAATAACAGATATGGTGGGGATATCCGGGATTAGAACATAAAGCATTCAGCTTATGGACCATTATCTTACTAACAGTGCTACCAAGTGAACGTTTACGTCAGGAGGGAAAATATACTACATATTATAACTATTTTTAGAAAATATGTAGCTTTGAATTATATAGCAGTTCTTTTTGATTTAGTATCATTGGTAAAATTAGGATTGTTAAACCCCTAAAGTGTATATACAGTGACGATCACAAATATTCATACATCCTGTTTCTTTCACAATGTCTGTACAACAAGTAATTATGATGACACACACGTATGCATCCAGGTGTATTTTATATTCCATTTCATCAAATTCAACAAATAAAAAGCATTCCTTTTAAAAGAAACAAAGCAATATATTACACAAATGTAAATAAATGCACGTTTTTTGAATCAGAAATGTTCATACACCTTCGTACGAAGAACAAATGTTTTCGTACAATATAAACAAAATAAATTCTCCATTTAATATTTAACATGCCCTCACTTTTGCTTCAGAACGCTTATGAAACGTGCTAGCAATGACTTTACTACTGTTTGTTTGACACTGGGAGGGATATTGTTCCATTCATTAAGGTTTTCCTCCTTCAAGTTCGCCGCGTGCTTGAAATATGATGTTTTCGTAGCTTTATGTTTTAGTATGCCCAAACATGTTCTAATGAATTGAAATTTGAGGGTTGGGGTGCAGTTTATTACACAAGGACAATTATACAGCAGCCATGTTCGTGTTGCACAGGATTAATGCTTATTACCATTATCCTAGTAAAATTTGCATTACTGCATCAAGTTGTATGGCATTATGTCGCAAATTATGTTTAAACAGGTCAATATATAAATGCTAGTTCACCTATGCCACATGCACTCATGCACCCTCACACCATAACTGAACCCACACTATGCTTGATGGTAAGACGAGAATGTTGGGGATGTATCTCTTTATTGGATTTTCTCCACACTTTTGGCAGACTGTCATGACCGAAAACTTTGAATTTACTCTCATCTGGAAATATTACATCAATACCAGTAATCGTTCTGTAAATATACCTTTGTGAAATTAAGTCTCTTCATATAATTACATTTGCTTACATACAATTACTTCTGTGATATTCTTGCATTAAGCATTATAGTCACTATTGCTGAGCACGCTTCTCATTGTCATTGGCAACAGTGGCTTTGAAGTATTTAGTAGGTCTCTTGCAATAGTGCATGGACTTGTAAAAGATCTCTGATGAATTTGTTTCATAATATAAATTTCTTCTCTATGCGAAAGTACGTTTGGTCTTTGACTCCTCGGTTTGTCTCGGCATGTTTGTACTTTTATATAATTTTACGATACATTGTACAGTCATCTAGATGGGAAGTGCTAAGTACTACGGGAGTCATTAGAGCGTATGAAAATATTTGTTACTTGTAATAGTTTGTATGAATTCTTTGGGGTTTAATAACGTTCATTATTGTAAAACGTTATTTTATGTTTTTGTATGTACGAACTTTACGTGTTTCTCAAACCTACAGGTTACTGGCCTGATACACTTTGTTTTATTCACTTTGATTTTTGTTTGTAAATCTTTCCTGCAAAATGTCTGAAGTGTGTATACAGAACAGCGTGGTTTTTGTAAATAATTAATCGGCACTGTATGTCATTTCTACCTCCCACTTCACACACACAGGGATAGAATGCATTCAGTTTAATTGCACAAACCCCCTTGCCAAGAGCTTTTGTTTTGTAAGTTGGAATGTTTCTGTCAAAACCATGGTTGCCTGCATTTAATAGGCCATTCATGGTAAATTGAGCGCTTTTGAAAGCCATTTTATCTGGAATAATAGTCAATAAAAAGACTTTAACTTCAGAGTGTGGTAGAATATACACACTGTGTTTATTACGTATATGGCCATATTTATTTAAAAAGGTAGTTATAGGTTAGAAATGGTTGAAAGAAAAATGTAACTAATGCCTCAAAAGAGCTCACTTTACTGTGAACAGTCTTTAGCAGATAAGTATGTAAGTTGGCATGCATGCTAGAAATAAACAATATGTGAACTGATTTCCCGCTTTCTTTATGATGCAAAATCGAGTCACTTTACTTTCAATGTATTTTTGCTGTGGTTATTACAGATATTTGCTTAATATCTTGTCTGCGTGGTCACGGGCAATTAAAAAGCATTGCCACTCGCCACACGCCTCATAGCATGAAGTAATAGGCTGTCGTAAGTTCTAGACGTTGAATCAAACGGATCTGTACACCTGGCAGCCCTGCGAGTTTCTCGCTCTCTGTGTACTCTTCCCTTTCTATCTTCGCGTACGCTAACTAACCATGTTTATGGCATCAGTTCAGGTGCAATGACATTCAGAGTTTACAATGTTTAGTATTTAGAGCATCAAATTAGAAGTGTGCTTTCACCATCTTTCTTAATCTGCATTGTTAGTAGTACATTGCTATAAAATTGTCCCATTGAATTAATAGTCTGTTTTTGTCTCTATCTAGGATAACTGATATCTTAAAAACATAAATTTTATTTGTTACATTTAAAAAATGAAATATCCAATTCATTACCATTATTTTTGTTGTACAAACCTACCAGAGTTGTTGGATTCAAATTGTTATTTCAAACAAATATCAAAATAACAGGATCACTATTTCCTTATGTCAAAACTAAATGAATAAACAAATGTAAGAATAAGCTTGTGTTGTTATAGTCAATAAAAGTAGATGCTATTCATGAATGCCTCGGGGTAATGGACTGCATTCAACCATTTTCAACACTGTGTCTAATTTGTACATTTCTACCCCTTCGAAAAACTTAAGCAAACCATTATATTGTTATATAGTTAATGTTGCTCAACCCTCGTAATATCGTCTTCTATGGCGATTTCCAAATATTTGTTGATTAACTCCCAAAGTATAGAATATAGTTTGTGTAAACTGATTTGTGTTGTCTGGACATTTATAGTTGTAAAGCTGCTGGAATATTTTAAAGCTGCTGGAATATTTTCGAATGTGAATAAAAGCTCAGGTTTGTTGGGAAACAAAACATAAAGAAATGACCTCGCCATTGTTTAACAAGTTATTTTAGCAGTTATCAAGATGATTCGCAAGTTTATATTTCTGATAGTTCTGTATCCGAGAAATCAATTAAATGGCATTGGTTTCATATCCCAATTCACTCTTCATAGAAAATGACGTGTGAGATTATTAACAGCGGCATAAAGTGTAATAACACATTATGTACTTACAGAGAACCTCATAAGAAAACAAAACATAGCGTGATATATTTCACTGACTATTTAATTTTCAAACCTGTTTGGATTTAATAAATGTTTGTTGAGAATGTAAGGAACATAATTTTTTTTGTCAGTACTTTATCGTTTCATAAGTTCACAAAACATCATCGAGAACACATTAGAACCTTCTTCATTTTCTTAGGTATTTTAATTTGGACAAAATCTGAAATGGGTTTTAGGTATTTATATAACCAACTGTTTAAAGCAAAGATCATGGCTATATCTTATCGAGTTACTGAGCTATTGATGAGTTTTCCAAAACACATTTTACTTCATTTTGTCCCCTAAGGTAATGACTTTCAAAAGATAACCTACAATGAATTTTTAGGCATTTGTATAGGTAGCCTGTTCAAACATACAGAATAACAATATATTACCGCATTAATGTGCGATTATGAAGACGTCGATAGCATATTTTAACCCTTTTCATCCTCTTACTAGTTAAATTTTAAAATATTTTTATATTTATAGTTTAAAGTTAAGAGCATAGTGATATCTCATTAGGTTAATAAGATATTGAGGAATCCTCGAACATATATTTCACCGCTTTTCACCCTCTTAGTTGTTGGATTTCACATAATCCTGAAATCAGTTTTGTAGTATATGTATAGGGTTAATTTTGAAGCTAAAAACACAGTCATACCTCGTCGGATTAATCAACTATTGAGAAGTCCTCAAAAACATGCTTTACCTCTTTTCAACCTCTTAGGGGTTAAATTTTGAAAAATCCTTTCTCAGTTGGTGCCTGCATCCAGAAGGAAAGCCAACACTAGATTTTATAAATTTGCATCTAGCCGTTTTGTCTGTATATTGATGAATGAGTCAGTCAGTTGGTAACTTCATTATGTACACAAATATTTTAATTCAAGAATTGAAAATAAATTTATTGTTATCGTTTTAGTTCGACAGTACAGTATATTGTTCCATCCAATGTTCACATTTTGCAAAACAGAACATCAATTATCCAAATACATCTACATCAACGAAGTGTCAATATCAGGCAGCAGCCTCAAATCCTACATGATGATATTGTGAAAAATGGAAGTTTAACTGTCTTATTACACATACAATAAAGAAATTTGTTCTGAGAGTTTCATGAAGTCCATGGACGGAGGGACATCATAAAAATGTATCATGAACAGAATTTTGCTTTTACCTTCATTTCCGGTCCGAATATACGTACATGCTGTATCTCATCCTAACATGTGCGACCAGTGTGAGTCCTGTCATGTAATGTAGTTTTCCATTACACAAAATATGATAAATATTTAATTTACCTGTTTAATTTTATTTGTTTTGACAATTTTAATACAGGAATCACAAACGTGGCTTTAAGTTACTAATTATAGATTACTGATAATCTGTCATTTTGGTTCTGTAGCCGGCATATCTACTGGCTTTTGTAACCTTGGATTTGTTACATTTTCACCTTGAAAATTCTACAGGAAACACTAAAGAAACAGACAATTCTATGTTCGTTTCAAAGCGTATCAATAAAAATACCAAAAAAAAAGCTTTCCCTTGCTTTACAATTACGGTTCAATAGACATAATCTTGGAATTAGTTGTTTACTGCGCAGTCAATGAAAAATTCAACAAATCCAGAACCCTGCGTGGCAAAAGCTTAACTGATGATTAGTTATTTGTATATCATACACATATTCATTAAAATGTATGTAACTGTGATCTCCAAATATCGTCTTTGTGATTCGAAGACGTAATTTTTAAGACTTGAGAAGAATTTGCTTGCTGCATGTTAACCTAATTGCCATCTTGCGGAAGTGGTAACTGTGAGTAAACTTGTAGCTCTGAGAAATGCAGCGAACTGTAATATCTATTTTATACACAGTACATATTCGAAACTGCAATATCAACTATTAATCACTGTGTTTAGGTCTGAGAGACGGTAGCGAACAGCAAACATCACTGTACTCCACGCCATCAAAACTGCAGTGTAACACTTAGATCTGCGAGGGCCTACGTAGACAGGCAGGCTGCTACAACAGCTGGCTAACTTGGCCTCCGCCATCCAACTACTGTGCATGCACTGGCACCTGCCTTGAGCTCTGCACACATCTCTGCGTGTACCACCCGTAATCATGACAGCACATACTGTATGCTTCTTTACGTAGGGTGTATAATTTACGTTAGGGAATCGCATTCCTGAATTCGTACACTCCACACAAAACTAAACAATAACAAAGTGTTACGTGTGAATTCATTGTGAATATAGCATAAATACGATTTGAACATGATTACATAATATACTGTCCCCGTGCCAGAGATCAGTAAATATTTGTCGTATGTATTGCCAAGCAAGAAGATTACTTATTACCGCATGTTTTAGAGAGGGCAACAAAAGTAACACAACATTTTGGAGAGAGATTCCAGTAGAGATTTTTATGTGTGGCATTACCTAAATTATCTCTCAAGTGGAGGCAAACTTTTGCGTTAAGAGTATGAAGTCAAACTGAACATTTTAGTTTAAACGGTATCTCAATGCATTGCTGAACCAACAGAATGTTAATACATATCATTAAGCTACATTCTTTAGGGAAAAACGAAAATAATGACACCCACAAAGAATTCTGTGAAACCAAACCATGCGAGGAAACCTAACAGGGTACGCCACTAGTTGTACGAAACACTTTCTGAATCCATCTAAACATTATCAAAAAAAATTTATACTCAGTTTATAATATTCAAACCATTTATTTATTTTTTCTTACGAGAAATTTATTTTCTGTCATAAACAATATATTTCAAAAATAGTGTGGCACTGCTGCATTTAACGGTTGTTTAATAATTCTAAATAAAGGATTTTTCCACCATATTTCCTTGATTAACTACAAACATTTAATTCAATTTAACTTTAAGCTACTTTTCTTGGGAAAATGGGCTTATGTAATCATGCAAATGTATGTCTCATAATAACATACGAACCCGTGAAACATATTTCACCAAATTCAGTACACATATAACTTAGTAAAGACATCCAATTTTACAATGTTCTGCCAAGTCGTTTGCTTATTTTTAAAACGGTTGCTATTTTAATACAATAGGGCGCTACTTCATATCTGGAGAATTATTTTACTACGTAACACCAAATCTTGTATTTTCACAGTTAATCATGTACGTCTTTAATCTAGGAAAGTATGTTCTTATTGGTTCGCCATTGTAGAAGGTAGCACATCATGAAAACAATACACTATTACATATCTCGGAAATTACACAATAGGATTCCTGCCACAATTTGCAGGTAACTAGCACCTTTAAGGCCTATAGTAGACTATGGTACTTAATACATTTAAGATTAATGGGGAACTTACTAGATTTTCAAAACGGTGCCAAATATTTCTTTTTAAACTCTCTCTCTCTCTCTCTCTCTCTCTCTCTCTCTCTCTCTCTCTCTCTATATATATATATATATATATATATATATATATATATATATATATATATATATATATATATATATATATATATATATATATATATAATGTGTGTGTGTATGTGTGTGTGTTTTTATATCCTCATACATACATATAATCTAATTCTATTAAATTTGATATGAAGAACGTATCGCCTAAAAACATTAAATATGCCAAGAAATAACCAATTTCATTCACCACTTTGTAATATAGCGCAACACTACAAAATAAAATTATTGTATCGTAACACGGAAAACAATCTACACATTCCTACCAAATAAAACAAACAAGAAGTACGCTGATATGAATTAATTGGGTCAGGCAATTATTTTTAAATTGGTGGCAATATAGACATTTCGATATACTGTGTCTATTTAATGACGAGACCAATTTTAACCAAACTCTGTATACTGTATCTAATACTATGTATGCCATATTGACATATGTGATTTAAATGTGTAAGAAACTTGTTTTCGACATGGTGACTATATAAATATTTTAGGTTCATTTGGTATACAGTGTACCATACTGTTTGACCAATTTCAACCAAACTTGGTGTGTTGAACGTATCACCTACAGGTATTAAACATGCTGGTACATTGTCTCTTTTTTCCGCCATATTGTAAGGTAGCATTACACGACAATATATTGTGTCAAATGTCGGGAAACAATAAACCTATTAGAACCTAATTTGGCAAACAAGATTCACCACGGTGATCAAATAAACATATATGTTTTACGTGGGTCGGTCACTTATTTTTAAAATGGCGACCATACAAACATTTTAAACTACTTAATTATAACCACGGAACTGTGTTACTAAGGAACGAAAAAACAAAGAAAGGGGAGTAGGGGGGAAAGGGGGGCCTTATACAATTTTGAAATATTGCACATGTACTAGTGATTGTTATTGGAAATTCGTAAATTTGATCGAAATAACACAGCACATTGAAAATAAACGTTTGAATGAAATGAGGCTTTATCAGAGCTTTAAGCAAAACATGTTATACATTACAAAATGTCTGGAAGAATTACTTTCTGGGCCCATATTGGTAGGTTAAATGTTGTTTAACATAAAGTAATACAGGAATTATCAAAGTCCCAGCTTAACTTTCTTTTTATCGTTGATAAAGTGGGTACTTATATGCGCAAATATATGTCTCTTAGAGTTTAATTGTGTGCATATTCACAGCCATTAAAATATTGACACAATGAATCAAAACATATCATTGTAGAACATTTTATTCTCTACACAATTTCCCATGCAGAAAAATATATTGTAGCTGTTTGTTAAAAACTGAAATAATTTCTTTAATCGGCAACCCTTTTGCAATCAGAGACATTGTACAACTAAGATGCCTGAGGGGATCTTACTTGTTTTCTGACAGCTTTGACAAGTTAAGTGCTAGATTTCAAAATTTTATAAGCTAGTTCACTTTATTGTCTTAAATGTGTATATTTTCTTCGCTTTATACGATAACTTTAACAAAACACGGCCCTCTAGGAAATTGAAGAACGGTAGTGAAGGAACTGGCTATGGCCTTCTACGATACTGTAGCCCAAGCATAATGATGTGAGTTGCAGCGTTTGTTTCGCTGCTGCATGCATCTCTGACCTGAAACGTCACCTCCTCGCTCGCTTAACACAACAGCAGAAATCGGTATATTTGCTTATTATGGCTTTATTTGGCAATCTGCAATTAAAACATTTTACATACAATGGCATAACAACATTTGACTTGGATGAAAGTAGGGCCTCTGCTTCTACATGGCGATATTCAAGGAAGCAAGATTATTTGCCTTTCTTGCTGACTTAACGAAGCACTAAAATACAAGTAAAATAACATTAATGTGGAGCTTCACGTTTCGCTTGTTGCTTTTACAAAAGAAAAGGAAAAGCTATTCCTCTGGGAATACCAGCTCGTCAAGAAAAGGGATGTGCATTTTTATAATATTTAATCGCTTATAGGAGCTGTTGTGTTGTAACTGTCATACTACTCGCCTCGCCCCATGACAAACCAGGGTCAAATCTGTATTTTCATGTGTAGGAAACATGGCTGGTGTTTCTGCTGGCCGGTGGGTAATGTCGGGATACTCCCGATACTCAGTTTTCTGTCGCTGCTCCATCTCTACCTCTCTTCACTACCATCAGCGCTGAAGACCTTAGTTGTTAAGCGCTGCTTACGTCTCTCTCATGTCACTGGTGTGTTAATTTATGACTGTATTACACTTACATGCAGTATTTCGCATATACAGTGTTCATCTCCGTTCTAAATTAATGTTAATTTTGTAGCCATCAAATACCATATGTTAAAGGCCATTCACGGTAAAGTGAG
Source organism: Dryococelus australis (assembly GCA_029891345.1). NCBI lineage: Eukaryota > Metazoa > Arthropoda > Insecta > Phasmatodea > Phasmatidae > Dryococelus > Dryococelus australis. The sequence continues at coordinate 21,917,552 of CM057006.1, read as the reverse complement.
CACTTTTGAAAGCCCTCTCATTTGGAATAATAGTCGATAAATATATTTTATTTTAGTCTTATACATTATTTTGCGAGTGCGGTGAAATATGCTCGCTGTTTTTATTTTTTTCATGGCAATATACGTGAATATATTCGGACTAAACTGAGCTGAAAGAAATATTATTCGTGTTTTGTATGCTTTTTCCTCCAAAACCATGTTCCTTGCAGCAGTTAGCCACGTCCACTCCGCGGCACGCGCCTGTGACTTGGGAGGAGGCAGCCTGCCGAACATACCCGAAGTGGGACTTAGAAATATTTTCAGCTACACGAGATCGCTCATTTTTTGTGACGAGAAGTGAACATACATATTCACTTATTTATTTTTCTATGATAATTTTCTCTTTTATTTTCCCTTTATATGAACAATATAATTAAAAATACACTGCCTTAATTTAACTATAACCATACAACCTACCTAGCAAAACTTTAGTATCATCAGAAGCAGGCGTGCTAATTCCATTTTCATTATGCACAGACTTGTGTGCATCTTCCATTCTAACAGGGCTGACAGCATCTTCCATTCTGACAGGGCTGACAAGTTTCTGAACCACTGGACCTGGACCCTAGAAACAAGGAACAGTAAAATGCAAAAATGAATGCATACACAAAAGCGAATGAAACACAACAAGGGCAGGATGGGTGGGGCTAACTTACAACTGTCTCCATTTTCACAAAGTGGTCATGCTGGTCAGGTGAAATCACCTTTTGCACAAGCAGCTTGTTAATGACCTGCAACAAACAAGACAATATTACATCAAATAAGGACAATTCTAAGTACTGTAGTTCAAGCTGCAAGATACTACTTACATAATTATTTTTGTGGTTGACAGCACTTTCTCCAAAAGGATATCTTTCCTACTGGTATAGGCTGTTCATGTTACAGTGAGAACTTTCGAAACCCTAGATACTTTTTTTTTAAACCAATTTACATCCTTCCACCACTTTTTAATGTAAACACTTCCATGTGAGTAATAAACAAGGTGTATACATTTCACCATACTCAAAACCATAAATCCGAGGCCACAATGAATTTTATTTATTGGTAACTAAGTATGATGAGACAGCCTCAACAAGTGCTCACTTTACAGTGAACAGCCTATAGCTGGCTGTATTAAGTCACTAATGCAACCACTGCAAACATACTTTGCAATCCTGGTTCAGCACTCTGTTAGCATATTCATGAAACTACAGACTGAATGGCTGCAATGCAAGTGGCCACAAATTCAGTTGCTTTGCTATACTATTCCCACTTGATGCGCCACAAGCACTGTCGGATACATATCCAAGCCTTAGCCTCTGGTGATCCCCCTAGTGTACCATAGGACTGAACGCCGCTGCTCACTTCGCCTCAATACTGTTTCTATCCACAAGAATATCAACCCCATGCTGCCTAAGAGGTTCGCAATCCGTATGACGCCGCGCTCCAGTCTGAGTGGGTCGACCCACCCCCTCGCTTGCCTTGCCCTGGCCGGCAGGCACCGGACGCACACGCTTTCCTAACTTGTAGTTCTCAACACAGTAGTAAGAAGCTCTTGCCGCAGAGCCTTCTCCTAGTCTCGAGTGTTGGCTACGGGCCTCCCCATGCCCCGAACTTTGCTTCGCATTTCGTTACCACCCTGCGGCAAATAGCTTGGAAACCTTGGTCCTTCGTCCATCAGATGTTAGTGGGCACGGGTCGGAGATATATGTCTTGTAAACTCTTTCAGATGGAATACGACATATATCTACCAGTTACCTATTTTTGGTCTGATCATTCTCTTTCGCTTTACGCCTTCCTTATTCGCTTTGCCTTCTGTGTGCACATCCACTGAACTACTTCCCGGTGCATGCAGAATCTCCGTGATAGAGAATCAAATCAAGTCCGCACTGAAGAGCGCTCCCACCACTTGTCAATCTTTGGTGTCTAGTGCTGGCTGGTCATGCCGACCTATAGAGCCACTGTCGCAAGGGGAGAGAGAACCTTTCTCTGAGGCTCCTGAGGCTTGAGGAGAACAAACACATTAAGTCACTACAACTCTCAGGCTAAAAGCTGGTCACGCCGCTTATTACTGAGAGCAGTAGGGTCCTTGCATGGGGAACACTGTGAACTCAGAGGGGCAGATAAGGTCTGTAGCTGGTCACGCTGCTCACTCAACTTCTCACCAAGGGGGAAAAGGGAGTCCTCTCTCCAAGTGGCTATCAGTCCGAGCACCGTCCATCGTGAAGCGCACTTTGCAGTGCCGATCGATCGATAGGACACCGGTAGAAGTCTACCCCAAGGCACCGGCCCCAGGAAGAGCAGATTCCTTCCTGGACGGTCCACGCCACTCCACAATTTTAAACCATACCTACAGTTGTGCCTGCACCTAAAGGACACCCACTAAATCCTCTATAATCATAATTCTTTATTCTTCTTTTATTTTTATGCTCTGAAATAAACATAATCGCTGACTGTGCATAGCTGTGTATTCACAGCTATTCCTAAATGCCTCATCACCGGGCAGGCCAGGAAGGGGATAGCATAACCCTCAGTGCCCAAGCTACGCACTCTGGTGAGGCAAAGCCAGATGCCCCCAGGGTGCAACTGCGTCGGCCCATACATCCTTCAAAGTCCTCGTTAAGGAGACTTTGTTTCCCTAGTCTCCAGAGATACTGAGCAAGTGTACCATCAACCACGTAGGCCTAACTGCCATCACACTTATTCCCTTCTTCCACCTTGGCCAGTCCCTTGTCGAAATATTCCTATCCTCCTTGCATGTACTACCTTTGGCCTTTTTCCTTGGCATGCACTTAATGCCAGATAACCGCAAGAAAAAATTTCAACGCACTTACCACTCCTGCAGTAAGTACATCTATCCTTCTGCAATGCAGTATCTCAAAAAGCACCTCTGTATCTATATTTCCAACCAAGCCCAGCCAGTCACTTCCTGATGAGAGTAATTTTTTCCAGGATTTTTTTTTATAAAAAATCCAGTTATGCTTAAAATTAAGTTTGAATTCAAATAAATGAGAGATTTTGGTAAGATATATAAACTAACAAAATTTATTCACATCATATCAAGTGCTTTTGTATTAACAGAACAATATGTAGTTAATGCACAGTAAATAATTTGTGTGCCTACATTTCTGCACCATGCAGACATTTGGTCGCAGTTAGTCCAGATGAACAAGGTTATACTGTGTAAAAACCAGACTGTGGGCAACCGGATTGGTAGCAAATATACGTACTACTGCATTGGAGCAGTGGCCTTCTGAACAGCATGGACCTAACCTCCGTAACTCTCCAGCCCAGTGCAGTGACCAGGTACCTTCATGACTTGGAGCAGCATCCCAACACTGATACATGGCGTGCGGAACTGTACCCTAAGAAACATGCTGTCACCAATGCTTATTAGCTGAACACACTGTCCGAGTCTCAGGCAGTGTATTATTTGGTTTCCAGTTTAGTTTTTCGTAATTTGTATTTAGCATTTTGTAAGGTTCAGTAAGAACTAGAAGTGGGTTGCGAACGGCATCACGAAGAGTCGACTCTACATGCTGAAAAGTCGACTATGTCGATTTAGAGCACACTAGCAGCTCTATCTCATGAGCAAATGAAGAATACAAAATATAGTGTAATACATACATTAAAGAATTTGGTAACAAAAGCAATTCTACTGAAAGACCAAACTTTATTGATGCTGGTTAACAGTAAGCGGCGCTAGAACCCATGATGACGCTCACCACACACGTGTCACGTGTACATGCACGTGCGTAAAGAGACTCAAATCTGAACTTTCCTAACGGAATATAATTTTTGCAGTGTAAAATGTGTCTTGTTATTTTATTTTCAGGGTTTGAAATGTATTAAAATGTTTTAAAGTGTTTGTTGTCAATTTGAAAATGTTTGGTTATGAATTCAAAATGCATGCAGCCGGAGATTAAGAACAGTAATATTCCAGAGAGAATGCCATCATAAAGAGACACTAGAATAATACAGAAAAGTAACAAGAAAATTCTAAAATGTAAAACAATATTTCACTTATTTGTGCCTATTTTATTTTCAATATATAAAATATTTTACTTGGCGGGCATAGCACTTCCGCTTATGTGAACCCCGTAGGCAGCCATGGCAGGTCTGTGCGACGCTTGCCTCTGGACAGTCTGTATAGGAGAGCTGGCAAGGTAAGACACTGTCACGTACGCACTACATTTTTTTGTTCACTGATGTAGATTTCAATAGTACTTTTAGTATACTGTTTAACCTTTGCTTGCATACATTTTGCCAGACATTTCCCCAGTATTATGCTTCCGCTCAACTAGTTAATTTCGCCCTTGTGGCATTTTCAACTTAACTGAGGAGAAGGAGGACAAATATGTCGGAGAGGTCGCTGGACCCGCAAAACTTGAATCAGGCACAATCCGCTTCTGCTAAAGGCGTTTCATTGTAATTTCTGTACTATTACTAGGTGCAATTTTAAGGGCTTTAATTTTACGTATGTATTTGAGGGTATTTTTCATGTTTGAATATTTTACGCCAACATCACGTACAACCACGTGGCTAATCGCCGCCAAGTCCATGTCTGCGCCATCCTTGCGCTTTGAGAGTTTATTTGTGTAAAACCATGTGCGCCATAATTTATTTCAGGGTTCTACGTCAATTTTATTCAGGGTTCAATGTATTTTTCATGTGATTGATGCTTTTTGTGTTTGGTCACATTAATGTTTGCTTTTTCCACCATCAGGTATGCAACATGCCTGTAACCACTGTAATCACAAAGAGAATAATTTGCGGAGAAATTTATTTATTACCTAGATCAACATTAAAATGATACTTTGCTTTTTAGTGGCAGTGCTATCAACCACAACTAGTACACATACTGTAAGCCTCCCCTTGCCATTTACACCAAAATGTTATTTTTTGCCTCTATACACTGCTCCCAAGTTACCGAAGACTAAATTTCCTCTCTACAAGAAAAGCCTGCAAACTTCCTACACTGACACCAGGAGGTTTAGATAAAATTTTTTACTTACATCTGTTCGTGACTTGGTGATGCCATCCTCTGCATACAGTTGCACGATCTTCCCAATAGGGTATTTGTTTTCCGAGTTCTGGAAGTAGAACCACGTAAGGTTGTCCAGGTCTTCTTTGGACCACCTTGAGTAACAACCAAGTCGGTTAAACACTCAACACCTTCCACATACTCCACAAACACATACACACAAACTGAGAACCAACCTCTGTGGCAGAGGTCACTACAGTGTCTTTCGACAACAATTTCCAAGCAATAATTTGCAGGTAAATGTTGATATAAGTTAGTAAATAAGCTGTCCACCAACTAGCCTCCACACGTAAGGTAAAAAAGTAAAAAATTAAAACCGCTCTTGCTCTTTACAAGAAAATGATGTGAACACACCTACTGTAATTCCTCAACGTTTGCAGGGTCTGTGAGGGAGATGGTTGGTTGGCTCGTCAGTAGAGTGAGAACTTGCTGGTTAGAACCTGGGACATTCTGGTTGGCTCAGAAGACGGGTCGCAGCATGAGCAGGTTCTAAGCAGTCAACGTGCATGGCATTAGTTGGCAGAGCCAGTTGATTGACAACGGTGGCAGGGCTGACTATATGTGGAACAGGCTGACTTGTCTCGGGTGGCGTGGACAGCAATGGAGAAACAGCCCGGGTACTTGGAAGCACCCTGGTAGGTACCCCACGTAAGTGCCTTCCTCGTGTGGCAGAATTTTTCGCGGGGTGACAGATACTGTGGTGTCTCACTGGCCTGCTGCCTTTTCCCTTAGCAATGTATAGATGCAATTGGGCCTAAACTCCAGTCCGGCAACTTCCCTGGCCAGAGCAATAGCTCTCTTGACTTCCTTCTGCCGCCCAGTCCGGTAGCGTGGTATACGGGGTAAAGAGAGAGAGTTGAAACGAGTAGATGTTCGTAGGTAATGGCACAGTTGAATGCAAAAATAGGGAACACAATGAGAAGGGGTGGGGGAAGAGGGCCAATCCTTGGCAGTCCCTCATAGAGCAACGACCTCTATCATGGTGCAATGTCCTAGGCAGCTTGTGTCTCGTTTCCACGTTATCAGGTAAGATGAAGCTATCGCCAGAATGCCGAGTACCCATAGGAAGGTTTGCAAGTAGTGTCTTTACGGTCCACCCTTACATCTATCAACGAACACTTAAGGGGGCAGAATTATCGCCAGGGCCAAGTGCTCCACCAACACGGTAAGCAAGAATTCACACAATCTTTTCTGGTGGTAGCCGGCAAGGTGGGATAAACACCATATCCCAGTCCCCCGCATAAGAAGAAATGCTGCCTTAACTTTCAGCTTGAAGGGCATAAGGAGTGGGGCTCTATGATGATTTCTGGAAGAATTGTTGTGGAGGTTGGATCAAAACTGAATTCAAGAAGGAACAGGTCATTTTAAAAGTAGTGAGCGGGTTGCAAAAGAACACACTGCGATAGATTATGGATGTATTTATTGGTTAAGCCAACAGTAACACTCACACCCAGCCTGTAACCTGGCCTGGACCTGAAGGGCTGGACCTAGGTAGCCAGTAAAACTGGGTGACACAGTTGACACAGCTGCGCATTGAGAGGTGAGGCTGACCCCTAAGTACGTGGCGTGAACTCGAACTCGAGTAACAAGGTGTAGCTCAAAGGTTAGACAAAGGCGATGGTGCATGGCGACTGGTTAGCAGACTGGCAGCATGGCACCGTAACTGGGCGAACCAGTTCCAAACCACGGACTGCATGGGGATTATATGCCCTGGAACTGGAGTGAGTGAGTGAAGAAATGTGGGCTGCTTTTAACATTGAGGTCTTGAGAGCCTATGAGGGTGAAGCAAGGTGAGTATGGAGCAGTGCCGGAATGCAAGCACGGCGGAGGCTGCAGATCCCAGAGAAAAACCAGCTGAGCGGAATCGTCCGGCACGATTCCCCATGCAAAAATCCGGGGCCAACCTCGCTGGGAATCAAACTCAGTTTGCCTTGGTGGAAGGCAAATAGTCTGATCACTAAATCATATGCCACCGTGACTCCCCTGGGACCACCAGAGGTGGGCGAGGAGAGAAGAAATGTATGGGGAGCGAGAACAATGGCAACCCATTGCATGGAAGGGATGCAAAGAGATACCTCTCCTTGACAAAGGCTTGAGGGGAGATATGTAAGCAGTTGCCCAAGTGCCAAGCACTGGCGTGATGCGGGTAGTCAGCTTCCAGGTGGCGACGGCAAGCAACGTGGAAACTCAGTGGCATGTGCAGGCCTAACAGCTTCTGCTTTGGAGAGGGATGCATGACACTGTGGGGAGGCTGGTGGTGTTATTAGACACTGCTTGTAGTGCATCACATTTGCCTACTGAGAAACCCTTTCCCTTCCCCTTTTGGAAATTTTTCCTCACCACTACTACCCTTAAAGCTCTTTACATGAGACTTTGATAAGAAAGAATGTCTGAAGCTAAGAAACATTGAAAAACAACACCTTAAACATTCTCAATCATGGCACCAAGAAAAAACAAAAACCCTTCAAAGGCTTAAGCAAATTATGCCACAGTTTGTAAGCAAATGGACAGAACAAAAACATGCAGAAATTCAATTAGACTCGTTTACAGGATGAGGCATCTCATTGGCTTTTGACATACTACTTACTCTGCTTCTACTAGATCTTCGGGAACGTTGGATAACTCCCTGCTTTCAGATGGCATGCAAATATCGTCAGACGACATTTTGGCTTTTTGTGGAGTATTTACAAACTTGTTAATCACGAACACTATGAGATCAGACCAATCCTGCAACACAGACCAACATCCATTATACAAACTTACTTCAATATGATTACATATCATTACATTCCTGTATAAGGGGCATTAGTATCAGGATTCAGCGGTCACATACGTAATTTTTCTGAGGTGTAAGCTGACTTAGACACATCAACTATATAGTAAGTAGTCTTTAGACCTTCAGTTGTGTTAAAAGTCTCAGAAAAGGACTCTCTTGCAACACTCCAGATTGGTACATACTTTATTACAGGAAAGAAAAAATAAGGCATTTGAAGCCGAATGAAACACTTACATCACAGACTTCGAAATCCGTCTCCCAGATCTGCGAGAACGTCTTGAGAATGCCCGGTTGGAAGAGAGTAGAGATCTGCTTGAGGTCGCCGCCAATGTGATGCATCATGGTGAATATGCAGTCATTGATGAATTCCCCGTTGTTCTGGAATTCCTCCAACAGTAGGCCATACTTGTGCATCACGTCCGCTGATGCAAACCTGACAGCAACAAACCAACAGACTGCAGCTGGCAACAAGCTCGGCAACATTGGTTCCAAAGGTTTCAATTATTACGAGAGGCTTTGTACTCTGCCACAACATATAATACACTTCAACAGGAGCACATATGTTTATAAGATTTTCACGGTAAACTGAGCACTTTTGAAGGCCCTGCTCAACATCTACGTTCATTCTCATTCCATATTCTTTCACCATATGTAAAGCTAATATATTGTCATGGGCCTGATCACTTTATTCATGCACCATCCAAGCGAAATCGCGCAACCATTTGGGCAGTTCTTAACAGCAAGGTCTTGAGAGCCGATGGTGGTGATTAAGGTGAGAATGGAGCGGGGCCAGGATGAAAGAACAGGGGAAATGGGAGATCCCTGAGAAAACACACCGACCAACGGTACTTTCCAGCATAATAACCACATGCAAAAATCTGGTGACCTAGCCGGGGATTGTACCCAGTTCGCTTTGGTGGGAAGCGAGCAGGTTAACCGCTCAGACACCGCAGCCCTACAATTAGGAATGAAAACTCCTCGTTACTAATATGCAAAATTCAATTTCACTGGCTATAAATTTAAACATTACATTCACAATACCAATGTCAAGTACCATTAATAACATTTTTTTGTACGAATTTGCTGCCAACTTAACCGGGGGACTTCACCTCAGTATGTACCATAGTATTGACACCGGCTAACAGCCAGCGGCGCTAGAGCCCATGATGGCGCTCACATGTAACGTGTTCCGCACGTGCGGAAAGAGGCCGATAAATTTGAACTTTCATATAAATGTTATTTTCAGTGTAAAATATGTTATATTGTCTTAGCCGTGTCTTAAAATGTTTTAAAGCATTTGCACTAATTTTAATTGTTTAGTTATGAAAATTCAAAGTGCCCGCGGCACAGACATTAAGAGTACTTAATATTCCGGCATGAACGCCATCACAAAGAGACACTAAAATAATATTGAAATTCATAAGAAAATTATAAAAAAGTAAAACAATATTTAATTTAATTTGTGCCATTTTATTTTCAATATAAAATATTTCACTCGGCGTGCAAAGCACTTCCGCTTATATGAACCCCGTAGGCGGCCATGGTAGGTCCGTGCAACGCTTGTATCTGGACAGACTGTCGAGGAGAGCTGGCGAGGTAAGACACTGTCACATACACACTACAACTTTTGTTCACTGAATTGAGTTTCCATAGTCAATTTTGTTTACCGGTTAATCTTTACTTGCATACGTTTTGCCAGACATTTCCCCCAGCATTATGCTTCCGCTTTACTAATTCTTACGCCCTTGTGGCATTTTTAACTTAATCGAGGAGGAGGAGAAAGATGTCGGAGAGGTTACGCGACCCGCACATTTTGAATCAGACGCCATCTGCCTATGTTTATGGCATTTCATTATAACTTCTGCACTATTGCTACGCACAATTTTAAGAGCTTTATTTTTATGTATGTATTTGAGGGTAATTTTCATGTTTGAATATTTTACGGCAACATCACATATAACCACGTGGCCGAGCGATACCAGGTCTTTGTACAAGCCATCACTGTGTTTCAAGAGCTATTTATGTAACATCGTATATGGAATCATTTATTTCAGGGTTCTATGTCAGTTTTATTCAGGGTCAATGTATTTTTCCCGTAAATGGATGATTTTGTACTTGAGCACACGGTCACAGTAATGTTTGATTTCACCACCATCAGGCATGTTACAAGCCTGTAACCACTCTAATCGTAAAGAGAATCACTTGCTCAACACAAATAATATTTTATCTGAATTTAGTTTGACGTTTCCACGCAGAAATATTGCAATTTCACCTGCACCACATGGCCCGCTACGAACTTCATCCAGCGGCATCCGCGCCACCTAAGCTTGTTTCCACACATGTGTGTGTTTATTGTGAATATTCATCTCGTGTCCCATCTTATTTCATGTATCATTCAAGGGTCTACGTAATTTTGTAATTAGTGTACTGAGCAATTATTCCCATCCTAGTCGGCTCTGTGTATAGGCTGTCACCACACTACTCACGTGCTGGAGGGGGAGCCAAGACGAGTTTGCGTTAGTGATGCTGAGTAATCACACGTGTTAATGTGTATTAAGGGTTTTCATTTGTAATTCACCGTGTCCTGTCTTCAGGGAAAAACCATCAGTCCACCTAGCGGCTGCCAGCCCTCTTCCCTTGTGAAGGCTGTTCTTTCACGCACCTCGGTGAGATCATCCCTTTAGGCGTGCACTAGATTAATTACGGGCTGGGGAACACCCAAGTGGAATTGGCTAGTCATGACCGAGATAATCATTTTATTGGCACAAGTCTACAGTGAACTCAATTCTTTTATTACGTAGTGACAGTGTCCTAGACACATATGTTTTATCTATTGTTTATTTCAGTGATGTTTATTAAAAGTATAGTATTGCCAACGTGTTTGTAAGTATGCACGGGTGAGACGGACACACAGAACCCACAACATCCCTGAGAACCCTGAGTCTCAATAGTGTGGTGATTGGGAAGCACCGCTGGCGCCCATATTACCAGTAAGTATTCGTGTCATCGTTCGTCTCGTGTCTCACCCGATGGCATCAGTATGTGTGTAGTTACAGGCAGTGATTATTTTTAAAGGTTTGATTCAAAATTACTCACTTTATAGTGAACAGGTTTAGTTTTAAGTCCTATCCTGCCAATATCAATTTATATTTATTTGCATTTATCAAGTTACATACTATTATTTGCAATAGTTGTCAAATATTAAGGGTCCTGCCTGGTTAGCACATATAGTGCAGTGCAGAGGTATTGTAGAAAACATAATTCAGAAATGGTTGGATTTATTGTAGTGGAGTCTAAACATAAGCAGCAGTTTATGAAATATTTCTTGCCCGAAGACAAATGTTATGATCTCATTTCAACTCCAGGAATAATTTTTTTAAGTGTGAAAATGACTAAAATGGGTGTTTTTGGAATCAGTTTTAGCTGCTAAATTTTCTCTGCAGAAATTTAATCTTTATTAGCATGCCATCAAAATACAGGGTCACCACTTAAATGCATGTTCAGGCGAACTATCGATGGAAAGACTGCACATCAATTGGGTGCTTTGTAGGAGGCGATGAGGCAAGTGGTATGTGAGCAGAGTCAGACCTACAGCTCTGCGTTTTGATTTTTCAACACAAACCCAGCCATGTGCATCTTGTGTCTGCTGAACTGCTACAGTGCGCAAAGTGATCGCCCGCCCTCTCCCACCAACATTCTAGCAGACTGACTTGAAAACAACTTTCCGGCTCTCACTCCTATAATACAGTAGTTATTTCCTTTGTTTATATCAAGCTCACGAAGCTGAAACAACCATCCCTTCTGCAGCTCTGTACTCATTAGCCAGTAGGGAAAAAGGAAAGTGCTGTTTAATGTCTACACACACACATGCAGGCACGCATGCACGCACACACAGATACACACACACAGAGATATATATATATGCAGTGGCGGGCCAAGGGAGGGATGGTGGAGGCGGCCCACCTTGGGTACCACTTTGTAGGTGATGCAGCTTTGTAAAATAAAAGATACATTTGCATGCGCGTAGGATTATTGAAACTAAAAAAATAAGAAAATGGGATGTAATAGAAGTTAAAAATTAATTCCGCATTTGTAAAGTAATCACGGAATACGGTAATACCATGGTTATTTAAAACAAATCTGTTTGTTTGCAGCATAGTACAGCATGCTTAAATAGGTGAGCGCTACAACAACCTATTGGCCAGTTGTAAAATGCATGGAATGTTTCTTTCCAATGGGAGGGGGGTGGGGTGATTCTTTCAGAAAAGTTAGGAGCGGCCATTGGGCGTGGCCTTGGGCTTGGAGAACCCTCCCTCCCGCACTTTATTGGCCTCCTATCCGCCTCTTTGGCAGAACTATTGACAGCGAAGCATCAAAGTGTACCTCAGAGGCACTGCGCAGCATTTTAAAGGGCAGTTTAGAGAGAAATTAGGTTAACAAATCATCTGTGCTGTGTGCTAGCCAGTCGCCAACTCAATCAACATAATGCTGTTTATGTAACTTTGTGACGATTTATGAATTGTGCTGCAAAATGGTGGACAGTTCAAATTGTTTAAGTTAACTGAACTGCTAAAGTGTTTGATTTCAGTATACTTCGTCTGTACATCGTTGTTACATTATTTCCTGTGCGTATAAGTATCAAACAAAGGTGAGAAATACAGAAATACCTCGTTAATCAGGAGTGATCGGGACTCAGCTCGGACCAGTGGCATAGTCAGGATTTTGATTTGGAGGGGGGGGGGGGGGGGGGGCACAGCCAAAGTACTGATCTTGGCCATAAAGCGGGGGGTCCTCCCCGAAAAAATTTTAATTTCAAGTTACAAAATGGTGTCAAGTAAACAATTTTCGTACCTAAACATTGAATATACTGCTTATAGAATTTGAAATATTTTTTTAAAGATAGTTTTGTACGGTGTTGAGCTTCGTATTGGGGGGGGGGGGGGGTACCCCCCCCCCCCCCGACTGTGCCACTGGCATCAAAGAAACAAATTTAAGAATTACTTCTAAACCTTTCCCAAACATTTGACGAATTCTTAACATCAATTTTGAAGAAATTGTAAACTGAAAGAAGTTTTTCAAAACTAAAACTTTAAAAAATTACCTTCGTTCAACAATGACTCAGACAAGATTGTTAAGCCTTACTCTAATGTCGATTGTACATGAAGTAGCCAAACTAATTAATTTTGATGATGTAATCAACAAGTTTGCAGAAGCAAAGTTTGGCATTTTTTTTTTTTTTAATTTATATTTTTCTAATAGTGTTTAAGAATGAAATCACTACCCACTGTTTTTAGTAATTTTTTCCTCGTTTTGTAAAATGAATAATATTTTGACCATTTCTGAAAATTCATTTCATACCAGAAATCATAAGAAAAGGTGGGATGATTCAGTTATTCATACAGTCTGTTCGTGTTTTATTTGTATAATATATTAAAAATTTCTTACTAAACAATACACTAAAATTGCATTCCATAGTAAACTAGCATAATGGTAAAATAAGTTTATAAAAATAAATATTTCTTATTTACATGTAAAATCATGAATTTTGAAATTGTGAAAAATAATGAAAGCAATGGGTTTTTGGGGATGGGGCCATGACGCACACTAGCAAGGTAAGTGGGGGGGGGGGGGAACACACCTGGAGTCCGCCCTGGGTACAAAAAGAAGTTGGCACGCCACTGTATGTATGTATGTATGAATGTATGTATGTGTATTTGTGTGTCTGTATATCTATCTGTGTGTGTGTATATATATACACACACACACGGAGAGAGAGATATAGAGAGAGAAACAGAGAGAGACAGAGACACAGACAGACACACACAAACACCTGTTTACAGGCTGTTCACGGCAAAATGAGCACTTTTGAAAGCTCTGCTGAAGATCTATTTCTATGCACCTTGTGTATTCATCCACCTTACATAAACTTAACATCGCCATGGACCTCATCACTATATTCATGCGTCAGTGAAGAGAAACTGTGGAATTATTATAAAAGTATATAATTTACAAATATGCTCATTTTTACTCGATGCACTAAAAAAACAAAAGAGACCTAAGGAAATAATTTAAGTTATCGCAAATGGTTACCTAACACTTCCTTTTTGATGCTAAGATATGGAATACTTTCCATCCTGTGCTAACAACTTTACTGAACACATTTACTCAGTATGCCCGTTAAAATATATGCAGGCTGGGACTGCTACAATTTTCTGAAGTTCATTTCAAAAGTGCTCACTTTATTGTAAACAGCCTTTACCAGCAAACTATACCAACAGGTTGCAAAATGACTTACATTTAATACTGAAAATTGTGGAATTTTGGCATTACAGTATACTCATCATTATCAGTTCTATTGGTTTGTAATGAATTCTCATTTACTACTAACAACAACCAAAACAAGTGCAAAAACATATTTTTCAGTAGATTTCACTAAAATTTTCAACTTTTTTTTTACAGATATTTTTACAGTTTTTAAGAGAGAAGGATGTATCACACGGGGTAACAACAGTGAGTCTCAACTGTAGCTGAATAGCTGAAATGAATGGCGTTCACATAAAGAGATGTGATTATATGCATGTGTTATTTTATTTTTAAAAAATTTTAGTCCTACGCTTGATTTTGTGGTTATTTAAAAGCTACGAATTTCAAATTTGATGTTAATATGTGTTTAAATATGCATTTTTGTTAAATATATGGTGCATTGACAACAATAAAAATAACAACCCCAAACATTAAATTTCTAACACTGAGATAAAAGTATAATAATAAAATCTTGTCCCCTGTCATTAACATAGTGAACCCCGAAACGGAATTAGGCGAGATACGAGGTGAACTCACAGTTCGATGTGCTTCACCATGGAGGCTGAGCCGTGGTACTCTGGCAGCTTGTAGGCGTCGTCGAGGAAGAGCAGCAGCACATGATTGGTCATGATGAGGTCCTGCAGGAACTGCTTGCTGTGCACCTCTGGCTTGAACTGGCACAGCAGCAGCACAAACAGTCCTTTGAGATCCTCCGTTGTAGCCACTTTCACTATAACACATGGGAATAGACATTTTACACAAAAATAAAACCAACAAATTCTATAATATTCTGTATACAGTATGCAATAAAATAATAACCAAATATATACTAAGAAACATACAAGTTTTTTTATATGTACGTACATAAGACATAAAAAAAAAAGTTTTCCCCGCCTGTAAATATTGCACATGAAGAATGTTTACTGGGACAGTAAGAGCATTACAAAATTACATTCTTCACATCTGGCGTGCTATTTTGTACAGACAGTGTGTATTTTAATCCCATAGTTCCTGTTGGGCCGCTACCAACCTAGTAAATCAGAAATCCCAGTTGTGCAAATCTTTTTTGATGTGTGTGTACACACTCATGAGCAGTTGAATTAAAGGGTGGCGAAATGGCACTGTGGTCGGCCCTTCGAATGGGTTAGAGCGCAGCGATGAATAACTGGAACGTCATCAAACCTTGTACTTACCACCTGAGCAACAGTCGAGCACAGCATGAGGAAGAAATAAGATAGTGCATTTGATTGTCGCCAGGTCGTTGGGGCCAGATGTATGGGGCACTCCATCTCTGACGTTATACAAGCACTGAGATTTCCGCGGGCCACCACATTGAGAGTGCAGCTACCCACAGCACGACAATGCACTGGCCCAACGCTTCTGAACTGTGGTAAGTGTGACTGGATGAACACTCCACAGACCTATATTACTTCCAAGGTCACCAGAACTAATCAAACATATGTTAGATGACAATTTTTCACACATCATTGTCAAAGACACATAGGACCAATAACTGGTTCAGTAATTAAGCGCTCTGCTCCCATCACCAATGACATTAATCTGTTCCTGGCAAAAAAAAAATTAATTTCAGATAGAGGTTCTCACAAGCAGCACACCACAAATTTTTTGCATGTATTACCATTTCCTCTACCTACGTATTCAATTCTGCTGCACACTACAACTCCTCATTTCTTCTATGCTTCTCTCTCCCTCCCATTTAACAACTGATCTGTTGTCTACAAGACATTCTAACTCACATGTTCCTTTTCTTGCAAATGTTCTGTAGGCTACATTTTAAACACCATTTACATGTAAAATGTTGAACACAAGATCGGACTGTTGACTTCCAGGTCACATGCTGATATAGGCTGTTCACAGTAAAGTGGGTACTTTTTAAGGCCGTTCTAAATTTTTCCTTTCATCCTATTTCCATCTTCCTGCTGCTTTTTTATATAAACATTGCAATGTGACCAATAAACACGGTGTATACATTTCACTACCACCAAAATTTAATGCCTGAAGCTGCAATAAGATATATTTATTAGCAGTTGATGCCTGTTGGGAGAGCCTTAAAAAGTGCACACTTTATCGTGAATAGCCTATACCATTGGAGTCATTTACACAGAAGTGTACGAAATGTGGAAACATTATGATTAGAATACAAAATTATAATTTTCCCAATTTGTTATTGTAAAACAATGGCAACAATGGTTATGCAAGTGGCGTGCACTCACTACCTAAGTACATACACCACATTACTTAAGTGAGGAAATTGACAGTAGTGATAATGTGATGAAATAAAATACATAGTCCCCACCTGGAGACTGTATAATCATACTTTCATGACAAATTATACATTTCTGTAACACACAAAAGTATTAGTGATACTAAATACATGTCTAATTATTTAATACTTCCCTCTTATAATTGCAATATAATTTTTTTTTTTTTCATGTTAACGGGAAGTTTTTCATCTAAGAATATTGGCACTACTGTTGTACAACTGTAGTCTCGTAGATTTAATGCTCACTTAAATTCAAGAGCGGGTACACATTAGTGCAGTCACTTTCATGATGTGGTGATAGCACATTTGCCGGTATAAAACACTGCAGTTATACAGAAGTAAGTTATAAGCACTTACGCTGCAATTGTTGGAGATGTTCCCTGCTCTCAGGGCTGAGGTGTGACATCTTTTTGAAAGCAGCCACCCTCTCGAGGAACTCTCTGATTGCTGTCACAACCTATAAGAAATATTTGCGAAGTTAATCACATGGTTCCTATACTTACTTTCAAATTCGTAAGTGCATCAGAAAACCCTTACCACATTTACCCAAATTCAAAATACTGTTTTGTTCTAGCACCCACTTCCAAAATATTGAGGCTCGTCAAATATTTGCATACTAAAAATTTTGTGGCCAACATTTTGGCTTAAACAGTAGCAAGTGATGGCCAGTGTTTTATGGCTGGACGATAATCTTAAAACCATTAACAGACTGTTTAATAATTATAAAACTATACAGATAGACGAAGAAAATGTGACTTCCTTTGGTTTTACTTTTATAGCATTTGAGGTGTAGTGTACTACATTTTATTAAATGCTAACCCTTTAGTTAAATGTCAAGACAAAAAACCTGCTAAAATACACGTCCGATTAGTAGAGAAATAAATTTTTCCTATCGCCCAAAGTAAAAATATGGGAGTCATCTTATTTTTCAGGTCATCCTATATGTTTAAAATTAACTTCAACCATTAAATGACAGACTTTGTGAAATCATTTTAACAATGCCAAGCAGATATCTTACATAATCAAGGGGCCACAATACACCATACCAATGGTCTCAAAAGATCCTTACGAAATTTGAACATGTAATAGCTTCATGATATTACGTATTTTATAGGGGAAAGTAAAGAAATCAATATCACAAAATACACCACGCCATAACACTACTTCGAACT
Organism: Dryococelus australis; assembly: GCA_029891345.1. NCBI lineage: Eukaryota > Metazoa > Arthropoda > Insecta > Phasmatodea > Phasmatidae > Dryococelus > Dryococelus australis. Next base: position 21,899,955 of record CM057006.1, on the reverse strand, counting down.
TTCTCAATATCGACATCAAAATCAGGTTGAATTTTGAAAGTCCCAATAGGCAGCGTGTGGTACGTGCTCCTACAAACCTTGATGCCACTCACCAGGTGTATTCTCCTCAGATACGGCTTGATATCTTGACCGTGATGTTGAGATGCTAACTCCAACTGCTCACACACATGGGTGCCCTCGTATATCAGATACGCTAAGATCTCAAACGACAGGACATCACTGCACATACAAACACATGTTCGTTACACCTATTTTTGTGCTCGTGCAACAAAGTTAAAAGTCACAGCACTTTTATATACTACCACATTCATTGAAAGTTCACATGTATTGGAATTTTTTGTTAGTCCCCTGAGAAACAATGGATAGAGAATCTACTGTGTGTGTGTGTCTATATATATATATATATATATATATATATATATATATATATATATATATATATATATATATATATATATATATATATATATATATATATATATATATATATATATATAGACACACACACACACACATATTGGTGCGTGATGCGTAGTTAGACTATATCTTTTTAGCTGCAACTCTATATCATCACGGGCACAACACGTACCCCAGAAGAGATGGCCACCACCCAGGCTTACGCCTCATTAGACACAGAAAATGCCAGGAGAGCGGAATGCCCCACAAGAAAGGGAGTAATAAAAATTGCTCCTGACTAACACAATCCCGTGAGAAGGGAGTCCAGTCGACAACACAAGAGAGTTGCCCCTAAGTGAGTGGTGGATACTGCCCACACAACAGACAACTACCCCATTCCCAGCCTTCTACGAGAGATTGCAGCCAGTGCAGCACCACCACCCATGAAAGGAGCCACCCTGCCAGAATCGCTGGATTACCGAAGGAACCCGAAACACCCCCATGGACAGGAGAATAAAGGGCCCTGCACCACTGCAGAACAGCAGTTGATACCAGCAGCTTGCCCTAGCACCAGTCGTGCTAAGGCTATCTAATCTCTCTGCTCTCCTACACCTCGTGAGGAAATGCCCAGCTATCACCAGTGACCAACGCCCGACTTCTTCAGCATGCGCTGCAGCCCCTATGAGATGTCGTTTCCCCCCTACTTGGCACATGCTGTCAACCCACAACACCCCATTTCCTTTAAGTCGCTTCAGGACAATAAAGCTTCGTTTAGGGTACAGTTCTTCTGACGTTTACTTAATTCATTGCTCTTAGCTCTTTAGCCGACAGGCCCCTTCACCCACCTTACGCAAGTTAATCAGTGCACTGATTTACAACAGGATAGTACAGGTCACCGTGCTTTATTCTGGGCGGAATAAACACGTGTATAGTCTAACTGCCATTTGTTCCTTCTTGGGTGAACCATACATAGTTCTTCCTGGTAAGTGTAATCCCACACAGGAGCGGCAGGGAACCGCGAGTTGTGATCCAATTTTCCGACTCTAGAGTGGCACTGTGGCCTATCCCATAAAACGGACTTGACGTATGTCACCCAAAACACCACACATTAGATGGCCGCCCACACTGTGGACCAGGTATACAAAAGTACCTGGTCCACATACGGTAGAGCCCCAATCACTAGCAAGATGCACAACGAAGAGGCTAGATCACCCTTGTCAGTTAATCCACTCCATCCACTACGTATAGACCCACCGGACAAGTACGGATCTACCCCTTCCTTCTGGGTTACAATTAGATAGGGGTACAATTAGATAGGCCTGCCACCCCAGTGTGGACGTGAAAAGTAGAACCTTTTCTTGATAAATGCTGTTCACCTAAAGAAGGGGAAGTAAGTGGAGCAACTGAACGGCAGCTGCTAACCTTGCCAGGAAACAGGCACTGCTTAACAGACCTTCTCCACTCTTCAGCTGCTTAACCTCTCGGGAACGAGCTCACACCATCCGTCAACTGTTGAGGTCTCAACTCCCAGTCCCCCGCCCCCCTTAATTTGTTTGGCCACTTGAAGGAGACCCCCGGAGCTGCTCACCCAGTTGTTCAGAACCTCCACCTGGGCCTGCCCCTGGTACTGGGCGTTGAACCTGCTGACAATGCCGGACCACAGCAACCAGCTGCAGACAGCGGGCCACGGATGCCTGCCTGCCCCTGCAGAGATTACCACTCGCCAGTCACCCAGCGGACACTGCCATCATCAACCAACCTGGTCGGGAGGCCAAACCCGGGACCTTCACTGGCGAACACATGTCCCATGGCAGTCAGGAACGTCAGAGGTAAGCCAGAGGCCCTGCCGAAGTCAATAAGCCGAAAGCCCAGTCTAGTCAAGCTAGGCTTTGTGCCGACCAGGAGGCTTACGTGCCCTAAACTATTCAAGGGCACAATCACGGCCAAGAGCCATATCTTGCAAACACTGCCTCATTAAGATCTGCCCCCCGAGCCTGTGTGTCTGATGTAGACGCCTATGCTCTCCCGCCCTCCATGCTATCATGTGTCAAAAATATATATTGACGCATGATGCATTTCAGTGCTTAGAAGAAGCGCTCTCTAAAAGGCCGACTTCGCCCATCTGAATAATCGCAAAGTTCTATGGGCAAGTTAACTCCAGCTACTCACGGTAATGGAGGCAGGACACGAGGGACCTCCAGAAGTTGACAGAGCCTCAATACACCTCCAACCCCATGCTCCTTGCTTTTAACGTTGATCCGAATCTTCAAGAAGCCATCACGCCATAGCCCCTGCCTAAATGAAACACCGCTATACTTTGCAGTGCCCACTAGAGCGACTGTGCACGTTTCAAACTTCGCGCTGCTGGAGGAAGCGGGCCAATCAACGAAGAGTCACTGCCTCCTTGAGCACCTATGGACCAGAGAACTCGACAACACGTACTGAGCGACAGGCAAGAAAGTATCCAGGGCTCATGCATGAGACGTCACAAGCTCCATCCCTAAGAGGCGGGGCTAACTCCCCCACACCCTTCTGAGTGCCTATGGTCAGCAGGAATAAGGAAAAAAGGCAGCGCCGACCGGGGCTCAGGAGTTGCTCATCGTGCTCGAAGCTGTGAAAGCTGGGGACCAGACTAAGGGTGGAAATTTCTTAACCGTGGTGGCAACTCATCAAGATCATCCAAGTACTAAAGCTCACCGCTGGATGGCACCACTAGTACAATCTCCAAATGCAGCCCTAGATCCAGGGTCAGCCGCTACCTCCTCCACACCATGACCAAAGGTGAGCCAGGAGAAGTATAAATACCTTGGAATGCCAGTCTGTTCTATTCCTTCACCGCACTTAGTGCTGAAGATTCCTAGTAGTCTATGAGTCCTCACCAGTCGTCGTCTAACATTTAGACACTTCTGACCCCTTCTAGGCAACACCGTAGCATAGTTAAGTTTACGTTAGTTTCACAGCACTTCGTGTACTTACCCCGCTAGCCTGGGAAAAATTCACCTGTCAATGCAATAGTCAGCTTCCGTTAAGCTCCTGTTGATAGGATGTAGTGCAACACCACCTTGTTTACTTCCTTCAAACAGAATAAACGTGCTTTTAATCCATTTAAGTGAATCTTTCCATTGGCCGTAGTACCCTTCCCTGTAGATATCAACCCTGTCTGAGGGACAGTAGGTGACCTACAAGGAGAAAAACTAGGCAAATTCATATCAGAGTTACAAGTATCTCATGTAACCTTTTAAACCACCACCACCACAATATAAGTGAAAAGAAGTGAGAGTTTTGAAATGTGCTTGAAAGCTGAAATCTTTAGCAATAGTGAAGGTGAAGTGAGATGAATTTGGAATAGTGATGGAATGTAACAGGTGGGAAACGTAAATATCCTAACTAAACTCACAGGCCGATGACAATGTCCACAACGTTTCATACATGTGAAAATACAGGAATTATAGTAGCAGCAACAGAAACCAGTTCCCTGTAGGGAGAGGCAAGTGGTTTTACCACTACACGAATGAGCTCCCTTGCCCCCTGCTATAATAAAAGCTGGTACAACAGTAACATTTTTATGTTTATAATAATTTTAGTGTTCCACTTTATCAACGCACTAAAACAAATCATTAAATCCACTGTCACATTCATTTTTACATGTGTAACGGAGGAGATGCACAATATGCGAAGAAAACATAAAGGCAGCAGATGAAGTACCGCAGATGCTCGGCTGGCGGTGAAGAACCCATAGCGTAACATAGGTAAGCACTCCTTACCTGATGTGCTTGAAGTCCAGTTCGAGCTGTGCGGCAAACCTGAGGAAGTAGGTGACGAGCCAGAAGAAGTGGGAGGTGTCAATGAGCTGCGCCTGGCTGATGTTGCCCATGAGTTGTCGGTGCAGCTCGCGCACCAGGCAGCTGTACCCCTTCAGCAGGAAGTCCACCGTGAACTCCTTCAGCAAGTGGAAGATGTCCTCGTCCGTCGGCACATGATGCACCAGGGCCTTCACGTTCACCCTGCCGACACCCATGCGCCACGCTCACCTCCGCTCTCAAGACACACGCACTTACCTACTACCCCGCAACCACGGAGCCCATCCATGTACAAGCACACAAAGTGAAGTAGTATACGCTGTTCATGGCAATGTAAACACTTTGCACTTTTGAACTCAACCTCTGAAAAAAATCACTGCCCATAACGGCATATATGATACAGTGCAAACTGGCATGTGGGCACACAGTTAAGTTAGTAGCAAAGAAACTCAAATTGTCCTCAGAATTAATGTCTGTAAGTTAAATGTTTAAATTTATGTTTAGTGGGATAATATTTCCTGTTCTATTGACATGCCTAACAATTCTTCCACACTTTCACTTGGATAGCACATGAATAAAGTGACCAGGCCAATGGCAATGTTAAATTGGTGTATGATGGAAGGATACAATGTAGTCTGAACAGCAGATCCTAAGCAGGGATTTCAGATGTGCTAACTTTACCGTGGACGGGCAATCTCTAACCCGTTGAACTGAATCATAAACGTTCTATGATAACATTTTACTAGAAAAGGTAAAAACCAATTAAGGCCACATGTTTATTTATCACTGTAAGCGCATTCAAAGAGAAAAAAATCATGCAAATGGTAGAAAAAAAATTACATTTTTAGAGCTTGCCTGCAGTTTCCTTAAGCGGTCAGAGAAAAGTACAACTGTACAGGGATAGTTTAATCTGTGGGCTGTCACCACAAGTAATAAAGTCCCACTGTTGCATATCTTATTTGCACAGAGTAGAGTGAACTGATGGAAACACTGCATGCCTTGCATGTAGGAGCAATAAGGCGCTAGGCATGTGTGTTAGTATCACCTGCTGTGTCGCTTTTCCTCACTTCCCAGACTTAAACATGCAATACAGCTCCAGGGACATAGTAGCTTCAGGCCTTAAAATCAAAAGATTAATTCCAAGCACTTCCTTTTGAAGGGGTATTAAGGAAAATATGCGAGATATTAAGGGCTTTTAAAAATTAATAGAGTTGTTCAGATACTGATACTAAGTATCGGTATCGGCCGATACTCAGCCTTTTCCTATGTATCTGTATTGGGTATGCTATCGGGCTGAGACAATGAAGTCAGGTTATTACTTTCTTTAGGCACAAAAATTACCGTATTTCGGTTTGCATATGGTGCACATTAAAACAAAAAGAAAAATAAGAACAAATACAATATTTACTCGTGTATAGCACACCCTTTTCCCAAAATAAAGGAAAAAATTTCTGGGGTGCATGCTATACACGGAAAAAAAAAGAGGGGAAAGGGGAGTGGTAGCCATAAATTGTTAGGGCATGTTGAGGGAAGTGGCGGGACTGTCTGTTGTCTCATCTCTCGCTCTTACATCATTGCTCTCCCTTCTCTCTCAGCAACCCTACAGTTATGTGTAGGTCGAAACCCCGTGACGTGATCCGAGCTCCCAACCCTTAGACCGTTTGCCCGTCGTCTACCGTATCTGCAGCAGAGAGCCGCACTCTACCACATGCGGTATTGCGTCAGCGACTGGCAACAGTGCAAGTGCAGTGGCCATGCGGCCACGTGCGCAGCCGTGCAAGGACACAAGGAAGTAGTACCCACGTACATTATTTTCCTAAAACATTACGTAAAAGGGCAAGGGTGGTGACATACAGTCACGTGCCACGTGCGGGTGGAGGGACACCCACAATAATAATTCCAAAGCCCTAGAGTTCTTATTAGTGTTATTGCAATGTTTTGTAGAGTATCATATTCACGTTTCATCATCCTCACATAATTTCGTTTGCTTTGCAATGTTCATGTATTGTTTACTATGCAAGGGAATATTTAAGAGTGTTATTGCAAGTGTAGCAGAGTTAAGCATAGTTATGCAGGGTGCAATGTGACAAGAGTAGTTCCACATGGCGCACTGTGACGGCAATCCCAGCGAGCATGCCATGTTGAAACGACAGTAGATGCTGAGGACTCAGAGAGGCAGGTTGCGTACCGTTCGGTTCCGCACCTGGGCGGCATTCACGTTCAGCACCGGACATTTTCACAGCAATAGACTTTAATTCAAGTTAAACCTTTTCCACGCGCCACCCGGGATACTGCCTCTCACCTTCCCCAGTGCTTGAATCGCCTGGGGAAGCTTTATTATGCATGTAAGTCACGCATGGGCCTTCTTGCCATTTTTCTGCATCACCGCCTCCGACCAGTTAATGTCCGGCATATTAATGTAAAGTGTTGCCCTAGAGGCATTGTAATCAAGCGCCTAAATAAACAGCATTATGTTGAACCGAGTGTTTTTATTTGAGGTAATCCGTAAGGTATTTCAGGGTATGGACCCTTATAATTTCCCGCCCAAATGCACATGTGTTGGAACTTTCCTATCAGTCTTTGTTTGCAAGTGTTTACAATGTAAAGTAGCATAAACGTGTGGATAGCCTAATAATTCAGTGTAGCACGTGTAACAGTTTAATAAACATTCAGCAAGAGGAGTGATGCAACACAACAGAATGATAGCTGCCTTTGGTCGTAGGGCCACATGGCCCCAGCGTGAAGAAGAGTCTGCTGTACCACTTCAACGGCACTAGGTCTGGATAGTGCCTGGCGCCCCGGATAATATACCTCATCCCGTTCTCCTCACCCAGACAAAATCACTACTCAATTGTCTAATTTTCACTCTGACCACTGGACCACCGCCCGCTGGGGTAAGTTCACACCAGAGCTTCGACATGTGTTTATAGCCCCCCCCCCCCATCAAATAACCTTCAAACAACATGATGTTGCTTGTCGATAATTCTTCCAAGCCCTCTTTGTTTCCATGGCAGAGGCTAGCGAACCATGAAGAGAAGGGGGGGGGGGGGGGGAGAGTAGGGATAATGATACCCTTTATTTTTAGATAAGGGTAGTGTGACATTCTAGCATGTCAAAAAAAAGAGAGAGAGAAAGAGAGAGAGAGAGAGCCGGTCACTGCTTAAAAGCAGAAAGGAGAAAAAAATAGAAGCCGAAAATGTTGTGCAGTAGGAGCAGTAGGTTTCTGGAATTTTTTTTATATTTTGGCTTTTTGCACCACCAAGTTATTTAATTAAAGTATTTTCCAAACATATCACAATCACCACACATTAATGTAAAAAAAAACAAATAATTTGTTCCATAATTAACAGGGCGCCACAAATTTTTGGTAGAATTTTATTTTTAAAAAATTTTTCCCTTGAACTTGTTGCAAAAATCATGGTGCGTGCATACACAAGTGCACACTATACATGAGTAAATACGGTATTCGTCACTCAAAATAGTTGCACCTAACATCACTTGTATTTCAAAGCAAATTATTTCACCTGAAAATGTTATGCAAAACATTTTAACTAGGAATTATTATTTGCAAAGATGTTTTCTTTTGTGTTTAAAGGTTGTTTTATCCGGTAAGGTTGGTGTTTCATTTATCTGGCGTAAAATTAACATGACTTTGAAACTTAAAATTTATTTAACTCAAAGGGCAGCATCTTCGCGAATAAAATTATATTCCCAAAAACTACCACTTGTCAGAAAAAAATAGTTTGAACATCGAGCGATTTGTAAGTGTTTATTTTCAGCAACTTCTTGCGGGGAAATCGGAGGATTTATATTAATTTATTTCAATAGATACGCGTATTTGAATAAACTGATATTATATAAGTGCCTATTCGACACCTTTTGCCATCTAATAATGGGTAGGTAAGCACCAAGCTGAGTGCAATGTAACTCATGACAGGGAAAATCAGAAAACGTGGTTTTGAATGATTAATTATTAAAGACAGTGAAGAAATAAATTATAATCGCTTCATTTGTGTCTCAAAATTACAAGTTTTCTTTGCGGTAAAATATTATTAATTATTTTAAAAGACAGATATCTGTCATGTGTGCAAGGTGTCGCCAACAAGTAGCGGTGTGGAGAGGTAATTTCCCCTCCCCCCTACCCTCTACACATCATAAACCTACAGACGTGACACTGCCCGATCAATAACTTAGCTGATAGTGCATGTGGCACATTTAAAATTTGACTTGCATTTGGTGTCATATTATTTGCATTTTCACAGGGTTTGAAAATTTTAGGTCAGCTTGCATTTTGTGTCGGATTACAATAAATTATACACAGTATTTCAAGACATTATTTTCTTTATTTAAATGAGTCTAGGAGAAATGTTTTTAATGTATTATTAACAGTGATACTTTTTCTAAAATTCAGTACACAGGGCGTTGGTATCGGGGTATCAGCTGTGGTATTGAGGTATTGGTATCGGAACAACTCCAAAAATCAAGTCTTTGGCACCCACACGAGTGAAGCAGCAATCAAATGCAAGGACTCAGAAACAATAACCATCAGTCCATTAGCAACAAAAATTACATTCACTGTAACTTCACACTTTCCTGACGCCCTGCTTAAGTTCTCTTTTCACGAAATACTAATGTATCCCTCCACTTCATGTAAACAAAAAAAATTACCACGTGACGTTTATTTTTCGACTGTCAAAGGCTTTGTTTACATTCTTCAGCTGTCCAAAGAATGGTGTTAAATTTCAGTTTAACTAAGGGAGAAAACTGCACACGGGATATTAAAATCATTCTTTACTGACGATGCTTACGTTACTGCAATAATTTGAAGATTGTATGAATAAATATAACAAATATCAATATTTTGCTTTCCAATTTTTCCCCAATGTAAATTTTAATGTTATCAGGATAAGAGTAATAATTTTACAAGTATTTAGGACATATCTTTTCCTTCCATACAAACTGTAGCTTCGCACATAAATCTTTAAATTTTTCACTTTAAAATGAATTAAAACCAAGCATGCATAATAAAGTCAGTTTTACAAGTATCTGCAGTATCAGAATTACTAAGTTGCTTATCCTTTTTTTTTTTGTGCCATAAGGAATACAAAATAGAAAAATGTTGGTAAAGCCTCCGGAAATGAAGTTTTGATCACACTATAACACAGTGAAGATGGTTTCTAATGTTTCCTTGCAATTTTCACAAAACCAAAGCATCAAGAAACTAAATAGCCCAAGAAGATTGTCTGCACTTCACAGTACAGTAATTCCTAAAACAACATCTAAAAAGAAACACTTGTCTATAACATCACTGAAGGAAACACATGAAGACAGTAGAGTAATTGCTTCAGCAAACTCACATGGTTGTTTTACTTCTCTTCACCAACTTTTTCCTCCTCAACTCCTTTTTGTCTTGCAAACAGGTGCTTTTGCTGGTGTTGTGGCGTCTCTTTTGTACCATGTGCGGTTTCTGGTGGACAGGTCTGGAACATAATTTATGGAAGTCAGCCTTTCACACATTTCGCAAATAACAAACTTCCTTTGAAACAGACAGACCAGTAGAAACAGTTCCTCGTAAGCTTAACATGAATATAAATGTCAGTTGAACATTTTACAGCAGCACTGTTGAATACGCTTCTAGTCAGATGGAGAAACTGAAACAAACAGTAAGCTATGCGCTGACACAATTTGCACATTATGCAGGGTTGTTTTGTTACCTATTCATGTGCATTTTTATAAGTACTGTGGACATTGCAAATTAAAATTACAAGACAACTAGGAGTTGCATGGCTGTTACGACAGACAAGAGCACAAGATGTAGAAATTATACAGTGTTTCAAGCCTGTGTTTCTACAAGGATTTTCACGAACCAAAGAACTAAAATTTTTATTTACAGATTTATTACAGATACATAGAAACACACATGGTTGATGGAGCGGGAGGGGAATGCAGAGTACACTGGCCTTACTACCGACACTCTCAGACAGAGAATGAATGGTGACAGACAGAGTGGACACCAAACAAGCCACAGCTGGAGCAGACGTAAATTTGCAGGAGAAGCCAGTTGTAGCTCACGCAGCATCTTGCAACCAGAGTGGTGAGGGCCCTACCACTCGGGTTTCTTTTATCAGACGAAAACTACCACAACTTCTTTTGTTTATAGGCAGTGCGACAGAACTATCTGTTCATAGTACGAGAGTAAACACCACACTAAACAACAGTACCCATGTTTGAGGAATGTTGAATCTTACAAAGAATCCAATGCAATGCAGAAACAATGGATACACAGCTGTTTTATGAACGTCCTAACTGTAAGTTTCTTGGGTCCATTCAAAATAAACTATAAACACCCGGAAATGATAAAAATTAGAGTATAATTTCACATACAGTCTAAAGGCAATCAACTGCTGGTGAATTATGGATCTGTTTTTGTCCATTCATAAGAAAAATATGATGTAGAAAGATGTTCAACGATAAAATGTGACCACCAATCCACACGGCACAAGTATGATTGCAAACATCTTACTTTTGGCACCTAAAGGTGGCCACTATTAGTAAGTCAATGCATCACAGAGATGTGCAACCAGGTTTTTACTGCAGGTGTTTGCAATGTAATTAAGAACACTTTGCTTGCAACATCTTAACGCTTCCTTGTGTGAATTACCTTTGGATATGTATGCTTTTTCATCATACTGCACCTTAGTAAGTACATATTTTCATAGGTGAACTGAGATAGCTACTAAATAAGTACAGCAAAGAAAATTTCAAAATGACAATATTTTAATTTTTAAACCTTTTTGTGGTAGATGTGTTTGCACTACGGTTTAAAAAATTCATTCATAACCTGTGCATGTCACAGATCCACACTCCTTTGTTTAAAAATTTGTAGATACTAGGAAATTTGCACAATTAGTTTAAAAATTAGCCTACAGATAGCAGAAAGGTTTACTTCTTCATATACAGCATCTTATCTCATGAAATATTAACATCTTAAGATCTCGCTGGTCTGCTAAAAAAAAAAAAACTTTAAATTTTGAGCCACAATGGTCTGTAGAGTATGGCAAAGCAGGTAATTATAATAGAACATGAGATGTTTATTAACACTGCCTTCAGTACCACTACACTTGATACATGGAACTTTAGAAATATTGCTAGTGTTTTAAAATCAAAATTAACATAATTCAAAATAAATCAAAGTTTTTAAACCACATAGCAATATTTAAGTTTAAAAGATACAGTTTTCCATTTACTGGCCAATAGCAAAATCTAAATCATCAATTGCAACAAATTACAAATATTTTATGAGTTGCACATTTCATAGTAAGTCAAGACAGTTAAGTCACTCAGAAACATAATTTTCAGTGGCATCTTAATGAGGCCATCATATGAACGAAGTGGCTTACGCAAGATGTCTCCCATGTGTAGATCCCTAGTTGACTCACTGGACAACCTGGTATTACAACATATGTACGTATGTGATTATATGAATAATATTCTTTTAACGTGATTTCAAATGTGACCACTGAACCACGGAACAACTACAAGCGTACACACAAACCTCTTGAAGTTGGGAGCATCCTCTTCGTTGCTGGAGGTGGATATGGACTCTTGGTTCTCGGCCTGCGTGACGTAGCCACAGTCGACCAGATCCGGCGAAGAGGGAGACATCTTCTCACACTCTGGCATGTCCAACACCCAACTGCAGTTTGGCAAGTTGCTTACGTCCTTGTCAGAACCATGCTGGGATCCCTCCAACTTAACAGACAGGAAGTCGGCAAGAATTAATAGGCAGTCTTGTATAATGGTATCTTAGCGAGTAAAAGAAAAATTAAGACTTAATTTTTTTCACACAATTATTCTCAAAATCACACTTATAAAATTGATTAAACAATTAAAAAGAAGTGATTCGGAAAACAAGAAAGGATTGTTTTAATTCATTTTAAGATAAACCTTAATTCTAGGATAGCTACTATCTACACAATATTAAACTCATTGTCATCACTTTCCATGGTTTAAATCGCTGGCCAGGTGGAAACAATGTCAGTGCACGCCATCTATTCCTAAGGGTCTGAAAAAATTGACCTAATGCACAATTGCAATGCAAATTGATTTGCCAGAGGTCAGGCGGGATTAGACAGCAGTGCACTTTGATCATTGTGTGAATTAGTTCTACAAGGGCACACACACTACCCCTCTCAGAGCTGGTTAGTGGAGGACCTTCACCTGGCATGGACTGGTACAGAGAGGAAAACCTTCAATGTGATTCACCAACCTCGCTTCCCTGCATCTCAATTAACCTGGAGAAGACAGGAATTCTGGTCATGTTTGCTTGGCTCTCAGGGAACCACGCAGGAAAGTGAGTGAGTGAAGAACTTTGGGCTGCTTTTAACATCGAGGTCTTGAGAGCCGATGAGGGCGAAGCGAGGTGAGTATGGAGTAGCGCAGGGGTGAAGGGCCAGGGGAAATGGCAGATCCCAGAGAAAACCCGCCAACCACCGACATTGCCTGGCACGATTCCCACATGCAGAAATCTGGGAGCGACCCCGCCAAGAATCAAACCTAATTCGCCTAGGTAGAAGGCGAGTAGTATAACCACTACAACACCATGGTCCCCACGCAGGAAAGGGTTTGTTCCCTCTTACCCTTACACAAAAGCATATCCCCCACATCTCATACCACTTGAAGAGTAGCCTTGGAGTTCATGCAGGCTGATGGCCGCAGCACTGCACACGAGGGAGGGGGAGTTTGTCCTTGACACATCCCATTAGTATGGTGATGTGAGCCTACCACTGCGTAACGATTATTTCTGCATAACTGCCAGTAAATTAAATGTCTTACGCCAAGCAGGGAAGGGAGAAAAATGCTGCAGCTACAATGGCTGCCTCGCTAGAGACCAGCATTGGAATACTTCCAGAGAACCATCATGCTTATGTACTCATGCCTAGGTGCAGGTGCAGGGACAGAGCCTGGCTTGTGATGCCAGAACCCTAAAGCTACAATGCCAGTGTTCTCGACACTCTATCACTCATCTCCACCGGGCCTATATCCTTTGTGGGAAACTTTTTGTGTGGCAAAACTGATAAAGCCTTTGCTACACCCAATTACCAGCAATGTGATACCTGAGACCAGTGTGAAATTGGAAGCTGTCCCAGCCAATGTCCATACCATTCGAATTGGGACTCAAACCCAGATGTCTAAATGATGGTGCAGCAAAATCCACTTATCACCTTAAAGAACGGCGAACTAATAAAGAGTTGCCTTACCAACTACACACATTGTGAAGGTCCGTTTTCTGACAAAAGTTGTTCCTCATTACATTAAGCAGATTTTAATTCATGCTTCATTGTCAGCATTCTTAGTTACTGAAAGCTACTGTATCTTATACTGACTTAACCAAAAAAAAAACACCTAGAATGGGGAGTGAGCCCAGGACGAAGAAACACTCACTGAGTGACGGGCTTTCCAGCTGGGACCCGTAGGTGCTCGTCATCCTCGGACATGACATGAAATGAGACCCTAGGATGGAGCGGTGCTGGAATGTAATGGAGGGGGAAATGGGAATACCTCGAGAAAACCCGCCGCCAAACTGCATTGTACAGCACGATTCCCACAGCAAAAATCTGGAAGTGAACCCGCAGCGGATCGAGCCTGGATCACCGTGGTGGAGGGAGAGCGCTCTAGCCACTGCGCCACTGCTGCCCCATACAGAAAACATTAATATCCATAAGTTATTCATTAGAATTTTCCATTGGTTTAACAAGCATAAATTTTGCGAATCATTACCTTTTTAACAACATAATAGAATTGTCTCTGGATTTACAGGGTTTGAAAACTGCACATTACTGCTGAAGGGGAAATGGAAACAGAAGTAGAAAACAGTGCTAGACAAGAGACTCTATTACAAGACAGCGATAGATATATGCTGGTTCAATCAGAGAAATGGGACGCCCAAGGTGTACAAGTAGTAACAGAAGACGTACACGACTTGAACAAGATGTCATGATCATGTTCAGAGAATACCAAAATAGGAGGTGCCTTGGAAAAATAATGGAGTTGCTGACATTTACAGTAAAAGAAAACTTGCAGAAGTACAATATACAAGGCAGAGAGTAGACAAATGCCAAAAACCTGCAGCAATGTTAATAAATAAAAAGAATTCAAAGTTTGTTGTTTTACATCAAATGGTTCTGTAGTGAAACTAAAGAACACGGGTCCTTCGTATTATAGTGTGCTCCGAAATGTTTGATACCCAAACCGGTGTTCGTAAATGTTTACATCAGACCAAGGATTGCTCACAAATGGTCCGCAATCCAGTTTTTCGCCATACAAATGTTCATGACCACCGGGCCTCAGCGAAGGAGGAATAATGCTGAAAATACTGTTGGGAAAAGACATAATGTCATATCTCTCTCAGAACATGCAAAGTCTATAGCTCACCTTGCTGCTGGAAGGGGAGTGGAGGGACGACTGACCGCTGTCGATACTGGGGCGTCCTTTCCTGCGGGCAGGGTGAGGCGTGGTACTCTGCTCCAGCTGGAAACCTGCACACGTCAGGGGACCAACATGTCACTACTGCCCCCTGCATTGAGCACACACTTACGCACTCTCTCTCACCAGCAAACTCACCTATCGCACTGTTCTTGCCCGACACAAAGTGTGAGTACTTCTTCTCCTTGTGCTGAAACAAACATAACACACAGTCACAAAACACACTTCCCCTTCTGACTCTTTTAGTGCTATTAACATCCTTACATAGTCTATTCATGGTATTTTCATACATTTTAAATCAATCCTTTGAAAAATCTCCTCATATATACATGTTCGGTTTTCTCCTAAATATGTAATGTGTCACAAGCATTTTATACTTATGTTAACCTAAAAGTATTTTATTTTTGGGTAAATTGTACTTCTACTTGTATCTATAAATAATAATATTTTGTTTACAATTAATTTAATACAAATAAAAATAGAGAAAATAGGTGTGTTGGTAATGCCTAGTAATAAAGTTCTCATGCAAAATATTACTTAACTGAGTGCATACAAATGTGGTAAATTGTCCCTTTGGTGTAACTGTCTAGACTTGGTTGATGAGTGACAGTCCCTGCACCTGGGTTACATGTTCGACGCTAGGCGAGCCGCATCTTAGTTGGCTTAATCTGTTCGGGGCACGGGGGCCAGCCCAGTGAATAACACGGGCCTGGTGGTTTGGCGACTTGGTACGAAGTCGGGCTCTGCGACCTTTACACTGCAAGGTGCAGGCTTAGGTGGTGGTGCATTAGGGCAGCAAGGTGGTTAGGTGCTTGCTTACACATTATCAGTTTCTTTTACCGTAGTTGTACTTGACTGGGGGGTTATCAGCTACGGTACAGGAGCCAGTTGCGGTTCTGGAGTGCTGAACTGGCGTATGCCAAATAGTGCCTCGTGCACTATAGGGTGGCTCGAACAAGCCCACGGGCGTGACGGTGGGTGCTGGTACAGTGAGGCGTCTCAATATCGCAGCGTCCTCACGTGGACTAAGCAACCCGAACCTGCTGGGAAGGATACGTAGCCCCTGGGGAACCTTAGCAATAGCTCTCGCCTTTCGGGCCCATCTCTTAACTCTACCCCTATCGGTGTAAGGCATTAGGTACAAAATTGGCACTGCAGGAGGTTGGCAGTTGACATGTCAAGTGTTCACGTGTAGGTGCAAATTACTGCCGCCAACACCACCTCGCTCTCGACGACTCTACCAGGTAGAGCCTGCGTGGGCTACGAGATGATGGTTGCGGGAACTGCTGATGAGCACATCACCAAGAAACAACTCCGGCGATTCTTGGGACTTGCAACTGGCTCAAGGACTTCATATCGGACATCGCCAGTCTGATGGCGCCCCTACACCCCCTCCTAGAAAAGGAAACTAGATGGCGATGGGGACCAGAGCATCGTATGGCATTCCATGCCCTGAAAAGAGCTTCCAAAACATCAAACAACTCCACCAGCTCCAAAGGGAGGGGCCCTTAATACTCCAGACCGATGCCTGCCAAAAGTCCTGGGAGCCGACCTTTACCAAGAAGATCAAAAGGGACACCCGCTTGTAATAGCTTATGCCACCAGCCTGAACGCAACCGAGCATTGCTACCACATCAATGAGCAAGAATACTTGGCAGTAATACAGGCGGTGCAAAAATACCGGTACTACCTAGAAGGTACTCATTTCATCCTTCGAATGAATAGCAAGGTGCTCCAGTGGCTGCAGGAGTCAAAAGCACAAACGCAAAACTGGGACATGTGTTTAACCGAATTTGATTTCGAGGTACAGCACTGTCCCCAGAAAACAAATGACCTACCAGATGCCCTGTCCTGCCAGCCAGACCTGGACTTCGCAGAGAAAGACGAGGAAGATTGGGACTGCATGGTACCACCGCAACTACCGGAAGTCCACCCCGAAGAACAGATTCGCTTACTACAACTCAGAGTCTGCCGGGACCAAATATCGGCCCACCAACAGCAAGACACTGAAATCCAGGGACTACTCAAAATGCACCCAAGATGCTTCGAACTCCGCAACAAGGTAGTATGGTCCCGCAACGGGCAGCCAGGGGCAAAATGGCGAATTTGGGTACCTAAAGCCCTCCGTGCTGATATCTGCTACCACTATCACGATCACCCCAAAGCAGCTCATCCGGGAACCAAGGAAACCCTGGCAGACATCATCAGCTGGTACTTCTGGGACGGGATGAGCCGAGATAACAGACAATACATGGGAAGCTGGGAGAAATGCTGCAGGAGGAAAGCGTACCATGCACCCCCTCCAACAGCCAAGCCACGACGCCCACAGATGTCCTGGACACACGTGGCAGCAGATTTGATGGGACCATATCCCCACAGCACTCGCAGAAACCATTATCTACTCGTGGTCACAGACCTATTTTCCCACTGGGTAGAAGCCTTTTCCCTGCCCAGCCTGGAAACTCACCACATAATCAGGAAACTTGAAAACAAAATCTTTCCTAGGTGGGGTTATCCGCAGTGCTCGCTAACAGACAACGCGATGCAATTCACCGGCCGGAATTGGCTCGCCACCTGTGAAGAGTGGGGAGTGGAAACATTGACCACTCCACTGTACCACCCCCAAGCTAACCCGACAGAGCGCAGGAACCAAGAAATAAAGAAAATCCTGCTGCTGAGTGTTGGGAACAACCACAACCACTGGGATAAACATATCCCAAGAATATTGTTTGCCCTACAACGGAGAACAAACCAAGCCACAGACGCCAGCCTGAGCCAGCTCCTGCTAGGAGCCACCTTGCGCCGGCCCGGGGATTGGCAATGAGAAAATTCCCCGTCCATGGTACCACAGCCTGAGGACATTCGGATGGCAGTATTAGCATGGGCCGAAAATGCAAGGGAAGCCCAGGAAATATATATTCTACGCAAGTATCCACAACCTTAGATGGGCATCCAAGCCTTCAACATGGGTGAATCAGTACTCCTGTGGCTGCATCCGCTCAGCAAGTCCAACACCCAGTTTAGCGCAGGCCTCGCCGGCAAATGGGAGGGCCCATACAAGTTGGTCGGTCGACGGGAAAATGTGTATTGGGTAGAAGACATCCGAGGATGGATTCGCAAAGCAACGCAGGGACAGATCCGGCCATTTCCCCACGAAAATCTGGAGGGCGAGGTACGAGAAACAGCCTCTATATCCTCCGAGGTCTCGGAAGACCTGGACGAACCTCTCCCCAGGTTCCAACTGTCTGCCCGACCAGCTGAGCAAAGGGAACCACCAAAGGTAGCCACCGGCTCGCAAGTAACTATCTACCTGCCACCAGCATGGCCGAAGGGGCCGCCACGAGCCCCAGGACCAGCAAGCCAAACAATACCCTCAACCCCCACGGGCTTCAAAACCAAAATGGGGAATCGAGGGGGAAAGTGGACTCCCAGCGCAAGCGAGTTAACCTGGCTCAGTCCACTCGACCGGGTGGACCGACCGAAGCAACACCTGCTAAAACCGGTCAGTGAAAGGGGTGATAGCCTAGCACTGTGGCTCAGTCTGAGATGGGAAGATGGTTTTCCCTGGAGCCTAGCGAAGCCACAGATGCACCCCTGCCAAAGGAATTCCCGACCTCACCTGTAAGTGCCGGTAGTCAGTTCCAAACCACCCCAGTCGATAGCGAGGAGCCCTTCAGATCTCTATATTTACGAGTCAATCAAGAGGAACCTTGTTGAGCTTGTGTCGGCGGCCGCGAAGTACTTGTAAGAACCACCGTCTCCCCAAAGTACTACCCTGGAGTCAGGAACAACCGCGACCGTGTCTTCCATGCCAGACCCGGAAGATGCTACAACATCGGCCAGAGGAGCAGAAGAAGAACGCTCGTTAGAAGACCTACCCCTTATGGCGCCAGCAACCCCGGTGTCACCTCATGCCGAGCCAGACACCTGGGGCACCTTGTCCACCTGGGAGGTGGACACATCGCCAGCCAACGTGGGGGGGGAGGAAGCTGCAGAGCCCCCAAACACAACGCCGTCCGCCATGGAGGTAGTAGCACCACAAGAACCACTACCTTTGGCGGCCACCCCGCTTGCATCCATGATGGGCCAGGAGCCTGTCAGCACGCCTACATCGCCCGCCGGTCAGTCCGAGACAGTGGGCACAGGGGAGCCTACATCAAAGTTACTGCCATACCCCCTCATGCTACCTCACCACACCTGCCAAGCCGCAGTGATGCCAGGTCAGTACCACAAAGGGAGCGATGAGGAAGGGGTAACTTTGAACCAGCAAGACAATTTCCAGGGGACGGTGTCCTAGAGTTGTAGCTCTACCGTTCACTGCCGGGCAGAGAATGGGTGGCCTTTCAAGGATGTGGTGTTGTGTTGTTAGAGTGCGTTCGGAAAAACAAAACCAGGTTTCCTGCCAAGTCCTCCAGCTCCGATATGACACAAGGAAGGAGCTCGGAGTAAAAGTCAAGAGGACTCGTAAGATCTATGTTTATTTAACCAAAGGAAATAAACACAGATGGCAGAGGTGCTATATCCTAATTTCCCCACAGGCTATGCGGAAGGTAAACACCCTATCGTACTACAGGGAGAGGCGCCCTGTGCGTAAACTAGCGGGATAGGCAGTCAGCTGGTGTGAGCTCTACTCTTAGGTGTGTCTGTAAGGGACCGAACATGTCTAAGTGTTGAACTGTCGACGGGTGCTGGTTCTTCCTTCGGTTAAGTGCTGGAGAGAATCTTTGGTCCCACAAGGTGAGCGAAGAAGTCAGGATAGGTTTGAGTGTCTGGACCAAGAGTTGGAGCAATGAGAGCTCAGGGGAGGCAATCGAGAACTGAAGCAGAACTGACCATGCGGAGGCTGGGATGCTGCTCCTTATATATCCCTCGGCCATCCTTTCTTCCACTAGCATAGGGCGTCTGGAGAGGGAGAACAGTAGGTGCAAGTCCAGTGCCTAAATCCTCTAAGCATGCAGTGTCGTGGAGTGTGTCGGGATCTAGGCATCTCACATGTGGTGGCATCTAGCAGCACACTGCTGTACTCGTCCCAGACCTCTTACATTGCCTCGGTGGCTCATCAAGCGAAATAATAAATAATTATTGGGACGTCTGTCTCGGCCCAGTAGGTCAGACAATCTCGCATACTGCGATGGCAGCGACGTGAGTCGTGAACAAGCTGTCAGGAATACAGTTGCGCTGATGAGTAACAGTCGTTTAGTACTAATGAACTAGACATCATGCATCATGGTTAAGCTTTGTCTGTATGATGTGGAGGAATGCTTTAAAGTAGAAATTATATTTATTTTACATTTTATGAGTGAGACAATATGTACCATGTGACAAATGATAGAACAGCAGGTTGTTTATGGACAGTAAATAACAGGTTACATGTTACAGAGTTTCACCAGCATACATCTGTAACGAGTAATGGAAAACCAATTAGGAGATCTCATCTACTGAGCAGTCAGCAATAACAAAATGCCAACTCTCGATTCTATAAGTGTATGACCCTTCATGGTTCCCGGGAAAAGGGTTGTTATTTCGAGAGGGTCGTTATTGGATAATTATTTTATGGTTCCCCAAATAAAGGGTCTTATTTTGAGAGGAACGTTATTTCGAGAGGGTGTTTATTCCAGGGGCCTCAGAATCAAGAGTTGACTGGTAAACTAAAACTTACAGCGAAAAATAGCACATTCATGGATTGCTCATATTGAAATTTATAACATGAGGAACAGTTACACATATTTTTTTTTAAAAAGAAACAAGTTCAAAATGTATGACTACTGTCCTAGATTGCATATCATGTTTTCCCAAAACATGACTGTAAATTGATACCTGATTTCGGAGACCCATAGAAAAAGTTAATGTTTGTGCAAATTAAACTCCTGGTCCATTGAAACACAACAATGAAACTAGTGGTTTCATATTTTTTTTATTACTTCTCTCCTCTTCCTTGAAAATTTATATTTCTACCCTCTGATTCATTTTCTGTCATCTTTTAATGTATTCCTATTAACCTATTATCAGATATGCAGACATTTGATTATAAAAAAATTGTTGTTCAAATAACTAAACACCCAATTTTTGCTAGCACATGCTGATCAAATACTATCACCACTCATAAATCGCTCTCTCAAATTTTTCAATGTTGTTTGGAGTGTATGTAGCATACATAGTGTACTGTAGACATGAAGCAGGACTATTTGGTCACAGATTGTTGGCAACCCTGCATACAGCAGAGAACTTCTGGCCGTCCAGGTTGGTCAGCCTGCTCAACCAGGAAACACCAGTCAAAATGGCATCGTAACCTTGTTTGGTTACCATATCGCTCATGTTGCAAGTTTTTTCACCTTTATCGTTGCTAAACAGTGCCATCTTGTGTTATTTTTGTTGCTTTGTTCATTATTTGCATTTTTGATGCAATAAATGTAATACAAATAAAATTTTATTAAACAATCAAAATCCACGTTTTGCATATGTAGATTATTTAGGAAAACACTGTTCCAAAACGAGATTATCATTGGGCAATAAAATCAAACTGGTGATTTCACTTTCACTGCTTAGCACCTATTTTATGAATTATGCTTAACGCCACTTTTTTTTTTTTTTTTTACAAAATTTTTCCATTAAAGTTTTACTTGCACACCTGTAACTTACTTTTGGTAACTGGCTGTATATTTTGTGGAGAGATATCTTCTTTCTTTACTGGACGAATCACAATTAAATTACACCAATACTGAACATCTATAATTTGCAGGCAGACACCTAAAGAAGCAATTACAACTGGACAACCACATAAGTGGATCTGTACAAGTATTTTGGAGTACAAAAATGGTAGAATCTTTTTACGAAAAAAATATGCCCTTAAATATGCTGTTTGGAGAAGTTAAATGTGCCCTCATTTCATAAATAATCACTTCTAAAT
This sequence comes from Dryococelus australis, assembly GCA_029891345.1. NCBI lineage: Eukaryota > Metazoa > Arthropoda > Insecta > Phasmatodea > Phasmatidae > Dryococelus > Dryococelus australis. The sequence goes on along the minus strand of CM057006.1, from coordinate 21,878,367 downwards.
AAAAATGTGAAATTTTTATAAAAAATAATATTTGAAATTCTTATGTGTGAAATTCCATCTATATATATATATATATATATATATATATATATATATATATATATATATATATATATATATATATATATATATATATATATATATATATATATATATATATATATATATATATATATATATATATATAAAATACTGTATTTCATTAAATTACACATTTTAACAGTTTTACTGATAGACATTTTTTAGGTGAATAGCGTACAAAAGATGTTTATTGTGTTTTTATAGGCTTTAGTAAAGGAGAATTATTTCCTTAGCAGTTACACTGTAATAGCTGAAATTAACACTTTATATTTCATACACTGTTAAAGTAATAAACTCTTAAAATTAACTTCACACATGACTAAATTTAATATATAATATGAACTGTTCTGGCCAAGTTTAGTTTTAGAGAGAGACAAAAAACACTGACAATTTTATATCAAGCAGAAAGCTAGCTACAAAAGCAAAGTGTACTACATTACCTTGAAATCAGTCTCAATGTTGCATGAAGTGTGTGTGTTCATTTTCTCAGTGCTGCCACAATTGTCTGAGGAGTCTGACGTTGGGTCGGACGTCAGCATTGGCGAGGAATATACAGACCCCTTCCCCTATGAAGGAACCCACACAGTGAATATTATAAAACAGGCAATGAACATCACAGAATTTTTAAAATGTACTGACAATTGGGAGATACATGTTTCAAACCCAGAGGGGCACGATAATGTGACTCCTTGCTTCAATCAACAACACACTGAGCCTTAAGAGTGAATGAAAGGGAACACTGTATGACATGATAGTAGATAGCCGCCTGCAACCCTAACACACTGCCGTGATCCAGCGCAGTGATGTAGCTCCATCCATCACCAGGTGCACATACAAAGTAGCCCATGCCAGCAGCAGGGACAAGGGCAGGTCTACGCCAAACCCACTACACTCCCTGCATTCATACCACCAGCCTGTACCAAGACGTACAAAACGACTGTACATGGTCTAGTGGTCAGCCACATCCAACTGGGACATTTCCTTTCCATCCAGAACCCTAAGACACGTCGCTTTAACACCTGGAGTGGAGTGGTGGATCAGGTACGTTTGGCCAGGGCTGACTGCCTCTCCTCAGCGACAGGTAACAAGCTCACAGGTGTAAGGACACACAACAGACTGCAGCTCATGGCTGGTAACGCACTCAAGAACTTTCAAGATTTTTATCAATTTTATTATGCATTTCTTCTTATGTGTCAAGTACCCACTGGGGGTATGGGAGAGGGTGTTATAAACTATACATCTCAACCAATCACAGCACTTGTGTGATCTCTTGCAGCTCTGATTTATATATAAAAATAAAACAGTGCAAACAAAACAAAATATCAAGAGCTGTCCCTGTTATTCTTCACTTATGGCTTTTCAAAATTCTTTTCATTGATTTTTCATTTTTTCATCTATTCCTCGAAAATACCTATGGCTGCTGCTTAATCATAGCAATTTTTCAATTCCTTTACGTTGAGAGTTTTTTATTGTGGTCATCCAAGTTCTTTTTCTTTCCTTCAGTAGATTAGAGTAGATAGAGAAGTAAAAGAGAAGGTCCCCTTTGCCCAGTCTATGGAAAATAAATTGCTCGATGTGTGAAAATTAATTACATAATACTGTCACTATATGTTCGGTGGATTCAGCGAATCTTAGATTCGGTTGTGCCATGCCATCTCACGGGCATCCTGCAAACTATTGAACATTTTCAACTCAAGTTAGGTGTGCAACCTCAACGGGATGAAGAAAATTAAAATATAATTATGATAGGCTCTTATACAGAATATCTTAATCTGTACCTCATACCATTACATACTTATACAGAATATCTTAATCTGTACCTCATACCATTACATACTTATATAAATTTCCGTACATTAATACTAGTACTCATACTTGGACAATAAAATTAAATGCATTCAAAAAAAAAATTCTGAATTTTTGGATGCATCACAAAGTACCTACAGATAAGATATGATTGCATTTGTATCCTTGCCAACTACAAGACTGTCTGCTGTTCGTGAGTGTTTTGGCTGGTATTTACAATTGCCTGTTAGCTCTTTAGGTAATTTGTTGGTATGAATGACCCAATGCATTCTTCTCTTCTGCTAAATAAATTGGTGTACCTTCTGTCATGGCCATGTGCCTTCTATTATGCGCCTTCAAGCAATAGCTCAGAACTCAGATGCTGGGAATTAGCTCACCAATTTATAACAAAATCCAGGCAGCCGCCAGGCCTCAACATAGGATAATCACAGCTCCTAACCACACTCATCAACTATACCGGCAATTTTTCAATTTCCCCACCCCACCCTAGTTCGCTACACGGCTGCTGGTTTACTACCTTCCACCATACTACAGTGTCCTACAATTCACCGCCTGATGAAGCTGGCTTAGCCAGTGACACGTGGCGATTGTGCAACCGCGTGGAAAATATGTCCTTTGTGTGAGTGTTTGTTGACAAGTACTACGCTGTGGGTACATACTTGAATTCCTATCATTTTATATATTTTTGGTAGCCTAGCAGTCTACTTGCAATCCTAACAGTACAAGGAAATGCTAAATACTGTGTCATTAACCTGCTAGAAAAAGGTTTAGTCGAATAAAAAAAATTGCAATGATGTTCACATGGAGAATTGTGTCCAGGACCATGAGAGACAGGGTAAGGAATCAGGTGGTACTTAGGGGTTGAAAGAGACATAAAGCAAGAAAGAGTTGATACAAGTATGACATAATAATGTGAAGGGAGAGGTTGGCAAGACAAAATATTACTTGGAAAATGCCAGCAGAAAGGCTCATGGCAAAGGAATACAGTATTTACCCACGCACGACCCACACATTTTTTTCTGTAAATTAGAGTCAAAAACCAGGGTGCAGGGGGATACACAAGACTTGAGCAGTTTTTGCACCCTGGTGTAATGGCATGACTACGGCAGTATCTACTAATAAGTACTTCAGTGCACAGTTCTTTTTACAGAATTAGTTTATTTTCCCACACACAAAAACCAGCATTTATGCTTCCTCGTGTATTAATATTTTAATTAAAGTGTACACACGAAAATTAGGCCTGAAAAAGTCAGTGTATCTGTGGTGGAGTCCTTACAATGTCACATTTTTTTACCGTGGTACCGGTGAGCACGTTGAATAGCTAGTGATGGTATAAGTAAATTGGAGATTTGGATATTTACTTGATGCAAGATGACAAGATGGGTGGTTAAAGGTTGCGTTCTTTTGCAGTGACATAAAAATTACAAATTTTATGTTAAGCAGAGATTATTGGTAACTGTGCAGCTGGGAAAATATTTGATGTTGATGAATTGTGTACATGGGACTGGTGGAAAGAAAAATAGTAATGAACTTCGTTTGGCTAGTGGTGAAAGATGCACATTTAGAGATGCAATGGAAAATGTCCGGAAACTGAAGAAAAGCTTCTTGCATACATTGGAGAAAAGAGACAGTTCGGGTATGTCATAAGAATTGAAGTGTATTCTCTTAAAGCCTTACAAATTTTGAGTGAATTGCATGTGAATTTTTTGTAAATAAATTATTCACCAGTGTTGAAAATTACAATATTTGTGTGGTACATTTAGTGTTTTCAGAAGACATGTACGTATATTTTAAACTGTTATGTGCAGCAGAAAAGTACCTAAAATAGTTACACATCCTGTAAACTGGCTGGGATAAGAAGCGTTATCTCCTTTGTGATGAGGTCATTGTACGACATGCAAAGGAGGAGAGAGGCAAGGAGCGGATAACTACCAAGATCACATTCTTCTCTTTCTCATCCCTCTGGCACGACGTTGCCACTTTGCACTGTCGACACACAGAGCTGTTTTTAGTGTAGCTTAGAGTACGTTTACAGCTTTTAAAAAAACTGTGGCCGTATAATTTACGCTTTTGGATAACTTTTGTGATCATGATGGTGCATGTTATGGAACACACAAAATATTTATACTTTAGATCAATCATATTTTGTTCCAAAAAATTTTTTTCCCACCAAGTTATGCTAAAAATATGAATGCGAGGCTTCCGTGGTAAATACGGTAGCTGTGGATGATGATGGTTCAAATGAGGTGGAGGGAAGAAACAGTGCTACCTGTGTTCAGGCACAGGATGCTTGCATGCTTAGAGTGGAGGAAAACAATTTATTACACCAAAGGAGGAGGGGGTTTTTGGGTAATTACCCGGGGAGAGGTGTTGCTCTCATTGTCCTCGGAGCTGTCGCTGAGGGATGCCTCGAACCACTGGTTCAGCAACTTCTGGAGCAGCCCCACGTGCTGGTCCTTGTACATGAGCGCGATCAGCTGTACCATGGTCACTGCCCACGATGACTGCGGACACGAGCACACAAACACACACAGGTCAGCGCTCTGCACAGGCGTCGCAGCACTACAGTTACACTGTGACAGGGTTGATACAGGTGCAGGCACAAGATGCCATGAATACAATTAAAACTTCCCTTTATGCCATGAGTTAACATTCCCTGCATTTTAAACCTGTTTTTAAAACCTATTCATTGCTCAAACAATTTTATATATACATACACACACACATGCATGCACGCACGCACACACACACACAATTTCCTGCACTTTAAATCATGACTTTCCTGATGTTTCAAAACACATAGTGTTTTTCACTGCAAAAACAAACACACTGGCATGGCCAACATTATTTTTAAATGGTTGGTTGTCTGTAATTGAAAAGTGGATATCACACCAGTTTCTTACTGATGCTCTAATTTTTTAAGCCTTCTGGCCAACCGCAAGGTGTCTTTATCTTAACCAAGATTGTCATTCAGGACCTCACCCAGTAACCGAGAGTCCTGTAAGCTGTCCATTAACCACTTTATATATTATCTAGAGTATACATACTCAGTCACATCTGGCATGCTGCAGACTAGATAAAGTCATAGTCAATACTGTGAAAGTCCTGAAGCTAGTACCTATATGGACACTACTTTTTCCAAGGCAATGCTATTGGTCGCTGTTGACATACCAACTAGCTTATAGTAATTAATTGCTTCTTATGCCATGGATCTACTGAAACCCTTTCCATAGGTTCCAAAGTGTCAGTTGTTAAAAAAAATTTGTAAGTATTTTCACATCATAAATTATCTCTTTTGCAACTCCTGAAATGAAAAATTAGTGAATTTTAAGGGGTTAAAGGTTAGTGAAAATGAACAAGATAACACTAGACTGCACCTTGAGAATTTACTCCATTTTTATTGCAAAGAGCTCATATGAAAGATATTAACTACTGTTCATTTTACTATTCTAGGACTAGACTGTAGTGCTCATTCAACTTTCTGCTGTTGTTATACATGAAAAAAATAGGTACTTTATTGAATGTGATCAGAAACATTGTCTACATTGATTTGATTGTATACTATACATGTATTTTTATGTGTCTAAATAAAAAAATTAATAAGACAATAATAATGACAAGTCTTTACAATGTTTCGAGGCCTGCAATCTGTTCCCTTTTTCAGGTGAGACACTGTAAGAACAACTGCAGTAGACTGAACCTAGGTGGAAATTAGGTGCGGGGGTGTTTGCTGTGTGTGTGTGCGCATGCGTGTGTGTGCACGTCAGCATGCTGCGCAGTGAGACTATGCGCTCTATGGACAACTTCGCCCCATCTACGAGCCACGTGCACTCAGGGATGGAATATATAAGTGGCAAACCAGAATAAATGTATCACGCTAATAAAGCCCACGAGTCTAGGTAGCCGATTACATTATTGTAAATTATGTGCATAATTACAATACCCATTGCCCACCCAAATTTATGCATGCAAATGGCTCCCCTGCGATTTGAATAAATATTGTTTGAATTCTACTACTCGTGGCTAGCTTCAGAAGAAGTTCCTACAATCTTGAGAGATGGCAGCACCCCCGTGACCTTGTGATGTCACGACCAGCCTGCCTAAGAGATAGGGTTTTAATTTGTCACCGCCTCCACATGCGGAACTATAAAGTTACAGCGCATCTGCACCCCCGATAAACGGCCCCCCTATGGTGAAAGGCTACGCTACCCCCTGCACCCCGCACAACTGCTGATAACCAAAAATTTTGTATAAATACAGCTCCAGCAGCCAGACCCGGCTGATGCGCCGGGCTCGGCGACCGAAGAGGACGCAATCCCACAATCAGTCTGCAAAGACTCCCAGCCTACCCAGAGTCAGTAAGAACTCACTCTCATCCTCCGCAGTCCCCAAGGACTTAACCTATCCTCAAGTCCACAAGAACTCTTCTGTTCACCTCCTCAATTCCGCTTACCCAGTCTGTGAAGACTTTCCTGTCTGCCTGACCAAGGGCACTCTACATCCTACCTTACCCTGCATCGTAAAGCAATCATCAGTCTGCAAAGACTCTGTCTCAGAACCTGCACGTCACCGCGAAGACCTGCATGTGAGACGACTGCAGCTATAGGTATACCTCACCTTAAACCCAGTAATCCTTACCCCAGTCAACTTCCTCTGACTCCGCGGTAGCGAGCCATCGCGTTTCGTGTTGCTTGCTCAATTGGCTTCCCCTTAATTTTGTTAGCCGCTGGAAAGTTGCGTTGCTATAGCTTCCTCAGGCTTGGCTTCACCTGACCCGTCATTCACGTTCATACGTATTATTTTTACCCAGTATCTTGCTAAGGCAATTAAATATTTATGTATTGTATGTAATATATTTTATTGGTTCTCTCCAGTGTCGAATCCCCTAATAAACCACAACGTCAAATTTATTTCTTTGCACACCTTTATTCGTAGTTAGACAACTCCTTGTTCTAAACTTGTGTAATTCCAACACTCAGATGTACAGTAGAAAGTGTGGATTACAAAGCAAACTACGACGTAGGGAACGAAGTGCCTTAGCACATGAGACTGTTAGTTCAACAACCGTCGATGAATCTCAATTTGTGAGCCAAGAGCTAATCCCACAGCCTATCTTTCCATTCATTCCTTTAGAGATCGCCTCCCCTTTAGATCACTTGCTCGGTAGCCAGTGGACAGGCTACACCACGACTGACTACGAGGACCAAGTTGAGTTACTCGCTCAGGAGGACGGGGCTAGCCACTGTAACAACCCCACTAGGCAAACTTCCAAGCACCAGTAATATTAAGCTGCAGTCTGGTAGACGAATAAGAGTGACTCACCCGGAGGGCAACATTTTACCTAGATTTTGCTCAATTAAACTTGCATCGGAAAAAGCAGATCGGGTTCGACTCCAGCCCTAACCAGACAACCGGCCCCATGCATCATCCCCAGCTGCAGACTTCATCCCGTCATGCCTACCCACTCGACCTGTTAAGGTCTCGTCCGTCAGACCACGCACCATCACCATTTCAGACTAACTTTCACTTCATTTCAACCCTTTGGGATCGCTGGCATCCTGCATATTGGCGAATCTGTTAGTGAGGAGGATCGAGCTCCCTGGATGGGCAGGCACGTCTATCCGCCTCACCAGGGGGTTTGACTCCCCATATATAAATATATAAATAAATTTATATATATATATATATATATATAGAGAGAGAGAGAGAGAGAGAGAGCGAGAGAAAAGAGAGAGAGAGAGAGAGAGAGAGAGAGAGAGAGAGAGAGAGAGAGAGAGAGAGAGAGAGAGAGAGAGAGAGTCCATTCAACATTGGAAACAACTTTCTCAGAGTCCTGGTAAATATCTACTTGCAGGCCCATTTTGTATCCTTCTACCAAATGTAAACAAACATTGCCATGCAGCATCTGTCAAAATCAATGTTTAGATGTCATTGTGTGTGTACACGTGTTTGTATACTTTTGCTACACCTAAAAATTAACATTGAAATGTGACTTCTGCTTTTATACCTGCCAAATGTGTTGTTTACTGTTTACAGCTTTTCAAAGAATTCTGTCACATTCCAAAAACCATTCCGTACGAATACTCACAGCTTAGGCCTCTAACATTATTTAGGTCAGCATTATGACGTTTTAAAAATGCCTGAATTGATGACAGTTCTTACGGTTATTTTACATAACACATTTGTTTTCCACAACATAGCTCAATACATGTAATGCATGTTAATATTTTGCTGCGACTGTCAGGGTGTTGGGTCATTTCTTTAAAATTACGGCATCATTTGGAATAAATATTAAAACCAAGGAACAACCAGTCAAACGAAAAAGGCACATTAAATTCAAGCACGCAACTCGTGTTTCTCATTTTTGTCATTCAAACTTTAAAAGACAGCAGTGAACATGCACACAAATAAGCCAACGATAACTTCTATTCCGCTCATATTTCGAGGTATTGCTACTTACTGTTTATTAGGTTTATTGAAATTTATCAGGCTGAACTTAGTATTTTTCTTCTGGGATTGTGGCAAATTACGCTACACAACTGTGTTGTAAACCCCTTAGGGCAAAGTACAACGTTGTGATAAATAAACAGACGTGTATGTAAATAATTAACTTCGTCGCAAAAACAGTCCACATTTAAAACGTATAAATAGTGCTAATCAAATATTTGAAATCACGCTTGAAAACACGTTCACAAACATGATGTGGTAATTTGAAGTATTTTTGGAGAAAGAATAATTTACGCTCCGTTTGGCAAAAAGCAACATGCCATGTCATGGCTCGCCAACTTCACTCGGTAACTGCCCCACCGTCGTATCTAAATATATTAAATTAAGTATTCAAACATTAAAATCTCTTTTCAGTTGTAAATTACAAGTTAAAAAATCATTATTTTCTGTAATAAGTATGAAATATGCTACAATTGAGAACATTTATAATTTTGTTTCTTATTAGCGAAATGAAATTTCCAGAGTTTGAAAGAGACGAAGAAAGAGAGAGAAAGCGACAAGCCTTGCCCAGCAGACAATTTTTCAGATGCTTTCTCGCTCGATATAACAACACCGTACCATTACGGCCTACTCACAATATTTTCCACTGTTATTTTAATCTGTAAAAATGATATATGTTGCCATCGGGGCTACCTAAATATTTAAATATTTCAATAGGCACCGGTTAATTTAGAAATAGTATTCTAAAAAACTAGGATAAAATAATATTTTTACTGTGAACTATTTCTCACCGGTTGTTGCCAACGCGTCGCTGGTCTCGCTGTTGTTAATTCGTATTTAAAAATAAATAAATATTACAAGTTATAGAAGATATTAAGGTAAAGTTTTGTTTATTCAATAATACAGTACTCTAAAGTTAACCACAGTGTTTATATATTTGTGGAATACAGGTTATTGAAAAAACAAGTTTACATGTTATACCTAGAGTGTTTCTTCAAAGGTTGATTTTCATAAGTCGCTTCCAATCGGAAATGGACTATATAATTATGCCACTCTTCCAAGTGCACCAATAGGAGGACAGGTAGTCTCTGATTGGGGGCACTTCGTCATTTTGTGTCCTCTCTGTTGGTTTATTCTTTTCTCTGGTTATTTTTGTGCTTCCTGTGTTGTTCATATGGGTTCATAATCTGACAAGGAATACTTTTGCCGACTTGTCTTCAATGTAGTTTTTTTGTCCTATTTTTGAGTGTGTATTTAAAAATTTTTATTGATCAACTGTGTCTACTGATCTTGTTTTTTGCACTGTTAGTTCACTGTCTTTTTTTTTTGTTGTATGTCCTGTTTTGTTATAACAAGTTGTTCGTCCATCTTTTTTATCGTTTTAATTATATATAGACAGAAATGAAGGTGATTTGTTACAACATGGCCTAATTGAAGTAGATAATTATAATTATGCGGCTCACCAGGAGTAAAAATTATATATCAACATTTGTTGTAATCACATTTTAGAATTTAGAGGAGGGTGAATATTTACTGACTATTGATAACTACAAACACACATGTTGTGGTAAAAGTGAACTGTTTGTCAATTGGTCGGCAATGCAGTCCAATCACATCAAAACAATAACTTTAAGTTAGTGTTTTCTTGACTAAATACTCGCTACATGAAGTACCAATGTAGTTCTACACAACCCAGAGTTAAAATGTTTAGTATAATGAGTAAAATACGTTTGTAATAGTATAGGTAGTTAATTTAAAATACTATAACGAATTTGCTATGGGTACAAAGCAGCAAATTATAATAAAACTACTACAGTTATAGTATATGCTGTTCACAGTAAACTGAGCACTTTTGAAAGCCCTGCTCAAGATCCATCTGTATGCACATTGAGTATTCTTCTGCCTCATGAACCACTAACACTACTATGGGAATGAGCACTTTATTCACACATCAGTCAAGTGAAACTGTGGAATTATTTTGAACGCAAATACAAATCGCTTATTTGAACACTTACATAGATTAAAAAAAAAAGGCAGCAAATGAAATAATTTCAGTATCCTCAAATGTTTATGTAGTATGTACTTATAATTCCACGTTAAGACATGGAACTGTTTTCCCTCCATCGTTACCAACTTTACTGGGTACATGTAGTCAGTGCATCTATTAATTCATATGCAGCTAGGTACAGTGACAGTTTTCAAAGGTTTATTTCAAAAGTGCTTAGTTAATCGTGAAAATAGTGTAAAGCTGATTACATTCCTGGTACCCACACTAACCCAAGATCCCACTCAAGAGACAGGCGAGAGGGCAGGAGTACCTTGTGGTAGCCGGTGATGAGGTGAATCATGACCTTGTCGATGCTGTGGGTGAAAAGGTTCCAGATGATCTGGTTCTGCAGGCTGTCGCTCTGGCCGCAGCCGCCCCGCCATGGCGGGATATGCAGCACGTTCCTCAGGAGCAGCAGGCAGTTGTTGATGCTCTCGCACTCGTCCGCAGACAGCTCCCCCTCCTGCCGACACACCCATGCTGTACACTGACAACGTAGACCACCACCGCTATTTAATTAGCTTTACCATGATACCACTTGCGAATAGTTACAATACGTGATGGACTGCACTCACATATACCAATTCATGGCTCAATAACACACAGTCAGTTTATTTTCGTGAAGATGTAATAAATAACATACTATATTGTAGTTTTACAAGTTTTATGCTAATGATAGTTAGAGTTGAGTTGACGTAAAACAGGTAACTCTATTGAAAAATACATCTGAAAAAGTAATTGCTGATAAAATATTTTGTTCGTGGAGCAGCCTAATGCATCTGGTGGGCCGCATGTAGTTTGCAGGCAGCTAATTAAATAGGTAGCCCTGAGATAGAACTACTAACACTGGGGAAGAAAAAAAAAAAACACACACACACACACACACTTTAAATATTCAATATATTACATATTTACCTTAAATTTGGACTAAGAACATACATTAAATTTTTAAAGGGCATATTTTCGTAAATGTATTTTGTGTAAGTTAAGTGATTTCAACATTTCTGACTGCAAAAACCAGATCAATGTAGGGACACAGAAAGTGGTTATTTACATTCCCTCAAGAGCCCATAGCCCACTCTGCATTCTACCCGTACTCATAACAAAAGATGCCCTGGAAGGCTGTTATCACTTGCATACCTTCCTCAACCAGTAGCTGGTAGTCTGCACTATCATTTTCACAAAGTGGAAATAAAAATACAGTAGAAATATTTTAAATATTTTTTATGGTTAACTGAGAAACAGAAACTCTAGTTTCACCTGAGGAATACATTCTTGTTAAAATGGTTTATGGATGTCCAGGTCTTTCATTATACATCATGAATCAAGTTATCATGTTAATATGATTGGACTGTGTCTATTGCCGATCCAACCAGTCCAATCACAGCAACATAATAACATGAACTCACCATTGCCATTATACTTCAAAGATAAAATTATTAATCAACAAATTTTTCTGGGTATAATATTAGCGTATCTCAAATTTTGTTACGGCATCCAGTGTCCACTTACATGCAGATAGTTTACATGTTTAAGGCCCAGAAGCAAGGAAGCTTTAGGAAAAGTGCTTCAAGTATCCCATCACTTCTATGAGTCTCCTTGAGTCTCCACCTCAGCTGCACTCCCCCCCCCCCCCCCCCCCATGCTAAGACACACCGTCAAGTAAGCCAGTGTGAGGTCTGCTGCAGCCTGAGCACAGGAAACCTGCACTTCATGCATGTCTGGCTTGGTGACCTGGTTACATTCTGCTCCTTGGAGCGGCCTTCCAACTTGGAGTACCAAACGCACATCCAACTCACGCAATGGGGAAACACGCTTGCTCTCCTCTATTGCTCTCTCTTCCTCACTCGCCCCCAAACGAACATATACAAATAGGACTCGCACAGAACCCTCGGGGCAGTTCGTTTTTGCTTACCTAGCACATGTGCCTGTTCACTGTGTTGTTCAGCCTCTGAACATCTTCCTCCAAGGCTCGCCTGCAAGACTGTTCACCATGCTTTGTGTGGTAGCCTGTCTCCAACGAGCTGCATCCTCCCAGTATAACGATAGGGAGTCCATACTACTGTGCTGGCACAACTATGCTGGGCACCTAGAACTTTGCTGCCAGCAATAACCCTCATCCTGCCATTTCCGCATGAGTCATAGTCCTTCCTGGCATTTAGGTCTTCCCTGCACTCCAGACATCCAGGACACATCCTGGGTTGTATGTGGTTTATACTAAATAAACCCATATAAACTATACCTTGGTTTTATACCATCCTGTTCACCTAGTTCCTTGCCAGTAATCTACCATCCACTCAGGCTCCGGCAAGACCTTCAGGCTTACACCAACCACATGGGAAACTGCTTTCTACCCTGGTCTGGGCATCTGGTTACCAGCAATAAAGCAATTTCCTGGGGCACTACTGGAGCTGAGAGCAAACCCTTGCTATGACACCTACTCAAAGGACCAACAACAATGCTGCTTCCCTGGGCTCTCTGAGGATTAAGCACAGCAAGTCTTCCAACCACTCTTAGGGCAACATGCACCCCCCAAGTTGGAAACGTTACCTGACTCAGCTGACTGTCTGGCTACCAACGATAATGCCACTTCTCTGAGCATCACTGACGTGAGGAGCAGGCCTCACCACGATCAGGTGAAGGGACGTCCTCCATCGGGGGTTGAACCGATCCTCAAGCACCGGCACCAGGGAGAGCGATATCAGCTCTCTGGGTGGTCCTCCTTCCCCTTTAATAGTTTAGGCCACCTTGTCTACCTACTAGAGCTTGCCTGAGTGTGAGCACTTACCTTGCCACACACCCCACCCTACAGCAAGGAGGGCAAAGGCTCAGAAGTTAGCAGATGCTCGAACTCAACGTTCTGTGGGTCAGGCAGCCAACTGTCAAAGGGTCTATACTCACTTGTGTGACGAAGCTGCTCGTCAACGGTCCGGAAACACCACAACCACTTCCACCTGGCAGACTCCAACCACAACCAGCAGCTCAAGCTCAACAGGGTCGGCACACGGCCCAGGGTACTTCAATGTACCGGCCAGTATTACTCTTGCCACAGACCCCACCTAAGCACCACCTAGAGTCCATCAGGTGTGCTCAAGCTGCAGCAGTTAAAAATCAACTCACATTTCTTGGGCGTCTGCCAACCACTAAGCTTATTAGTATTGCTGCCATATTTGCTCTTACCCATGCTACGTCTTGCCTCGCTGCCACCTCGGCACCTCCATGGGTTGAGAGACGGGTTATTGAGTTACAGGGCAGGGGAAGGGTCCCAGCCATTAAAGTACCCAATGAATGAAGTAACTGCTTCCAGGCTTCGAAAAGGGGGAAGAGACTTGGCATCCACAATAACATAGGTTGCACAACAAGCAAGGTTCAGAACTGGCGTGTGAGCTTTTCCTACAGATGCTTGTGGCTTTGGGTCTTCAAGAGCTGACCCTGTAATCTTCTGGTGGAAAGTTTGTAGTAAAGTTCAATGCAGAGCTCTGTATATTAGTTCTACAGATATTCTAACAAAATATTTTTTAATACAACAGTTTGAAAACACAATTTTCGGCCATGCCGAATAACGTTAAAATAATGTTCACAACACCTTGATGAGTTAAAAGTTGTATCCTGTGCTAGTCTGAAGTGTGATTTTCTTTCATGTGAAAACATACATTGTGCAAAGCAGCTTGCTTGTAATGTAGGCAGGCACCTTGACACTCATCTCAAGTACCTTTTCCAGGAAGGACTTCATGTACTCGATGACACATCGTGTGCAGCGAGCGTCCGTGAAAGCCTCCTTGCCGGTTACCAGCAAGTGATTTATCTCGAAGACGGTGATGCGACCCACATCCGTCTTGCACATCAGTTCGACTGGCAGCAAACATTCTACTGGCTGAGTCAGATTTACCAAAACCCTGGTGACAACATCAACATGCACAGCTCAACACACCTGCCTCCATCCACCATGACCCCAGCCAACAGTTATGTAGCTGTCATACATACAAAAATTATCGTACTCTCTTTGCAAAATACCCAAAAATAATAATATTGGTAATGCATAATAATGAAGTCTGAAGGTCAAGTTGATAATTAATTAGTACCATATCATCAAAGTGTAAATGTCTCATGTAAACAATGCTTGGCACAAAATATTTAATACAAGGCAAACTGATAAAAATGCCAATTTACTGTTTGAGCATGGTTAACTGATGTGCACCTCTCAAGATTGGAGCACTGAGAGATGACATATGCTACAAAGTATAACATCAGCAATTCCACAAAAATACATGAATAAATCGAAATTTTTAGAAGTGACAAATGTCAGCACAGATACAAGAGAGCGGCCTGACAGGTGAAAGCAAAAGCACTGCACAAAAGATTTCAGTTTGAAATGAACTCTCCACAGTATTTGGTGGAGCTTAATTCTATGCACTGTTCACAGCAAAATTAAAAACACCATAAATGTCTCCTGATTTTTTAATTCTAATATGACAGAAGTCCTGACTTCATAGTCTATATCACTTTGCTCATCAATTTCTTTTTCATTTTAACCAATTCTCCTGTCCAAATCAAGCATTTAGAATGCAATCAATCAAATGCTGCATCTCTGTCAAAGGCTCCTGAGTCATCTTGTGTTGAATGAACAATAATTTAATCACACACACAACAATTTTTCCCAGCTATGAGGTCAAACTACTGGGACCTGAATTATGGCTTATTAAAATTTCCTGCATATGACTAACTGCCCTCGGGACAACCCACAATATACATCATGTACACATATGCAGTATGTAAGCAGTACTTTGCAGATACACCTGGAATTTCCTGCAAATGGTCAATGGTTGAAGTGTCAATCAGTATGGATGTCAACTAGCAATATATACAACAATATGGCAAAGCCGCTTCCCAGGCCATCATGTGGGAAAACTCACCAGACGGTCGTGGCCAACCACCACAGGAGTATAACAGCAGTGCCAGTGAGCCCCATGGACAAAGATTGAGATACACTCAATAAGCATGGAGGATCATTGAACTGACATCTCAGGTGTCCTGCTCCAAGCTCCAAGCTGTCCACTTCTCTCCACATCCATCTGGGACCCTCAAACCCAGAGGAACTCATGGTCCGGCAGAGGCGCTACCCAGCCTCTACTGTTTCTCCAGGCTAGTGCCGGAGCTGTTACACTGCTCACTAAATCTACCTTTTTTAAGGAAGGGTAACACCTCCATGCCTCCTTCAGCTTGCAAAGTTTCAATCACTGCCACCCTGAATCCAACCTCAATGGATCAGACATAAGCTTGATATGCAAGTTACAGTACATCACCTTCATCATCCACTCCTGTTTCTATCTTACGGCCAGATCAGCATGCAGCATCATGCTGCCTGCCATCTGCCTATTTCTCTCTACCAATGCTCCTCTATCTCCTCTCTTCCTCTTCTTCCTGCATTCCTGCCATTATCTGCTCATACAATTTCCTCCTTGGTTCATCAAGGTATGAACCAATAGCTTTCAGAAACCATGTCAAAGATGAAAAACTTCCAAAAGTTTATAATGACAAAGAGTGAGCGCCAATCAAATGTACACTATACCCAATATTGGAAAATACTATGATTGCATCTTCCCAAATCTTTCATTTTCAGCTTGAATGCTTTAAAATTACCCAGCAAGAAATTTTTTTTTGCTAAACATAATTGTTTACTGAAATTTAGCTACTCCTAAAAATATCTTAGCCTTTCTTTTAACATAGTACCAAAAAAGTTGAGTACGGTGAAGTAAGAGTTTTTACAAGAGCCCAGTTTGTACATATTAAACTTTACAACACAAAAAAACATAATCTACAAGAAATCCCTGAATAATGCATGCAGAACTGAACAGAAAGTGAAAGATTACTAACAAGGAGACCCAACATTAAAACCATGATAGTCACACATAAATCTACACACCAAGTATACTATCCCAAACACATCATCAAAACATACACAGCATGATGTTTTCATAGCAACCACTTCCAACTATAATCCATGGTGGATATCGCCAACTAACCAATAAATCTTCACACCACATACTGTATGCTATAGCATATTTGGTGGCTATGCACACTATTGCTTGTGGTGAGGAATCTGAAATGGCGATGGTTCAAACCCACTCCCCAACATAACTCAAAAATTTCCGAGCCCTTGTGACGTAATGCTAAACATTGATTTTTGCCAGTATGCTCTCAATACTACACCGGTTTCCAAAGATTACTACTTGACTAATATTTTACTTGTTATACTTAAAGTATATTCGACTTTGGTATCAAAATATTGTTACACATTAACAAATAAAAATGTTAATTATTTAGCAAATTTAGTTGCACAGAGCAAACAAGAAAGGGACAATTCTCAAATGTACTTGTTTCAGTCCCGCCCTGCCCAACAGAAATATTTATGAACTGGTCTGCCAAGATCTACCTTAGCTTGGCACACAGTTTAGCGCTTTCTTTTTGGAAAAATACCATGAGACCACCTCTCCCATCTACTGTACCCATTCACTACTACGTGTCCATCCTCAAAGCCACTATGTCAATCCTAGTTGTGCACACTACAGATTTCCCCACCACGTACCTGCTATAAATGAGCTAGCATTTTGTAATTCTTATATTACATGCTACATGCAGTATCTTCACACTCTCTGAATCAAACCTTTAAGAAATCACCCCATGTATGACGTTTGTGATTGTTTCCTCATATGTCACATTTCACAAGCGTTCTTTCGAGTCAACATAAAATGATCTTACTTTTGGTTAAATTAAACTTTTATTTATAGTTTGTAGGTAAATTATCAAATTTAATATTTTAACTATGCAAATAAAAACAGAGAGAAAATAAGTTTGTTGGTAATGCCTAGTAAGAAATAGTTCTCATGTAGAATGTTATTAAACTGAATGTGCATGAATGTGGTGTGTTGTCCCTCTGATGTAATTTTCTAGAATTGGTTGAGCTTGTTTTGCATGAGGTGGAGGAATATTCAGGAAGTAGAACTTTAGCAGGACTTCAGAAAAGTTAGAAAGATCCATGAATGGACTATATAACATATGTCCTTTTCTTGCTTCAGCTCCCAACAGGCAAAGCATTAGGATTCGCTTGATCAACAGAGTGTCCTCCACATAAACCTGTATTTGACTACAGTAGAAAGCCCCCATGTGGAACCTGCCGCCTTGTTCCGAGACTACGCAACCACACAAACATCCGTGGTTTGGTCGGAGAACTACCATTAACCCTGCCGTCCCTCCAGGACAGAGCTGGAGCTGTCCTGCAGATCAGTGCTTCAAACATTACCAAGGATTTGATATGGATAGACAGGCATTGGAAAACTACCGTTCTCCTCTGCTCTCTGTCCATACGACACACGGAGGGACCCGACAATGCACCCTACATTTCACCAATGCAAAACAACTAATAACTGCCGGCACCTTGTAGCGTTGCAATATATTATCATGTATATTTTCGGGAATTATTTAAATTTGCTATATTTCTATGTAAAGGATAGTAATGTATTTAATATTTAGAAGATCATGGCAATAATAATATGTTTGTACTTTGTACTTGTTCATTTTACCAAGATTTATTATTTTATTCTAGTCATTGCACCGGTAGCATAATCATGACAGGATGACAGTGCAACTTTTTCAAGGAGTTAGTAAGAGAGTCACATCCGCGTGTTGCACCATTTCACAAAACTCAGTGTACTGTCGTGTCACAGTAGGTCGACGTGACAGCCCGCATGCATTGTAATACTTTGATTTCGAGACCCACGTCAGTGTTCACAGGCTATTTTTAGACCCAACCACACTTTGCAAAGCCACAATTGGACCACCTTTACTTGATGCAATATTTCATGCAGCATAAATAGGGTTAGCACGACTTTCTCGTTGTCACAGTTCACTTCGGTTCGTCTCAGTTTATCAGCCAGTCCAGTGATTTAGTGTTTGTGCAGGGCAGTGAGTGACCACACTGCCATTCAGTCCCTTGCTTTGTTTTCTTTTTTTATTACGAGTGTCAATTGTTTTGAAGAAACAGCAATAAACTTCAGTTAACTTTCATCATCTTTCATTTATTAAATTTTTGGCACTCCTGTATCAAAAAACGTTCAAGAGTTCATAGTATTTCTACGCTACGAGTCTCAAACTTTAACCAACTGAGGCCGTATCTCAATTTAAAGAAAAACTATCTCGGGAGAGCACTCTTTTGCACACCCTGGCGAGAGCACTTCTTCGCACTCTCTCGGTTCTCGCTCTGGGAATTGAGACAAACAGCTGATGCCAAAAGGCAGGAAATAATGTTCTAAAATCGCGGTCATAGCTATTGCGATAAGTAATTTACATGTGTTCAAAAAAATTCACAAATAATTATAGCACTACCAGAATAATCATTAGCGCATAAAATACTATTATTTTTGTGTTATATTTTACTGTCATGTTACAGCAAAGTGACAAAAAAACGAGACAGTCAGAAATCCATATTTATATGTTTATAAATACATTTTGCATATGTTATTTTGCTGTTTAAAACAGTTGGAATTATTCACTTACAGTTCAAATGCAATGTGATTTTGGCCCAGAAAGCTACTATAACCATCTTCAGACAAGGAAATAATGTAAACAAATATGGCGCCTGCAAGAGAGCGCCAGCGAGTATACAACTTCGCGCTCTCTCTGTGCTTTCGCTCTTTCGTGCTCTCTCCGATGAATTGAGAGGACCAGAGAGTGTTCTCTCCGACGTCGTCGTGAGAGAGAGCACGAGAGAGCGCTCTCTTGTCCAACTGAGACATGCCCTGAGCTAGTCCGAGCTAGCGTTTGCTGCGAACTCATACGAGTTTTCGTACAGCAGAACCACTACAACCTAAACTGAATAACCCTAACTTCCTAAAATAATACACTGCCATGGCATTTTGAAAACCTCTTGCACCTTGACTGACGCAGTGATTACAGAGACATGATAACTTTGGAACAGTACAGTAACTGTGACTGTGATGTACGTTAAAAAGAAGTGTTTGGTACGTTAAAATTAAAAATATGTCCAACTACTATAATTGCACTTAAAATATTATGAATAATTTATTAGTAATAATCTTTAATTTGATTGCACATGAACATAGTTATACTTGAAAAGCTAGTAAAGAAAAAATTCAGCAAAACATGCAAGTTTCAATACACTGATATCACTAAATTTCGAAAGAGAGAGAGAGAGAAAGAGAGAAAAAAAAAATTCATAGTTAAGACGCTTCTGTTTCCAATGATTTCTGAAAAAAATATTTATGTAACCTAAGAGAGCGACAGGACAGTCCACTACAAAATATAAATTAATTAAATTAATTATACTACACAGACAAGTACAAAATGTTATCTATTTAGTAATCGATGGGATTTGTTGTAACATTTCATTGTTCTTGGTTCTCATTCCACAGTTTTAGTTCTCAGTCCTGGTTTCACATAAGCCGTGACCAGACAGGTTGATAGGTTGCTTTAACTTTACTTACAACAGCTTCCTGTCACATAAGCCCAGGTTGACAGGTTGCTTTAACTTTACTTACAACAGCTTCCTGTCACATAAGCCCAGGTTGATAGGTTGCTTTAACTTTACTTACAACAGCTTCCTGTCACAGAAGCCCAGGTTGATAGGTTGCTTTAACTTTACTTACAACAGCTTCCTGTCACATAAGCCCAGGTTGATAGGTTGCTTTAACTTTACTTACAACAGCTTCCTGTCACATAAGCCCAGGTTGATAGGTTGCTTTAACTTTACTTCCAACAGCTTCCTGTCTCAATAACTTCAGGGAGCAGTTATAAATTAAATTACATTATGTTAACAATTATAAATTGAAAGATTCTAAAATATTTACATTTCAGCTGTTTTTTATATTATAAAAAATAAATAAACACACTAATTCACACATATAGAAAAAGCCCATTTAAAATCATGCAAGATAATTTATTAAACGTGAGCAGTTTTGATTTTTGTATTGACAGCAGCAGTTTAACAAAAATGTTATACTCTGTACACACATCTGCTTGAAGATGCAGGCAACATTGAAACCACAATTTCATTGGTTAATGGTTATTATTTTTACAAAAAACTTCATTTCACAATGAGCACCAACTTGCCTTTTAATACAAGCAAGGTACTGAAATAATTTATTTAAAATAATCACTTGCCACTGATTTTCCAAGACCTTTACGGAATTAAATATAAATAAAGTGTGGTATTCACTCAACATTGTAGCATGAATACACTGGATTTATCTGATTATTTATTATCAATGACACCACCAAGATCATAAAACATACTAGTTCTAAATCTTTCAGTTCCGTGGAGAACAGAGGAATGTGAGAACCAAGAATCAATAATCCCATCTCTACTATTTAGATACACGACTACAAGTATACTGGTGCAAGTCTTAGTATAAACAGCACCAACCCAACTTTCAATTGCAGAAAGCATGCATAAGTTATAGGTACAGACTCAGAAAAATTCACAAATTTGTTCAGTGATGGACTTGAATTCAATAAATTTCTGTGGTCTGCAATTCTTACAATCTGACCACCCATTTTCCTCAACACGGTAAAGGATATTGCATAAAAAGATGTATTTTGCATGTCTGTGGCTTAGAAGCATAGGAGCAATATGGGTGACCCAGGCATACATCACATGCCTCATCATAGCCACTATGCGCAAGACACTAAACTGACGTGCAACCTTTCCATTGCCAACTAAGCTCTATAGGACATTCAGCAGTCACTCTGCCATTTAACAGCATAATATTCAGGAGAAACGTCAGCTGCATATCCATTAACTAATTAAAATAAGGCTACTATACTAAAATTCTTTACCTAAATAGTTATAGCAAAACGTTCCCTTTTAAAATAATTTTAATTTTCAAAAAATACATGCTAAAAAAAGAAGTATATGATGGAAAATAGTTTTGGGAAATGATAAAAGCTAATATTAACTATAAATTACTCAAAAATATTAAGCATTTTTAGAAATAAATGTTTTTACTGAGGTTCAACTCACCATTTCAAAATTAAGGTGGTAACCTAAAATAAAAAATAAACTTGCTGCAAAAAAATGGAGAAAATCTCATGCACTCTAACAGTAAATGGAGTATATGCAAGACTACAGAATTCTAGCCACAACGTTCACTGAACTTGTGAATTATTCCAGTCTCTAGTTATAGGAACATATTACCTATGGCATGCCATCCAACCTCGGAACTTTCGCAATATACCTCCGTGGTCTGCTGCCGCACCCGAGGATACACATTTAAATCAACAACCACAGCACTTTTTGGGCCAAGGAAGGACGAGCCAAATCCACCTTGGTCCGGAACAGTCTGTCAGTGCCAAACAAAGCTTCAAGGACCTAAGTTCTAGACAAGGGTTATTTCTCGAATCATACACAGCTCATTCTTGAACTACCTCACTTGCTGTCACCACATCATCTATTATTATTCATCATTATCAATCTTCTTGTAAACTTGTAAAGTTTAATATCTAAGCTCTTGTGAATCTTACATTTCTTGTACTCCACTAACATATTTCCATTCTTCAGTTATGTTGTACAGATTACTCAGAGAATAATTTGAATGACTAAAATAACTGAAAAAAATGTCCATATGAAACCCTCATGAATAAATCACAACTGCAAGCAAAGTATTTATGATAAAACCTGATGATTTGCAACATTCTGCAAAACAATTAAAAAAAGATTTCCCTTTATTTTGGTTATATGTAAGAAACATAGTTGCATTCAACATATTGAGAGTATATGAATGTGCAGTGTGCAATATGATTCTTCAAAACAAAAATACCACTTACCGTCCAGAGATATGCAGCAGCTTTCTTTGCATGAGTAAAAAGTGTAGAAGGTACAGATGCTAAAGATACACATGGTGGACCAAGTTGAACTCAATACAGACTAATCAAATGAACGTAGTGTTTACAGCAGTAGCAAATATAGAAACTTCTGAGGAAGTTTGTTGCGTGATGAGTCTAGCCTGAAAATATATCTTAAGCATGATGACTTATCCAACAATGGGTGGATCTTCCCACAGCAGATGCAGTGTTGGCAAAACAACATGGGGCTGCACCACCAATATATCTGAGCAGAAGTGAGATATAGAGTAAGGATATGCAAGGCACTACATTGTGTCTGCTGGCAAGTGTGTTCGTCTGCACTTAATTTGTACACACTGCCACACAGCCTGAAAATGTATATTAAAAAACTGAAGGGGCAGACAAGCAGTTTATCAGTTCACTATTTAGCTGTCATCAGTTGTAGATCAGTTGTTGAGGTGTTGTCAAAGCTGGTGGTACAGCTAGTATGGGATTCCCTGCAGCATGGATTGTCGAGCCTGTATCATTCCATGCATGCTAAAAGACAGTCGCCGCATTAAGTGACTATGGGCGGTTGATAACCGGGTGTTCGTAATACTGGCAGTGGTTATACCTCCTGCAGTTGTGAAGGGCACATACTTCTGCACATGGTGGACCAATGTGGGGATCTCCGTACATTTTGAGTCAACAGTAGTAAAGTACACACCATCACTACCACACTAGGTACAAGCTGCAAAGGACTTTAGTGGGTGGATCATTCGGAAGTGTTAGAAGGAAGAAGTGTATCCAGTCGCACACTCAGGTGTATACCACAGCAGGGTCTTCTAACTTGCAGTTGCCTTAAGGAACGTGAACACCAATGTCTGCCCAGGTAGTCTCATGTCCAGTTCTCTGGATGGCAGAGGCCCAAGTCAGGACTGGCCATTCAAGAAATCCAAGAAATCAACAGTCAGGGGCAGCAGTAACATGCCTGCCAAGAGTACAAGGAGAGGATCTGTGCAGTTTGTGTTTTCTCCCAGACTCTGGAGTCAGCTAAAGAGTATGAGGAGTGGACCTTAGTGGTACGTGTTCCACCCTAGACTACCCAGGAATGAGATTGGGCTGGAGAGTCAGGACCTAGACGGGTACGCTCGGAGGTTTGAATCCTCAGCAGGTGGACGGGTGCGGTTGTGCTGCTTGTGGATCACATGCTCCATAAATGCAAGCCACATGGCAAGAACCAACGCAAACGACGCTGGGACAATCTTGAAGCCAGAGTCAGCTGGTGACTGCCACCTCACTGCCAGCCAATGCCCTCAAGGCAGTCCCTGACTTCCTTTCAAGTGCACATCAAGATCTTTCGGTGGTGTTCTGGCTGATCAAATCTCAGCAGCAGCAGCAGACAGGAGTGGATCAACTAGCTCATCAGCTCTAGTCATGGTAACCTTGGCATGCCAAGTAGCCTGACTTGCAACCCAAAAGTATTGATGGAAGGTGAGGCACAGAGCACTAGCTAGATTCCCTTCCAATGAGTGATGGGGCATGTTCCACACGAGCAGGGGCTCGACTCCACCTACCCAGCATGAGACCTGTACAAACACTTGGGGAGACACAAACTGTGGAAGTCAAGTAAAAAGTGGCAACAATAGAATAATAGGCATATGGGTGCCCTCAGCAAAAAAAATCCCGGTAAAATTAAATTAATAATTTCCTGGCGTTTATAAAAACTCAAAAATATTGAGAAACACAATGTGTTGCCACATAGCACCTTCACACCCAGCCATAATGATTTGCCAGCAGAGGGTGCATCTCCAAACTAGAGTTTCCATTCTCAGGACCAGACCTTCTTGAAATGATATGTACGGCATGATGGATTAACCAGGTGAACCTTGCGATTACAAAATACAACTCCTCTTGATTTTCTCCCATCTGATTATGTGAAAGGCAAGGTATATGCATCTTGTTCATGACATTTACTTGTCTTTAAACTTTTGTTTATCTCTGCAATTAGAACAGTGTTATTTAACCTGATTTTGCTCACAGTTGTGATTTTTGACCAGGATACTGTCATATGGACATTCTTTACCTTTAAATTATGAAGGTAGTTCAAAAAGTAAGGTAACTAGCATTCACTAACATGTTTCAACTGTGCCAAAAATACGTAAATGACTACTCTAATGTTTAAGATTGTACAATTTCTTTAATTATTCGCCATTTCAATTAAAACATGAATCCAACTCCAAAACTGGGTTTAAAACATCCATGATAATTAAATACTATTGACTGATGGTACAAGTTATACCTAGTGGAAGGTGTTGTGTGTTTATGCACGCATGAATGAAGATGATTTATGCATGCATGAATGAAGATGATTTATGCATGCATGAATGAAGATGATTTATGCCCCAAAATGTGCATGTAAAAAGTGTCTGAAAAATTTAACAAGTGCTTCATCATCAGTAAAAATGTGTACACATGATTGACAAATAAATTTCTAGCATCAGAAACATAATTTTTATGTGTGTCTGTTGTCAGGGTGTATTTGCACTTACAAAACTATTCTGTGGATGAATTAATAAATTCCAAACTATAACTTCTCAACACACCGATATACAACACGCATGAAACATAAAGCAACCATGATTGCAACATTAATGCTGGCAAAAATTTTTTTGTACAAAGTGGTTAGAAAATTGGAAAGCAAAAACAACCAGGTCTGAAAATAATCATGGTTTCAAGGTAATCCTCATACTCTCCCTCAGCCAAAATTCCGCACCCCATGCTGAGGTATTAGATGGATAAGGAGCCAATGAAACATCTATCTTTCATTTAATCAGCAACAAAGACTAAAGTAGAGGTCCCGAGCTTATTCTCACATTGTTAAAATCTTCATTCTGAAACACGTGTAGTGGACACTGAATTGTGACTGCTTATAAGCTGAATAAATAAGGGCAGGGAAAACCAATACACGGGGAGTTGTGTGGATTGTGATCTGAAGCTGCGTTTCTGTTAGCAAGTTCAACATGTATTTAAAGCTTGCTCATGATGGATTTTGGCTGTGAGAAATCTCGTGTAGCAATGACATTAGACAGCTTTGTCAAACTGAGCATTATTAGTACACTTTTAATATGGATAATTTAAATTGGCTTTAAATTGTTTTTAAAGAAGAGCTTTAGAATTCAGCTCTTTGTATATATTGTTTTCAATCCCAGTTTCAGAGCATACACACACTCAAAATGAGTTAATTCGGATTAAATTTAGTATGAATTCATTCCTAAATGCTCAAACATATGATTAGTTTAGAGAACATTCCAACAATGCTATCATAGGAGAAAATAAATTGACAGCGGCATTAAAAACCTCTTGAAAGCATCAACTGTGTTGATGCTCACACCACTCTACCAAAACTCTTTTGATCATGTTGACCGAAATTTCTCCGTAACATAGTGTATTGTTTCAGATCAGAAGAAATTATTTATTTGGTTTCATAATATGGAACAACCTGAAAAATGTACATAGGAGCTGAGTAGACAAGAGGACTTGACTCAGCATGCAGTTCTGACCATAAGATATCCATTGTTGGATGCTGAGTTTGTATTTCGCGGCCTACCAGAGTTGTCCGGTGCTTTCCACTGTGCATGTACCGGTACTGCTGAAATTTATCCACAACATGTATCAGTTTACTTGCTCCATATTTGCAAGTTGTGGTGCTCTCTTTGGTAACTTGACTGTATATTTGGATAATTCTGGGTTATGCACGGGTTCGTCAATGTATTTTGAACAAACCAGGTTGCTGGAAATGTATTGCACACAAATTTACAGAGTAGTAGTATTATGGCAGCAATCCCAACTAATAAACAAGAACTGCACGAGAAGCAGGTGAAGCTGAATGCAGCAAATATTGGGCAGATATTGTCTATACGCTGTTCACGATAAAGTGAGCACTTTTTAAGGCTCTTCCAAATTTTTCCTTCCTTCCAATTTCCATCTCCCTGCTGCTTTTTAATATAAACGTTACAATGTGACCAATAAACACAGCGAATACATTTCACCACCTTCAAAATTGAATGCCTCAGGCTCCAATAAGATATATTTATTATTGGTTAATGCCTTTTAGGAGGGCCTTAAAAAATGCTCACTTTACAGTGAACAGCCTATAATCTTCAGTTGGGTATAAAAAGTTTCTATCAGAAGTGCAAAGTCTGCCTCTACTATTCTGGGATTATTTTTCGTATCAAAACAAAGATAAGTACAATAATTGATACATACATTGTATGCCCTCCAAATTTAGTAGGTCAATATGCTGCTGGCATAAGAACACTGTCACTTTAAAAATGCTGTTACCTAACTTTCTGAAACCCCCTTGTGATATGGTAACTGTTTCATTTTTTTTTACGAATAATTTAACAGAACTGTAATTTATACAAGATGCTTGGAAATTCCCCTTACAAACTCCTAGGACTTGTAGAGGGGAATGAGCAGACTATCTTTTGAATATTTGAATAGGAACCCATGTCCAGAAACGTACAGTTTCCGTGCTACAAATATTTCAAATCAGGTGTATCACTAATCCACGTCCAATGAGGGAAAGAGCAATGTCTCCAATGTGCCTGTGTTGGTATGCAACCGGGTTGGCAGTACATTACTTCAGACAATCACCTGATGGCACGTGATGTCTGCCCTACCTCGAGCCCTATTCATGCGCCTTTGTATCTTCAATTAACATGGTTGAGTACACATCTGCGGAATACATAGACATGATCCTTGTGTATGGCACAGCTGAAGGTAATGGAAGAGCAGCTCGTCGGCTATATCAAGAGCATTATCCACAACGTGCGACACCATCGCATGCCCTTTTTGCCACAGTTACGCAACAGCTCCGAGAACAAGGTACCATCACAGCCAACAGGAACAACTGTGGTGTTCCAAAGAGATGCAGCACTCCAGAATTGGAAGGCTGTACTACATCACGTTGAACAGAGCCCGTCAGCGAGTACGCGAACAATTGCGCGTGCACTGGGTGTAGCTCCCAGCATAGTCTGGGAAGTTCTGCATGAGCAACAACTATATCTTTACCACCTCCAAAGGGTACAGTCTTTAGGTCCAACCAATTTTGCACCATGTGTTGTCTTCAGCATGCGGTTTCTGCACCGCTGCACCAACGAGCCCGTTCCCACGTCGTGTTCTGTTTACAGATGAGTGTAAATTCACTAGGATCAGTATTCTCGATTCTTGAAACAGTCATATCTGGGCAGACGAAAACCCTAATACCACGAATGTCCAGGGATTCCAGCTCAGATTTTCTATCAATGTGTGTGCAGGTATTCTGGACAGTCATGTGTAAAATACCTGATTTTAAATGGTTGTAGCAGGGAAACTGTATGTTTCTGGACATGGGTTCCTATACAAAAGATCATTTACACAGTCCCCTCTACAAGTCCTAGGAGTTTGTAAGGGGGATTTCTGAGCATTCTGTAGATTATATCATCAATTGTCCATATGTACGATACCTCTTCTATAAAACTTCAAAACTAAAGACATATGAATGCTCTGTATATTCATAATATGATTCAAAATTTCATTTTACAGTTCTAGATGATAAATTTTGATACAACATATTTGGTCAACAGGAAGACACTATAGATGGCACAAGTAAAAATACAGTACATAATGTACACATCATCATGTACACACTAGTTTCATATCAAGTACATACTAGTTTCATAATGAAGTCAACAAATTCTTATGTGGGAACAACAGAGGTTAGTTGAATTTAGACTATTCAACTAATTTAATCCATTTTAATTCAATTAAAGTTTTTTTGGTAATCCCACATAAACCATTGCCCATAACTATTACAAGGATAAATTATAATTTTAGTTAGTTCCCTCATTTATTATTTAAATTTATTGAAGTTTTGCAGAATGAAAGTACTGTACTATTTTTGATGATAGCGATAAACATATTTCCAAATAATACTGGCAACTGAATGTTGAAAATGACTAGCATTGCACTTCCAGTGTACACACTTAAAAGTTTACATAGTTACTTCAATTCTCTAACCCTGATATCATATTTAGTGTCTCCATGCAGACTAATCTAAACTCACATAATTCCCTGACTATAATATTTTGGAATGTCAGTAGAATACAACAAATCTATAAGGCTCTTACTGGCTTCTTTACAAAATTGTTGCTTTATAATGGTTACTCTGACCATATTTTGAGGCTGGCTATGAATGTGCTTTAATTAAACCTAACCGAGATGGTACCATCGTGTCTCAATCTTTTAGTCAACTCCATAGGCTCTTCAAATACACACATTCATGTTTACAGGCACAGGCATACAACAAGACATGATGAATTTATATCTTGGAAATAGACTAAAATTTATTTCTTCAATTAAAGTCTATGTAAAATGGATTACAAGAATTTTTTTTTTTTTTTTTCCATCCTGTAATAGCCAACTACAAAGATTGTGATGCAGGAAAGAAATGACGAAACTGTTGCAAATATGCATTATTACTGCATTGTAATGTTGAAATGTCTGCTGAGCTGTCAACTACAAAGCAAACTTCAAAGACTGCTTTAGCAGATGTTACGTTACAGCTATGAATCATGATCGGCAGTGAACACAAGAGCTCTCAAGATCAACACTCAAATAAAAAGACTTGACTTTCCATGACAGCACTATGCTTAAGAACTCGCCAACACTTGCTGTCTCTGGAGCAGACATAAGTGAGAGACATGAACTGCAACTGCGGTATCATCTTCGTGGAGGTTCAGACCCGAGAACTCTCGACTAATACATGCAAACTAAAATTCTGGTAACAAAAATTACCCTGTAAAGTATAGAATCATCATAAACACACTGAAGGTTAAAATTACTGAAGAATAAATTAAACTAAATAAAAAGTGCATAACGGCTACATAAAACAAACATACTTAAAAATTTATGTGTAAGAATCACACATGTACCTTCTTTCCACAACTTAAATTAGTAAAACATTTATATTAGGTTAAAAAAAAATTGCACTGGCAGACTTTATAAAAAACTTTTATGTAGTACTGGGTTGCCGTAAGTTAAACTAGACAGCTAACCTTACAGAATTATTACTCTACACTCCTATAACACAAACTAATAAGAAATCTTTATCTTTGTTTTATACCAGTATTCATTAACTTGTGACTTGCAAAAGAAAATTTCTGACCTTAAAAGAATTACTTACACTCAGTCCTTTATGTAATGGAAGTTAGTTTCACACTGATACCCACGAAGCAGAATAAAATTTAACGAAGTACGCTGAAGGATTAGGCAGAACATGTGCTAGTTCATACCATGCAACTGGAAACAGAACTCTCCACATTTAAATATGGCAAAATGTGTGAACAAGAACCTATACAAATGCATGTTTTATGCTAAGGCTACACACAAGTGAAGGCAACAAGGTTTGAGCCATGAGGAATCTGTATAATTCGTGCAAAAATGAGCAGGCAGGACAAGCACTGCAGAGTTAACTCAAAAGCCACAAACACTACAAATCTTCACAAACCCCAGTAACTACATACAACAGACACTTGAAAGGTCTTTGTGCAAGAAAAAAAAAGACTCAAGCATTATGGATTAAATCCCATTTTCCAATGTTACCAAATACAATACGATGTGAACGAAAGCAAAATAAATAGGGCTCACCTCACAGTGGCATCTAGCACTTTAAAATTATCTTTAGTGTTGATTAAAAGAGGCAGTAGGTCCTGGAAACCAAAATGAAAAAAAAATACAAATTCAGAATATGAATAAAATATCAAAATCAAAACAGTCTCAAGAACACAAAAATGTTAACAAAACTTTAAAAAAAAAAAAAAAAAGGATACATTACCTTTTTTATAACCTGAGTAAAACCCAAAGTTCTTCTGTACTTCCGGGACGTTTTATCCTCACTCAACAACTTCTCAAGAATTTCTTCTAGGACAGCTAGGAAAAGGCAACAAGTACTTAACACATTTCAAATTACAACAAACCCGGTGTCCTTATCACTTCATGGTTCAATAAATTGCATATCCTGTAGAAATTTTTATTTATTGATTAGAGATACCTAAAGAAAACAGTGTCCAAAGTAACTTTTTTATTTTAGCACATTCTAGCAGTATTTAAAAAAAAAATGAACTGTACTTTCAATTAACATAGTAAGCATAGCAGTAAATGGTACTTATAGATAAGTAACGTCACGTATGGCAATTTTGTCACATTACGTTGTGCATTACACTAGACACACACTTGAAAATAATGTTCAGTACACATGAACCTAATTCTGTACTCAATTCCATTCTGAAACCTATAAAAGTGATACTATGACTGAGTAAGAAATCACACATATTTTAATCTATACCACAGTCCATTTCCCGATAATTTTTTCCAGCCAAAAATATTTGAAAAGTATTAAAAAGTGTGATATTTGATATGTAAAAAACTATAAATGTACAGAACTGTAGAGAATCACGGCTCATGTATGGGCTTCACACTGACAAACTGACACAGATCTAAGAGGGGATCAAAACCAAAATGTTTCATTGGGGATGGAGTGCACAGATAAAAATGTATAATTTACATGCACCAATCCGCAAAAAAAAAATTGAAACAGCACCTGTACTCATTGCCATGTCAACATGATTGTATTTAATTTCCTTTTTTGGAGGTAACATTCCCCTGAGAATGTTCCCCTTACTACAAAACAAGTTATGTAAGCAGTTTCAGCATAGTCAGAACCCACCACATTACACCCAGTTCCATGCATATACAAATCCGACACCCAATGCCACGCATATCCAAATCTGACACCCAATGCCATGCGTATCAAAATCTTACGTTTCAAGGCATTTTGAGATGTTCGTGGTTGGCTTCCTGTGCTGAACATCTTATCACATACCAAGTGAAAAATCCTTGAGTAGCTGGAGAGAGGCAAAACTCAATTCAAGAACACACAACCAATCCATCCAGATGTACACTATTACAATTTGTTTTACTAAGGTGGTAGTTTTTAAGTAAACGC
The DNA here is from genome assembly GCA_029891345.1 of Dryococelus australis. Taxonomy (NCBI): domain Eukaryota; kingdom Metazoa; phylum Arthropoda; class Insecta; order Phasmatodea; family Phasmatidae; genus Dryococelus; species Dryococelus australis. The sequence continues at coordinate 21,847,102 of CM057006.1, read as the reverse complement.
TTCAGTGTTTACATTATACATTTATTAAAGTACATCTCAACGACGCCATTTCTATTGACTGACTGATGAACAGTGCTGCAGGAGGCCGGAGACAGGGATCAGGTAAGAGATGAAGTAGACAAGGGTAGGCAGGTGGTTGGAAGAGCCACAAAGCAGGAACAGTTTGTAGGAAGGGAGCCAAAGGTAGTTTTTCTAAGCAGCTCTATTGTAAAGGGGGTGGAGCTGAGGAATATCAGGAAGGAAATTACGTATAAAGAAGCGTTTGGGAGGGCAAATACCAGGGATTTGGAGGAAAGGGTTAGTGGTATGAAAGGTAGCAGGGTGGCAAAGGTTGTTCTCATTTTTATATAGGGGGAAATGACCTGGCTCATAGGAAGGTGGGGCAGGAGGCAGAGCAGGACCACATCAGGGGATTACTGAGGAAAGTGTGGGAGAAGTTCCCTGGAGCTAGGGCAGTAGTCAGTGGCGTGCTGGTTAGGAAAGGAGTATCCTATAGGAAGGCATGGCTGCGAGTGAGAGGGTATGTAGGGATTTGGGGGCTACATTTATAGATAGTAGGAAATGGGTAGCTGGGAAAGTGTAGGGAGGGACCAGGTTCATCTGACAGAGCACGGAAAGAGGATTCTAGGTGATCTGCTAGGTAGGGAAGTAACTGGCTGTATGGAGAGGGTCACCGCTGAGCAGCAATTGTTGAAATAGCAATCAGTGAAAAGCAAGGAAACAGAAGTGGAGAGAAATGGAGAGGATAGCATTGATGAATCCGCAGGGGTAGAGATAGGAGGTAAGCAATGTAGGATGGTAAAGCAGAGTACTAGTATAAAGATAATGGTGATGAACTGTAGGAGCGTGTACAATAAGCTGGAGGGCTTCTGGGGAAAGGTTGAAGGATATGAAGCAGATATAGTGGTAGCTGTGGAGACTTGGTTGACTGAGGAAGTACTGGACATTGAGTGTAGGCAGGATAAATTCACCATCTTCAGAAGAGACAGGAATAGGAGAGGAGGAGGAATAATGGTGTGCGTAAGGAAAGGGCTAAAAGGGGTGGTAGAATGGGTTAGTGAGGATGTCGAGGTAATGGAAATTAAATTGAATGGTGGTAGTAATAGGAAAATCACTTTGCTGGCAGCGTACAGACCACCAGGACAGGGATGGCAGGCAATTGAGAGGATCAAGGAGAGGGTCGATAGACTAAAGGGCAGGCAGTGGGTTGTTGTATCAGGGGATTTGAATATGCCAGGTGTGAAATGGGTAGAGGGTGCAGAAAGAATGGGTAGCATGATGCAGAGAATGCCAGCACAGTTAGTCAACAGAGGATTAGTCCAGGTAGTAGAAACACCTACGAGATGGAATGAGGAGGGTGTTGGGTCAGTGCTGGATGTAGTGTTGGTCAGATCTAGGAATGCTGTAGTTGGTGCAATAGTATTGGATGGTATAAGCGACCATCATTTCCCGGTTGTGGAAATTGGGATTGGCAGGATGAGGGAAGTGCAAAGGCAGAGAGGTTGGTGTGGCAGTTTGGGAGAGGAGACAAGAAGGGGGCAGAAATATTCCTGAGAGACAGGTTTAAAAAATGGTCTATGGAGGAGGGTGTAGAGGGGTTGTGGAGGGAGTTTAGAGGATTAATGGAGGTTATGTTGGAAAAATTTGTGGCAATAAAACGGTTACGGACTGGGGGAAATCCGCCATATTATGGACAGGAGATTTTGAAAATGAAGAAGTGCAGAAAATTACATGATAAGTGGAGAAATGAAGGGATGTTAAGATCTAAAGAAATGATGAAACAAATGGGTAGGGAGCTTGAAAGGAAGATCAAACAGGCAAAGAATGTATTTCTGGGGAACATGGTGGAAGAAGGAAAAGGAAAGGAATGGGGGAAATTGTTTAGGTACGTTAGGAGGTTAAGGGGAGGAGAGGAAGGGACCCATCTGCTAACAGGAAGGGATGGTGGGCATGTGATAAATGACCAAGAAAAATCAGAGATGCTGCAAGGACAGTACTTGTCAGTGTTTGAGGCAAAGGAGAATTGGAATAAGGGGGGCAAATAGTGTTCAGGGGATGTTTAGTAAGTTTAAGATGAGGGAGTGGGAGATAGAAAACATAATTAGGGGTTTGAAGAGCAGTAAGGCAGGGGGTTCAGATGAGATAGGAAACGCAGCACTAAAGTTTGGTGGCAGGGAATTGGTGAAATATTTAGAGGTGCTGTTTAACAAGTCCTTAGGAGAGGGTAAGTTACCACAAGGTTGGAAGGATGCGATGGTGGTACCTATACACAAGCAGGGAGAGGCTAGGGGGAGGCTTGGCAGCTACAGACTGGTGAGTCTCACTTCAAGTATGGGAAAAGTAATGGAGAGGCTGGTGGTCCAGTATGTGGTTAGGGTTTTGAACTATAGGAATTCGTTGGAGGAGTCCCAGCATGGTTTCAGGAGGGGATACTCATGTGAGACTCAACTGGCTGGGTTATTAGAGTATCTGGTGCAGGTAGTTGATGAGGGGAAGCAGGTGGATGAGTGCTTCTTAGATTTTGAGAAGGCATTTGATAAGGTGCCGCATGGGACATTGAAGAGGAAAGTGGAGGCGCTGATACCAGACAGGAGGGTAGGGGAATGGATAGGAGTCTTTCTCAGGTGGCGAAGGCAGAGGGTGAAAGTGGGGGAGGCAATATCGGAGGAAGAGGAGTAGGTTACGTCAGGGGTACCACAGGGAAGCATGCTGGGTCCTTTGTTATTTACCATAATGGTAAATGACATGGATTTGGGGATTAGGGGAAAAATAAGACTGTTTGCAGACAATTGTGTTGTGTATGCTGAAATAGAAAGGGGGGGGGGGGGGTATTTGCAGGCGGACATTGACAAGATATGGTCGTGGACCAGGAAATATAAAATGAAGATAAATGTAAGAAAAACTAAGGTAGTGAAGTTAACAAGGAAGAAGTTGATAAGCAGGGACATGTACAGATGGGAGGGACAAGCGATAGAAGAAGCAGCAGAAAGGAAGTATCTAGGGATTGTACTGCAGGGAGACCTCAGGTGGAAAAAACAGGTAGAGAGTGTGGTTGCAAAGGGAAGAAGGGCTCGGGGTATGCTGGGAAGGGTGCAGAAGGGAGTCAACTGTGAGGTGAAGGAGAAGGCGTATGGCACAATGGTACGGCCAATGTTAGAATATGCTCTAGCAGTATGGGTCCCGTATGTAGAGGTGGAGGTACGAGAACTGGAAAAGGTGCAGAGAAGGGCAGCAAGATGGGTGAAGGGTAGGTGGAGAAAGCAGGGGCACGATGATGAGGAAGAAGGGAATTATAGGCCATCAGTGATGATGAAAGAAATGGGGTAGAGCTCATTGAAGGACAGGAGGAAAGTGCCACTGACTACTGCCATAGCTCCAGGGAACTTCTCCCGCACTTTCCTCAGCAATCCCCTGAGGTCCCACTCTACCTCCTGCCCCACCTCCCTATGAGCCAGGTCATTTCCCCCCTACATGAATGAGAACAACCTTTGCCATCCTGCTACTTTCATACCACTAACCCTTTCCTCCAAATCCCTGGTATTTGCCCTCCAAAACGCTGCTTTATAAGCAATTTACTTCCTGATAATCCTCCGCTCCACCCCCTTTACAATAGAGCTGCCTAGAAAAACTACCTTTGGCTCCCTTCCTACAACCTGTTCCTGCTTTGTGGCTCTTCCAACCACCTGCCTACCGTTGTCTCCGGCCTCCTGCAGCACCCTTGTTTCCCTCCCTTTGGCCAGCCCTCCTCTCTCCTCTCTGGCCCTGAACTGTCCACTTTCTCCTGCTTGCTGGTCTTTGCTAATTGCACACTTGCAAGCCTCAGCATACTGTTTCCTACCTTCTACCACTGCCTGTTCCCTGCTTTCTGTTTCCCGTTCCTCTATTCCTGATTGCTTCCTGCCTACTACTATCACCTTATTCCTTGCTACTATTTCTTGCTCCTCTAACCTTATCTGCTGTATTATGTCTCCTACTGCCTCCAACTCATCTATCCTCCTCCTTAATCTTACCACCTCTATCTCTGCCTCCCTCCTCCTCTGCCTTTCCTCCTGCAGTTCCTTCTGCAGCCCTACTTGCATTCTGCCTAACTCTTCCTCTCTGCTCAGCTTTTCCTCCTGTGGACTGGCTTTCATTTTCCTTAGCACCCCCTTGACATCTTCCAACTCCTCCTCTAACTTATCCACCCTCATTTCTACTCTACTCTTACCCATCTCATTCCTGACCTTTTCCTCTATCCTCTCAATACTATGCATCATTTCCCTCTCTTTCCTGCTCATCAAATCTACCATCTCCCCTTTCCACCTCTCCTCCTTAGCCACTTCCATTGGCACTGGCACACCCTCTACAAGATGGCTGTCACATATATAGGTCAAGGCATGTAGTGGCCCAAGACAGTGTGTAAACAAACATGGCATCTGGCTGCATTGTGCTTAAAAGACAGCTAGTGTTTGGTAGTGATATGTAATAGTGTACCCAATAAAATAAATGCATACTACCTAATATTGGTATACTGTGTGTTCAATTACCTACCTGCAAGAAGCTGACGATGGCGTCTCATAATATGCCTTCTGGGTTGTAAAACAAGCCATGGATGAATATAACAAGGACCCCAGGCAACTCTACACATGATAATATCAGCTCTTTTCATTACTTCTGTTAAGTAATCAAGACAATTACACTTTTTTTTCCAAAATGGAGGTTCAGTAAGTTGGAAAACTACTTCCTAACTCTGAGAAGTTTCATGTTTAGTCCCAGGTACTAGCGAATCAGTGATGGTTGGTGCTTCGTTATAAGGTAAGCTGCCATTTGATGTACACAATATCAACCTGTAACCAATTTTAATGTATGACACACTCCCATGAAACAGACAAAGTGCCCAAACTGCTTATGATGTATCATCAACCTCAGAAGAGCAATTCATCAGCTGATGTGCCAATCCAGAGACAAACTAGTACAGCCATTTGCAAGTACTAGCATGTCTTGCTGCCAAAATATCCAGCCATCACTATACAATTTCAGCAAGCCCAGGTGTTAAATCCTCATGGAACATATTTTCCTGTAGTATCGGGCAGTTGGACTGCAGAGCTCTACAGACGTTCTCTTCTATTGCAGGAATCTGCACGTCTCAAACAAATACACACGTTAACCTGCTCAAAACTACTTGGAGTGGCCAAAACATTTACAAATTGGGCAAGCACTCACCATGGCAGTCTTCACTGGCGACATACGAGTCACCAACTTGTGCTCCTAAAGCAAAGGTGTTGTGCACCTCTAAAGGGTTTATTACCGTCCACTCCATGTCGATTGTCGGACTACCTGCAAACAAACAGTCATCGTCAACCAAGCATGGATTCCCAACTGATAAAGGGAGTGGAAACAATCTCTCCCAAGCACTGCAAAAAAATTAATGTGTGTGTGTGTGTGTGTGTGTGTGTATATATATATATATATATATATATATATATATATATATATATATATATATATATATATATATATATATATATATATATATATATATATATATATGTATTGCATAATAAGAGTGAGTTATTTTTGCGATACATAGCACTTGAGATAATTAATGGAGATGCGGGCAAAGCAAGGTGACTATGAAGCAGTGATGGAATGTAACGTTGGGGAAATCGGGAGTATTCCAAGAAAATCAGCTGGCCAATGGCAACATTTGCTATGTTTTTCAAACTTGAACATCTTGGTTGTACCTGAATGGCTTAACAAAAAGTAATTCAGTTTAACATATATTCTGTAGGTTGGGAATTTGTTATTGGAAGGTATGTACTGTAAGCGCCAGAATCCTGGCGGCTCGCCTCTTCAGATGCCTGCGCTTGGACCAATGGTACGGCCCTGCCAGTGGCAACTGATATTAATACTGGCCTGGCGGTGTACAAACCGTTGCAAAAACATTTGGTGTGCATTGGCCAATGCGCAACTGACAATACGGAGACTAACGTTTTTAGCACTGTATTCAGGTTGTGGCAGGCTGCGTAAGCAACTGCCTCTCCCATCGCCAGCTGCACCTCACTCTCCATAAATTCACCTGCCAGGACTTGTGGTGCTAAAGTACTATGTATTTTTCTGCAGAAAATATGTTTAACCTATATGCACAATATTTATAAATAAAATATACTTAGATAGTAGCATTGTACACTCATAAATCTCAAATTTTCCTAATAAAAAAACAATGTAACCCACATGTTACTTACTCCTTCATACTAGTGTTTCTGACATTTTAGGTATATGATTCAACATAGCTAACGGAACTGAAACTAATATCTGGCTCCATGACCGCTAAAACTCCTTCTCGCAAATCACATAGCAAAGTTATTTATTAATTGGTTACAAGAGAAGATTATGGTTATTCAAAACTATTATTGCCAGTCGAGATGTTGACCAATGAAACACAGTCCTACACAAAATGTTCTGTATGCAATGGGTCTCTCACCACTTGTTCGTGAATGATTGAAACACACTCAGTAGCCATGTGTTGTGCAAGTGTCACTGATCTCGCCGAACAAACCACAAGCGTGCAGAGGTTACCAACAACCAGCACAGCTTTCCACAATAGTGATGGGTCGTTCATGAACAATTAATTCAAAATGAACTAATCACTGAGTGAACGAAATTGTACAATTTGTTCACTGCAAAAGGAATCAATTCTTTTGAGTCAATTCAAAAGTAGAACATGAGCCGCATAAACGTTAAACGTGGGGAGATAAAAAATCAGAAATTATGATTCCTTCGTAAATTAATCCAAAATCAACAGTCATCAGAGATTGTACATAATATGGGAAGAGAAGTGGGTGGCCTTCAAAGAAGCATTGTGTTATTACTATCTCTCTTAATAGGACAAAGCCAAGTCATAGTTTATATTTTATAGTTAACATATCAAAACACAAAATCTTATGAAAAAATAAAACTGAAAGTTCTTTAGCAATTGTTCTAAGTAAAAGAACAACAGACAAAGACTGTGTGTGGTAAGAGCCGAACGCGAAAAGCAGAGAAAACAGATTCTTGAAAGGGAGAGTGAGTCATAAAGAACTGCAGTACATGAGAACAAAATGAACAATTCTTTTGAACGAATCGTTTCACTGAACTTATCCCAACAAATTGATTCGTCCAGCAGAATCATTCTGCCCGTGACTATTCCATGTCCTCCAGTCGCCAGTGAGACAAAACAGTTCCGAAATATACGATCAGATCACCCTCACTACCATTCATTACTGCATGCATGCAACACAGTGGCGGTCGAAACATGGTATTATGGTATGATTTATGGTTCATCCTCATACCATAACATTCACGAAGGCTTGATTTCCTCCCCTAACCTCTCGCACACAGAAAACCAGCAGCTGTTTGTGCTTTTGGCTAAATGTTACCATGGAGTTATTGTACTATCATAGTAATTCCATATAAGTTAAACTGACAGAATGCCTAAATAAAGCACATCCATGTAATGCTGTTGAGCTGCTTGGCAGTGGTCACAGCAGTGGGAACTTTCAAAGCCTGAAGGGCCTCCTCAACTGTATGAAACACTGTTAATGTTCTGAACTCTCCTCTGGAACAAACTCCCTAACCTGCCACTGAATCCCTGCCAAACACCTCTGGTCTACCTACTAACTCCCCCTGCCCCCTCCCTGCAATGTCAGCTACTGTCTGCACCAGTTTGAGCCAGAATGAGGGGGTTTGCCAGGGAGAGGGGAAACAAAAGTGTGGGCAGAACTGGCTGTGTAGCATTCAACCTGAAAACATTATACGCTAGTTTATGTTCTTTTCTAAAGTTTTTCCGACAATGCAATAGCAAGAAACCGTATACCGAACTGGACTGCCCCAAAAGTATCGGGAGACATCTTTCTCAAACAAGTAAGATCAAAAACTAGAAAATTTGTATATAGTGTACAAAAGAGAAGTAATGGAAATAATGATTATTGTCCTGCATTGGATAGGGTAAGAGTAAATCAATAATTATAGTCGAGGAGTAACTTGCGGCCTGGTGTAACGGATGCCAGTGCCCAGTGCCAGATCATGGCCAGGCTGTTCAGGAACACTGGTCTAACTTAAAATGGAGAATTTTATTTTGTTTAAGAGTATAGATGACTGTGCCATCACTAACGCTACCCACTGCAGTACCTGGTGCGTGCAGTCCTATTACTGGAGGACTAGGCTTATCAGGGACAGGCTTACAATATAACTTATGACCTAACTTAAACTAACAGCCATGCCTTGCCTCGGATTCGAACCCCGAATCTGTTGTAACTGTAGGACGTAATAATACAGAATCGAATTGGTTGAACATAGTTTACTTTACTCACTTTAGTAACATCGTTAAAAAAAACTGTTACATAACGGACAAAAGACACACACTAACAAAAAATCATTCAGTCAGGGGTACCAATGTGACATACAACAATGTATATAATGTCAATTCTGTTCTCTAGCACAACACTCCAACTAGAACATACTTTGTGGTTGTATTAGGTCACTGATTTGAGTCCCATTCCTTGGACGCAGAAGCGGTGCTTGGTAATTGGTAGACTCTTGGTCAGCACATCAGCAATCATGTTAACTGAACCTTGATCACTCTGTCTTCTATAAGTTGATGTATGATGTGATGCTTTGTGTCTATGTGCTTGGTTCTTGCCAGATACCCAGCTGTGGTTGCCAGATCTATTGCACTTTTACTGTCACACAAAATGTTCACTCTTATATGCGAACAATTCTTGTCTAACTCGCTTGCCAGTCCTCTGAGCCACAGTACCTCTTGATATCCTGCGGAAAGTCCCATGTACTCAGCTTCGGCCGTCGATAATGCAACAGTTCTCTGTTTCTTGCTACTCCAGGTAATGGCACCTCCTTGCATAATAAAAACGTAGCCAGTTGTAGAATGCCAGTCATCAACATCGTTGGCCCAGTCTGCATCACAATGTCCTACGATGTCACTGGATTCACTTCTGCTGAACTCTAGCTTTATGTCTGCCGTACCCTTCAAGTAACGCATTATCCTTTTCACAGCCACCCAGTGAGCCTTGCAGGGACTTATGCAGAATCTGATAGCTGTGTTTAGCGCAAATCCAATGTCTAGCCTGGTTCCTTGAACTTCTGACGGCCTCCTGATAAGGTACTCCGTTAAACTTGTCAGGTTCTTGTGGTTGCAAAGCCATACTCTTGGACAGCCTTTGGTTGATGTCACTTGGGCTAGCAGCTGGTTTACACTCTTCCATGTTGAACTTGGCCAACATCGCCTTGATGTAGCCCTCTTGATCAATCCAGATCTTGTCTGCTGTACGGTCCCGTGTAACTCTCATTCCAAGGATACACTTAACCTCTCCCAAATCCTTCATCTTGAAGCGGTTCATCAATCCAGCTTTAATTACATTTTTCATTTGACTGTCATTGTAAGCTATATGCAGGTCATCAACATAAACAGCTACAATGATGACACTTTCACTTTCTATTTTGAAATATATATATATATATATATATATATATATATATATATATATATATATATATATATATATATATATATATATATATATATATATATATATATATATATATTGATCTGTTGTTGAACGAGAGAGGCCAATTTCTTCCAAAACTCTACTTAATTTCTGGTTCCATGCTCGGCTCCCTTGCTTAAGACCATATATTGCCACTGAAATTTTGAAAACCTTATCTTCCCCTACCAATTCAAAGCCTTTTGGCTGAGTTATATATATATATATATATATATATATATATATATATATATATATATATATATATATATATATATATATATATATATATATATATATATATATATATATATATCCTCAGATAAGTCTCCATGTAGAAAAGCTGTTACTAGATCCATGTGAACAATGTCTAGGTCATACTTCACAGCCAAAGCTAAAATCATCCTTATTGGTGCATGACGAACTACAGGAGCAAATATCTCTTCATAGTCTATTCCCCCTTTTTGTGCACAGCCCTTTGCAACCAATCTGGCCTTATAACGTTCGACTCTTCCTTCGGTGTTCCTCTTGATTTTGAACGCCCATTTGCAGTCGATGGGTCTTCTGTCAGCCGGCAAACTTGTGATCTCCCATGTGTCATTCTGTCTTAATGAATTTAGTTCTTCCTCCATGGCATGGATCCAATGTTTGCTTGCTGAGCACGTCAGAGCTTCCTCCAGAGTCTGAGGGTCAGCAGAGTCAACCCCGACCTTGTATGTGATAAAATCCTCCATCTTCCTTGGTTTCTGGCTGACAGAACATCGGAGCTGCTGATCCTGTGTTCGCTCTGCACTTGATGCAGGTAATGCATGTCTAATATCATCACTGGTCATTTCCTCGATTGAGCCATCTCCCACTTGATTCAGGTCTTCTTGAGCCTCAAAACCCTTAAATTCACTCAGACTATCTGTCTCGTCTTCAACATCATTTATGATTGGGGTAAGGGTGCCTTCCATTATCTGGAGGGATGTGGTTGGATTAGATTTACACTCACCTTTTTTAGTCTCACTGTGAGTTTCTTTGTTCTCAACAAATACTACATCGCGACTCTTTATAACTCTTGCAGTTCCTTGCTTAAGAAGTCGATATCCTTTGGAATTCTCACAGTAGCCTACAAAAATGCACTCTTCGCCTTTTTCACTAAATCGTCTACGTCTTTGCCTTGGGATGCGTGCAAAAGCTTTGCACCCAAAAACTCGCAGGTGTCGCAAGTCTGGTTTGCGACCACTCCAGACTTCCTCTGGTGTCTTTCCATAGAGTACTGTGGAAGGAGAACGATTGTGTAAGTAGGATGCTGTGTTCACTGCTTCAGCCCAGAAGGTGTAATCCAGCCCTGCCTTGATGAGCAGACACCGTGCCTTCTCCACAAGGGTGCGATTTAATCGCTCAGCTAGCCCGTTTTGCTCAGGTGTATATGGGCAAGTGGTCTGATGCTGGATTCCCAGTTCCCTCAAGGTCGTCAACAGTTCAGTGTTGATATATTCACCCCCATTGTCTGTACGCAATGATTTGACTTGCTTATTCGCTTGTCTCTCAATCATTGATCGAAAAACCTTGAATGTGTTAGTGACCTCATGCTTATATTTTAAAAAGTACACAAATACCTTCCTGGTATAATTGTCGATGAGGGTGAAGAAATATTGCGAACCTCCGATCGACTGTTCTTCCATCGGACCACAAATGTCAGAGTGCACTAACTGCAGAGGTTCATGTACCCTTGATCCCTCATGCTTGAATGGAAGTCTTTGCTGCATACCCTTTACACATGTAGTAGAGGTGGTACTGTCGATCTTGGAGAGTGTCAGCTCTGTTGAGGAGCAATTCCTTAACTGCCTCATGCCCCATTGATTCAAGTGACCGTGCGTTCTGTGCCATAAAGCACTGCCAGAGACTGACCTGGTAAAATTTGCCCTTTCTTCAGGTTGATCCAACCTGTACACGTTGTTGAATAAGGAGGCCGTGGCCATCAGCTCCCGGTTAGTGTCATAAATGTGATAACCCTTATCACTGAACAACACAGTGTGGTCGTGCTTGACTATTCTACTTACAGACAGTAGATTGGTAGAAAGATCAGGCACATATAGTACTTCCTCTGCTTTAACAGTACCTACCTTTCCAGTTACAGATACCTTTAGGAGTACATCTCCTTTGCAGCTAGCTGGCAGTCGATTATTGTCAGTCAACATAATTTAATCATTTGTCTCTTCATGAGTGTCCGATAGCCTGCTGAGTTGTCTAGTGATATGTGCTGTTGCCCCTGAGTCTATGTACCACTCCTCAGCATCCGCATTTCCAGTAGCAAATAAAGCATTCAGAAAGGCGCGGTGACCAGTGCTCCTATGTTCCGTGCCCTTCTGCTCTGAATATCTTAACTCGCTCAACTCATTGAGGGCAATTTCGCGCTATGTGACCGTAACCATTGCAGTCATAGCACCTGGGACCCTTGTTGTAGCCCTTCCTTCCCTTGGAACTGTAGAAGGCCAACTCTTGGTCAGGTACTACACAGGCTTCCTTACAGTGACTTAACTTGTCCCGTGCCTCCTTTGCTGTATTGGTGTCTTGAACATGCCCATAATTCACAGAACTGATTGACAAAATAATCTTTGCCCGAGCACGCGCAATCTTCTGATCGTCCTTCTCTTCGCCCGTCACACACTGCCACAATTCTTCATGTTCTCATTGCAAACTGTCAAGTGTTGTAATTTTCGCGCCCGACAAACTTTTCGATCGGTAGCAATGAGCTATGAACTTGCCCCGCTGCCATATCGAAAGGAATCCACGTCTTCTTTTCCTTCGCCAAGCTAATTAATTACCACTCCATTGCTAACGGCACCATAGTAATCACTACTCGACGTAGAAAGCAATTCGCGCCGACAGTTCCTTGCCTCGCCGATGCCGAGATCACTCGTGCGCGATTATTTTGTTTCATCTTACATTACTACACCACGGTTTTGTTACATTAACATCATTACTCACTCTGGGCCCATAACCAGTTGTAACTGTAGGACGTAATAATTACAGAATCGAATCGGTAGAACATCGTTTACTTTACTCACTCTAATAACATCGTTAAAAAAAAACCCGTTACATAACGGACAAAAGACACACACTAACAAAAAAAACATTCAGTCAGGGGTACCAATGTGACATAAAATAATGTATATAATGTTAATTCTGTTCTCTATCACAACATAATCTCCCGCACTGCAGAACGGCAGCGCACCAAGCGATCGTGCCACGGGACGTCGGGGATAACATAAATAATGAATGTATCTATTTACATATATTTCAAGTTATACTTAATATAATTTGTTTAGCAACCCATTCACAGATTTCGAAACTTCATAATTTATCGCATTACAGTATTTTCCAAGCATTTGCCTGAATATGCAAGAAACATTCCAATTAAACCGCTACACCACAGCATTAACTATTGCCTTACACAAAATTACTTTTAGTTATCTCAACTAGTGAGTACTTTGAAACAAAAGATTACAACTGTCAACGGAGGCTGTGGTGCTTGAGCGGTTAGCCTGCTTGCCTCCCACCAAGGTGAACGGGGTTCAATCCCCGGCCGGGTCACTCCAATCGCAAGTGAGGTGCGTGCTGGACGCTGTCGCTGGTCAGCGGGTTTTCTTGGATATCTCCAGTTTCCCCTGCCCTTTCTTTCCGGCCCTGCTCCATACTCACCTCGCTTCACGCCCATCGGCTCTCAAGATTTAGATGTTAAGAGCCGCTCAAATCTCTTCACTCACTACAACTGTCAATATTTGGAGTTCGTGGTATTTCTCTGAAACATGTCCGGACCTCTGGGGCCATGCTTGTACAAAGTTGTAATTTCTATGTGGCGAGGAGACCACAGACCAGCGATTGTTTCAGGGCATGTTTCAGATACAATTAACACTGAGCTGATGCCAACATGGTTTGGAAACAGCTGCTATAAGCAAGTCTCGTCCCACTCCATTTTTCTGCACATAGATATATAATGTTAAAACCTCCACTTTCTTTCACTTTTCAAAAACTTCAGATATAGGCTACTTATGGTAAAATGAGCACTTTTTGAAGCCCTCTCATTTGTAATAATAGTCAATAAATATATTTTATTGTGGCCTTAGATGTTAACTTTCGAGTCCAGTGAAATATATACACTATGTTTATTACTTAAATGGCAACATCTATTTTAAAAAGTGGCGGAGGAATAGCAAATGGCTGACATAAAATGGTAACTAGGGCCTCAAAAGTGCTCGCTTCGCTGTGAACAAGCTACAGATAAGGCGATCACCTACAACCTGGAGTTATTTCATGTTCGAAACTCAGAAGCAAGAGAGTGGTAAGGGCTATATTGACACGCACATCAAGTGTACCATCGTCGCAACACACAAGGCTCTGAAATAGTCTGCAAATTTCTCATTGGGACTTTAATCTGTGACTATAATTTTATTGATGGAAAGTCTGTAGCAGAATTTCGTACAGGTTACTATCATAGTTTGGCTCATATCCGGGTAGTATGTTTTTTTTTTTTTAAAGATAAAGCACTGTGAAAAAGCCATCTTTTGTACAGCATCATGTGAGTTATCTCGGAAGTATAATTCCGTCTTGGTCTGCAGTACATTTTCTTTACATAAGTAAACACAGAGGAGAAACATTTAATAGATTTTTTCTCCTTCAAAAAACTTGTATTTCAAACATACTGCAATGCAGGCCAAGCGAGAAGTAAGTGATTGCCTTAAAAGTTTTCAGAATACTAAAGTCACTTATCTTAATGTCGTCATTAGGTTTTGTGATTTTAAAGTTGGCACTTGCGAGTCTATTGTCTATATCTGTACACCCTACTCGAAGACAAATTAAAGTCAATCAGATAATTTAATACACAGCATGTGTCAGTGGGGTTTTTATGTATATGTTTTACACAGTGACTACAAAATGTGAACAATAAATCTACTGAACATACAAACGAGAAGTTAATATTCATCCTAAATTTTTAAGACTCTCCACAAATTTTAACAATGTATTTTATAGTTTGAAGTAAATCTAACAGAAAAAAAACCAACAGCCATCAAGTCAGTTAACAATTTGGTGTTACCAAAGAGATGTCACATTGGACATATTTATTTGTATTTTAAAAAGTGAAGTTAATGTATGAGATGTGTGATGAAAACTGAAGTTAATGTATGAGATGTATGATGAAAGCTGAAGTTAATGTATGAGATGTATGATGAAAACTGAAGTTAATGTATGAGATGTATGATGAAAATTGAAGTTAATGTATGAGATGTATGATGAAAACTGAAGTTAATGTATGAGATGTATGATGAAAATTGAAGTTAATGTATGAGATGTATGATGAAAACTGAAGTTAATGTATGAGATGTATGATGAAAATTGAAGTTAATGTATGAGATGTATGATGAAAACTGAAGTTAATGTATGAGATGTATGATGAAAACTGAAGTTAATGTATGAGATGTAGGATGAAAACTGCAAAATTACAGTGATAACTAATCACCCAATATCTTTTCACCGAGACAGTGATTCCAAGTTGATGGAATATTTCAATATTCAACCTTATCAAAGGATAATCCTTAAGTTAAAATAGTTTTGGGGAAAAAAATCTTAAATGATTATACGCCTTTTCAAATATTTATGGCAAAACACTTTTCATAATCATGTTGTTTTGCAAAATGGAAATTTCTGATTTCAAATTACAAATATTCTATCTATATAGATCACTAAAACCTAATTAATAGGTTGGCAAACCACGAAAACATAACACAACTGAGACTAAATAAAACAAAATGAACATACCTGTGCAATTGTGTTGAGGTGTTGGGCAAACTAAAAGCTATCTTTACAAACTATAAGCGTCCCTACTCAACCCAAAATTTGAAAAGTATGAACTAGATCTTTGTCTTAAATGCAGATTTCTTCTTGACAGCTCTCTTGAAAGGCATTCCCTAAATTTTGTAGCTGAGTATCTAACAGTGGCCTTGCTCGCCATTCAGCCTTATGAAGACACCTGTCAAACAGAAAATACACACATGTTTTCACGAGAAGCCTTTTCATCAAGGATGTCACACACACACACACATTTTGGACTCATAAGTTTTTGCAAGACATGCATAATACTCAAAAGATGATCAGAATGAATCAGTAGCAAGTTAATTTGGTGACACGCTAAACTTCAAAGTAATTTGCAAGACAATCTCTCTCGCAGAGAATGCTGAGGTGTTATTTTCTTTGTCTAACGAGGAACTTCCAGGCTCGAATCCCAGGTAGACATGAGCACACGTGTCATTACGTGTGCCACAGGGCAGTGGAGTCAACAATTAAAATAAAAACAGTATTATTTTAAGTTACTTACGTACATGCGTACATCTACATGTATAAGATTACATTTCTTAAGTAAGGATTGATCCCTGCCATTTTACAATTTTGTGATTTTTTTTTTTTTTTTGCTGCAACCTCACAGAATTAATTTGGTATTTACTGTTACAAGAGACAGGATGCTGCTCAGTACATTTAATTAAATCAGAATTGCTTGCCTGCTATTACTATTCCGCATATTCGAAAATTAACCGTTGCATCCACCGAAGTACACCGGACATTAGCAATTCCCGCTTCGGTTGAGTCCGGTTGTACCCACTGATCCACCCGTTCAACAGGCCTGAAAATTTGGTGGATCTTGAGAATATGCACCAAAACATCAGCCAATGAATTCTCGAACGCATTCTCTGAAAAATTGACGTCAACACACCCACGACTCGTAATTTTCAAGCATTTCAAAATATGCCTGAATAATTTGGACGTTGAGTTTTACGAATGGGTGATGAAAACTTTAAAATTTGAGTGTAATGGTATTAATATGTGCCTGAAAGCACATGAAAACACTGCTACAAATCACCCTGACGTTCGAAAAACAACCGGTGTACAACGGTGTATCAACCACTGGAGGTCGATGAATTTTTGAAAATGTGGATAGCCTTGGTAGGAGGCGAGCATGCTAACCGCTCAGCCACCGTGGCCCCGACTATACGTAAGGTTCCAAAACTTGTTTGCAGTGGCTGGGTACAGAATAAATGAAAACTGGCCGTAACTGTATGTCTTTCACAGCTATTTCTTTAAGATTGAGACACCTTGGTGTCCCCCTGAATTTACGAGCCACGACCGAGAATTTTGCGCATTCCCGCGGAAATAATTACGTGCAGCGAACAGTTTGGTGTTCAATTACCTTTAGAAGAAGTTGAGGCTTTTCGTCTACTGGTGTGTTAACGTCAACCCCGGCAAACGGGCCTGCCGACCAGCCGAGTCCGCAAGACAGGCAGCTGACCGTCTTCATGGACGTCAAAATACACAATGCGGGGCGCCAAGAGCCGAGTGTCACCGCTAGCGCGGCCGGCAGTGTGATCACGTGATTCGTTACGTCGCTGCTCCCTGATTCGTCCCCTTCTACAAGCGCCGGCGGAGTTGCATAACGCGCAATAACGAAGACAAAAAAAAAAATTAAAAGACTGTTTTTGGTTACTGCGCTTGCGTCAATTCAAATAAAGACTTTATATTGCTATTAAGGGGGCCGCCTACCTGACGCGACATGGCATAGGAGCGAGCTAACGCTAAGGGCCACACTGGCACACGCATCAAGTGCCGCATCGCCACTATGCGCCAAGCACTAAACCAGCGCGCAAGCTTTTCGTCGAACCGTTTTATTTCCTATGGGACTTCAAGCGGCGACTAACTCATCTTATTGAAGGAAAGTTTAATGCAAAGTTTAATGCAGGATTGTATCTGAGTTTCACGTAGATCCGGTCAGCACATTTTGACATACGGCAGTCTGAAAAGGCTGTTTTCAGCTATCTTGAAGGGCTTAGAAATAGTGGTTCTAACATGCGTAGTGTCTTGAAAGTGACATTCCGTCATCGCCTGAAGTTTGTTTTCTTTTCGTAAACTAGCACATTGGGCGCACGTGGAATAGTTACATAAAAAAAAAAAAAAAAACGGATTTCCCAACACACTGCAACGCATTTCAAGCGCCTAGTAGGCGGCCCCCTTAAGTCATAAGTTAGCTGAATATAAGAATCACAATGTTGCGATATTTCTTCCCCGAAAAGAGAGGGTGTAGCAATTTGAGGTATAAAATGGCCAGGCTGGGGCCGTCTCCAGGTATTAGGCTTCCGTCTGCGTCGTCATGAAGTTCAGATAAGTATGATATGAGAGACCCCTCAAGTAAAAAATGTAATATGGGCATTTGGCACTCCATATTTTATGATAGGTGTTTAGTATGACTAATTTTATACGCATAACTGCCTGAATACATTTTCTTGTGAACTATAACATATTCAATCTAATTGTAAAGGCCATCTGGCTTGTAAATACCGTAATTATTTAAAGAATTTTTATGCTCGTATGAGGAAGTTTTTACAAATGTTTGCTGATATCACGCCTGGGGCACTATTTTTTTAAAATACAATTATTCATACTGCTAATTTCTGTATAAATTGAGGCCCAAATTGTATTATGAAAATAACGGGTTTTGAAAGAAGAAAATTTATTTGCACTGTACCTAAAAGATGTAGCCTATATTTTTCTACTATAAAGGATGTATCTAAATTCACATTACATATTGTAAGGGTTTGTAGTGGGGACCAAGACGGTTACGTTTTGCATAGGAACTCAGGTGCGGAAACGTACAGTTTCCCCGCGACAAACAAAACACCACCGCATCACATGTTGACCTCTCCCACATCTGCAACATACTGTACGTTGTTTATCTTCTGGGTCCACTTACAAGAAGGGCTCGATGTGACGACCAGCGACGTCTTACACAAACACGGTACCTACGTACCATGTTCTGTTACACACGATCACCAATACCTGGACGTCCAGGATCCGCCGCAGCCAGCAGTTCTTCCTCTCGATTCCACAGAGGTCTGGTAAATCAAGCCCTCCATGTGGCCCCACAGGAAGTAGTCTAGCAGAGCCCAGTCGGGCGAACGTGCAGGCCAAGCAATCGGGCACCCTTGAGAGTACTTGGAAGATAATGCGGGTGTAAATGACTAGGGCAGTACGTGCGTCATTCGACGATCACGTGATGTCCCGTGTCCGCGACAGGTTTCTTTACATGCCATTCACTTGATGTCGTGAGCTGCCGGGAGACACGTCGATCAGTTGACGTTCGTATCTGCTGTAGTGCTGCGGCGGATCCTGGACGTCCAGGTATTGGTGATCGTGTGTACCAGAACATGGTACGTAGGTACCGTGTTTGTGTAGACGTCGCTGGTCCTCACATCGAGCCCTTCTTGTAAGTGGACCCAGAAGATAAACAACGTACAGTCTGTTGCAGATGTGGGAGAGGTCAACATGTGATGTGGTGGTGTTTTGTTTGTCGCGGGGAAACGGTACGTTTCCGCACATAAGTTCTTACGCAAAACGTAACCGTATTGGTCCCCACTACAAGCCCCTACATCGTGTAACGGGAATTTAGACGCAACCTGTATAAAAAGAAATTCAGAAACGTTTCTCGTTTCACTAGGTGTGTAAGAATATTCCTTTGGCAACGTATCAGAGAGTTTCTCCTGTGCCAATAACTAGAGCCACGAGTTTTTCGCGAATTCATTCGGAGGCGAGGTAGACTCCAAAGACTTGTTCTTTTCTCCTACTGTTGTGATTGGAAGACAGTTTTTTTCCTTCAGACAAGCCCCGTTTAACTGGGAGCCAGTAACAAGCAGGAGGCAGTAGTGTGAGTGAGCTTTGAATAGTGCTGTACGAAGTCCACACTTGATCGCAGCAACCAATAAGCAAATGATAATTTCTCGAGTGTATATAGGACTCTAAAGCCTAGCCTACTGCCAAATAAATTTGGGAGTTTTTCCTTGTTTGGATGAAAGAATTTTGAATTAACATTTTCCTTACTGTTTGCCAACTACAAAGTGTTTGGTGGTTGTGATGGTCGGAGTATTGGCACGTTCGCTGTTGGGGCGCTAGTGACGATACCCTGGGATCTCGACATTTGAAGCTGCAATTTCCAGCTTATCCAGCTGCAAGTCACAACTTAGCCTACGAGAATTTATGAAATCAGTATTCACCTAATTCCACCAGTATCGTATTTTCTCACGTCACACGAAAAAAAAAAAAAAAAAAACGTAACTCCAGTTTTGTTTCCTAATTGAGTCCAATGTGCCCTTTATCACCTCCCGTGGCACGAGCCCTTGTTCCCTTCATGAGAAATATTCGTTTGTGGAGTTGGACGCCTCGCCTCCACCTCGAGTTTTATTCTGTCGAATTTTATTCTATGCGCTCTTAGAAATTATAGTTCGCAAAAACACCACACAAATGTATACGTACAGTGAGGAAGAGTTGATAGTAAAGTTTGTTCCCATACATTCATGGCAGCGTCCCTAATTCTGATCAGGAAACAGTCAAATACACAGGGAAGTTATCAATTGTGTAGGCCTATTGTAGCGGCGTTAAACATTCGTATGTTTGCAGCCTGATAAATGGTAGCAATACTATACAGTGTATAGGTTAAGAACTTCCGTTATGGTTTGCGAAGTTTACAAGACATTTTTTTTTACAGTGTGCGGGTTTCATTTCTCGGCTAAAAAAAAAAAGGAGAAAAACTATGCAGGCAGGCTAATGAATTCGAACAACACGGCCCATGGTCACAGATTTCAAAATAACAGATGCCCGGTGTCGTAACGGACTTACTTTTTAGATATTGAATCTGGAAAACGAGCTACGAAGAGACGTAAATAAACCCAAGACGAAGGGGACGGGACACACCGTTGCATCTAAAGTATTTTTTTTATACTGTCGGCAGCAGATAATCATTTCGAAGAGTACAGACTGATGTTATATTTCCCTCGAGTGATCTATTACGTCACGACGAAACCTCAAATTCAGGGCGTAAAAATTTACTCCCCGGCAGAAATAAAAACTTTGGGCTAAAGGGGGCCGCCTACTAGGCGCTTGAAATGTGTTGCAGTGTGTTGGGAAATCCGTTTTTTTTCGAAGAAACTATCCCACGTGCGTCCAATGTGCTAATTTACGAAAAGAAAAGAAACTTCAGGTGACGACGGAATGTCGATTTCGAGACATTACGCATATTAGAACGACTAATTCCAAGCCCTCCGACAAGCTAAAAACAACATTTTCAGACTGCTGTATGTCAAAATGTGCTGACCGGATCTACGTGAAACTCAGATAAAATCTTGCAGTGAACTTTGCAACAGATCTTTCATCAGTAAAATAATATGGCCACCGCTTAAAGTCCCATAGAAAAAAACGGTCAGACGGAAAGCTTGCACGCTAGTTTAGTGCTTCGCGCATAGTGGCGATGCAGCACTTGATGCGCGTGCCATTGTCATCCTTAGCGTTCGCTCGCTCCTGTGCCATGTCACGTCAGGTAGGCGACTCCCTTAACCCTCCAACTTTTTATATTTTGATTTCCAAATGAAACTACATTTCTAAGTAAAAAACACTATAAATTTTAAAATGAAATTACGGGAGAATCACACAAAAAATTTCCAAAAAAAAAATTTCTTTATTATACACTGGTGACATCAACATTTGCTCTTGAGCCGTAGCCAAGCCTATTCCTGTAGAATAATTTTAAAACTTGACGGCACGAATCAAAAAATTTAAATTCCCACAATTCCGTTGATTAAAAAAAAATGATTTTCTAATCCTCTCCATCTACTTTTACTAAACTTGATTTTGATACAGTATCACAAATAAATATAAAATACCTTAGAAATTTAAATAAAACACTTGTTGGCACTTGATAAGCCTCACGTGGAAACGTGGTCCGTATTTACGAAACAGAACTAGTATTCATATTTAGAAATTACGGATTCTCACAAAGACACGCCGCCAATAAGCAAACGAAGACTATTGGCATGACCGTAGGTTATGGAAATCTAGCACGTGCGGAATTCGGGTGTCCCTAATTATAGTCTGTATGAAAGCTTGTTTTGTTTCCCCAGTTCGCTGATACAGTGACAATGCTGTCCTTCAGTATTAACGCCCAGAAGAAGCTACACTTTACAAGAAGCTTAAACATTTTCTTGGGGGGGGGGGGGGACCTCCTTTCGCGGAAAATAAAACGACATGCCCTGTAATAATATCAAAATAATTTATTTTTTTTTACAAAGAAATGAGGGTATTATTTGTTCACGCTCCCCAGTCGTTTTAAGTGAAATTGTACAACAGGGTGTCCACTGAAATTACATTTTGAAAATCCTTCACTTTTCCCTGTGTTCCAGGCAGAATCTTGCCATTTTCCCTGGCCTATTTTTAGAACCGAAACCTTCTAATACCATATTTTCCCACTGCAGACAGAATCGGTGAAGTTGAATTAAATTACACTGCACAGATCAAGCACGCTGGGCTAACATTTTATTCAGCCTATCAACTTTCTCACGATGCACGCTATTGGCTTCACACGGTAGCCCATTACAAACACACAAATACTTTATTTTGTACGTATATGCTCTATGTGACTTGGAGAAGAAACATTATTGCCAGATCAGAAACCTAAAAATTGAAATTTTAAAATACATATGCTTATAATTAATTAGTCTGTACTCATGCACCTAACTACTTCTGCACAGCAGCAATTATTTACATTTTCCATGACCCAGGTGAAGATTTCCTGGCATTTACCCGACTTGTCCCTGTCACGTGAAATTCCCTAACTTTTCCCTGTTTTTCAGGTTTTTCCTGTGGGTGTACAACCTGTAAAAATATGGCGCGCTTTGCGTGACATTCAAGTGAGATTATCAGCGGCGAATGTGAGGATATTACTAGGGACCTGCAAAATTCGCGTTATTATTTGTGATCAGGCTAAACTTCACAGTACCTTATATACTGGAGCGGACGTCGTTTCTCCATTGGCTGCTGCATAGTTGTGAAGTCACTCCCTTTCTGACTGGACTGCGCGTGATAGGGGCACACGATTGTGAAGTGTCCATTTATTGGCGCAAAGTTACCCCGGGCGTGACAAATAAAGTATGGTCCAATGACAAACGTATTTAAAAGGTTAAAGTTTTTAAAGTTTAACGTGTCCTCAAATAATAACGCGAATTTTGCAGATCTCTAGATATGACTATCAAAACAGCAGTCGGAAAAATATGAAATTAAAAATTTCAGGAATCTGGTAATGCAGCTACCGGAATTTGTACGTGGCTGGCGCAGAGGCAAATGCAGTATGGATGGACAGATTTGGACGGCTCTTAACAGCGTGGTCCTGAGAGCCGATGAGGGTGAAGCGAGGTGCATGAAGCAGTGCCGGAATGAAGGGATGGGGGGAAACGGAAGGTCCCCGAGAAAACCCTAAGACCAGCGGCATCGCCAGCACGATTCCCACGCGCGAAAATTGGGGAATAACTCGGCCGCGCTGGTGGGAGGTAAGTTAGTCTAACCACTTCACCACCTCGGCTCCCTGATTTTTTACACGAAAAATTTTCTTGACAAGATGGCAGTTCGTTGTTGTGGCGTCAGAATTCTCACCGGCTCCGTCAACTGGGGAAACAGCTTCTGATAAGGCACTGTCAAACAGTCAATTTTTTTTTCCCCCGTCAAACTGCTTCAAATAAACTGCGCCACATAAAATTGGATGGTTCTTACGTCACCGAAACGTCATCATAGCCGCCATGTTTGGCTATTGGCCGCGTGTCTGTGAGAGAAGACGTTTCCTGCTCGAGTGGGCCAATCAGAATAAAGTTACGCCGACATTGAACGTCCGTGATTGGCTGGCAGACACTTATGCCCGGTTGCACCATCGTGGTCCGAAACTCGATCTGAGATCGGATCTAAGATCGACACAGGAAACTGCTGCACCATTCGAGTTCAGAGCTGGACTGGAGAGTAAGATGAAGTTCATTTCGAACCGCCGAAATTGGCTGTTCGAAATCACGATCCGAGATCAGCAGCCATCGTCGACAAGTGTAGTTTGAAAATATGCCAACATATAGAAATACATTCGATTGTTTTCTTGGGAAATCAAAACAACATTATACGCACTTGAATGTTATTCAGTAAAATTCTTACAACAATAATTCACTTAAAACAGATCAAACATCGCACATCTAGTTCTAGCTATAGTGAAAAATATGCCTACTTCCATGACGTCATATATTACGAACCAATAGTGAAATTTGTCTCACTTTGGAACCAAGATCGACGAATCGAAGATCCAGAATAATGAAATTTCGTTGTTGAACATTTTTACATTGGAACAAAGGTCAAACTGGATCCTGGTTCGGAACTAGGATCATTCGATCTCGGATCGGGGAGGATGTTAGTATAACCGGGCATTAGACGTGTGCGAGTTAAAATCATCTAACGGCGATACTGGTTCTGAACGAACGTGTTTTGAAGAACAACTAGTCTTGGATTCCACTGACAAAAAAAAGGTGGCACTATATGGTAGGACACAAATAGAGAAGGGCTTTCGAAAATGCTCAGTTGGCCCTGAACAGTCCATATAAACAGTTATGTATATGATATAGGATTGTACTTTCTCGGTTCTTTACACTGGTTTTCATATACTTGTGGAATATGATAAACGTTTATAGTCCATTCATGATAACTTCCAACTTTTCTGAAGACCTGCTAAAGTTCTACTTTCGGATATTCCTCCATCCCATGCAAAAAAAGCTGAACCTAGGAAATTACATCTAAAGGGCAAGGCACCGTATTTATTCGCAGTATGTTTAATAACATTTCATATGAGAACTATTTCTTACTAGGCAAAACCAACACACATATATATTTATTCATACTAATTAGAAAAAAAAGTTATATTTATAGATAAAATATACGTAAAAGTCGAATTCTCCCAAAAATAAGTACTTCAATGTTAACACAAGTGTAAAACGCTAGTGAAACAGGACATTTTTAGGAAATAACCAAACACGTAATACATTGGGTGATATTTCAAAGGTTTGATTCAAAAAACGTGACGATACTGCGAACAGACTACATACAGTTTATTTATGTCCCATGCACTCTTTTAAAGTACTGCTCTCAACGACAAAATTGCGACATTCGCAGACAATTAATGATTTCCTATTTTATGCGCTACCATCCTGCTGAGTAAGGTTAATAAAATAAACCCACTTAATGTGCAACCTGTTTGTGATCGAAGGGTTGACGTACGTCCCCCCCCCCCCCCCCTTCTATTACTCTCCGTGCAGTGGCGTTTATCCCATAGGCGCAAGGTAAGCAGTGCTTACCCTATGCATATTGGAGATGTTTGAACCTTAATAGTTTTCGCCTTAACTTTAAATTTAAACACATTTAAATCTGAGTTTCCCGTTTCCGATTCGAGAAACAGAGTTTTCGTAACTCCCGTACTGTGCACGCATAGTGCTGCTATCTAGTATTTGTTTCCACAAAACGGGAGCGACCAGCGATTAATCGATCAATAGAACTCGCAAGCAACAGCACGCCGCCGCGCTCCTTCGGTAAGGTAAGCAGTCGTCCTGTTTGCTTCCTCCAGTCCTACATTTTTCCTTGGAAAGTGGACGAAAGTGTTCGGGAGCACGGGAGTTTTCTTATAATCCTATCCTATTATATAAGGAGACGATCTCTGTCCGTTTCCCTTTATTACTTCTAAGTCCCTTGAAACTCAGATAATAAATCCAAGACTGTCTGGAATATAATCAACAGGGTTAATGGTAAGCCAAATACAACCATTGAAATCCCTCAATTGGTTGATTTAACTGGAGCCCCGCTAAAATCAGCTTATTACACTGAAATTACATAAACAACTTCCCTAAAGAAGTTAGAGCTAAACTACTTATTCAGAGTACATTACACTGGAAAATTAAAGAATCACACTCCACAATGTATTTATATCCTGTAGCAAAATCTGAAATTATTACATGTATAAAAAACCTTAAGAATAAAAAATCATCTGGACTTAATGGAATTCCTATCAAAGTAATTAAAGACCATTCAGAACTTTTAACAATACCTCTTGTCCATATAATTAATGAATCTTCTACTAATGGTATCTTCCCAAATGAGTTAAAAATTGCTAACGTTATCCCATTGTTTAAAAAAGGTAATTCCTCGTTAATTGAAATCTACAGGCCTATCTCACTTCTAAGTTCCTTCTCTAAAATATTTGAATCCATAGCAAATAATAGAATAGTCAGTTATCTAACTAAGAATAATCTCCTCTCTGCATCTCAACATGGTTTCATGAAGGGTAGGAATACTGAGTCAGCCATTGGTGAATTTGTTGAACTGGTTACAGAATGCAAAGACAGATCTGAGGATGCTCTTGGAGTATTCCTGTATTTGTCTAATGCGTTCGACACTGTTGATCACAAGCTACTCACTGATAAATTGTATAACTTGGGGATTAGAGGAATTGCAAATAAATGATTGAATTCTTATTTATCAAACAGGTGGCAGGTAGTTCAAGTTAATAAAAAAAAAACAAACAAAATGTTATCGAGTCCTTCTATTCTCAGCCTAAAATTGTAAATATGGGAGACCCACAAGGAAGTGTTCCAGGACCACAACTTTTTTTAATATATGTAAATGATTTAAGTCTCCAATTTACAAATGTGCCTGTCATTTCCTTTGCTCATGATACAAATGTTCTGATTCAGACCAACGCCTACACTAAATTAGATGAATTAGCTACTAGTACCTTGTTTACATTAAATTCTTGGTTCACTTCTAACGAGCTGTTACTTAACTTTGATAAAAATAATTACATATTATTTTCTTCTAAATTAAAAGCAACAAAGCCAGATTTCCTGCTAGGCAATAATAAACTTAAGTCTTTTAAACATACTCGCTTCCTTGGAATTGAAATTTATGACTCTCTATCTTGGAACCAACACACTCGTTGTCTACTTAGTAAATTAAACAGTACTTGTTATGTGTTTAAAGTGCTCTCACATATAACCACTAAAGTGTGTATGTGGGCTGCCTATTTTGGTTATGTTTATTCGCACATCAGTTATGGGATAATTTATTGGGGCCAAAGTATATCACATCTTCTGTCAGTGTTTACTATTCAAAAGAAAATAATTAGAATACTATTCCAAATGCAGCGTTCCGACAGCTGCCAGGATGTTTTTAAATCTGCTGGTATTCTTACTGTACGGTGTATATATTTATATAAAATATAACTTTTTATTTTTATAAACAAACATAAATATTGTACAAATAACGAGATACGCGAATATTATACCCGAACAAATAGAAACTTTTATCTACAGAGGATCAATAAAATAAAAACCTTGAAATCTGTAAGTAATGCTGGTGTCAGATTACATAATAAATAACCATCAACTCTAAAATATATTAAGCAGTACTCTAGATTTAAACCTGAACTATTTAGATTCCTCATAGACAAGTCCTTTTATAAGATTGAAGATTTTGTACAATCATAATTTGTGTATATTGTCCCTGTATATTAATTATTTATTTCTAACATGTCTGTTTTGCTTCTGATTAACATTTTTATGGTTTTATATTAGTTGTTTTTTTATTTATTCCATTATTATTTTGTATTACCTTTCTAGTTCTATATACATTATATATGAAAGATATAATGTATTTCAAACTTTATTAGGCCTATATTGGTGTTTGTATTTAAAGTACTGTACCTTGTGTATGCAATCTATTAATATTAATGTCTAATTTAGCATTTCTGTAACAAAAATAACACGTGTGTATTGTTTTACATTATTTATTTTCACTAATAGCTGCCTTTATAATAAGGCACTATAGAAATTGTTCTGTAATTTTTCAACATTTTCATAGTTTAGCAACATTTATTTGCTTGTTTAGCTGTCTAAGTTATATATATATATAACTTAGACAGCTAAACAAGCAAATAAATGAAATTATCCTGTAAATTATTCATAATTGTAGTTTAGCAACTCGGTCAATTTTATGTAGTATGTAAGTAAATCTAACATGTGCTATACCATTATGTATGGTCTTTTGGATGAATAAAACTGATTGATTAATTGATAAAGTCCTTCAAATTTTGCAGAGCGAATTCTCAGGGTCAAATGCAGGTCAAGTTTGAATTTCAGCAAAATCAGATTACGTAATCATGACCTTTGACCCTAAAAAACTCATTTTTAATTACTTTTTCCTATGAATTGTGTATTAATGCATAGAGATTAATGCATATAAATCATTGCATAGAGATATGAAGGTAACGGAATATCATTTTTTGTTTACTCTAAACGTCTCGCTTCTTTGTTGAGTTAATTAAGTGGGGCCACAGTGATCAAGTGGCTACAGCGATTCCAATTGGGGCTAACATGGCCCAGTGGATAGAGAAATATATATATATATATATATATATATATATATATATATATGCTGTTCACGATAAAGTGAGCACTTTTTAAGGCCTTCGTAACATGTATTAACTTTTGAGAGTGGTGAAAGTATACACCAATTTATTAGTCACGTGAGACAATGCATAATAATTATTTTTTACGGCCGTGTACCGACGCAACATGGCCGCGGGGCTGGGCGCACACAAAACGAGTTGGGAACGGAACTACACACGGCGAAGGCCGTTTCACACGAACAAGTATTTGTTGAGGCCGTGCTGCAATTCGTGGAGTAGAATAGAGAGATTTGGACGGTTCTTAAGGGGGCCGCCTACTAGGCGCTGGAAATGTGTCGCAGTGTGCTCGGAAATCAGTTTTTCTTGACGAAACAATTCCAGGTGCGCCCAATGTGCTAATTTGCGAAAAGAAACAAACTTCAGGCCATGACGGAATGTCGCTTTCATGACACTACGAATGTTAGAACCACTATTTCCAAGCCCTCCAACATAGCTAAAAATAGCCTTTTCAGACTGCCGTACGTCAAAATGTGCTGACTGCATCTACGTAAAATTCAGATACAATCCTGCATGGAACTTTGCATTATACTTTCCATCAGTAAAATAATATAGCCACCGCTTAAGAGCGCGATAAATAGCTACAGGAATTTCCAAATGCTTGTCGCATAGCGCGTGTCCCTGGTATTGTACGTTAGACCGATATTGCGCTGAGCCAGCCGCGGTAGCAGACCTTTTGCGGTTTTAGTCGTCCACCATGGGGACACTACAAAATTGAAAAAGAGTGATACTATGAAAGAGCAGTTGCCCATCACGAAGCGCGAATCGCCTTATAGCTGATATAGTTCGCATAAAATTGTTTGCAACAGACAGTTTGCAATGGCCGATCGACTTGGAGTAGTGTTTCGAGACATCATCTCGTCTCGAAAGGTCGCAAGCGAAGTACGCCACATATCAAAATTGTTCGCAAGGCGCAAGCTGTAGGGAATGAACGCTTATCGACATCGTGAACAAGCTCGTCTACGATCGTAGAGAGGTGTATCGACGAAGAAAGCAATCCGTGGTTTAAGACTAAAGACATTGCAAACATACTCGAGTATGCAAATCCACGAGAAGCAATTAGAGAACATGTTAGAGAAATGTATAGGCAATCATACGCTGATATAGGGATGAACGATCCGTTCACCCCTTTGAATATGCAGCCAAACGCTGTATTTATCAATAAACCGGGCTTGTATGCATTGATCATGAAATCAAAGATGGCAGCTGCAGAACAATTCCAGGACTGGGTGTACGAAGAAGTGCTACCGTCCATATGCACGTACGGCGTCGAGCAAAAGTGCAAGCCGCTACTGGATGACTTGAACAAGAAGCTTATAGCGGCTAAAGATGTTATCGATAAATGTGCGTTGCCCCCAACAGAAGATATCTGTAAAAATCATCGGTTCGTTCCAATATACACTGGCGGTATCTGTTACTATGTCATTAGATGTCAAAAGCGACTGGTGAGCGTACGACTCGATGCGATTAGGCAAGAGTACCCCGATATGCCAGTGCTACTACCTCTCGATAACGTCAATCCCGTAACGTTGTATAACCTTATGAAAGAGCAGTTGCCCATCACGTCGACGATAGAGACATCCTTCAAAACTTGTGTATACAAAAGGAGTCTGTGCGACAGACACCCTTAATTCCCAACCAGATGCGATTTTCATCAACGAATCTGGTCTGTATTCGTTAATATTGGCTTCCAAAAAGGACGAGGCTAGACAGTTTAGAAAGTGGGTGACAAAACAAGTGCTACCGTCCATACGCAAATACGGCGAATACATGTTAGAGAAAAGTATAGGCAGTAATACACAGATATAGGGAAGTGCGAATCACTCCCCTTGTTAAATATGCATCCACATACCGTATTTATCAATGAATCAGGCTTGTATGCATTGATCATGAAATCAAAGATGGTAGCGGTTGAAAAATTCCAGGATTGGGTGTTTGAAGAAGGGTTGCCGTCCATACGCAAGCACTGCGTCGACCAGAAGTATAAACCACTGCTGGACGCAATAAACGCAATCATTGACAAGCACGCGCTACCGCCGACGAAAGATGTTATCGACTAAGAGAATAATCCGTGGGTCAAAGCGAAGGATGTTGCGAAGATACTTGGGTAAGCCCATCTGAAAAAGGCGATGCGAGTGAATGTAACGAAGAAGTACAAGACGCCATTGTCGCAGATAAGGTGGGTGACTCGAGTCACCCACCTTAAGAATGCACATCCTCAGGCGGTTTTTATTTCAGAGCCCATTTAAAACACTTATAGCGCTATTATATAACTGTAAATGTTTTTGATGGATAACCATCCATTAAAAACTAATAACCATACATGTTTGCGCACAATTGGACTTCGGTGATTCTTTCACTTTTAACATCATAAATTAGGTTTCTTTGGCTTACTAGTACCACATTACAAATAGCTGAAGCCGATATTGGTTTATTAAAATCAAATGTAAGTTTCAGATTAGTTCGATCTTTTACAATAGCGGTTTTTCTGTAAGAACAATCAATAGCATACAATGGTCTTCTTCCAATAAATGGCGCAGAGTTGAAGCACAGTTCATTATTATGATAAGGGGTATCTAGTTTAGTCTTTGAATTTCAAAATTCATTGTAAGCAATGTACATCTTATCGAAAATTTATCATCAATGTTTAAATTCCAATTCTCTTTGGGGAACACTTCATTCCGTCCATTGTTAATAGAAATATTTTTGACAAAACAAGAGTCAAACATTGAACCGTGTGTGAATTGCCCAGGATCTTCTTTTCTGCTGTGCTGAAAACCAACAATGACAAAGTCTGACATATCGAATTGGATTGAATTGAACTGATCTTTTATATCAAACTGAAATGAGTTTGCATTAGTAGGTACTGGTTTTTCAAGACATTGCCAATAATTAAAACTAATTGGAATTTTGGGGTGTTTGTATAATTTTGCTTTAATTTCATCTCCATAAATAGGGTCGTGTTCAATAATTGGCGACAGAATTTCTAATTTCTCAATAACAATTTTACCAGCGCCTGGTATATCAACTACATCATCAGATCCATCTGCTTTCTTTGGGGGTCTTCAGAAAAGCGAAACAATATCATTAGAATTTCGAATGAATGTGATCTTATACCCACCTTTCCAGAATATTTCATTACAATCTCTCATAAACCAAACAAATATCTTAATGGATAGGTAATTTCGTTACACTTATCTTTCCTAACATATTTACCTAGTTCTATCCCCGACATTTGGAAGTATGCTGATTCTGATTCCCAACATAGCAATGTATGCATCATTGTTGAAGTGATGCCAGGTTTGTCAATACTTCCGATTAAACAACCATGTTTAGAGATCTCTATTCTTGAGAACTGGAATGGGAAGAAATTCTCACAAAGATAAATAGTTGAAGTTTTTTCATAATATGCATTTGTATCTCTTTTAGTTAGCTCATACTGTTGGTATACCTAAGCTTCATTCGGATGTGAAAATGCTTCGCCAATAGGAATGTCAAACTCAATGCGCTTGTTGTATTCATTCAAATTATTTTTTGTTTGGTCGTTTGGTGGAAACGACTGATGCTCATAACTTTCAATTATTGTTGATCTATTTATTATATCGAAAAAAATTTTTCTTAAACAACTACACTTATCTTATCAACCCAAGAATTATGACTAGTATCAAAAACTAACCATTTAATTAGCAGCTATTTTTTATACATAACTAACTACAAAACAACATTTATTGATGAGAAAGTGGTCGATTTCTTAATTGACTGCAAATACGATGTTTTTGGACTAAAGGCTGATAAAGGTAGATTGTATATTGGTGATAGAAAAGTAACATTCATCAATGACAAATTTACTGTAAACGGTCGGGCATACACTGGAACTGATGATTTGATGAAATTACTAACTAGTAAGAAAGTAACAGAAAGTGACTACACTGCAACCGATTATAAACACTATAGTCGTATCCTAGCAGATACAAACACAGTTTTTCAAAACAATGATCCAAACTTGTGAATGCTCAAATCGAGTAAAGGGAATAAATGGAAAACTATTGTTAAACCTATTTACAATTCGATTAAAAATAAACGTCCCTCACCTAAAAAAGGGAAAGGTATAAAGAAGTATACAGACTATCCCAAAGAATACATATGAATGGATTATGTTAGGATGCTTATTGATCGATTTCTCGCTATTTATGGCGAAGAGAATGCTGGAAATGATAACTATTACAATGAAAAAGTTGGAATAATGAATATGCTTAACAGCAAGTTTAGTGACTTTGTTGTGAATAATCCAAAAGGTATATCATATCTGATACGAGTGTTGAACACAATACCACATACTTTTTGGGAGTCGGAGAATCACAGAAAAGGGTTACTCAATGACATAATAAATTCACTACCTTTTGAGTTGCAAGCACCCGGTTATCAGTACTTAGGTCCGGGTACCAAACTAAAAGAGAGAAGTGAGCGTGGTGACAAACCCATTAATCCACTAGATGCGGCTGCAATGGAACATGATATAGCTTATCATCATAAAGATCTAGCTGAAAGGCATGTAGCTGACAAAAAACTAGAAACGAAAGTGTTCAAAAGATTGTTAAGTTCAGATGCTGATCTCAATGAGAGATTGTGGGCTGGTGTTACTGGATTTGCGATTCATATTAAACGTAAGCTTGGCTGGGGAATTAAAAGGAAATGATGAAATGTTTGTTATAATAAATGAAAGTAAAAAACGTTATTTTTTGTATTTCAAGTTCCTAACAATGAGTTGAAGGGTTTGAATATTGATTCTTTCCTAACAAAAGACCAACTGGATCATAAAAACAAGAAATTAAAGGAGGACAAAGGGATGACTATCACAATTTCAGTTCCACAGCTTAAGAAAACGCCCAAAGAAATGAAAACTGGAAATGGTTTGACAGTTCACAAGGGTGGATTTTTACCCTTAATTTTTGCAGTATTGGGAGCTCTAGGAGCGTTAGCTGGTGGTGCATGATCTATCGCTACATCAGTAATTAATGCCAAGAAGAAAAACCAAGAATTGGAAGAACACAGGCAAATTTTAGCGATGGAGGAATACGGCAAGGGATTAAAGAAAGTTAAGTGGGGTAAGAATGTTAAAAAAAAAATAACTCCACTCAGTAACTTTGATATTGATCAAATTGCTAAAAAATTAAACATTAAAAATTTTTGGGGAGTATTTATGATCGATGAGCTACTTAACACACCACTCGATAATGAATGTGGGATTGTTACTCTAGATGTTTCAACAAACGCTGGTACATACTGGGTATGCTATTGGAAAAAAGCAAACAAATATTTTTTGATTCATTTGGCGGAAATCCACCGTGACAATTAATAGCATATCTCGGAAGTAATATTTTTTATAACGCTGATAGAATTCAAAATTTCAATCAAGTAACTTGTGGTCATTTGTGTGTAATTGTGCTAAATCTCTTTTCATATAATTTTAAATTTCCAAAAATTATTTCACTATTAATAAACAATGGAAATATGCGGAAATGCATTAATGAGCTCTTGGATTGAAGATCAAATTAAAGAACACGCGAACAATGATACAACTACTGAGAAGATCAGTCCTAATGATTTTGTTTCCAACACACAGTTCAATGACTTTATAGTCACACTGACAAAAAATAAAAGATCAATGGATAAAGCCTATCTTACTTACTTGGAAGTAGATAATAATATATATTTTGAACAAAAAAGACTAAGACAAGTGGGAGATCCCATTGCACCAATGGATGCAATCAATTTAGAGTACTATCAGAAAAACAGAATTATCATTATTCGTTTGGTTGGAAAATACAGTTCAAAAGAAAAAGTATTTTACTTTGATAATCGAATAGAATACTTTTTATGAGAGATAGAACTATAGTTGAAATAATAATAAAACCAGAAAAATATAAAAGTGTTATCAACTCATACCATCAACGGAAAAAATTGACATGTATAAAACTTTTGAAGTATACCCTGATGATATGATATATTTTAAAATACCAAAAGCCCTCAATGTACCCAAATGTACAATTGTGTTTATTGAAATAGCTATGGTATATGAATACATTTAAAAACATCAGATTATGTTAGTTTTTAATGGGAACACTTCCATAAAAAAACTTACAATCTAAGATTATAAAAGTCTTTAATGTTATTATGGTACTTACCATTATTTAACTTATGAGTCATATCTATTGTAACAAAACCATATTCATTATTCCAACATTTTGAACAAGTCTCCCTAAATTTCTCAAACGACATATCACCACCAACAAAATCACTATGAATATGTTTAAGATTTATATTGTCTTGTCTGAATATGCAAAGAAAATTGGCATTGTCTCTTATAAACTGCTTAGGTACTTTTGAATATGTCTGAGATAAATAGAAACAATCAATATCTTTGTGTCTACCACGAGTAAAGTAATCCCTTACCATATTTTGATTTTCAAGTATATCATCGAATACAACTACAGACTCTTTATGACATTCATTTACATCAACCATTTCTTCATTTGATGGAAAGAAGTATGCTATTGCTACATTAAATAACTTTGATGCTACATCTATATCTTTCTTTAAATTGATATATTTTGGTTGGCCCAGACTTTTTGAACATACACAGAGAGTACCAAACTCCAACCATCCCTGAGCATTTATAAAATTATCTATCACAACTGTAGTTTTTCCACAGTTACTAGGACTCACTATCAAACATATAATATTATTAGGTAATAATTCACCATGACGTTTTGTCGAAACAGTTTTGTTTGGTATTCATATTTTAATATCCCAGTCTACATGTTTCTTGCTCATTTATTAATAGATTTTTTAAAATAATATAATAAATGAGTAAAGTATTCAAACTAACAGATAACAAATCAGTGTTGAAGAAGAGACTACATTACCCTTTAGAGATACAGGGACACTCATTGGCTTTAGTTCAGTTCTATACGACTTATCTAATGCATAACATTATCTCTGGGAGAAATAAGCTATATTTTGTGAGTCAGAATGATATGGAATCAACAATTGATATTCCAGTTGGCCAATATAGCTTAAAAGATATTGAAAAAAATATATAAGCAAATCTTCATTTAGTGTAGATTCAATGGGTGGGAAAGAAAATGATATATCTTGCGAGCTGGATAAAATAACAAACAGAGTGAAAGTTAAATGTACGCTTAAATTACAGTTGGGAAAACAGGGTTCAATAGGAAAACTTTTGGGTTTCGTAGAAACTAAAACCCTGAAAGCAAATGTGGACCATTATGGCGATACAATTCCAAAATTTGCTCCATTTGAAACAATAAATATACACTGTAATATAGTAAATGGTATGATATTAAAACGCAATGAAAATAATCATAGAGAAACTAGCATAATTGCCACTTTTAAACCAAGAACATTTGGATTTGGCGGCACAATCTATTACGAACCAGCTTATCCATTATTTTTCCCAGGGCAAACAAATCAAGTTAATGAAATAATAGTTGAAATTAAGGATGAAAAAGGTAAGTTAATTAACTTTGATTTGTCCGAAAGAACAGTGGTATTAGAGATGAAACCATAGATATTTTTTTTTGGGTTGGAAGAAGTCATATTATATAATAACTTTAATAGTTTTTAAAATATTAAAGTTTCATGGGATAAATATTTCTATAGAAAGTGCAATGAAAGATTTAGAAAAAGAATTCAATGTTTCGGCTAATTTAATATGTCGAATTTGGAGATGTGTATATAAATTTTTAATTAGACTATGTTGTAGCACATTGCCGAAGTCAGGGCGATAATTGTGTTTTAATGATTGGATAACCATTAAAACTTTACAGAGATATGAGCACAAATAACAATCAACTGATGTCTAATTATACGACGACAATCATTTACTCTTTAAAAATCCGAATAGAATGCATTTGTTTAACACCGCAATCCGCCATTCCATCATTTGCAAAACTTATCCCTCCACGATTAACATCATCTAAAACTTTTTCACTGAAAATCTGAACATATCTGTCTGGTAAGGTTACTTTAAAATTTCCAGAAGTAATTACCACTTTGTATCCATACCATGTATCATTTATTTCAGAATGGTCTATGGGATAGGACTGTCCAAATGTAAGTTCGAAAAGTTTCTTAAATTGTTTGGTTCTGTTTAATACATTTAGCAACTGATCCATCTTTATTATATACAACATTTTATTTTTTATTATTTTATTTTATTTTATATACAACATTTTATTCAAATTTCTTGAGCCACTCTTTTTTTTGCAACTGCCCCAAATGCAACTTTTGTAGTAACTTTTTGCAACTGCTCCCAAATGCTACTTTTACGCATATTTTTGCAGATGCACTCAAACGCAACTTTTTGAGTCACTTTTTTGTAACTTCTCGCAAATGCAACTTTTTGAGCCACTTTTTTGCAACTGCTCCCAAACGCAACTTTTTGTAGTCACTTTTTACGGCTGCGCTCGAAACGGCAGTTGATGTTTTGGATCAGAAAATTAAGAGGAATTTTTTCTGATGGTATTCTGATGGCTCGAACAGTTCATTTACTGTTGGTTTTCTGATAACTGGGGGGGGGGGGACTGCGCTCGAATCGGCATTTTTATACTACTCAAGGAAGTTCTATGCGACAGCCCTTGACTCAAACAACCCCCTTATTAGCACCCTAGGGGACTATGACCCGACCAAACCCAGCGGTACAAGCGTCCTAAATCGCTATTTGCGCACAAGCCGCCATAGTAATTTAATGCCACACACCCCACAGCGAACACCTGTAATGCCTGCGTGCACTAACACACATGTGGGGGACAACAATGCGATTTAGTACATCCCAGTACCAATTCCATTACTTATAATACAACACCCAGCGAAGCACAATGAGCCCACAGTCACAAGCCAAAACGTACGCCGGAATAGCCAGATGGCTAGGTGTTGGATGGCTGTGGTGTCACACTGCACAGCACCTCAAGACACCTCGAGACACTGCGACTTTCCCTCAAGCCTTCAAGTCATACACCACCTAGAAGCTGAAGAAGACACTTCAAGGTGACCAACTCGATTTCTTGCGCTACACATGGCAGTCACGCTTCTTGACGGGGGGGGGGGGGGCACTATGTATGGTCCGATGCAGTGCCTTAGAGCTGATAGTGTGCTCTCTGGTGTACTGCTAAGCACAATCGCCTGAGGTAGGCTGTCCACCTATAGCCCATTCCCGAGTGGAAGCGTCTTATGAAAATCAACCTTTGAAAAAACACTCTAGGCATAACATGTCAACCTGTTTTTTCAATAACCTGTATTCCGCAAATATATAACACTATGGTTAACTTTAGAATACCGTATTATCGAATAAATGAAACTTTACCAAATAATGATTTTTGAATCTGTAATTTTCAACTGAAAAGAGATTTTAATGTTTGAATAGTTATTTTAATATATTTAGATATGATGGCGGGGCAGAAACAAAGTGAAGTTGGCAGACGTGGCGAGCCATGTCATGGCGTGTTGCTGTTTTACCAAACGAAGTGTAAATTATTCTTACTCCGAAAAATACTTCAAATTACCACATCACGTTTGTAGACGTTGTGTTTTTTAAACCTACCTAAGCAAGTTACGATGTTGTGATAAATCTGTGTTTCCGCGGCAGTAATAAATATACTGTGACGTGTGTTTCGTTAATAATTGTGTGTGTGAAATGGCGTACCTTTGTGGATCGTGGTCGATACGCTGGCCCTGTGTGTGCGTGATTTGGAATATTTGATTAGCACTATTTATACGTTTTAACAGTGAACTGTTTTTATAACGAAGTTATTTCTTTATATCCACGTCTGTTTATTTATCACAACGTTATACCTTTGCCCTGGTGGGTGTTTGAAACACAGTCGTGTAACGTGATTTACCACCAATCCCAACAGAATAGCCAAGCCCAGCCCCAATAAATTTCAATAAACCTAATACACAGTAAGTAGCAATACATATAAATATGAGCGAAATAAAAGTTACGGTAGGCTTATTTGTGTGCATGTTCACGGCTATATTTTAAGTTACTATGACAAAAATGAACGACACGAATTGCGTGCTTGATTTTAATGTCGCTTTTTCGTTGGACTGTCTATTCCTTTGTTATTCGAACTGAGGCGGTCCTTCTAAAGAAATATCCCAACACATATCAATAACAAAAAGTTAAATAATACAGTTCATTACCCCGCAGTTGTAACAGTGTTTAACACAGTCGCTGCAAAATATTGAGGTGCATTACTTAGGTGCATTACTTGTAATGTGCTATGTCATGGAAAACAAGTATGTTACTCTAACGTAACCGTAAGAACTATCGTTAATTCAGGCATTTTTAAAACGTCATAAAGCTGACCTAAATAATGTTAGAGGCCTAAACTGTGAATATTCATACGAAATGGTTTTTGAAATAGACGTTAGACAGAATTCTTTGAAAAGCTGTAAACAGTAACAACACATTTGACAGGTATAAAAGTAGAAGTCACATTTCAATGTTTATATTTAGGTGTAGCGAAAGTATACGAACATAGGTACACACACACACACACACACACACAGGCATCTAAACATTGAGATTTACAGTTGCTACATGGCAGTCACATTGCAATGTTTGTTTACATTTGGCAAAAGGATACGAAACGGGCCTGCAAGTATATATTTAGCAGGGCTCCGAGAAAGTCTTGCAATTATTTTCTGTCAAGGGGTTTTTACGGTGCCTATGCCGATTTTTCCCCCTCCCTCGTAATTTAGATTAAGTTAGCATGGGAGGTAAACTTGGCCCCCATCGCGGCCAAGTTTGCCCAATCCTAGTAAAGTCGCTAGCATGTGCCCTTGTAGTTAGAAACTCCCCTACATTTCTAGGCGTATGGGGCTGAGACCTGAGGCGCACTTAGGTCCTATCCCTACCCTGGACCGCCGACTCTCCTCTTAATTTTAAAGTAGGTTAGAAAAAAAACATGTATTTTTTAATTAGAAATTCACATAATCTTTGTACATTTTTTTCACAAACCTAAACAGAATATAAATAGAATCTAATACGCTATCCACAGTATTCAAAAAAAGGTTTCTAAAAAATTCTTCACTGGTGTCGCCCGATTTTCCGTAGACCTATGTGGGAATCGTACCTGGATGACGCTGTTATTTGGCGGCTTTTCTCAGGTTGAGTTGAGCGTTTGGGCGGTTCTCTGTGGTCTTGAGAGCCGATGAGGGGTGAATTATGTGGATATGGAGCAGCGCCGGGAATGGAGGGTGGGGGAAACGGGAGACCCCCGAGAGAACTCGCCGACATGCGGCATCGTCTCGGCACGATTCCCACGTGCGAAAATCCGTGGACCGAAACAGCCAGGAATCGAACCAGGATCATTTTGTGGGAGGCGAGCGCTCTAGCCACTCGACCACCGTGGCCCCACTTTTCTCGGGGTTCTCCCGTTTTCCCACCCTTCATTCCAGGCGCTGCTCGTCTCATTTGGAAGAACTTGGGTTCGAATCGCGGTCCGGCCATTCAGATGTGAAGTGTTTAGAGTCGTCATTCTGATGCTAGGTCATTAGGTATTGTTCTAAGAAGTTTGGGAAGGGGAAGGACTCGACGACGGTCTGTAGTGATGAATAGGAGCAGTGAGATTTCGCGAAAAGATTTCGAGACAACCTAATTAGTATAGTAAAGAGGAGGCTGGCGTAAATGCAGCCTGCAGCCGAACTGGCGGCGGCCATCTTGGATGACGTCATGCGAAACATCCTTCTGAAGAATTCCTGTTGGGCAGCGGCCATATTGTCAGCCAGTAAGTAGTCGGCCATATTGTCAGCTAGTACATAGTCACTTATTGTTAATTCAATCGTCTCCAACAGAGTCCATCTTGGTTTTCACTTCCCGTTCATGCATTAAATCGCCGAGGGTTCCTCGGGATTCTCCAGGTTTTCCTTTTTTTGCATTCCGCTTTTTTCTTTATCTCTTCCTTCGTTCTCTCTCTCTCGTTTCCTCTCATTTTCTCTTTTCATTTCTTTTTACTGTTCTCTCTCACTCTCAGAGGGGGTTTTTCCTTCCATCTCGTTTGTCGCCTGATGGTATCAGCCATCTTGTTTTGTAGTCGTCTGCTGGTGGCGACGATCATCTGCTGGAGGCGGCTATCTTGTTTGCCGTCCATCTTCGATTCCCAAATCGGCCGCTTGAATGTGTGCTTGTGGCCATCTTAGATTCTCACACTCGTCTCCAAAGTGAAGTTCCACTGGTGGCAGCTACGAGCACTGGCGGCCATCTTGTGTTCGCTCATCGTCCACTAGGAGCACTGGTAATTTATTTTCAGGGTAAACTCAAAAATCCTGGAGTCATGCAATTTCGTTCTGGAGCGGCGACCCTTGGGTCGCCAGTCCGGCGTGCTAACCACGAAACTACCATTGTATGTGGACCGATATGAATTAAAATACGGCAGAAGTGAGAGCGTGCAAATGCCACACAGACTTATAATCGTGAAAAGACCTATTCATCTGGCATCCATCTTGTTTGTCGTCGTCTGCTGGAGGCATCCATCTTGATCTACTTATAAGTATAGATAGCTGTGGGAAACAGGAATGGAGGAGAGCGCGACCGCCATTTTGGATGACATCACAGGCAGGAAATTACCTATGACTACTTATAAGCTTAGATGACTGTGGGATTGGGACTGAGGACTGGATGACAGCCCAAGCACCGTCATATATGATGGCACAGGTGTGAAATTAACCATGTCTACTTACAAGCATAGTTAGCTGTAATTTCCGAACTGTTTTAAGATATATACACATAATTCATCATATAGACATCACTCGAAATGGCGAGTACGATCGTAGAGCCACATATGAACTGTCTACTTATAAACATAGTTGGTTGTAAATTCCGATCCATTTAAGATATAGTCACCAAATTCATAACATAGACATCGCCCGAAATAACAAGAAGGGTCCTAGGGTCAAGTGTGACATATATCTATTTATAAACATAGTTGACTGTAATTTTCAAACCCTTTAAGATATGGTTGTCAAATTCATAACATATACGTCATCCCTGGTGATGAGAGGTGTCGCACGACCTAGTATACCCTATATCTACTTATAAGCACAGTTGACTGTAATTTTCATAACCATTTAAGATATAGTTCTCAAAATTCATAATGTAGACATCGCTCACACCCATGAAAGGGACGTAGGTGCTAGTTTACTATACGCTTACTTATAAGCATAGGTGCCTGTCATTTCTGTATCATTTAAGATATACATTTGGCTAAAAAAATCCACTGTAAGTGTGGGAACAATAAGGATAACACTGCTACACACTGAAACAAACTAATATTTAAAAAATAGTTACAAGCACTTACCAACCAATACAATCACTTATTACACATGTGCCATAACCTGTATGCATCATTAAAATCTGCTAGACAAGGTCAAACCATCTTTGGTAATGCAACAGAATAGCAAATGACTTCCTTAAGAACTGACTGAAACGAAACCCGTAAAAATTCAGAGTACAAACATCTATCTCTCTTACAACACAAGCATTGGAACACATCCGACCCCAGCCGACGTCGCACGATCAACTAACATATTGGGTATCTGTAAATCAAATGGATGGTACATTACAATTGCCAAGAGTGAAGTGCCAGGCTTCCGGGTGGTAGACCAGTC
The DNA here is from genome assembly GCA_029891345.1 of Dryococelus australis. Taxonomy (NCBI): domain Eukaryota; kingdom Metazoa; phylum Arthropoda; class Insecta; order Phasmatodea; family Phasmatidae; genus Dryococelus; species Dryococelus australis. Next base: position 21,805,504 of record CM057006.1, on the reverse strand, counting down.
GTGTCATATGTGTGCTTTTTCATTATGAGAGAAATTCAATTATACAGTACAAGAAACAATTTATTCTATTAAAAATACACACAATTTATAGTGCTAGAACTATAAGCACATACGTAAAACATACATTTAAACCATTAGCTGTGCAACAGATATGACACTGCTACATAAAAGCATATATTTACACATACACACACTGGCATGCACGAAATCGGTATTGCATGAAGTAGCAGTGAAGTCAGCAGTGGGGGTTCAATAGTGAGGAGTCAGCAGTAAGGAGTCAGCAGCGTACTACTACATGAACTAGCAAAGAGATTGATGCCTAGAATACTATCATATGACATACATGTGTGGTGTATCAATATGGTGGAAGCGATATTTTAACTAGACATACTTGTATTGCTAACACATCATTGGTTAACTAACATTTGTCAATCGTGAGAATGAGCGCAGGGCTATATGTGCTGATGTCCCGAGCTCACGTTGGATGTGACTGTATGGTAATGTGATTACAGAAAAAAATTGACTAACTGAACAATGGGGGTCACAGGACCAATTATGCCCATCGATGAGAGTGGTCGCAGGACCAAGTGTATCCAATGTACTTATAAGCATAGTTGGCTGTAATTTCAGAACTGCTTAAGATATAGTTGTCGAATTCATAACATTATCATCATCCCTAACAATGAGAGAGGTTGCAGGACCAAGTATACATTATGTCTAGTTATAAGCATAGTTGTATGTAAGTTCCAAACCATTTCAGATAAAGCTACCCAAATTCATAACATAGATACAACCTCTGTCAAAGAAGCTGACCATGGTGTCAAGTATGACTTAAGTACACTTATAAGCATAGTGGGCTGTAATATCCTAAATATATAAGATATAGTTCTCAAATTTATAACATAGACATCATCTCCAATGACAAGGGGGGTCGTAGGATCAAGTTTACCCTATGTCTATTTATAAGCATAGTTGGCAGTAAGTTTCGAAAAATTTAATATATAGCTACCTAATTCATAACATTCACATACCCCCTGACAATGAAGATTGGCGTGGTATCAAGTACGTCCTAAGCACACTTAAAAGCATAGTATTCTGTAATATCTGAACTATTTAAGATATAATTCCCAAATCCATAACATAAGCATCACCCTGTACAACAAAATGACCAATAAACTTTAGTGATGCAAAGTGTTATAAGCAATTAACAACCAACATTGCGCAAGCATCGAGTATTGTACATTATGTTAGGCAAAAAAAATTACCTACATGAAGTGTGGGAATGATAAGTGAAATCCCCTTGCAACTAATATAAAATTAAAATATAAAATAGTTATATGCACTTATGAACTGACTCAATCACATATCACACATGCATATGATACTGCATGCTATGTGCAAAAACGATGCTAGACAAGACCAGATTGTTCTGGTAAGTACACCAGAATAGCATACAATTTCCTTATAAACCAATTGAAACGTTACTGCCAAAGTCGGCCCAACTACCAGCAGAATGCACTCGTACTGTCCGACATTGTATGATCGACTAATATTTTGGTCATCTGTAAAGCAGCCCTCCCAGGGCTCACCAAGGCAAAGGGATGGTATGTAACACTAGCCAAGGGAGAGAAATAGTCGTGTACACTTACCTATATGAAAGGAATTCAGTACAAGGTAACAATTTATTTCGACATTTACTTATTTTAAATACATACTATTTATAATGACAGAACATTATGAAACGAATCGCTCGACACAGAGTTAATTTCGAAATATCTTAAAATATGTGAACTTTGGTATGTCGAGATGTAAGAACGTGTCATAAAACAAACATTTCAACTGTGTACTCTTATTTTACAAGATTCAAGGAGAAGAGGTTTACCTAATGTAGCTGTTTGCGAATACCAGCGAGTAAATCTCGATGCAAACTAGACTAGGGCACACACCACAATGGTCGTCCTACCTATTTGTACATGGTATACATTATCAGACAAGAAAGCAACTCGGCACTTGCAAGTACATCCCCCTTGACAAAACATACTTACTTTTCTAAATATCCTATTGAAATATACAAAAACTGTAAGTATGTCACACTTGACAAAACATACACATGAAATAGGAAATAACTCATATACCCTGACAGACGTTCAGAGGCAGTGCACCATCCTAGAGAGATCAGTTTTATCACAGGTAAAAAATACATCATGATATGTAATTAAATAACTGGTGTGTGTTATATATCTACATATTTAAGTATCGAAGATACAGCGTACCATTTGTAATAAAATATCCAACACAATATATATTTTTCATACATGACCATGCTCAATGTATGTTCATCACAAATACATGAATCCTGCCAGACATATTTTCTATTGTAATAAATCAGATACCCTAACAACTGTGGAGACAGGACACTATCCTTGTGAATAAGGTATCACAAGTTCAATCTCCAAGAGAGTGCAATCACTTCACAAGTAAAAAATAATACATGATATATAATTAAAAAACTTCATACATGGCCGTACTCAATGTATGCTCATCCCAAATACTTGAAGCTCACCGAACATTTATAAGTAGCTAACAAGCAGCTCATACACACACTGTGACAACCCAAGGCAGGTAGATAATTTTTTTTGCCTAACATAATGTACAGTACTCGATACTCGCACACTGTTGGTTGTTAATTGCTTATAATAATTTGCATGACTAAATTTTATTGGTCATTTTGTTGTCAAGGGTGATGCTTATGTTATGAATTTGGCAATTATATTTTTAATGGTTTGGATATGCAGCCAACTATGCTTACAAGTGTGCTTAAGACATACTTGACACCACGACAATCTTCATTGTCAGGATGTATGTATATGTTATGAATTTGGTAGCTATATCTTAAATGGTTCACAACTTACAGTCAACTATGTTTATAAGTAGACTTGGTCCTGCAACCCCTCTCATTGTTAGGGATGATGACGATTTTTTTAATTTGACAACCATATCATAAGCAGTTCGGAAATTAGAACCAAATATGCTTATATGTACACATAGGGTATACTTGGTCGAGCGACCCCTCTTGTCAGAGTTGATGTCTATGTTATGAATTTGACAACTATATCTTATATATTTAGGATATTACAGCCCACTATGCTTATAAGTGTGCTTATGACATACTTGACACCACGACTATCTTCGTTGTTTGGGGGTTATGTCTATGTTATGAATTTGGGTAGCTATATCTTAAATGGTTCGAAACTTACAGTCAACTATGCTTATAAGTAGACATAGGGTATACTTGGTCCTGCGACCCCTCTCATTGTTATGGGTGATGTTATGAATTTTACAACTATATCTTAAGCAGTTTGGAAATTACTGCCAACTATGCTTATAAGTACATTGGATACACTTGGTCCTGTGACCACTCTCATCGATGGGCATAATTGGTCCTGTGACCCCCATTGTTCAGTTAGTCAATTTCTATCTGTAATCACATTATCATACAGTCACATCCAACGTGAGCTCAGGACATCAGCACATATAGCCCTGCGCTCATTCTTATGATTGACAAATGTTAGTTAACCAATGATGTGTTAGCAATACAAGTATGTCTAGTTAAAATATCGCTTCCACCATATTGATACACCACACATGTATGTCATATGATAATATTCTAGGTGTCAATCTCTTTGCTAGTTCATGTAGTGGTACGCTGCTTACTCCTCACTGCTGACTCCTCACTGTTGAACCCCCACTGCTGACTTCACTGCTACTTCACGCAGTACCGATTTCGTGCATGCCAGTGTGTGTATGAGTAAATATATGCTTTTATGCAGCAGTGTCGTATCTGTTGCACAGCTAATGGTTTAAATGTATGTTTTACGTATGTGCTTATAGTTCTAGCACTATAAATTGTGTGTATTTGTAATAGAATAAATTTTGTTTATTTTTAATAGAATAAATTGTTTCTTGTACTGTATAATTGAATTTCTCTCATAATGAAAAAGCACACATATGACACGACTGGTCTACCACCCGGAAGCCTGGCACTTCACTCTTGGCAATTGTAATGTACCATCCATTTGATTTACAGATACCCAATATGTTAGTTGATCGTGCGACGTCGGCTGGGGTCGGATGTGTTCCAATGCTTGTGTTGTAAGAGAGATAGATGTTTGTACTCTGAATTTTTACGGTTTCGTTTCAGTCAGTTCTTAAGGAAGTCATTTGCTATTCTGTTGTATTACCAAAGATGGTTTGACCTTGTCTAGCAGATTTTAATGATGCATACAGGTTATGGCACATGTGTAATAAGTGATTGTATTGGTTGGTAAGTGCTTGTAACTATTTTTTAAATATTAGTTTGTTTCAGTGTGTAGCAGTGTTATCCTTATTGTTCCCACACTTACAGTGGATTTTTTTAGCCAAATGTATATGTTAAATGATACAGAAATAACAGGCACCTATGCTTATAAGTAGACATATGGTAAACTAGCACCTACATCCCTTTCATTGGAGAGAGCGATGCCTACATTATGAATTTGGGAACTATATCTTAAATGGTTCGAAAATTACAGTTAGCTATGCTTATAAGTAGACATAGGGTATACTAGGTCCTGCGACCCCTCTCATCACTGGGGATGATGACGTCTATGTTATGATTTTGGTAACTATATCTTAAACACATCGGAAATTACAACCAACTTTGTTTATAAGTAGACATAGTTCATACTTGACCCCACGATCGTACTCACCATTTCGAGTGATGTCTATATTATGAATTTTGTGCATATATCTTAAACAGTTCGGAAATTACAGCTAACTATGCTTGTAAGTAGGCATGGATAATTTCACACCTGTCCCATCATCTATGACCGTGGTTGGGCTGTCCTCCAGTCCTCAGCCCCAATCCCACTGTCATCTAAGCTTATAAGTAGTCATAGGTAATTTCCTGCCTGTGATGTCATCCAAAATGGCGGTCGGGCTCTCCTCCATTCCTGTTTCCCACAGCTAACTATACTTATAAGTAGATCAAGATGGATGCCTCCAGCAGACGACGACAAACAAGATGGACGTCTTCAGCAGACAAACAAGATGGATAGGAGAACAATAGTTTTTTCACAATTGCAAGTAAGTTTGGCTTGTGTACGCTCTCGTATCTGCCTTATTTTAACTCCTGTCGGTCCACATGCGATGGTAGTCTTGTGGTTAGCACACTGGACTGGTGACCCAAGGGTCGCCGAAACGAAATCGCATGACTCCAGGATTTTTTTTAGTTTACCCTTCAAATAAATTGCCAGTGCTCCTAGCTGCACCAGTGGAACTCCACTGGTGGCGAGTGCGAGACTGAAATAGGGCTGCAAGCACACATTCTAGTGGCCAATGTGGAAATCAAAGATGGAATGCAAACAAAATGGACGCCTCCAGTAGACGACAAACGAGATGGAAGGAAAAGCCCCCTCAGGTAATGAGACAGAGATAATGAAGGAAGATAGGAAGAGAGAGAACGAAGGAAGAGAGAGAGAGAGGGAAAAAGTGGAATGAAAAGAAAGAAAACTTGGGAGGACCCCGAGTAAACCGTCTACGATGAAATTTATGAACGGTAAGTGAAAACGAAGATGGACGCCGTCGGATGCTGAATGCAAGAGTAGGAAGAGACAGTATGCTGGCTGACAAGATGGCCGCCGCCCCAACAGGAATAATATAGCTGGAAGTTCCGCACGACGTCATCCAATATGGCCGCCGCCAGTCCGCCAGTCCAACTGCAGGCTGTGTTTGCGCCAGTCTCCTCTTTACTATACTACTAATCTATATTTAAAAACACTTCATTGCTACATTAGCATGTTACTGTTAGTACGCGAATCACATTTATTCACTGCCAAAGTACTTGAATTCTAATTGGCCTGGTTAAAAACAGAAACGGCTTCTCATGCAGAGGGCAACCAATGACAAAAATAAAAATTTATATTTGTGCTTAAGAGTGTTGAAATCTACGATGTGCTAAGATATATATATATTTTTTTTTTCTCGCGAAAAATCAGTGGCTCTAGTGATTACCGATCTCAGCATTCGCCTGGAGAGATTTCAGGCAACCACGGAAAATCGAAATCAGGATGGGCGGACCCGGGATCGAACCCCTGGTCCTCCTGATGCCACCTCGCTCGGTCTCTACTAATAGGTTCGGCACTTTCTTCTTGTCCCTCACCGGCGAAATACGGAATCAATCAGGAGATCACGCCGTCATGGGTAGGGGGAACCGATTTTCGCGAAAATATTTCACGGCCAGTTGTGTTTCATAACACTTTAGCTCAGATCCGCTATCGTCGTTGGATGATCTAGGTTTTCCGCGTCTTAGGGCCGGTTGCCATCGTGGTTCGAAACTCGATCTGAGATCGTATCTTAGATATGCACAGAAAACTGTTGCTCCATTCGAGTTCAGAGCTGGACTGGAGAGTGAGATTAAGTTCATTTCGAACCGCCGGAATTGGCGATTCGAAATCTCGATCCGAGATCAGCAGCCATCGTCGACAAATGTAGTTTGAAAATACCTCAACAGATAGAACTACGTTCGATTGTTTTCTTGGAAAATTAAAACAACATTATACTTGAATATTATTCAGTAAAATTCGTAAAACAATAATTCACTTAAAACGGATAAAAGATCGCACATCTAGTTAGTTCTACCTATTATGAGAAATACGTCTACTTCCATGACGTCATATATTACGAACCAATAGCAAAATTTGTCTCGTCCTTAATATCGATCTCTCCAAAATCGACGAATCGGAGATCCAGAATCATGAAATTTCGTTGGCGCAACACTTTTATATTGGAACAAAGATCAAACTGGATTCTGGTTCGGAACTAGGATCATTCGATCTCGGATCGGGGGCGATGCTGGTGCAACCGGCCCTTAAGTGTCCGCCCGCGAATCACAGTCGTACACGGAGCAATCTGATTGGCTGGCCAAGTAAGAACATTTCTTCACGCAGAGACACAACGCCAATAACCAAAAGAAAATTTGTTTGCACGTCCGCGGCGTACTGTAATCTGGCGTGTGGTGAAATGTTTGCGCGAAACTCGGGTGTCGCTAGTGATGAGCGCTGGGTACTCACGTGATGCGGAGCGAGAGAGCTTGTGGTCCAGCGACGGGCGAGAAGCTGCGGGAAACTCGACTGCCAGCTGTCCTTGGGGCCAGCATGTCATGGGCGGCGAGCCGCGTGATCGCTGCCGTCACATGTCCATCGACCGGCCCCGGCTGCTGACGACAAACGCCCCGCGCCCCCTTCAACCGGGATACACCACTTACATAACTCACCCCGACGTCAAAAACTGCCGTTGGCAAAGCCTTACCTCTCCTTCGCCCTGTTCCCTTTTACACACCAGCCTGCCATACTACTCCCTCCCTATATTTCGTTCTTCAGAAAGCTTATAAATAGAGGTAGTGAAATTTAGCGAGAAGATTTCAAGTCAAGTTATATTTCAAGACACTGTACCTATCTTGATTGGTTGAACTACTTTTTGAGACGTGTTAACTGTCAGCACACGAATCACGTGGGAGCCGTGCCGATGTTGCCGAATTCTGAGTGGCCCGGCCAAGTATGGAAACGCCTTCTCAAGCAGACAGCAACCAATGGCAATAGACAAACTGCTGTTGTATGCTTATAGTATTGAAGACTACCGTGCACATATATTTTCCCGCGAAATTTCACTACTTCTACTCACAAGGTCGGAGAAATGTCAGCATGTTTGCCTGAACGCCTCCAAACCCCCTCCCTCTCACGAAATCTATTGTCTGCCCCTCTTCAGGCCTACTTTAATTTACGGTTTCAGGTGTTGCAAACAAAAATCTTACGATACGTGCTGTACTTAGTCGACACAACACTTGTTTCGTTGTCGCAGCCAATGAGCTGTACAGGCTATATGTTCGGCTACAGTTATATGAACCAGTTATATCCTGGACCAGTATGCCTGGATGCGAATCATTTACCCACAGGAAAGATCACTAGCCACTGAGCTTTGCCGAGTGTAGTGCACATAAAAAAGTATCCACACGTGCGTAAATGTTCTCTACCATACATGAAGGTAATGTCGCCATTAAAAAAAAACTTATAAAGAAAACATTTTACTAACAGCAAAGCAACGTTTCTCTAGCCTTATATTTAATAACAGCAATATTGTGTTACTGTAAACAAAAGAGCCTCAAAGAAACTGTTTTCTTTGCCATAAAGAAAACTTTGTAAGGATTTTTATAGTGCAGTTACTAAAAAAATTAACAATAATGGAAGAGTGCCCATACAGCCAGATGTCTCAGTAAGTGGACAAAGGATGGACAATGGGCATATCTGAGGTGAAGGGAAGATACAGAGATACAGGTTATCAGCTCACAGGGCAAACCTGGCCTGTCAAACCTCTGTCGCGTCATATTACGACAGACACGAAAGAGAAAATAGTACATGTGTTTACCTCAATCACGCGCTCGTTAGTTCAAGAAGTACTATTTCGGAATTCGAAAATATTTTCTAAACAAAAATTACATTATTCCGCTGAAAGAAACAGTCTTATCTTAGGGTTGTTAATCTTAAAAGATTGCGGCTGACTGTTGAAAACACAGTTTTGACTAGTTTTTTTATCTCAGGAAGCAAGAGCTCTACTTTAAAATCAACCGATTATAAAAAAAACTACGGGAAAGTACAACTAACAATTGCGGACAAATTTCCCACAAATGTTTTCCCACAATGCCAAGGGCAAACGTTTGTTACGAGTATGTGTGTGTGTGTGAGAGAGAGAGAGAGAGAGAGAGAGAGAGAGAGAGAGAGAGAGAGAGAGTGTGTGTGTGTGTGTGTGTGTGTATATATATATATTGCCCATTGGAAGCAACTTTCTCGGAGCCCTGGTAAATATCTACTTGCAGGCCTGTTTCGTATCCTTCCGCCAATTTTAAACAAACATTGCCAAGTGAATGCCATGTAGCATCTGTTGAAAACAATGTTTACATTCCATTGTGTGTACAATGTTCGTATACTTTCGCTACACCTAAAAATAAACTGTGTTGTTTACTGTTTACAGCTTTTCAAAGAATTCTGTCACATTCCAAAAACCATTCCCTACGAATACTCACAGTTTAGGCCTCTAACATTATTTAGGTCAGCATTATGACGTTTTAAAAATGCCTGAATTGATGACAGTTCTTACGGTTATTTTACATAACATATTTGTTTTCCACAACATAGCTCAATACATGTAATGCATGTTAATATTTTGCTGCGACTGTGTTTAACACTGTTACAACTGCGAGGTCAAGGGTGTTGGGTCATTTCTTTAAAATTACGGCCTCATTTGGAATAAATATTAAAACCAAGGAACAGCCAGTCAAACGAAAAAGGCACATTGAATTCAAGCACGCAACTCGTGTTTCTCATGTTTGTCATACAAACTTTAAAAGATAGCGGTGAACATGCACACAAATAAGCCTACGATAACTTTTACACCGCTCATATTTATATGTATTGCTACTTACTGTGTATTAGGTTTATTGAAATTTATCAGGCTGAACTTAGTATTTTTCTTCTGGGATTGTGGCAAATTACGTTACACGACTGTGTTTCAAACCCCTTAGGGCAAAGGTACAAAGTTGTGATAAATAAACAGACGTGGATGTAAATAATTAAACTTCGTCATAAGAACAGTTCACAGTTAAAACGTATAAATAGTGCTAATCAAATATTTCAAATCATGCACACCCACAGGGCCAGCGTATCGACCACTATGAACAAAGGCACGCCATTTCACAGACGCAATGATTAACTAAACACACGTCACAGTATATTTATTACTGCCGTGGAAACACAGATTTATCGCAACATCGTAACTTGTCTAGGAAGGTTTAAAATACACAACGTCTATAAACGTGATGTGGTAATTTGAAGTATTTTTTCGGAGTAAGAATAATTTACGTTCCGTTTGGCAAAACGCAACACGCCAAGTCATGGCTCGCCACGTCTGCCAACTTCACTTGGTAATTGCCCCGCCATGAAATAAAAATATATTAAATTAAGTATTCAAAAATTAAAATCTCTTTTCAGTTGTAAATTACAGATTCAAAAATAATTATTTTGCTGCAATAAGTATGACATGTGCTACAATTGAAAACCTTTATAATGCCGTTGCTTACTAGCGAAGTGAAATTTCCCGAGTTTGAAAGAGACGAAGAAAGAGAGAGAAAGCGACAAGCCTCGCCCAGCAGACAGTTTTTCAGATGCTTTTTCGCTCGATAAAACAACACCGTACCATTATGGCCTACTCACGATACTTTCTGCTGTTATTTTAAACTGAAAAAATGAAATATGTTGCCGTCGGGGCTACCTAAATATTTAAATATTTCAATAGGCACCGTTAAATTTACAAATAGTATACTAAAATACTAGGTTAAAATAATATTTTAACTGTGAACTATTTGTCACCGGTCGTTACCAATACGTCGCTGCTCTCGCTGTTGTTAATTCATATTTAAAAAGAAATAAATATTACAAGTTATAGAAGATATTGAGGTAAAGTTTCATTTATTCAATAATACAGTACTCTAAAGTTAACCACAGTGTTATATATTTGTGGAATACAGGTTATTGAAAAAACAAGTTGTCATGTTATGCCTAGAGTGTTTTTTCAAAGGTTGATTTTCATAAGTCGCTTCCAATCTGGAAGGGACTATATATATATATATATATATATATATATATATATATATATATATATATATATATATATATATATATATAGAGAGAGAGAGAGAGAGAGAGAGAGAGAGAGTGAGAGAGAGAGAGAGAGAGAGAGTTGGAGAGAGTTCATTGAAGTTATAGAAATGAACTCTCTCAAACAACTTTAAACTACAGATGAAATTTTTTTTCTGAGCTACAGGTGTAATTATTTCGCTAAAAATTTATTTGCAAAATATTTCTGATAATACTTAAGCTTCTGACTTTTACAATTGGCTGATAAATTATTTTACACAGCGTAGCTCATCGCAGGCGAATCACACGCGTTCCCATGTTGGAGTGAATGTGGAGTAGGGAGAGAGATCTGGAGGGTGCAACGAGGTATGGGTGAATGAGTGAAGAGATATGGGCGTCTCTTAATATCGAGGTCTTGAGAGCAGACGAGGGTGAAGCGAGGTGAGTATGGGGCAGCGCCGGAACGCAAGGGAGGGGGAAACGGGAGGTCCCCGAGAAGCCCTGGAAGCTGCATCGTCCAGGCACGATTCCGGCAAGTGGAAATCCGGGAGGCGACCCCGCCGGGAAAGTACGGGAGTAAGGACATGATCGTGGCCAGATCCCGCTACGAAAGGACGTTCTAGCGACTTGGCCTCCCGTGGAGATGAGATCAGATGCATGCGTGTCAAGCTGTCGTAACTAACTGACGACGTCACGTCAGAGCTGATGACGTAACTGGGGCACCTCGTTGTTCCCTAGTCCGCGCCCCAAAACAAACGTAACAGGAATCGCGCTTCGTTGTTCACGCGCAGCCACTTGGAAATTCCGCGCGCGTACTCATTCTCACCTCGAAGCCTCGTTTCTGCCAATAGAGCCCCTGACAGTGGTCGAAATACATTCAGTTTCCCTAGGATCCACAACAACGAACTTAAATTCCCGTCTACCTAGAGCTTTTTTTTTTCCGCGTTTGAAGCCGCCGCGCCGTGTGCACACGTGCGGGACATAGCCCGAGGCGGCGCCGCACCTACGTGTGCACTGATACATACAAGCCAAGCCTTCGTGGAACGCTTTCGTGGCGCCGCCGCGAACATCGTACGCACGTGTAATTCCGGCCTTGAGGCGACGCTGCCACGTGAATCACGTCCCCCCTCGCCTATAAGCGCAAGGCTCTGAATTGGCGTGCAGTGTTCTCGTCGTGCTGCGTGTATCTACGGGACTTTCAGCGGCGACCCTATTATTTTATTGGTGGAAAGTGTGTAGGAAGGTTCAATGCATGACCCTTGACTAGTTTGGTAAGGATCTGACACGTACATTTTGATATACAGCGCTTTGAAAAAGCCGTTTTTTAGCCATTTTGGCGTGCTCTGAGATGGTGTTTAACTAACGCCAGGTCTTGAAAACACTCAACAGCCCTCTTCTGAAATGTGTGTTCTTTTCGTACGTCAGTACACTGGACGCACGTTTAATAGTTTCGTGGGAAAACATATATTTCGAACACTCTGCGACGCACTTCAAGCGCCATAGGTAGACGGGCGCATTAATATAAAGCTCCAGTCCCCCGGCTATTCACCATTACTGGAGTAACGACGTTACGCTATGAGCTTAGGAGGTCAACGGTAAGTCGACCAAGCGTAGTGATACATTATATTGAACTTAACAGTTCTACAGCCTCATGGAGTATTCGCGAACGCCGGCTGCCGGGATGCGGTGACTTTTCTCGCCATGTTGGACTGTCTCCGCACCCACAGCGGTCGCGCCAGCCACTTCCGTCCATGCCATACAAAGGCCCTCACACAATTGAAAACTTTGACATTTGACTTTATGTTTGCTTTCTGACATGTTGTTTCTTATGGAGCTTGACACAATGGAACTGTCAAAGGTTAAAGTCAAGCACTCTTGACTTAACGGTTTCGAGAATTTGAAGTTTAAAGTCAAAGTCAAGCAGCCATTTTGCCGAGAATCTAACAGAGGTTATGTGGAAAGTGCGTTATTTTATTGTAGGGCGATTTTAATCTCGGTATATTTAACAAAGCTCGTCTTAAATTAAATAAATGGCACACAAATATAATGCGAAGGGGAAATAAATAAATTGACATATTTTAATAAAGTAAACAAATAAGTTTTTTGTTTTGAAATAAACTTTTAATTAAAATTGTAAGCCTCTTTAAAATAAAAGGTACATAAAATATATTCCTGGATAATATCAAAATTATTTACATAACAAGATACACATTTTTACGAAGCTCGCAGAACCTATGTTCAATTGTCTAAACTTTGACTGTATAGTTGTATTGTGTATTGGCGGTTTCGTCAGAGGAAGAGAAACGTAAAGTCAAATGCTTAAGTTTTCTATTGTGTAAGAAGCTTAAAATGGCAAGATTTTGACAGTCGGTGAGTGGCAACTTGGCGTATACGAAACAAACAATGTGCCGTTTACAAAATCGTGTATCAGCTGATGCACGAACGAACAAAAGTTAATATTAAGTTGGCTATTCTGAGTGCACTGGCGACGCACATCAGACAAGTGTAATATACGCGATAACAAAGAGTTCCTAGATTAATTAATATATTTTATTTTACATGGTTACAAAGCAGCGGTTGTGTTACAAACTAATCTTCGTGCTAAAGTAGTAATGTATAGATGTTCAAAATGAAATGCACAATAAGACGATTCAGAGCCGGATGAAAAGCGACTTCAAACCTTAGGTCTGTTCATGTCGTATTCCCACAGTCCATCCGTGCTTTCCATATGTGCTTGATATTGATTCCAAAAGCCTACAGAAATATTGCATGATAATATTGAATTATTTTTTCAATTAATTTGACGAAATATATTTCAAATTCGTGTCGTTTAGAGACAGTAATAGGAGAAAAGTCAAGTTTTAAAAAGCAGGATCTAGAGGCGGCGAGCCTGCTGCTATCTGTCGGCTCACATACTTAACCATGTCGTGCGCGCCCTCTGTGTGTTCTTTCTCGAAAACCTAACCATCTATAACGCTCAAATGAATATGTTTCGTATGTAAAATAAAAAAATTACGAACAGATACCAATCGTTTTATTTTTCCGCGAGCTCTGCATAATTTTTAAAGCAACATATATTTCGTGTACAGAGATTTTGATTACTAGTAATTTCTATTAGGCCAGTAATTGTCCGTCTATGTCCTAAACACGCCATGGTTTATCCCGGAACCCATTTCCTTGTTTTCGTGTAGCATCCAACTGACACACCAGCTGATGGCGAAAGGATACATAAACTAAAAGTAAACATTAGTTGAACTGTAAAAATCTTGCTATCTTATATGAGACAGACAGCAGGCGTATGACTGCTATTATCTCACCAATTTCTCCGAATGGTGTTATTTTGTTGACAAAGTTTCTTGTCCACAATCCCACCCTCATACCGGCTTTTACGAGATCCACCTTCCAGCCCACAGGTCCGAATCCCCCTTTCAGAGACCGCACCTGCGCCCCGGTCGGGGTATAACGGCCAATTCACATTGTGGTGTTATTGCGCTTGTCTTGCGACATGTGTGCACTGCCGGTTGTGATTTCCAAAACCACTGCCCGCAAGGATACATCCTCAATCTGACCTCTGGGCGCAGTGGTTAGCCTACGGAACCTTGGGCACAAACCCCTTTCTTAAGGGCGGTGCCATTTGCTCCACTACTAAGGGAACCTCTAGGAGTAGTGAGGCCAGCCCGAGCTACTCCTTCCTTTTTATCATGGGTTCTTCGCCTCAGTGGGCCTAACACCCCAACCCGAGAGTGGCCCCTTCCCATTCTCATGAATTTTCCACCCCGTGGCTCCATAGTAGTTACTGGTTCCTGCTGCGTGCGCCGAGAATGTACAGCAGTGAGCAAGCACCAGCTTACCTTGCAAACAGTTCACCACGCGCCGACTGACACGCTGTCAGATCCGTCCAACTGCTTCAAACAAAGTTGGTCGAACTTGTGACGTCACGGAAACGTCGTTACAACCGCCACGTATGTCTCTAGAAATTGGATGGCTCCAGTTTACATAAAGTATTTTGTATAATTGGCCAGTTCTTACATTTCTTTCTTGCTTCACGAGTTCAGCCACTCAACAAGGCATTGGCGACGGATGTCATGGCGAGGTCTCTTGTCTTGGGTTAAACTCCACAGCATCCGTGACGTAAGCTTGAAGCAAAGGCTATTCGTGATAAAGTGGGCACTTTTTAAAGCCCTCTCATTTGGAATAGTGGTCAGCAAATACATCTTATTCTAACCTTAGATGTTAACTTTCGAGTCATGGCAATAGTTATTAAAAATAGTGGCGGGATGATAAAAAAAATGGCTGATGGAAAAAAGTAAGTAATGCCTCAAATGTGATCACTTTACCGTGAACAGCATATACCATAATTTCTAAGCAATGCAGTTTTACAACTGTCAAACACAGTTCCACAATCTGTTCATGTTTGCACAGCCTTCCAACTGTTACCAACCAACGAAACCAGCATTACGTGATTTAATTCAGTCCTGCAAACTGCCATCGCCACAGAATTACTAGAAACTGCACAACTCCGTATCGCTGTATACGCCAGGAGCCTAAAAACATGTTTATATGTCTTTTTTTGCCCGAAAATCATAAATTATATCCCTCTTCCGAATTTTGTATATTAAACCTATACTTGCAATAGTAGTGAAGACATTAACATAGCAAATTCGGTGAAAATTCACACAAAGTCCGAAAATAAATATATAGAAAATAACGCAACACCAAAATAGTATTGTTTAAGGTGATAAAAGTGCATATTTAAGACCTCCATGGGGTTGTAATACTAAACATACAGCTAAGGAAAGAACAAATGTCACCATGTATTGTTTTTATTACACATCTCTGCATTGTACGTGGTTCACGACTAGACTTAACGGACACTTTCAAAACTCCGGCCCGTAACTCAACATATGTAAATGTAAACAACGACCCACATATTAGTAATGTTGCCAGTAAATTATAAACTAAACAACAGGTCAATCAGAGAATACTTAATAATACAGAAGATAAACGGCCGCTTGTGCCACGAACTTTAGCCGTGCAACATGGAATGACGTTCGCCAATCAACGCCTGGTACAGTAGTATGTTCGCACTTTTTAAAACCAAACTTTGATTAATCACCCCATGTATGACGTGCATGGATCTTCCCTAAATATGCCTGCGTGTATCTTAAACGTTTATAATTCTGTCAACATAAAAGTACCTTATTTTTTGGTTAAATTGAACTTTTACTCATAATATATATCTACAAAATTATAATATTTCATTTATAATTGATGTGAATAAAGACAGTGAGAAAACAAGTATGTTGGTAGCGCCTAGTGAGAAAACAAGTATGTTGGTAGCACCTAGTGAGAAATAGTTCCTAGGGAAAATAGTATGCGACTGAGTGCGCAAGAATGCAATTCGTTGCCCCTGTGTTTGCATGAGGCGGAGAAATATGCTGGAAATGGAACTTCAGTAGGGCTTCAGAAAAGTTGGCAGTAACAGCGAATGGACTATAGGTAGGGGCACCTGTTTCTCGCGAAAATATTCCAAAAGACATTAGTTCCGAAACACTTTGCTGATTAGGTCATTTGAATTCTTACGCGCCTTTAACTGTCTGCCCTCGAATCACGCACGGTCAGTAACGGAGAAAATGAATTCTGATTGGCTCGCCCGTGTGACAGACTCCCTTGCACACAAAAACAAAAGGCCGATAGCTAAAGGGAGGCTGCGAGTGTGCACGTAGGATACTGGATTTCAGCCTGAGCATACATTTTTTCGTGGAAAATAAGTGGCGCGAACTCTCGCTAACTTGTCAGCCGCAACCAAGCCAACAGGGGACCTTCCGCAACACGCGGCAGCCAATCACAAGCAAGGCCGGCTCCAGGGCCTTGCGCAGCCAATAGACGGTACGCTCACATCAAGCCATTTAAATTCTGTGTCAAGGCTGTTCAGGATAAAGTGAGCACTTTTGAAATCAACCTTAGAAAAAATGCACTGCTCCTACCTGCATATATTTAAATGGGCGCACTGAGTGGGATGCGCCCTGTAAAGTTGGTACCGATGGAGGGAAAGTAGTTCCATATCACAACGTAGAATAAAAATTGTTAGGTAACCATTTGTGATAATGTAAATTATCTCTTTCACTTTTTTTTTATGCTCTGAAGAGTAAAAATTAGCATATTTGAAAAATATTTCATTTTATAATAATTTCACAGTTTCACTTGATCAACGGATGAATAAAGCGATGAGGCCCATTGCAATGTTAATATTACATAAGGCGAAAGAATACACAACGTGTATACAAGTAGATCTTAAGCAGGGCTTTCAAAAGTGCTCATTTTACCGCGAACCGTCTGTGGGGCCTATCTATCTACTCTGTGAATTATATGCAGAGCTTCAACAGCCAAAGCTGATTAAAGTAATTCAGGATATGCCACAGCCCATGAATAAAACAATCCTCTGATTAGCTCCCTAGGGGACTACGACCCCGACAAAACCCAGGGATACAAGCGGCCTAGATCGCTATTGGCGCACAGTCCGCCGTAGTAATTGAACGGCACACACTCCACAGCGAACATCTATAGCGCCTGCTCGTATTAACAAGCACGTGGCCAACACCACCGATCTTCAGTACATCCCAGTACAACACACATTAATAGGGACAGGAAAAATTTCGCGAGTTCACTGACCTGCAGGTTAGACTCCACAGTCCTGTGTACACTCGGGCCTCAATGGCTGCTGCCCCATAGAGTAGCCAGCGTTACTCCACGCCTGGCAGTAATGGCACTCCCTACTTGTTTCCTTGCAAGTCTGCTATTGGCTCAGAGTCGTCCGGGGCGTGCGTAATAAACTGCGATCCAATTACAAAGTCAACTTCAGAGTACACGTACTTGGCGCCTATCTTGCCCTGAAATGAACTCGTGAAATGTTCCTTACCCTACGTATTACATATACACACTGATTCACTAAATACTACACCCTGCGAAGCATGAAGACATGTGCCCACAGTCTAATGCCGCATACACACACCGTACAGCCTCTGGCTGGGTGAAAGGCGACTGTGGTGTCCCATTGCACAGCACCTCAACACACCGATACTTTCCCTCAAGCCTTCGAGAGGTAACAAACACCTACGAGCTGGAGAAGACACTTCAAGGTGAACAAGCCTCAAGTTTTCGCGCTACATATGGTGTAGTACATTCACGGTTTCTTCGGCCTTTTTCAATCAAACCTTTAAAAAATCTCCCCATGTAGGTATGACGCGTTTAGTTATTTCCCAAATACCCCCTGTATCACAAGTTTTTTATACTTGTGTTCATAGAAGTTACTTTTTTCCTGTTAAATTGAAATGTTATTAATACCTTATCTATAAATCATAATGCGTTATTGATAAATAATTTGAATAAATAACAGGGAGAAAATAGGTATGTTGGTAACGTTAGTGAGAAACAGATCTTACACAAGATATAATTTCAACTGAGTGCGCACGAATGTGGTGCGTTGTATCTCTGGTGTAATTCTCCACACTTGTTAAGCTCAGTTTGCACGATGAGGAGGAATATCCTGCAAGTAGAACATTAGCAGGGCTTCATGAAATGCTGAAGTAACCGTGAATGGATTATAGTCGCGCTTCAGGGAAAAGGTTGAAGGGGGGCAATTGGGGGGGGGGGGATGCACTATACATGGTCCGATGCAGCGCCAATACGCGCTGCTAGTGTGCTCTCTGGTGCACCGCTAAGCACATACACCCGAGGTAGGCTGTCCCCCTACGGAGTCTCCACCATTTATTCCTCTTCTCTTCCCCTTCCTGTTTCAGGTCTCGACTAGCGTCACGGGAGTGGAAATGCACAGTTGCTAGAGACCTGGAAAATTCGCGAGTTCAATGACCTCCAGGCTGGAACCTACAGTCGTATGTGCATACAGATATGCCGATACCAACTGCACATTGGTTGTCTGCTCTAACAGTGGAAGGCGACGATTGGGCCAGCGTTCTCCAGAACGAATCAAACACCGCGTGGACCAATGGTTAAAGTTATATGAATGCGTGAGGGGGGGGGGGGGCTGGTACCCCTCCCCCCTTGGTTAAAAACTAAAATCCAGCGTGATCTTCGAAATGAAAGATATCCCCGTCCCCTTCCAATAATTCTCTTCTAGTGTTTCAAAAGCCCTTTCAATGACGATTATCCTTTCCAATCCTCTGTAGTAGCATAAATCTTTTTCTACTTCATAAATTGCATGCAATCTTGCAGTTTTTACGGTGTCTATGCCGATTATTCCGCCTCCTTCTTAGTTGAGATTAAGTTAACATGGGAGGTAGGTAAACTTGACTACAATCGCGGCCAAGTTTGCCCAATCCCAGTAAAGACGCGAACACGTGAACTTGTAGTTCGAAGCTTCCCTGCATGTCTAGGCGTATGGGGCTCAGCCCTGAGACGCACTTAGGTTCTATCCCTACCCTGGACCTCCGATTATCTTAGGCCTGTGTTCCACAATGCACGGCCACGTAAGGGGCATGAATTTTAACCATTCTACAATACGAATACACGTACGGTCTTACAACTTACGAAATCAAAAATACTCAGCTGTTGCAAATTACTGACACGGTTTCATAATATACACATCTAATTTTGTACATTTCTACAATGTTTAAAAATACGCAAATACTACTGCCGAACCATGTGCACTTATTTATTAAAACAAAAATGATAATCGCCACGGCAAATTGCAGCACATGTTGCTGCGTATACCACAATGGCCACGAAGACGAATATCAACAAACTAAATACTCGATTCCTATTGGTTACACGGATTCAAGGAAACGCAAGAAATGGGAGTTGCCGAGCTTTCTTGCGTGTGTCCGTACGTTATGCGTGTCCGCGTACGTGTAATTGTAGAACGCGCATTGGTTTCAAGGTAAGCTAAAAGAATAAGAATAAGAAGGAAAAAAAAAAGTAAAACTACTGTTGGAAATAACATGCAATCATTTCTGGCACCCATTACCCCTCATGTACTAGTCTCCATTTTTTCATGTAGTTTGACACACGTGTACCAACAAGTAACCTCTAGAGGCGCCCACGTGCCTCGTGTTTACGTTGTCCTACGTGGAGGGGCTCTCCGCATGGCTTCCGCCTTCGTATTATGCAACTTGTTTGCACGCAGGTACGTGAATTTGCGGGACTCCCGGCGCTGTTCTGCTAACTTCAATTTAAATTTTAAAACACTAGACGAATTTTCCGAGCATTTTGCTACAAGGATTTCTAGTTTAAATCAGCCCATAGACGCCGTTGTTTTAATTTCGACAAGTAGCTTTAAAAAAAACCTAGTACGGATTAAGGGCACCGCCCAGCAAGCGCATGGAGCACGTTGCAGAGTTCCGGTAGAAAACACGTGATTCGAACACGTTTGGGCATTTCGTGGTGTTGTCTAAACACGAAAAGCATTCAAGAAATGTTTCGTGCGCACAGACAAGCTTCATTTTCACGTTTCAACTCTACGGATTATTTTTTGGCCGTGAAAATGCCCCAGAGTTGTCTTTCAGACACACGACGTACTTTTATATTTATTAGCGTGCCATAGCTTTTTATTTTATTATTTTCCTCATGTATTTTAATTTCCATTCCAAATCCCTGTCAACATTTCTGTAGGTTAACGGATTCTTTTACCGACTATTAAAAAAAACCCACTTTAGAACTGACCTGAATATAAAAAATTAACTAACTGTAAAAAAAAAAACAAGAGCGTTCGTCATCGTTACGATCAGAAAATTACACTTCTTGCGATAATCAGGGCATTCACACTCATTGTCATAAAAACTGCGCACCAGCAACCTCTGGAAGCTACGGCATTATAAAAACTGTGCATAAATTTTGCACGAGTAAATTACTTTATTAGTATCTTATATGTGTGCTCGGGTTTCTACGCACCGAGCGAAGTAGCGCCGTGTAAACCACTGGATTCGCTTTCGAGAGGACACGGGTTCGATTCCCGGTCCGGCAGTTCTGACTTTTTGCTTTCCCAAGGTTTCCCGAGATCGCCCCAGTCGAAAGCTGCTGTACTCCATCCACTGCTACTTCCAACTTTCCTGAAGCTCTGAAACGACATCTGTTTTGAGCATTTCCTTTCGTAGTCAAACCATGAATAAATGTCCGTACTATTAGTATAGGCCATTCACGGTAAAATAGCCATTCTTGAAAGCCCTAATAAGATCTACTAGTATGTACGTTGCGTATTCTTCCGCCTTATGTGAGATTAACATTGTCATGGGTATCATTACTCTTTTCACACGTTGGTCGAGTGAAACTGTGAAATTATTAGAAATGTTAATATTTTACCAATCTGCTCATTTTTACACTTCCATGTATAAAAAAAAACAGAAAGCGAAATAAAAAATTAAAGTTACCAGAAATGGTTACCTAACACTTTTTATTCGACGTTAATATACGGAACTACTTCCCAACCGTCGTTACCAACTTTACTGGGTGCATGTCATTCAGGGAGCCCGTTTAAATATATGCGGGTAAGAGCAGTGGTAGTTTTCTAAGGTTGATTTCAAAAGTGCTCACTTTATCGTGAACTGCTTTTACCACATAATTAAAAAAGGGACACGCGAATGTACGCAAATAACAGTTAAGGAAATAGAAATTCCATTCATATTTTCACACAGCTCATCCTCTGATGTGCTGGTAAAATTGGTTTCCAAGCTTCGCCACGCTAAATAAACAGAGCATCTGGTATTGTGATGCAAAGTCACAGAACATGCGAATATACAGAACTGAAATAGTGTGGCAGTTCTTCTGGTGTAAGCGAGCTCTCGATCGCTTATTAACCGCATGAAGCTGTGGAGTCTGATGATCTATTGAACTTTATGGAATATTCTCTACTGGTCAAGCTGCCAGCTGGCAAGTTAATCTCCAGGAGCTGATTGGTGAACGAAGTTCCTCCACATTGCTCGCTGGAGTTAGCAGAACACCACTTCTTAAGTATGCTGTGGTAAAGTGTTTTCTGGTAAGCTGTTCACGGTAAAATGAGCACTTTTGAAAGACCTGCTTAAGATCTACTTGTATACACGTTGTGTGTTCTTCCGCCTTATGTAAAATTAACATTGCCATGGGCCTCATTACTTTATTCATACGTCGGTCAAATTAAACAGTGAAATTATTTGTACAGTAAATATGGTACACATATGTTAATTTTTGCACTTCGATGCATTAAAAAACACAGAACTCGAAATATACAATTTAAGTTATCACAAATGGTTACCTAATACTTTTTATTCGACGTTAATATATAGCACTACTTTTCCCTCCATCGTCACCAACTTTACTAAGGTTGATTTCAAAAGTGCTCACTTTATCGTGAACAGCCTTCACCACAAGACGGCGAGCATTTCCGAGGAGCCAAAGTGTTGTCGTGACCTAATCGTCACATTCGAGAACGATCCAAGGAGGTTGTAACTAATGAACATATATAACCTCCTTGGGACGAACTCGGGTCACGAGTTTCCTTCCGGGTGGGCTGGCGCCTTTCCCCCCGACGCGTTCGGCATTTTTCCCGTCACCGTCATTAAAATGTATGGCCCCCAGGGCACGGAGTCGTTGGCCTCTTCGACTTTACCGTTCCTCTCCGGAAGATGAAGTATATAAAAAAAAAACCTGGAAGTTAGTCGCCTCTATCATAGAACAGGCATGTAGACAGAAGTGTGCAATGGTGTAGCGGTTTCGTCGATGTGGGCATGTTCATTCTATCATTGCTAGAGACCTGAAAAATTCGCGGATTCGTTTTGGGACAGGCTGGGATTCAAAACATGCCTGCTTATATAGCGGTAACCATTGGTCCACACGGCTTTTGACACCTCTCGGAGAACGGTGGCCCAATCGTCGCCTTCCACTGTGACAGCGGACAAACAGCGCACAGTTGACATCAGCATATTTGTACATACACGACTGTGGAATCTAGCTTTCCTGTCATTGAACTCACGCATTTTTCAGGTCTCTACTCACTGCCACGTGTTTTATCGCGAAAACATTCCACGACTGGTAGTACTCCAAAACACGTTAGTTCAGAACCCATCGTAGGTGCCTGCCAGCCAATCCCGGGCGTTCAGTGCCGCAGGGTAACTTGATTCTGATCGCCGCAGTCGAGTAGAACATGTATCCTCTCACAGACCTGCGGCCACTAGCCCAAAGGAAATTTGCAGGCTTGCACGTAAGAAGTTGAAGTCTAGCTTGAGCATTAATCTTTTCGCGAAAAACAGGCGGCCCTGCTCATTGGCTTAGCGAGGTCACACACGGAGACGAAACTGCGTGCCGGTTCCTTTGATGTGGGCGTGCCCGTTCTGTGATTGGCTGCGCAGAGCTCCGGGATTGTGCCTCGTGTCTATAGTCCATTCCCCATTGGAAGCAACTTTCTCGGAGCCCTGCTAACTATCTACTTGCAGGCCCGTTTCGTATCCTTTCGCCAAATGTAAACAAACATTGCCATATGACTGCCATGTAGCATCTGTCAAAATCAATGTTTAAATTCCATTGTGTGTACATGTGTTCATATACTTTCGCTACAACTAAAAATAAACATTGAAATGTGACTTCTACTTACTTTTAGGCCTGTCAAATGTGTTGTTTAATGTTTACAGCTTTCCAAAGAATTCTGTCTTAGGTGTACTTAAAAAATTATTTCGAACGAATATTCACAGTTTAGGCCTATAACATTATTTAGGTCAGCTTTATGACGTTTTAAAAATGCCTGAATTAACAATAGTTCTTACGGTTTCGTTAGAGTAACATACTTGTTTTCCATGACATAGCCAATTAAACGTAATGCACGTTAATATTTTGCCGTGACTGTGTTAAACACTGATACAACTGCGGGGTAATGAACTGTAGTATTTAACTTTTTGTTATTTATATGTGTTGCGTTATTTCTTTAAAAGGACGGCCTCAGTTCGAATAACGAAGGAATAGACAGTCCAACGAAAAAGCGACATTAAAATCAAGCACGCAATTCGTGTCGTTCATTTTTGTCATAGTAACTTAAAATATAGCGGTGAACATGCACACAAATAAGCCTACCGTAACTTTTATTTCGCTCGTATTTATATGTATTGCTACTTACTGTGTATTAGGTTTATTGAAATTTATTGGGTCTGGGCTTGGCTATTCTGTTGGGATTGGTGGTAAATCACGTTACACGACTGTGTTTCAAACACCCACCAGGGCAAAGGTATAACGTTGTGATAAATAAACAGACGGGGATATAAATAAATAACTTCGTTATAAAAACAGTTCACTGTTAAAATGTATAAATAGTGCTAATCAAATATTTGAAATCACGCACACACACAGGGTCAGCTATCGACCACGATGCACAAAGGTACGCCATTTCACAGACGCAATGATTAACGAAACACACGTCACAGTATATTTATTACTGCCGTGGAAACACAGATTTACCACAACATCGTAACTTGCCTAGGTAGGTTTAAAAAACACAACGTCTACAAACGTGATGTGGTAATTTGAAGTATTTTTTCGGAGTAAGAATAATTTACACTTCGTTTGGTAAAACAGCAACACGCCATGACATGGCTCGCCACGTCTGCCAACTTCACTTTGTTTCTGCCCCGCCATCATATCTAAATATATTAAAATAACTATTCAAACATTAAAATCTCTTTTCAGTTGTAAATCACATAATTTAAAAAATCATTATTTTGCTGTAATATGTATGAAATATGCTACAATTGAAAACAGTACACTTTTGCCGCGTACTAGCGAAGTGAAACTTCCCGAGTGTGAAAGAAACAAAGAGAGAGAGAGGGGAGAGAGAGAGAGAGAGAGAGAGAGAGAGAGAGAGAGAGAGAGAGAGAGAGAGAGAGAGAAGAGAGAGAGAGAGAGAGAGAGAGAGAGAGAGAGAGAGAGAGAGAGAGAGAGAGAAGGCAAAGATCGCTCAGCAGACAGTTGCTTCACAATTGCTCTCACTCGATAAAACAACAACGTACCATTACGGCCTACTTACGATATTTTCCGCTGTTATTGTAAACTGTAAAAATGAGATATGTTGCCATTGTGGCTACCTAAATATTTAAATATTTCAATAGGCACAGTTTAATTTACAAATAACATACTAAAAAACTAGGTAAAAATAAGTTTTTAACTGTGAACTATTTCTTACCAGCCGTTACCAACACGTCGCTGATCTCGCTGTTGTTAATTCATATTTAAAAAGAAATAAATATTACAAGTTATAGAAGATATTGAGGTAAAGTTTCATTTATTCAATAATACAGTACTCTAAAGTTAACCACAGTGTTATATATTTGTGGAACACAGGTTATTGAAAAAACAAGTTGACATGTTTTGCCTAGAGTGTTTTTCGAAATCTTGATTTTCATAACTCGCTTCAAATCTGGAATGGACTATAATTACGGCGTGTTGCGGAAGGTTCGCTACCGGTGGAAATATATATATATATATATATATACGCCTATAGGCTATTCACGGTTAAATGAGCTCTTTTAAAAGCCCTGCTTTAAGATCTACTTGTATTCACGTTGTGTAATCTTCCGCCTTATGTAAAATTAACATTGTCACGGGCCTCATCACTTAATTCATGCGTCGGTGATACTGTGGGGAAAAGTAGATATTTAACAAATCTGCTCATTTTTACACTTCGCTGCACACAAAAAAAAAAACCGTAAATGAAATAAATAATTCAAGTTATCAGAAATGGTTTCCTAACACTTTTTATTCAACATTAAGATACGGAACTATTTCCCATCCATCGTTACCAACATTGCTGGACGCATGCCACTCAGTGCGCCCGTTAAAATATATGCAGGTAGGGGAAGTGACAATTTTTCTAAGGTTGATTTCAAAAGTGCTCAATTTATCGTGAATAGTTTTCAGCAGAGTTACCACTTGTCATGAAACTGGGGCCATGTCAGGAAATTATATGAAAGCTATATTTCTGGTCAACATGTGAAAATGGTCTCCATATCCAATATAAAACGTTTTGAATACTACGTGTAACTTTCTTCTGCTAATCGGTTTAAATTTGTGGTTACTCTAGTAGAACGACTAAAGGCTGTTCACGATAAAGGGCGCACTGAGTGGCATGCGTCCAGCAATGTTGGTGACGATGGATGGGAAGTAGTTCCGTATCTTAACGTCGAATAAAAATAGGTAGGAAACCATTTCTGATAACTTAAATTATTTCTTTCGCTTTCTGTGTGTGTGTTTTTTTTTTTTAATGCGTCAAGCAGATTAGTAAAATGTTTACCTTTCTAATAATTTCACAGTTTCACATGACCAACGCATGAATAACGTGATAAGTCCCATGACACTGCTAATCTTACATAAGGCGAAAGACTACACAACGTGCATACAAGTAGATCTTAAGCAGGGCTTTGAAAAGTGCTCATTTTACCGTGAATAGCCTATAGGTGTCTTATCGCCATGCTGTTGGCTTGAGGCATAATATAGCGGACAGTATAGTCTAGCCATTTGCTTAAATTTTGGTTACAGCGACAACCATTTTTTCAGTTTGACTATTTTCAGCGCACGTATTTCTGAATTTTAAATTCGGTGCCACTGCATGTAAAATTCAAATAGCTCGCCAATTTTATTGGTAGGTTTCCCCGCGGCCACACGAGCGCTAATAGCGCATTTTATAGTTTTGAAGACCACCGCTTGAGTGAGTTTATTTATAAGCTATTCCTGTTCTGTTCTGCCGACGCCGAGATCAGGGGGGAGACACTAGATAGGGCTTCCAATCGCGTTATTTGAAGTTAGTGCCCGTGGAAATACCAACATAGACATTTTACCACTAGATTTAATGATTTTATGGAACAAATGGGTTTTGAGTCAAAACTACGAGTGTTTTGTATCTAAAACATACTGATTTAACCTACATATATTTAAGGTGCTAACTTAATAACTTACGAAAACGATTATACATATTTAATCGCTTTTTCACTGCTTGTGCAAGATTTATTCTATTCTGTTGGTCACATTTGGAGGTAACTTAAATATTTGAAACACAGAGCTAACACAAACAGCACAGGTATATATTTGATTATTGCCGAAAACAGCATTCGGCAACTAAATGGTGTTAGTCAAGTAGGTTCTGATAAAGCAATTTTAAAACTCCGTTCTAGAACTTCTCAAGAATAATGCCAGCTGTAAACATACTGTAAAATGCTACCCGACAAAAGCCTTAAAAAAAAAAAAATTGTAAATAAGCCATTTTATTACACATTGAACACAGCGTGATTATTAACAACTTCAATGAAGCGTGTTTAGTACAAAATAATCATTTAAAAACTGTTATTTTCGTTTTATTATACTAGGTGATTATTTTTCGTATTGCGTGTTTGCTGTTGGTATTAATCCAGGCAACGACCACCAGCCCTGAAAAAGACTTCGAAATGTTACAACATTGAAGTGCCTGCCCTTGTCTCACTTTCTTTGCGGCCGAGGCTGTAATATATTGGCCAAGGCGGGTGGGTTGCGAGCCGAGGGCCATCTGCCCCTCTGCGGGTCCTTGCTGCTACAGCTTACGGTCGGTACACCATCCATTTCGAGTATAGTCTGTTCGCACTGTTTTTTTTTAACAAACCTTTTTAACTAGGGACAGGTATATTAAGCAATAATATTTATGGCCATGCTAGACTTCGATATCCCAAGTCCACAACCACGATTTCCTTTGGTTATTGGCCGCGCGTATACGTGAGAAGACATGTTTTTTTATTTGACTGGGCCAATCAGAATTAAGTACTCCGATACTGAACGTCCATGATTAGCAGACAGACACTTGAGGCACGCGGCATTAAAAATAATCCAACCACGAAAGTGCTTATGAACTAAAGTGTTATGGAGTACAACTGGTCTTGAAAAATTTTCGCGAAACACATCCACCTGTCTCTACTTTTAACCCTTTCATTTCCACATTAATTTATCGCTATAGATAGGTTTGGATAACTTTGGCACAAGACAGTAGGGCGGCGGAGTCGGAGCAGTTCATGCTCTGTCATTTCGGTCAGCCGGCGACCATCTTGTACATCATTTTGGATCCAGGTGACATTTGACTCCGGTAACCTTCATTTCGGGACAAGATAAGACATCAAATACATATACAGTGAAGTCACCTTTGCAGTTGGATTAGACACGCCCTGGACGCCTCTGAGCCAATAGCAAACTTCCAAGTAAACAAGTAGCGAATCCCATATCTCCAGGAGTGGGGGAAACACTGGCCGCTCTCTGGAGCAGCAGCCAATGAACACACAGCTGAGGCTCGAGTATACACCGGTCTGTGGGGTCTAGCCTACAGGCCATTGAACTCGCGAAATTCTCCTATCCCTATATATAGGGTTTACAGTCCGAATACCGACCCGAGTTTTGGATCATTTTTAACGAACTTTGTACGTAATTTTCTGTCTACGTGCTTACCTGATATGAATATTTAAACAATCTCATAAGTTGAGGTATGGTGTAAGGACCTGGGCTACATTCCCGAAATTATCAAAAATATTAATTTTCTCTCGGACTTAGCTATTATAGGCATTTATATTAAAGGCGAAACGGAAGTTTTAGCCACTGATATACTCTGTCGTATACATTGAGTTAGGAGTAAAAAATTATAACTAGACAACATTTCAATTTGTAAGAAAAAGATTGTACTTTTTAATAAATTCTGAATGAAAACGACGGATTCCGTCTAGGCACATTAATTGGTACACAGTCAACGCGCGATTCCATCGGCCGGCGGCCAGCAAATAATAAACGTAGAAGAATAAAGCGAGCGTGCGAGGTGTAGCCAGGACCAATAGGACGATGGTAAATGGAAATACAGGGACCAACAGGACTAAAATTGCTGTAGTGGACGCTATAGGAAGCTCGCTTCAACCTTGTCTTCGGTGCTTGTAACTTTGTGTCGTCCTCGTAGGGTTAGAAGAAGGCTGCTCACGGGAAGACGTTCAACGCCGTCGATAAGAACGCTAACAAGTGTCTATAGGCTGTTCATGGTCAAATGAGCATTTTTCAAAGCCCTGCTTAAGATCTACTTGTATACACATTGTGTTCCTCCGACTTATGTAAAATTAACATTGTCATTGGCTTCATCACTGTCTTCCTGCGTCGGCCAAATGAAACGGTGAAATTATTAAGAAAGTAAATACTTTACAAATCTGTTCATTTTTGCACTTCGATTAATTAAAAAAATAAAAATAAAACAGTGAAAGAAATAATTTCAAGTTATCAGAAAATGGTTACAGAACACTTTATATTCGACGTTAAGATAAGGAACTACTTTCCGTCCATCGTTACAAACTTACGCGGCGAATGTCACTCAGTGCGTCCATTAAAATATATGCATGCAGGGGCAGCGACTTTTTTCTAAGGTGCTCACTTTATCGTGAACAGTCTTTATTATGCATTGAGACGGGTGAGCGCGCTGCGTGAGACAGCCCACGAGTTGGGCTGGCGGGGCTTGCGTCAGGTGAGTGAAAGTCGCGGCGCGCGAGCCACTTGCAAAGCGGCAATAGCAGCCTCGGGCCCAGGAACTGTACGACCGACGACGGAGTTCAGTGACCAACAGGCCGCGAAGGAGGGGAGTCTAGGCATAGGCTGGCGGGGCGGAGGTGAGAATGATCTGTCGCCGTGGCGCATCTGCACGCGAGGTTTTGAAATGTCACTGGCGTGCGGTGGTCCCCCGTTGTATCACTGGAGTGGAGAAATAACTAGTCTCTAGCAGTGGTCATTCGTCATGGTGGACTGGTGATAGCAGGAATCACATAGCCCCGACCAACACAGCACGACACGACCAAAAACGCAACCACGACACATTTCAATGTGACTACTTGAGTTTACAGCACAACTATTTAGAAGGCGCTGATAGGCTACGTTAGTCTCAAAGGCGGTGAACAAGAGGGAAATTTGTAATAGGTAATGGTACCAATTGGTATCGCTAATGCATACTAAGGTAAAATGATTATTTTTAAGAGTTAGATACAGTAATTATCAATTAATTTTTCTTTTAAGCCGCGTATTTACCGTTGTAGTGAAATCTTGCAATACAATTTCATTTTGCAAGGTTGTACATTCTGTGCGTCGTGTCGCACGACACGGCGAAGAATAGAAATCATTTCTAATCCAAAATTGCTGCTCAGACGACAGAATCGGTCGGGCTTACAACGATCTATCTTGTAATTCATTGGCTGTTGGCCGTCGTGTCGTGCGCGTCGAGGCTATGTGGTTCCGACATGAGACATCCGGATGCCGAATATAGCTTCTTACACAACAGAAACATTTAGCATTTGACTTTACATTTCCTTTCCTCTGACGAAACCACCCTTACACAATACAATATTGTAAAGTCAGAGTTCAGACGATTGAAAATCGGTTCTGTAAGCTTCGTAAAAATGTGTATCTTGTTATGTAAACATTTATATTATCCAGGAATGCATGTTACGTGCCTTTAAAAAAAAAAGACTTAAAATTTACATTAGAAGTTTATTTAAAAACAAAAAACTCACTTGTTTACTTTTTTAAAATATGTCAAGTCATATATTTCCTCTTCACATTATATTTGTTTGCCATTTATTTAATTTACGACAAGTTTTGTTTATTATACCGAGATTAAAATCGCCCTACAATAAAATATCGCACTTTCTACGTAACTTCTGTTAGACTCTTGGCAAAATGGCTGCTTGACTTTACCTTTGACAGTTCCATTGTGTCAAGCTCCATAAGAAACAACATGTCAGAAAACAAACAATGTCAAATGTTAAAGTTTTCAATTGTGTAAGGGCCTTATCTCCCAGAAAGCCATGGCGAAGCTCCGGGGAGGAGGAAGGCTCGCCAATCTCTGTCCACGGAGACTCGGTACAGACATTTGCTAGTAGTTAAAAAAAAAAAAAAAAAAAAAAAAAATCACCGATGCCTGGACGAACAGCCGCCTTCCTGTACTCACAACATCAGAGTTCAGGACCCATTAGATTTTCTTTCATATCTCTTTAAAGAATTATTTTCATAAAAGGTAGATAGGTTTAAATTAGTAATAAATTATTAAATAACTTCCTTTAAAATTAAACCCCCTCCCTCCAAATAAACAACTAAATTTTAATTTCATTTAACTGATTATGTAACAGAGTTCACGACTTTTAATTGGGATCAATGTGGGGTGTGGGGAGATTAAAAAGATGTCCAACGATCCCCTTTTCGGCTACTCCCCAATAAGAGAAATGAATAACGTTACATATACGAAGTACATTAATTTTAAAAATATAATAGAGTTCAGTTATGGCCAATGGCCAAGCACTGATCAAATTTGTAATTTTGTTTCTGTTGTTGTTGTAGCACTAGAGTTGAGTTGTGTTGAGTTGAGACATTATGGCGGCTCTTTAACAACGAGGTCTTGAGAGGTGGTGAGGGTGAAATGAGATGAGTATATTATGAAACATGTATCAGTGATTTGCAACAGCTGAGGATTTTCGACTTTGTAAACTGCAAGACTGCGTGTTTCTTCGTGTCGTAGAATGGTTACAATTCATCCCGAGTCCATTTTCTTACGTATCCGTGCACTGACGAACGAGGCCTAGTCATTCGTGAATGGCCAGCGCCGACATCAACTAACCCGCAGCACACACCATCAAATCAAACGATTGCAACACTTGAACCAGCCAGTAGTGAACCACCTGCATCACGCGGCAGCCAGTCACACGCCAGAGCTACGCGCTGCTAATCACAGAACGATTGTATTCTATTCTCGGTTTCTTCACAATAAACTTTGAAGAATCACCCCATGTATGACGTGTTTGTTATTTCCTAAATACGTCATGTAGTATCACAAGCCTTCTGTTAACGTAAAACTACCTTATTTTGGTTCGACTAGAAATTTACATATATTTTATTTATAAATTATAGTAAAATGTATAGTTTAAAAGAATACAAACAGTAAGTGAACATGTGTGTTGGAAATGCCTGGTAACAAATTGTTCTTATGAAAAATATTACTACTCTGAGGATGCACGAATGCGGTGAGCAGTCGTGGTAATATGGACTCGGTTAAGCTTTGCTTGCACGAGGCGGAGGAATATCCTGGAAGTAGAACTTCAGCAGGAATTCAGAGGAGTTGAAAGTAACCGTGAATGGAGTATACGCCCACATGAAATGAACAGCCACACCATTTCATATCGGTGTATTTGTCTACTCTGTGAACTAGCCTGCAGCATCTGTCCAAGGGGGGAAATACCTCGCATGATTGGCTGGCGGCGGGAAAGGCTATATACAAGTTCGTGCGTGCGAAGACCTTGGGCGCTCAGGCGCCGAAGGCGTGTGCGCGACCGACCACGAGGCGGCTAAACACGTGAGCTGCGAAGACGTGATCAACACAGCAGCGTGTAACTTGCAGTGGAGTGGAGATTCTTGGACGGCTCTTGACATCGAGCCGATGAGGGTGAAGCGACGTATGGATGCAGCGCACTGAATGCAAGGGGCGCGCGGGGGAAACCGGAGGTCCCCGAGAAAAATCCCGCCGAACTAGCGACATCGTGAACACGTGAAAATCCGGGAGCGACCTCGGCGGGAATCGAGCCGGTTCGCCCCAGGCGGTAGGCGAGCAAGTGCATCGCCTCTGCAACTTGGAACGTGCCACTTCGTTCCCGAGCAGTGTTTACACTACATCTTATCGATAGCGATACTTCTTAACCCACTCTACCCAGTGTACAATGTTAAAAAAAAAAATTTCCTTCATTTCAGGGAAAAGTACTGGTAAAAATTTATCCAGAAGTGTCCGTAAACTCTCCGTAAAATTACGGACTCATTGATTTTCAGAAACGGACTTTCTGTAAATTTCACGGAACCTCTCCGCTAATTTCCAACTTAGTTTTCTGTACTTTCCGTTTAAAATAAAAAGATGCAATGAAAATATCTTTAATTTTCGTTATGTCAGTGTTCTACCATGTATAAAAAATGATATTAAAAAAGTTAAAATATTTTGTACTTAAACGAGGTTTGAACCCGAGCCGAAAAAATTACCAGTCCACGACGCTAACCATTCACTTACAACTCTCACTTGAAAATTGTGGTATAACTTTTATATTTATATTCAAAAGACAAAAGCAAAAATTCAGTTCTTATTACATTTTGTGTATTTTTAGTGTTGCCAAATATTACAGACGTCTGATGCTATTTTTTAGTGTTTGAAAGAATAGGTCATAGTCGCGTGGATAACCTTAACTGCCGCAGAAACGATAATTTTCTTGTTACAGTGGCGAAGAAAGCTTCGTGTAGAATCGGCATTGTTCGTCCCAGTAACTCGAAGCCAAAACGAATACGGAGGCCGTGTCTC
The DNA here is from genome assembly GCA_029891345.1 of Dryococelus australis. Lineage (NCBI taxonomy): Eukaryota > Metazoa > Arthropoda > Insecta > Phasmatodea > Phasmatidae > Dryococelus > Dryococelus australis. Next base: position 21,772,453 of record CM057006.1, on the reverse strand, counting down.
AACTGGCACAGAGAAAGTACGAAGGTGTATACTCGCTGGCGCTCTCTCGCAGGCGCCATATTTGTTCACATTATTTCCGTGTTGGAATAAGATTATAGCAGCTTTCTCGGTCAAAATCACGTTGCATTTTAACTGTAAGTGAATAATTCCAACTGTTTTTAAACCATTTTTAAACAGCGAAATGATATACGCAACATGTATTTATAAAAGTATTAATACGGTTTTCTGACAACGCCTCGTTTTTTTTGTCACTTTGCTGTAACATGGCGGTAAAATATAAAACAAAAATAATATTATTGTACGCTTTAATGAATATTCTGTTAGTGGTACAATTATTTGTTTTTTATTTTGAACACACATAAATTTCTTACAATAGTTATGACCGCGATTTTAGCTTAACATGATTTCTTGCCTTTTGGCATCAGCTGTTAGCCTCACGTCGGAGAGGAACGAGAGAGTGGTTGTCTCAATACCCAAAGCGAGAGCACGAGAGAGCGCGAAGCAGTACTCTCGCCATGTTGTGCGAAAGAGCGCTCTCTCTCTCTCTCTCTCTCTCTCTCTCTCTCTCTAGAGAGAGAGAGAGAGAGAGAGAGAGAGAGAGAGAGAGAGAGAGACTATTTCTTTAAATTGAGACACGGCCGGAGACTTTCCGTATTTTGTATTTACGGACTTAACTCTGTTTTTCGTCATTACGGATTGCCTTTCCGTATATACTCTGTACATTTCCGCAAAACATTCCGTAAATATACGGAGATTTCTAACAGTGTACACAGTTGCGGGTCATTACGCACGTCTGGGTAATTTCTTGTCTGTATTGCACACTGCGAAGCTCAATGATCTTACCAGCAGACAATTAATTCGCAAGCCATCTTACTGGTCTACGTCGTAATTGGTTCATATAACTGTAGCCGAATATATAACCTCCAGCTCATTGGCAGTAACAGTGAAACAAGCGTTGAGTCGACTTAAGTACAGCACGTCTCTGATTTTCAACAAAAAATTAAACTAACAACAAACAATAAAAGGAAATACTATCGAACAATATCCTAGCTGTTACTGGTAGAATTACTTTTTCTACATCATTAGTCGCAAACAATACAAGGAAATATTATCGAACAATATCCTAGCTGTTACTGGTAGAATTACTTTTTCTACATCATTAGTCGCAAACAATACAAGGAAATATTATCGAACAATATCCTAGCTGTTACTGGTAGAATTACTTTTTCTACATTATTAGTCGCAAACAATAAAAGGAAATATTATCGAACAATATCCTAGCTGTTACTGGTAGAATTACTTTTTCTACATCATTAGTCTCAAACAATACAAGGAAATATTATCGAGCAATATCCTAGCTGTTATTGGCAGAATTACTTTTTCTACATTATTAGTCGCAAACAATAAAAGGAAATACTATCGAACAATATCCTAGCTGTTACTGGTAGAATTACTTTTTCTACATCATTAGTCGCAAATAATAAAAGGAAATATTATCGAACAATATCCTAGCTGTTACTGGTAGAATTACTTTTTCTACATTATTAGTCGCAAACAATAAAAGGAAATATTATCGAACAATATCCTAGCTGTTACTGGTAGAATTACTTTTTCTACATTATTAGTCGCAAACAATAAAAGGAAATATTATCGAACAATATCCTAGCTGTTACTGGTAGAATTACTTTTTCTACATCATTAGTCGCAAACAATACAAGGAAATATTATCGAACAATATCCTAGCTGTTATTGGCAGAATTACATTTCTACATTATTAGTCGCAAACAATAAAAGGAAATATTATCGAACAATATCCTAGCTGTTACTGGTAGAATTACTTTTTCTACATTATTAGTCGCAAACAATAAAAGGAAATATTATCGAACAATATCCTAGCTGTTACTGGTAGAATTACTTTTTCTACATCATTAGTCGCAAACAATAAAAGGAAATATTTTCGAACAATATCCTAGCTGTTACTGGTAGAATTACTTTTTCTACATCATTAGTCGCGTACAATAATGCAATTCTTGCCTGCTGGCGTGTTTTTATGGTGCCTACACTTCGTGGCAACGCACAGTGTTATAGAATACAATCTCGCCTCAAAAATATAGTTACGCCAAAAAATATTTATCTAAAGACTTCACACAGTTAGAAGAAAAGGGGTCGGATTCACTTTCTGCGATTGACACGCTCGCCTCCCACCAAAGCGAACCGGATACAATCCCGGCCGTGTCACCGGAACCGTGCCGGACGATGCCGTTGGTCGGCGGGTTTTCTCGGGGATGTCCCGTTTCCCCGCCTTCATTCCGGCGCTGTTCCGTATTCACTTCAATCAACCTCATCGGCTCTCAACACCTGGCTGTTAACAGCCGCCCAAATCTCTTCATTCACTCTGTTTCTTGGTTATTATTGTCTTGGGTGTCTGCCAGCGAATCACAAACGTTCGCTGTTGGAGTAACCTTTTTATGGCTATGCCTAGTCTTGTAAGAAAATGTCTTCTCACGAAGAAATACAGACAGTAAAGAAAGGAAAACTGCAAGAGTGCACTAAGTCACAGGCGCCTGTTGCAGGGATGACGGCGCGGCAAGAGGGTGTCGCTCCCATAGGTTCAGTGTTAGTAAGTATTAAAATAATAATTTACTGTAAAATACTTGCCTCATTTCTTAAAAAATATATTATATATGTCTTCACATAACAAAAAACAGCAATACTTGAGTAGAAATTATTTTATTCAAATCTTTAAAACTTGACCTTTATGCAATTAAGCAGACACACCCGGATTCCGCGAAAAGATCTCCGCGCATGCCATAATACTTCAATACCCTACGGGAATACCAGCTGTTTCCTTTTGCTTATTGGCGGCGTGTCTTTGTGAGAAGGCATTCTCTTACTTGACAGGCCAATCAGAAATAGGTTACTCCGATGTAATTCGCCGGCAGACATCTGAGACGCGTAACACCTAGATCATCAAATCTCGAAAGTGGATCTGAGCTAAACTGTTATGAAATACGTGAAATCTTTCCACAAAAATCGGATGTCCCTAGCAACAAGTCTTATGTACGTGCATGACAGCATGTACAAGCATACAATGCACAGTATGAAAGAGAAAAAAGGGGAGGGGGAGGAAAAAAATAAGATTTAAATGGACATGATACTACAACGAAAGTTTGAAACTTGCCCCGTTTCTAAGTAACAAGACGACCTATGCACGTAGGATATTTAATTATAGCCCGCTTTTGTAAAGTGTATTATGTATAGAGACCCGGTAATTTCGTGGATTCATCTCAGGACAAGTTAAACTGCGTTAACGTGTACATATGTGTTTGTGCTTCCATTGGACCACAAATTGTTAGAAACGCCCCGAACTACTTTCAACCATGTCTGCGGTTAAACTAGAGCAACGGCCAATGAACTATTGCACATGCCCGGGTGCACAAATGATTGTGGAGACTGGCTTGTTGCCGAATGAATCTGCGAAATTTCCGGATCTCCAAATGTATTACTCCACGAACGACACGTGTTCCTAAGAGATCTGCAATCAATGCAATATCCCAATTGTAAACTCACGCTTTTAAAGCCCGAATATAACGTCTGCGCCACAGCAGGAGTCCGATTTGTCGCTGACCTGGCACAACAGCCCGTTTCGCTGGATTGCAATTTAAGTTAAAAAAAAAAAAGTTTTCTTTTGACAGAAACAAACAGGATTATCGGGTTGCCTTGGTCGCGACATCACGTGTGAAACTGCAAACAGGAAACACATCACATCACGCAGCTCGCCTCGTGGTCCAGCACGAAACAGGGCGAAACCTGCTCGACGAGTTTGGTCATGAAAGAATTACTGGCTAATGCCGCAGAAGAGAGAGAGAGAAAAAAAACCGAGCGTGTACTGAGAAACCCAGCCGCGCGTATGACAGAGACATAACTGGTCCGCGTTCCTAAACGTAACCCCGAATGCAAAATATCATGTATTGTTATACAGTAATTTGTCAAATTAATAATACATTTATTTTATTTTTACTAAGAATGGTTTATTTTCATTTTATAAGATTAGCTAATACTATATAATAATATATAAGTAAATGGAGTTGTTTCAGATGATGGGACGTGTTAGCTGCGTGACTGGACATGTGAAAACACAGCTAAAAGTTCATGATAAGAAAGTGTATGATATAGTATTCAGTAGAGCTGGTGGAGTTCGTGATGTGTTTGCTCGTGTGGGTATGTAATACAAACCTAATTAGTTTTATACAGTTACTTATATGATTATTCTTACCTTGTCAGATATGGAATTTTTGGTTGTGTGTTCCTGTTAATAATTAAGTAACTGTGTTTGACACTTTTAACTAACAGCACCACCAAAAACCTACACATGCAAATAACGTATAGTATTAGAAATGCATCTTGTGAACATTCATTTTATTTATCTAGTAAGTTTCAGTTGCACCATATACAGCTGAGTGTACCAGCTAGCAGATTCACAGATTACACGATGATGTGATATAGAGGTATATATATATGTATGGATGGAACTTCTGATACAGGATGTTCATTCTCCTCAAAGGGTTAAGCACTCTGAGGCGAAGTCATGTTCCGTTACCTCTGCAATGCGTAGGACGTGCAGACAAGTTGTCCCCAACTGTATAGAGAAGTATGCGTGTACACCATACGTAGAGATGTGAGAAATTCGCGGTTTCATTTCGGGACAAGCTAGAACTCAACACCTCGTACGTTTGTACTGCTTATGCTATTCCCCCCCCCCCCCACGTTATTTTACATCTGGAAATACGTATACGAATTTCATCACTTGTCATTTGTAATTTTCCCGTGTGTGTGTCTGTAACCAAAATGTACAGTACACATTTTCTTTCAGTCTGTTTAATTCTACTAAACTTCCCGCCATTTTCAGTTTACCTTTCTTTACTCGCTGAAATAGTGCGTGTAAAAGTTTTACTGTGGCAAGATGCTCAGAGTAACTACCCTGCAGTTTTGGGACACTGACAAGAGCGAGTAAAACTTTTACTCGAAATGTTTTGGGACAGCCAAAGGGAAAAGTTTACTCGCAGAGTAATTTTTAGGAAAGCTGCCCTGAAGAGCATCCACCAATCAGTTCGTTGCCATACGACACTCTAGTCTAGCTAACTGATGAGGAAATTTACTTTGTTTTCTTTCGCCAAAAATACCACAGCCAGTGGAGTAGTGCTATACTACGCCTAGGCACTTGGCGTTCAATAACAAAAAAAGTTAAAAACTTATAAGTTACGTCTACGTATTTTTTAAAAGGAATCTATAGTGAAATTATTTTAAGAGTGGGATGTACCCCCATGTTTTTTTGTGAAATAGTTGTTTGCGCGAATACGCGTATCTCGGGAAATAAATGTTCTGCAAATACAACTTTTTCTCCGAAAATATTTTTAAAAAATTATCTATGCCCCTACTTTTTTACTTCTATCATATTAAGTGTGTTCTTGGAGAAGAAAAATTCGTGAAAATGGTCAAACATCGCATTTTTAAAGCTTGCCTATGCAGTTTCCTAAATTGGCAAGAGAAAAATACGAAAATACGGGCACATTTTAATCTGTGGTCTTTCATCGCGTGTAACAAAACCCCACTGTAATATATCTAATTTGCAGAGTACAGCGTCACGACGGAAACTGCACCCTTTGCACGTAGGAGCGATGAGGTATTAGGCGTGCGTGTAAGTGTCGCCCGTATCGCTCCCTCGCTTCTTGACCTTGAATGCGGGGGTCCATCCCACTCTCAAGCCTCAAGATTACGTCAGTGGCCATAAGGAAACATAGTTACGGCCCGGCGGGCTCTCCAAAGTCTGTGCTATGTATTCCCGGTTAGCTGAATTTCTCGCGAATTAGATCTGTAACAGTGGGACTTATTACACGCGATGGAACTCCACAGATTAAACTTCGTTCACATAAGTTTGCTTTTCTCCTATAATCTGTTTACGGATACTTCACATTTTTCTGAAGCCCTTCTAAAGTTCTTCTTACACGATACTCCTCTACCTCGTCCAAACTAAGCTTAACTAAGTCTATAATGCTACACCAAAAGACAACACACCGAATTCGTGCGCACTCAGCGGTAAAGATATTTCGCATGAGAACTATTCCTTACTAGGCGCTACCAACACACATGTTTTCTCACTGTTTTCATTCATATTTATTGTAAATGAAATATTATAATTTGTAATTAAAATACAGGTAAATCTTCATTTTTGACGGTTATAATGCATGACATATTTAGGAAATAACTAAACGCGTCATACATAGGGTTATTTTTCAAAGGTTCGATTCAAAAAGTGTGAAGAAACCTCGAACAGACTATACATCTTACGGGAACAGAGCAAGCAAGCTCTAAAATGTGGCTATTTATTTTTGTAAATAAACTTGATATGATGATAGTAACAAGAAAACACACGAGATTATACAATTGGCTTATGCCTTTTCTAGTAAAATTCCGTATTTCCAGACCATTTATTTACTGAGATACAGATATTTCTTAAAATGAGCGTGTATGATAAGGACGGACTAGTTGCCGCGTGGCCATATCCCAGACATGTTCAATAGGTAGGGACCTGAAAAACTCGCGGATTCATCTCAGGACAAACTAGAATTCAAAACACGTGCGTTTATATAACTTTAGCCACTGGTCCACGCGGTGTTTGACACATCCTGAAGAACGCTAACGCGATCGTCTCTTTCCACTGTTATGTAGCAGCAGACAACTAATGTGCAGCTGACATGGGCATAACTGTACATGCGACTGTGCAGTCTAGCCTACAAGTCATTGAACTCGCGAGTTCGTTCGTGTGTTCGAACGTGCGTTCGGTAGAGACCTGAAAAAAATTCGCGGTTTCACTTCGGGACAAGCTAGAATTCAACACCTTGTTCATCTGTATTGCTTATGCTATTGGTCCACGCGTTGTTCTACACCTCGTGGACATCTTTGAGCTAGTAATAAACACACAACAAAATGCAGAACCAATCATCGCATTCCAATGAGACAGCAAGTAACCGAAGAACACTGATATTTTCATGACTTTACTCATGACTAGAGACCCCAGAGTAAAAAAAAAAGAAAATTTCGCAAATTTATTTCGGGACAAGATAGACGTCCAACACATATATAGTGAAGTCACCTTCGCAATTGGATCACAGTTTATTAGACCCGCCCTGCACGCCTCTGAGCCAATAACAGACTTGCAAGGAAACACCTTGCGAATCCCATAACAGCCAGGTGTGAGGCAACTGCCAATGAACACACAGCTGAGGCTCCAGTATGCAGAGGACTGAGAAGTCTATACTACAGGTCATTGAACTCGCGAAATTTTCCTATCCCTACCTCAGAAATTCGAGTACGCTAGACCTCACACTCTTATATACTACCATACAGATATCAACTGTTAATTGGTTGTTTGTTGTGGTAGTAAATAGCGGTGGTCGAACGCACGACTTCTTGCATGTTTGTTATTGGTTCATTTATTTCCAGAACGTGTCAAACAACACGTCGACCAATTACAAAAGTAATATGAAAGCAAAAGTGTGTGAATTCCAACTTGTCTAGAAGTGAACCTCGGCTCTCTACTCACGACTGTGGAGTCTAGCCCACAGGTCATTGGGCTCGCAAGTTTATCATGTATCCAGTGTTCCGGTGTTGTGTTGTTTGGATATGACTCCAGGAGCAAGCTGGAGGAAAGGCATGACTCCGATCTCCATAACTTCCTTGAGAGCGTCCACAATTCCTAGCAGCCTAGACAGACAGTCAATTATACCCTGTTGCTCCCCAAGCCATCAAGCCCGTCATTCGAGTGGCATGACTCGGGACGCCCGGTTTTAACAAAAAGATTTCACGACCAGTTGTATTTCATAACACTTTAGCTCAGATACACGTTCGTGACTGGGTGATATAGTCGTTAACATACTTGAGACTACGCTCGAGTGTAGCTCGGGAAAAGATAATTTGAATATTTCTTTGTTGTTCAGAACAAAACTCGCATGCATGTGCAGTCTTTGTTCGGCTAGTGTTTAACACAGCCTCACAAGAACACCACAGCGCAGTAACAATGATATTGCTAACGATAGAATTTCTTTGTTTTTATAGTCACTTAAAGGGACATGATTGGTTGTGAATCCTTTCATACGATAAAGGACATTTGATTGGGTCAATATCAGTTCGGCTCTCCATTGGTTGATAACCGGCCAATAATCAATGCTATGAAGCACAGGGTAGTGTCCGGTGCGGTATGGACCAATAGGACGATGGCGAGTTCTAACACAGACACCAACAGAACCGGTGTTCTTGCAGTAGTGTTAACCTCAATGTGTTAAGCGTCTTAGGTATATACATACAGCATCTCTAAGATGCTGTATGTTCTACTGCATGTTGCCATTGGCAGACAATTTGTCTGGCTCGTTCCAAGGACACTTTGGGGCAACAGGAAAAGCTTAAATTTGGGCAACGAATCTCCAGCAACCAATGGAATCCCTACATGCCCTCAAGTAGGTGATGTTCAACATGTTACCAAATAACAACGCGCATTTTCCATGTCTCTGGTGATAAGTGAAATACCTGATTTGAGCGAACAGATTCCCGCACATGATGGTCGTCAATATCCCACGCGCATATTGGAGTTTTCTTCTTTACTATGTGATGGCGTCTTTTTGAGAGAAGACATTTTCCTATTTGAATAGGCCAATCAAAATAAACACGTATACCGAACGTCGATGACTCATTGGCAAACGCCTAAGATGCATAAAAAATTCACCCAATCGCTTAAATTTTTAATACTGAATAATGTTGCAATATTTTTATGTCCCTGGTAGGAAAGCTTTTCTTCCAGAACAGGTATATCAATCGCTCGAGAGTCCTCTACGACGTGTCTACTGCGGTATCACAGCGACAGTACCTCACGAGTGTACACAAGTGTGTTCCAGTATAAAGGTGCTGGCACACATGGTGGATGGTGTTGGTGGTTCTCGATTGGTGAGCGATGTGTTCCATGGCTCAATAGCCAGTTGGTGTTGGTGTAAATTGTTTCGCGGTTGCGCCAACAGATGGCAGGAAACAGGAGCGTAGCCAAGAATTTATTTTTGTGGTGTGTGTGTGTGTGTGTGTGTGTGTGGGGCGGGGGGGGGGGGGGGGAAGATTCAAATTTATATTTTTGGGGGAAAAAAATCTACAATGTTAAATGTTATTAGTAAAATAATTGTTAACAACCAATGGCTAGGGATAGGTGTTTTTCGCAAAAATGTTTATGGCCAAGCTAGACTTCAGTATCCTACGTCCACAATCAAAACTTCCTTTGATTATTTGACTGGTTCAATCAGAATAAAGTACTCCGATACTGAACGTCTATGATTCGCGGACAGACACTTGAGGCACGCGATATTTAAAATCATCCAACGACGAAAGTGCATACGAACTATAGTGTTTTGGAGTACAACTGGTCTTGAAATAGTTTCGCGAACAACGCCTGTATCTACCAATGGCTTAATATACAGATACGCAACCACAAAACCCTATAAACATCCTTCATGTCCAAGGAGGATCGAAAAAAATTAGAAGAAATATTTTTTTTCTCAAATTTTATTTTCCAATATTTTATTTTCATAACCTGTGGTGGGTGGTGGTGATGGGGGGGGGGGGGTGATATGCCACGATATCCCTCTCCTGACTACGCCCCTGGTAGTAAATTATTAAGAAAGTCGTATCAGTGGTTTTAATTCATGACTGTCGCTAGGATAGCAATTTTTAAAATTAAGCAGACGAGAGTTTTATTGCTGAGGTTTTTAATGTTTTCGTTTTATTAAAGTAAATTGGGGTGATTTTTTTTTTTAATGTTCTGCGTTATTTCCTCATGTTGCGAAATAAATTTATTGTAAAATATTTATATACCTAAGAGCATTTACGAAACTTTTCGTGTCCAAAGTCAAGTTTTGCAAGTGTCTGCACGTTTGTGTGTTCCCCTTTAGTAAGGACATCTGACTTTTACGTTTTCAACCACTACATACGTTTGCTTTTAAAATGGCTGCCATTTTAAAATTTAGGGTGATATGCGATAATTATATCGGGATCCATTACACCGAGTTAAACCAAACACTATACGTTGGTAGTGCATCATTTAAAAATCGAATATAGAAAAAAGTTTTTGTTGTTAGTAAGCCATTTTGGAAGATAGCACCACATGAAAAAATTAAACTTTTATGTTCTCTCTCCAAACTGCTCAAACAATTCTCCCCAAATCTGGCAAGTAAATAATACTATGGTAGATCATGTAAATGTACACAATATAATATAATAAAGCACTTATTTTCAAAATGGCAGTCATAAAAATATTATACATTTAGTATATATACCATACCGTTTAAGCAATCCTCCAAATGTTCTGTGTTGAAAGCATATATTACAAGTGTCATATATCCCACCACACAGCAACTTTTATATGCAATTTTGGAAGATGGCGCATCATGAAGAATGAAAGTTTTTATGTCATATCTCGGGAAACAGTCACTGACCAATTACTACAAAATTTGGCAAACAAGTAGCACTGCGGCAGGTGTACGTTTCAACAAAATTATGCATTTATTTTCAAGATGGTGGCCATAAGTCTCTTTTGTGCGCCATTTTGTGACAGCGTCACATGACAAATTAAAATAGTTATGTCATATCTCCGAAAAAATATGTAGTCCCACCAAATTTGGCAAACAAGTAGCACCACAGCAGGCCATGCAATATAAGTTTTTAGTGAGCCAGACACTTATTTTCAAAATGGCGGTCATATAAAGAATTGATCTCAGTTAAGAAGCTACGAAACAAATTTTAAATTAGGCGCTAACTTTGTATGCTGGCAATATATACTAAAACCATCATATTTATGTATATTGAGCCTCATTTCTCCCCAGTTTTATAAAATAGCCCCAAATTAAAAAAATAAAATGAGTGAGTGAGTGAAGAGATTTGACCGGCTCTTAACATCGAGGTCTTGAGAGCCGATGAGGGTGAAGCGAGGTGTTTGGGATATTTTGTGCCTAGTAGGTTGCTCGTGGCTGCAACTGTATTGTTCTTGTTTTTTTTTTTGTAAGTTGGTGGTGTTGTAACAAGATGGCTGATGCGAAATAAAGATCGTGATTGTGATGATATTCAATCCGGTGTTTTTCGTGTTACTTTGCGCAATCCATCAAACATTATAAACATTTTTGGTCCTCCGTTGCTGGATTGCGATATTAGCAACCAGACTTGTGTTTTTACCGTGAAACTAAATCAAACTGTTGCATAACCGTTGGTGCACGTGGGTATCAAAGTTAGCCATGGCCATAACGCAGCAAACTACTGACCTACAATTATTCGTGTTTGATTATCTTATAGCTAAAATAGAAGGAGCAAACGAGTTGTTAGATGCAGTGGTGCAAGATGCGGAGAAACTTGAAGAGTTCGTGGTAGCTTTTGACGAAGTAGCGGCAAAACGGGATGAGTTATTAGTAGGGATAGGAAAAATTCACGAGTTCAATGACCTGTAGTCTAGACTCCCCAATCCTCTGTATACTGGAGCCTCAGCTGTGTGTTCATTGGCTGTTGCCCCGCACCTGGCAGTTATGGGATTCGCAAGGTGTTTCCTTGCAAGTCTGCTATTGGCTCAGAGGCGTGCAGGGCGGGTGTAATAAACTATGATCCAATTGCGAAGGTGACTTCACTATATATGTGGTTGACGTCTATCTTGTCCCGAAATGAATTCGCGAAATTTTCCTATCCCTAGTTATTAGCAAACTATTTTGCCTTGTGTGCTATCCCGCCAAAACCTGAACCGAGACCTCTAAACGATATATCGCTTTCTGATGTTCAGAAACTACATTATCTGATTGGATGTCTAAAGAGTGAGCGTAAGGAAACTGTGATTAATCTACCCATATCACTAATGAGAACTACATGTTGTCTATCATTTCTGGAGAAGAGGTACAAAAACTTGCGCATTACTGCTACACTGCATGTTCAAAAAATATTGCACCTTCCGAAAGCGTATACCAATTCTCCAGAATCTTTGTCACGCTTTATTAGTGTAGAGCGCGAAAACTTAAATGCTCTGCGTGCTGAAAATTTTCCAGTTTCTGAATGGAGTTTTTTGCTCTTGAACATTCTTCTTGAAAAGATAGATTCTTCTCTTCGCCAAGAGTTTGAATTATCCGTAGACCACGACCTGCCAACTTGTGATCATTTGTTGACGTTCCTAGAACGATATGCTGTGGCGAATGAGAATGTTCAATTGGTGACCAACCTTAATGCCTCAGGCAACAGTAGTAGTTTGTAAAGAATAAGTTTTCAACACCTAGTATGAAGGGTAATTTCAAAACAAGGTCATAGTAGAAGCACATTTCTTGTTGTAGTAGAAAATGATACAGTATGTCCAGTATGTAAGGAGAAAGATCCATTAAGTAAATGTGAGCAGTTCTTGACAAAATCTATTTCGGATAGAGTCAAGTTTGTGAAAGAACAACCATGTGTTTAAATTGTTTAAAACCAATTACAGTGCACAAAAATGCATTTCTAAATTCACTTGTAGACAATGTCAAAAGAGGCACCACTCGTTGCTGCACTTTTCTCATGGCTCATCACGTAGTCAGAGTGTAGATACCGAAAATGTAAAACCTGATGGTTCTTCTCATGAGAGTGCTATAACCAAGGACCAAATGTTAAATTTGTTTAATGAGACTGAAATGCAAACTACAATTTTGCTCTCGATAGCTCTGGTCCAAGTGAGAGATACTAGTGGATATTTTCAGACATTAAGAGCCTTGCTGGATAGTGCATCACAAGTCTCTTTCATAACTGATAGATGTGTCCAGCGGTTAGGCCTACAATGCCACCATGAACAAGTAGACTTAGCTGGGGTTGGGCAAACTCCTGTGTCAGGGTCAAGAGGAGTTCTTTATTGTTGTTTTAAACCTATTGACTCCCAGGACATATATTTTGAAATTAGAGCTACAATCCTGAAGGAGATCACTCATTCCATGCCTGAATCAAGGGTTTCTCGCAGTACCGTAAGCCATTTGAAGGATTTGAAGCTAGCTGATCCAAATTTCAATGTTCCTGGGCCTATTGACATCTTGTTGGCAGTCGACATTGTGAGTGATGTTATGACTGGCAGGGTTGCATGTGAATCAGCGAGGAGTCTGTCTGTGTCATTCATGATACGAGACAATAGTCTGGATGTACAACTACAACAATTCTGGGAGGTCGAAGAGGTGCCGACAACAGAGGTGTTGCTAACTGATGAGGAAAAATGTGAAGAGCACTACAGCGAAACACACACACGAGACATGGATGGTAGATATGTGTTGCGACTACCATTCAAACAAACTCGGCCTGAGTTAGGAGAGTCGCTACAACAGGCACGTTTAAGGTATGAATATCTGGAAAAGAAATTCACTAAGTCACCGGAGCTCGCAACCGTGTACAACCAGTTTCTCAAGGAATATGAAGAACTGGGCCACATGACACGCATCTCAGTTGCTCGGCCCTCTGGTGGCAAGCCAAGTAACAATTGTTTCGATGCATCAGAGATCTCGGAGGTAGCATATGTTATTCTTCACCGTGCTATAATTAAAGAAGCTAGTTCAACCACTAAGGTGCACATCGTTTTCAATGACTCATCAACAACATCAAATGGTGTCTCATTAAATGAGGTGCTCCACACTGGGCAGAAATTGCAGAAGGACATCTGTGAGACTACTGTGAACTTCCGAATACTACGTGTTGTCTTTACTGCTGACATCTTCAAGATGTATAGACAAATACGGATACATTCCGATGAATGCAAATATCAGTATATCTGTAGAGACCTTCAGCTGAAGAAGATGTGCAGCTATATAGACTCAACATTGTTACATATGGACTCGCATCATTTTCTTATCAAGTACTGAGAACATTATTGCAGTTAGCTATTGATGAAGCTCAAAACTTTCCACAGGCAGCTCAGGTACTCTTGCGAGATGTGTTTGTTGATGACGTGGTTACAAGGGCTGACTCATTGGAATAAGCAATCAAATTGAAATCTGAACTTGTGCCACTGCTTCAACGAGGAGGATTTGAGCTTCGTAAAGGGTCCTCCAGCAGCACCACTCTACTATAGGGTGTGCGTACATCACAGCGAGAAATTTTGAAGAGCCTTGATCAAAAGACCAGTACAACTATCAAAGTGCTTGGTGTACACTGGTGTCCAGAGACTGATGATTTCACATAACACATCAATGTACCTCAATCGTCAATAACCAAATGGGGTATCTTGTCAACTATTGTCCGCCTTTACGACCCATGTGGGTAGGTAGCCCCAGTTGTTGTGTGGGGAAAAATCTTGTTGCAGACACTGTGGACGATGGGGCTAGAGTGGGATCAACCTGTTCGTATAGATATTGCTCAGCAGTGGTTACATTTCAAGAAGACACTGGGCGCTCTGGCCAAGATGAGAATCCCACGACACATTGAGTGGACTAGTGCCTGCAGTATTGAAATTCATGGGTTCTGCGATGTTTCTGAGGTGTATGCTGCTGTGATTTATGCTCGCATTGTCAACAACATCGAGTCGTTTTAACTTGCCTGAGTACAGCAAAATAAAAGGTCGCGCTATTCAAGACACTGTCAATTCCGAGGCTTGAGTTGTTGGGTACCTTGCTTCTCTCAAGATTGTGACAATGGATGAGCAAAATGTTCAGTGAAAGGGCTCATCCCTTCAGTGTGTACATGTGGTCAAATTCTTCCAGTCATCAACACACAGGTTTAAGACCTTTGTCGCTAATCGAGTCGCTGAAACACAGCAAATTGTGCCACCCAGATCATGGTGTTATGTCCTGTCAAGCTGTAACCCAGCAGACCTCGCATTGCGCAGTGTGTTTCCTGACAAGCTGATGAACAGTCCTGTGTGGTTCCATGGACCTGAATGGTTGACGGATTCCGAAGACACGCGACCGGTGAATAATTTCAAGATGCCCGATAAGAAGGATATGCCTGAATGTAAGTCTCAGAGAGCACAAACTGTAGCAGTTCAAGAAGGTGATGGTGCCCTGTGGACATTGTTAGAAGGCTTTCATCACTCTCAAAGACAGTAAAGGCTGTTCACGATAAAGTGAACACTTTAGAAATGAACCTTAGAAAAAATTAATGCCTCTGCACGCAATCTTGTAATGGGCGCACTGAGTGGCATTCACCCAGTAAAGTTGGTAATGATGGATGGAAAGTAGCTCTATATATTAACGACGAATAAAAAGTGTTGGATAACAATTTATTATTATTTAAAATTAATTCTTTCACTTTCTGTTTTTTAATGAGTCGAAGTGTATTAATGTGCATATTTGTAAAGTATTTACTTTCTTAATAATTTCACAGTTGTCTTTGACCGACGCATGAATTAAGTGGTGATGCCCATAGTAATGTTGATTTTACATAAGGCGGAGGAATACACAACGTGTACATAAGTAGATCTTAAGCAGGGCTTTCAGAAGTGCTCATTTTACCGCGAACAGCCTATAACAGCGTGGATGCTTAGAGCTCGAACAGCATTTCTGAAACAACCTCACTGTGAATCGGCGTGGTTGAGTGCTGAAGAATTAAAGGCAGCATTGATGTTCTGGGTCCAAGTGGTGCAACACGACCTGCTTTCCGAGGATTTAAAAAGTCGCTCCGTAATAAAGGGTGCTCCAGAAAGCTAAGGAGATTGCATCCTTTCCTTGATACTCTGGGCGTCATCAGGGTGGGCGGCCGCTTGCAACACTCAGCGTTGCCGGAAGAGAGTTAACACCGCAAAACTCTTACCAGGAAAATGTAATCTATCCATGTTAATTGTGAAACATTACCATGAGGAGTACCTCCATGCGGGACTCCAGGCAGTACAGCCCCTTATCCAGAGGCAATTTCGGATATTGAATGCTCGCCAGATCATTCGACATAGTGTGCACCAGTGTGTTAGGTGTTTCAGATTGTCAGCGAAATCCTCAACCCCTCTTATGGGCGATCTCCCTGCTGTGAGATCCTCACAAGTGCGTCCCTTTTTTAAAGTTGGCATCGATTTTGCAGGCCTATTCGCAGCAAAGCGGACCAAGGCAAGGAAGGCTCCAGTGGGCAAAAGTTACCTCTGTATTTTTGTGTGCATGTCGACGAAGGCTGTCCATCTGGAAGCTGTATCATCACTGTGTACCAAAGCATTCTTTGCTGCCCTTAAGCGATTCCTGTCGGTGAGGGGTACCCTGTCAGACATACTGTCGGACCAAGGCACCAACTTCATTGGGGCAAGTAGACACTTGAAAGAAGTTCATCGAGCACTCTTCACTGAACCCTCATGGCAGAGTTTGCAGAACTACTTAAATGAGCTCAACATTGTTTGGCATTTCAACCCGCCAGCTGCACCTCATTTTAGTGGCCTGTGGGAGGCAGCTGTGAAACCAGCTAAACTCCACATGAAATGGATCATCGGAGAACAAATACTTACGTTTGAAGAGATTATGACCCTTACTGCTGAAATCTCTGTGGTGCTGAACTACAGACTTTTATGTCCCTTGTCATCAAACTCATCAGAGTTTCATGTCCTTACTCCAGGACATTTTCTAGTGGGTGTACCTACCCTCGTCGGTCTGCCTGAGCAAGACTTGAGCCATGTTGTAGACAACCGTCTGGTACGTTGGCAGCTGGTCTCCAAGCTTAAGCAAAGCATTTGGAAACATTGGCGTTTGGAATATCTCCATACTTTGCATCAGAGAACTAAGTGGAGTGATGCAGTACCCAACTTGAAACCGGAAGCTTTGGTGCTAGTGAAAGACAGTAACCTACCCCCATCGAGATGGAACATGGCCAGGATTGTGAAGCTTCATCCGGGTAAAGATGGTGTGGTAAGAGTGGTGATTGTGAGAACTCTGAATGGTGAACTTGTAAGACCAGTTACAAAAATATCTCCTCTACATACTGACGAGGGCAATTGACTTGTTGGCAAAGATTTATTGTTGTGTTGATTGCCTTTTTTGTTGTGTTTGCGACATAGTTCCTTGTTGTCAAGAATTTGTGTTGGTTACATTTACTTTTGCTATTATAAAGTTGTTTTTGTTGTTTATTGTCTGATGTCTTGGTATGTTAATTATTGTAGTGTGGGTATCAGTTGGAAAATGTACCATTTCCGGTGGGCGTATGTTTGGGATATTTTGTAACTAGTAGGTTTCTGGTGGCTGCAACTGTATTGTTCTTGTTTGTTTTTTATTTTGTAATGCTGATGGCGTGTGTTGTAACAAGATGGATGATGTAAAATAAAGATCGTGGTCTTGATGATTTTCAATCCTGTGTTTTTCGTGTTACTGTGTGCAATCCATCAAACAGTATAAACACGAGGTATGGAGCAGCGTCGGGATGAAAGGGCTGTGGAAACGGGAGATCCCCGAGAAAACCCGCGCGACCAGAGGCATCGTCCAGCACGATTCTCACATGTGAAAATCCTGGAGTGACCCCGCCGGGAATCGAACCCATTTCGCCTATGTGGGAGGCGAGTATTCAAAATACCACTACACCACCGCGCCATCGCGAAGCTCCGTTCCCAATGATTTTCCCTGATTGATTCGTAAACCGCGCTAATGGTCTATTTTATGACTGGTGCACAACAGTGATCGCCGAACACGCAGTCTATAGTCCATTCACGGTTACTTTACACTTTTCTGAAGCCCTGCTACAGTTCTACTTCCAGGATATTCCTCCACCCGAAGCATACGAAACTTAAGTCTGTAAAATTACATCAAAAGGACAACGTACCGAGTTCGTGAGCCCTCGGTGTAATAATACTATGCTTAACAACTATTTCTTACTAGGTAAAGCTAAAACACCTATTTTCTCACTATTTTTATGCATATTAATTACAAATGCAATATTATAATGTATAGTTAAAATATAAGTAAAAGTCAAATTTAACTAAAATTAAGGTACTGTTTCGTTAACAGAAGTATAAAACGCTTGCGATACTTGACATGTTTAGGAAATAACCAAATACGTCATACTTGGGGTGATTTTTCAAATGTTAGATTCAAAAAGTGCGAAGAAACCGCGAATATACCATAGTTGAAATAAAGTCGCCCTGATCTCAAAAAACTGTAACGGATTTCGTAGTCGAGCGGTTTTATTCGGCGAAACGATATTTCTCTGAGGAAAAATGCTCCATCCAGTAGTTCTGGCTTACCAAACTAAAGGATGGAATTGATTAGGCTGGTGATAGGATGTAAATGCGAGCACGTGTACGGGCATCACGTTGAAAGTGTTCATTATCATGTGCCAACGTGCACAAACACGTGGCAAGTAAGCCCCCCGGAGGCGTGCACGGTACGCTGGAGGCTATCGCACACAGTCAATATTTGGCGTGACAAATCGCTGTATATCTACAGGCAACATCAACGAACAAAGGGCATGAGTAATCGGAATAGTAATGACTAAGCCAAGTAAACAGGAAACGAATAAGAACGCTGAAGACTTAGGCAATGTATAAGGACAAAGAGTAATTGTACGACAAGGTTCCAGACTAAAATACTGGGCTACGGCGGGGAGGGGCTTCGAAAAGGAGTCTACTAGCCCCCCTCCCCCCCCCCGCAGGCAGTTCCAAAACTAATGGATGGAATCGATATATATGTATGTATGTGTGTGTATATATATATATATATATGTATGTGTGTGTATATGTATATATATATGTGTGTATATGTATATATATATATATATATATATATATATATATATATATATATATATATATATATATATATATATATATATATATGTGTGTGTGTGTGTGTATGTGTATATGTGTGTGTGTATATATATATTTATATATATATATATATATATATATATATATATATATATATATATATATATACTAAGTAGTATAGGCTATTCACGGTTAAATGAGCACTTTTGAAAGACCTGCTTAAGATCTACTTGTATGCACGTTGTGTATCCCTCTGCCTTACGTAAAATTAACATTGCCATGGGCCTCATCACTTTATTCGTGGGTCTGACAAGTGAAACTGTAAAATCATTATAAAAGGAAATACTTTACAAATCTTCTAATTTTTACACTTCTGTGCACTTAAAGAATATAAAGCGAAGAAATAATTTAAGTTATCACAAATGGTTACCTAACACTCTTTATTCAACGTTAAGATATAGCACTAATTTCCATCCATCGTTACCAACTTTACTGGGCGAATGTCACTCTGTGCGCTCATTGAAATATATGCATGAAGGGGCAGTGACTTTTTCTAAGGTTCATTACTAAAGTGCTCACTTTATCGTGAACAGCCTTTAGTAATTTAGCGCCACAGTATAGGCATAATATAATCTTCAACAGAACAGAAAGTCAAGAAATTGGCCACCAAGCTGTTAGGGGAGCCACTCTCACCTCCCAGGTAACTTGGTGTAGATAATTTGCAATATTATATAAAAATTTATTCCATAAATGTTGTAATGGGATAATAAAATATCAAATAAATGAAAAAAATAAATCAAAAAGGAACATCCTACATCCCTGTATTACCCAGAAAGAGCACAGGTACGGGGGTGATAAGAAATTTGCCTGACCGGCCTTGGCTGGCCACGAGAAAAAAAAAGAAATTGTTTACAGTGTCTACTAGCTTGTGAAACCAAGTCTCCGCCTCTTTGCTTTCCTTAAGCCCATGTCACACTGTCAAATTGCTTCCAATAAGTTTGGTCAAATAAAACTGGATCAGTCGTGACATCGAAACGTCATAAACGCCGCCATATTTGCCTGAAAAAGTTGGATGGCCACCAGTTTACATGAAACGTTTGGAGATTGGCCCGGTTCTAAAATTTCTTTGATGTTTGACGGACTCGGCCAATCGGAATCTTGAACGACAAAAATTGACCTCGCGGCACTTTATTTTAATAGAAACAGAACAAATGCTGGAAACGAAATAGGTTAAGAGGATAATTAATTTATCTAGAAGCTGTCCGAGCATGATTTCTATTTAAGAATTCACAGGCATTAAATCTCATTGTGCAGGAAACATTTCTGATAAATGAAAATCTGAATTTAGCAAAGAAGTGAAAATAATAAATCATAACGTTCCTAACATAACAGGAAACACAATAGCACTATCTAACTTTGAAAATAATTTTAAAATAAAAATTCAGATTATAACCCCCCCCCCCCCCCCCCGGTAAAAAAATGACAGCGTGACACATTTCCAAAGACATTCAAGATTACTTAATACTGTTATCAAATATATTTTAATACGAAAATTTGACAGTGTGACAAGTGCTTTATAAATTTCAATGGTACCCATTGTTGAACACAATATGTACAAAGTTATCTAACCCAGAAGCGAAGCTGTATCAGAAATACATTGTAATTATTTTTTTACAATAGTTACAGCAAAAATTTAATATAAGTTAAGAATTTAAGTCCGATACATCACTGTGAAGACAAGAATTAGTATAGAACCTATAATTTCACATTAAAATTCTGTACCAAGATAGATTGTGTACAAATATAGGCTAGGCTGTCCTCGGTAAAATGAGCACTTATGAAAGCCCTACGTACGGTATTTTTGTATGTACTACATTGTGTCGTCTTCCGTCATATACGAAACTAACAGTGTTATGGACGTGATAATTTTATTCATACGACGGTCAAGTGGAAATGTGTAACTTTGGTGAGTGAGTGAAGAGATTTGGGCGGCTATTAACAGTGAGGTCTTGGGTGATTGAAGCGAATATGGAGCGGCGCCGGAATGAAGGGGCGGGGGAAAACGGGAGATCCCCGAGAAAACTCACCGACCAACGGCATAGTCCGGCACGATTCCAACATGCGTAAATCCGGAGTGACCCGACCGGGGATTGAGCCCGGTTCACCTTGGTGGGAGGCGAGCAGGCTAATCGCTCAGCCACCGTGGCTCCTGGAACATTGGTCATTGGCCGCGTGTCTACGTGAGAAGACGTGTTCTTATTTGACTGGTCCAATCAGAATAAAGTACTCCGATACTGAACGTCGATGATTCGTGAGGCCCAATAGCAACACTTCCTTCACCAGAGAAGCGCCCAAACATCTCTATGGTTACTGCAGGCACCAAGTTAAAGAACAATAAAAAACCCCGCCCCCTCTCACTCTACTAACCAAGAACATGTACCCAAACACTCTGTCTCCTATAGCATTATATTTTATTTTATTAAATTTAATGCGTGCAATAATTTTTAAATTTTTACTTCTCTGTCGCAAGGGTTTTTACGTCTCTCTTGACGGTTTTTCCCGTGTTCTTCATAGTTAAGACTAGCTCTAAGTACACTTAGGGAGGTAGTCATGGCCCCCAAAGTGCAGGCCATGGCTGCCCAATCTCTCTTTGCCGCGATGCATGTAACCTTGCATGATTTCCTTTCCTCGTAGGCGTAAGGAGTTAGCCTTGAAACGCAATAAAATCCTGCCCTACCTTCGGGTCTTAACTTCACATAACACTTAGATTAAGGTAGAGTAGAAAAAAATGTCGATGGTATACGCAGTTCACGATAAAGTGAGCACTTTTTAAGACCCCAGCACGCATTAACCTCTAATAAATATATCTTACTTCTGCTTCAAGCCTTAAATTTTGAGGGTGGTGAAATGTATACACTGTGTTTATTGGCCACATTGCAATGTTTATATATAAAGCAGCAGGAAGATGGAAACTGGATGAAAGGAAAAATTTAAAAGGGCCTTAAAAAGTGCTCACTTCACTGTGAACAGCCTATAAACACTTTACCTGCTGCAAGGATTGTATGATAGCGGTATTAGGTGACACAAATAGCAGACGCTCAGTTGAAATAGTCACTTATTCCCGCTATATAGGGGCCACACCGCACCGCCAATCAACAACTGGTAACCTTTTAACTGGCCATCCGCGGTATCCCCCAGCCAATAAGGAACCATTCACAGCACGCAGTAAACACACGGTGGCGCTCTCCACAAACCCCGCGCAGCCTGAGAATTTGTATTTGCCGCCACGTTATTTCGCTTTCGCTTCTGTATACTTACCAGTGTAGTCGAGTAGCAAAGCTCTCACTGGCCCAGTCAACCGTAGGAAGGAAATCTTCATGCGTAAATGACAGTCAATAACGACAGAAAAAATGGCGTAGATGTCAAGTTTTACGGAGCGCATTAAAGCACACAGTGGCAAGAAAAAAAAACAACAACACTGCACAGGCAAACCAGGATTGGTTGGCAGCTCCTTACGATTGGAAAGGCACGCGCTTGTTACCTAACGGAAAATGAAGAGTGACCTGCAATAAAGTACCGTGAAACGTAATTTTTGACGTAGACTGAAGCAGGTTTAATTTGTAAGTAGGGCCCCCTCTTTTTTTTTTTTTTTTTTCGATTCGTCTTCCGAAACGAAATCGGGGGGCGATAATAAGCCTACTATTAAAATAAAGTTTTTACACCGCTAACTTAGCAGCTACAATAGACACAAAAAACAGTGCGCGTTAAATCGTTGCGCTGGACCAGTACATAATTCGTGCAAATCAGCAGTTATATTCTGTTCCAAGGCTCTAAAGGCGATGATGTTTATTGTACTCATAACTTTTTTGCAGGGAAAAAAAATCGAATTTATCGTAACTGAAAAGATTTAAAATAATTTTCAAAAATTGTTTGAGCATTTTTCTAAAGTTAGTTGACAGGTTGCCGAGTACTAAAAGTGTGTCAGTTTATTTCCTCTCCCCATTTTTGATAACCAACAATATTTACTGGAAACGTGTAAAAAAAAAAAAAAAGTAATTCACGAAGTTAGTGCATTTTTAAAGTCACTGCGGCTGTTCTGAATTGTTCTGTTACCAGTTCGGCCAGTTTAGGTTTTTTTTATCTTTACCAAACCAACACAGTAGTTTCGTGATCTGCTATGTAACTTCAGTATCATACACTTCAACACGCATACTTAAACCCGCATTTAATTTATATGAATATGCAAAGTACTTGTTTTATTGTGTCTATGCTCGTGGCATTTACAGAATAATTAAATATTGTAAGTATTAATTTACGTATATAGGTACTTAAACCAACTGGTGAAAATACACTGCCAAATTCGGTGTATTGAGCATACTACAAGCGGTAACACTTACCTTAAGTAAACGTTTCCCAGTAAGTACGAACTTTCAACTTGAAGGCAATTACAAAGGCGTTAAACAACATTAACAATGTAGAAACACTTCATATTGCTGTATTATCTAGAAACGTCACACACTGACCATCACTTCACGTGTACATTCAAATAAAAAGTCTGTTGTTAATGTCACATGTTGTGGCAACGTGACCAAACGCCGCAGGTTGGGCAAACTAAACACCGAATAAATAAAAAATCAGTAAGCCGCTGGATAATATGGCTACAGCCAGCACTGCACATTGGGGCCTTTAAAATACTTTTGAAATAATTGTGATGAACAGAATGGTGTCGCAATAAATCTCGTAGTCATTGTTACTTTTCTGTAAAATTTAAAGTAAAAAATTTGTTATTATTGTACTAATTTAATACAATAAAAAGCTTGTATTAAATACTTTCTACAGCATTTCTTTTGATTTTCATGTTCTCCTATTACAATGCCATTATTTTTCATATATAAATTTCCTCTAGTTAAGAAAAAAACAGCGTAGGACTGTGAATAAAGACTATCGCTTAAAGTGAGAAAAGCTAGCCATACACACTATAGTAATAAAATGATTGTGTGTTCACCAAATCTAACAAGTGAGTGTATTATTTTTAATGTGAGAATTATTCTACACATCTAGGCGATGTAATAAACTTTTTTAAGAAGATTTTTAAAATAAATTTATGAAAAAATATTTGAGAGGGAAATCTGTCGCCATCTTGGATTTTTAAATTTCCAGCCACAGTTTTTATTTTAGAAGGCACACTAAAATGTTAAGCAATATACTGTGTAAGAAATAGCTGTCCGTTCTACTTTTTTTCTTCTATTTTTACGTTTTTGCTGCTATGAAATTTTTAGATAGAGAGGAAGAAGTAAAACAATGCAGCATTTTACTTCTTCTACTCCAGCATAAAATATAATCATCTCAGTGAAAATGTAGCAGTATAAAAAGTCTCAGAAACTTCTTTATAAATATTTTAATGTTGAAATTTTCATTGTGCTTTTAAAACACAAACTAGAGCAGAACATTTTAAAATAAAAAATGACCTCAGTTATTTTTCTAAACTTTGGTCTAATTACGCATAATCTGGTTTTACAATAAAAGTTGTGTTAAGATGTGGGCAGGAGAAAGGACCGTGTACTTAGCAGGTTGTGTGCATTGTTGGGATTTCCTTAAGCGTTAATAGTTATATTACCTCCATGGTGTGCACATATTTACTATTATATTTGTTTACAAAATTAAGCTTCTTTGATAGCAGTTGTTGCCTTTGAAGTATTATCTGCTTAAACATGGTTGTGATATACGAGCTTAGATTAGGAATGAAAGTAAACATGACAGGATTGCTGCTTGTTGCCATTGACTGGAATAAAGAATTAAAACATTGATTTGAAATTTCAAATAAGAAGGCGTGTTTCCGTATGCAAGTTCGGCGCTTACTGCATATTTCTAAATGCAAAGTTTTTTTTAAATGTAAACCCAGCTTTAATACTCTGATTTCTGAGTCCCATTTTGCTGTTTTGAAAAGTTGGTCCTTTCTTTCTATGTGCTGTTCTTTGGTGTGTTGCTCTGCGATTTGTTTACATGTTGTTGACATGCGGTTTAAAACGTCAAGTTTAGATGACGCCAAACACAAAGAAATAGTTTGCTGTGTAGGCTGGTGCAATACGGAGGAAGTTTATTCTTGTGGGTAAGTTGCGAAATTGGGGTGGTTGATTTAATGGCTGTTAATTCCTTGTAAATGTGCCAATGCGTAAAACTAACCAGAAACAGTTTTGGAACTCTAGAATATTTCCAGCCACTTTTTCCAACATTTTGGCATGCCGTCCAGCTCCTAATAATCATAGTTGGGTTCATAAAGCAGCTTTACAGATAGGGAAATTATGTGGTATATAGCAAATGTCTTAAAGACAAACTTTGTTAATACAGACCATGTTCCTAAAAAAGGACAAATTAGTATTTTTAATCGTGAAAAACAATTATAGTATGTACTAATTATTACAGTAGAACATGCGTGGTTTACGGTACACGTCATATTCACAAGAGTTCCATTAGACACCTGTAAAGCCCCATTCGATTTTGCAGCTTTAACTATACTGGTAACACAGAAATTTAAAATAACGAAAGTTTACTGCTTCACACTTTAGATGCTTTACACTTTTGCGAGAAGGAAATAATGAACAGGAACATAATAATTTAAAACTGCATACTTTATGCCTGTTAGGACTAAACAAAAACATTCTAGGGGGGAATTAAAACAGAACTTCTCTTAATTGTACATAGCTGCATCTCATTCGTATGCCAATTAATCGTGTAGTAAGTCTTCAATTTCATAAAAAATTTTACAGCAAATATACCTATTACTGTATTTTATGAAATTCAAGCTTCCATTTTTCCATTGGGCCACACTTTCAAAAACGTTCACTGTATTATTGTGTGGTATGTTTTAAGGTCAAGTGGGGCTTGTGTGCTCAATTTTGATGTTTCCAATTAAAATTTCCTCCTCAATATTATGGTGCACACAAAAAAGTACACAGTTTTTTTTACTGGTAAATTTGAAACAAATCTGCATGTTTATATAGTGCCTAAACCCTGTGGTGGAGCATTTAAAATTTAACTGGCACCCAGGACCGTATTTAGGCATGGGCCTTATGGACCCAGGGCTAGGGCGGCAAATTTATGAGGGTGGCAAAAAATGTGATCATTTGCAATAGAATAGACTGTACACTAGATCAGCTGTTGTAAAAATAATGGGTAAAAAAATATTTTGTGGGAAATTATAAATGTTTAATGCAATATTTTTGTTCTCAAAACGAGAGATAAAAATTTTATGTGATGTAAACAATAACAAAAGGTGTATGCAAACATTACATTAAAAATTATTTGCATTCATCACAAACTCAACAATGCTTGGTACAACTCTCTGTGCTTGCAATTGAAAATGATTTAACTGTGAAACTGGACTATGACAATGTTATAAACAAATTTTCAAATGAAAAAGCAAGACGTAAACCACTTACCTTTTAGTTAAAAGTGTTTCATTGTTTGACAAACTGTGAATAAACATGTGTTATGTCAGTTATGTGATATGTTTGTTTGTTATATAAGAGATTTTGTGCTCACAGCAGCAAAAAATTGGGTGGGCGGATGGGGGGGGGGGGGGCAAAATATTTCCTTGGGTCCAGAGGTGTACCAGTAGTTAAATTCGGCCCTGGTGGCACCGGAATATTTTTGCATGGCCAGGGTGACCCGAGGAGCATGCTGATATTTACAAAGGCAAGCCACTGCATGTGTCAGCTAAGCCTATCAGGTCTTGCATGCTTCAGACCTTGAGGAGATTCAATTTTTTGGTGTTGTCGATAAGTAGTCTCATTGGCCAGATCTAGATGATTCCCCGCACCCAGATTCATTCTGAGAGAAGCTAGTGCAATGAACAGGACATTCTTGCATCGATAACCCTAGAAAATCAATCCACTCAATGTCGGGAGTGCACGAGACCCGATAGGCATAAGTTGCACATACGGCTGCTCGCCTGTCAGAAGTCTTTGCACACTCCTCGCGTTGCTGCTCGCGCATGACCGCGTGCTCATGTGGGACAGGACAATGAAAGTGATGCATAGCAACAAGCATGTAACTGTATTTGAGATAATGTCCTAATAATTGTATAACCTGACATGTCCTATATCCCGGAGTATTACTTCAAGTTACATAGGATCAACAGGACAAATAAAAAGCTAAATAATTCTTCACTCGTCTCAAACTACTTTCCCCATTCAAGCTACCGTCAGTCGGTGTCTCTTCTGACTTGCATCACTCCAGCACATTTTCATCTTTAATAGGCTATAGTTTTGCGTTGTATGTTTTCTTTCAAATTCGTTGTTGACCATGGCACTATGGTTAAGCTATTTCTGTAAAAATTAATTACCGGGGTGAGTAGCTGTCAAAACTTTTGACTGGTGTATCAGAGGTCGTGGGTTCAGTTTCTAACTGGCGCTAAGGAAGTAATTCTCCAATATTCAGGACTGTGCATTTTCCCTTCGCCGTCATTCCAGGGAAATCACCCATAAACCACTGCTGACATCCTACTTTGGATGTGCAGCCACACCAGAGCATGAAAACCTCACCTACCTTTTTGACTAACACCTCATCACCAGAGTCGGTGACTTTGTGTGAAGTAATTTAAGTGCAGAATGTTTTTCAATATTCTGTGTAAAACATTTGCAGGTTTTTTTTTTCTTGTTATTGGTAGCTGTGGTTAAGAGAAGCTATTGGGCTATCGAGTGGTGGCTTGCTTTTGTAAAGCTCTACGCACTCCTCGGGTCAGCACGGCCATGCAAGAATATTCCCGTGCCACGGTTAAATTCTAATGCTCCACCACGGGGTTCAGGCTCTACATAAACACGCAGATTTGTTTCAGACCTACCAGTAAACAAATTGTGTACATCGTAACGTTGAGGAGGAAATTGTAATTGGAAACCTAGCGAGCCTGATCTCTTGGATGTTGTTTACTGTAGTCGTGATTCGTGTGCACGCAGCTGCTACCTCCTGGGAAAGAGGTCAGCCAATCATAACTGTTCAACATTTTCTTTTTTTAATACAGCTTGATATTGCTAATATCTTTGCAAAAAGTCTTCATGACACTAAGCGCCAATAAATAATAATTATTATTATGCATAAAGAGGTGATAGCAATGATGTACTCACACTGTATGATGCCAGGAGAGTGGGTGTAAGGGAGGAGGTGTTATGTAATTTTAAATTCCATTGATAAAGCTGAAGATTTGAATTTTTCACTGATTTCTGACTACAGCACAGTTGCAATCCCATTTATCAAGACTATCTCTATTTAAAGACCCATTTTGAGGTACCATGAAATATTCTGTAAAAGACAAAAAATTGTTAGATTTGAGGGAAATCAGCCAAAAAATAAGCCACTACACATCGTGTTTCACTTGTCAAACACTGTACTCCAAAGAGTGCATATCTAAAAATAGATGTATAGCGGTCGAGGTGGGTAAAAATCTATCAGATTTTCCAAACCCATATTTAAGACCATCTGTCACTAACGACCCTATTCCTGGAAGCAGCCAGGGATCTTGAAGATGTAATTTATAGCCCCAGTATAAAAGAATCATCCTGAAGTGATTTCCCACATGTCTTGCGTTACTAGAGGTGTTGTTGAGTGGGGTGTGGCGCAGGGATGACCACCTGCTCCTGAGATGGAACCTGGTGATGGGGGAGACAGTGACGGTGGCGGAGCTGCCCCCGGAGGTGTTCCCCACGGACATGGACTTGTTCCCGCGGCCACAGTCAGCCGGCAGCAAGAAGCCAGGCCTCGAACTGCTGCTGCTCACTGCTGCCGATGGTAAGTCTGCCCCAAG
This sequence comes from Dryococelus australis, assembly GCA_029891345.1. Taxonomy (NCBI): domain Eukaryota; kingdom Metazoa; phylum Arthropoda; class Insecta; order Phasmatodea; family Phasmatidae; genus Dryococelus; species Dryococelus australis. The sequence goes on along the minus strand of CM057006.1, from coordinate 21,743,924 downwards.
GAGTGTGCCACGGTGAGGTTAGGACCAGTCTGTTGGTACTTGTGTTTCGGTTTTTTATGACTTAACCGTGTAAGACTGCAGAACATCGATAAATATTTTGTCACGAAATTGGTGGTGACTTTTGAATAATCTGCTCTAGTGGCTGTAAATCATGTTTTCAAGAATTTGTCGTAAACATGAGTCACGGTACAAAAGTGGGATTTAAGACCTGCCTCTAATGTATTTGAGCATGAGTAATAAGGCTCTGTATATTTGTAAAGTTTCAGGTACTGTTTTAAAAAAATTTAAATGTAGTAGTTAAAGCAGGGAAAATTTGTGGGATGAAGGGAAAGGAAGTTAGCTAGGACAAATATGAGGGACAATATAGCCAATAATTCATAAAAAGCAAAAAAAAAAAATGTGGGTGTAAAATTAAAAAAATTGCCAATTACAGAAAAAAAACTGGTTATGAAAGACATTTACATATTTAATGTAGTTATTTGCATTTGGAATGTACAAACCATGGTAATTCTTTTCTCCACTCACACTTATACTTTCGTTTATATGACGACTATATCAATAATAATTTTCATTTCCTCACTATTGTGATATCAATGCCAAAAGCAAAACACAATCACCAAATTCGGATTGCATTCGTAAAAACAGTAATTCACTGCAAAGGTTCTTTTGAATAATGCCCTTGGCCTTTACATGTGATCTTACAGCCAGGAACAGAAATATGTAGATAACTGTATACCTGCGCCAGTGTATAATTAAGCAAAATATTTTGGACATATATTATTGAAGCAATGGCACATGTCCGAAATACTGTGCTTAATTATCCACCTTTACTACAAGAATCTTTCAAACAAGTGCGTCAGAGAAACCGACACACATCGCTGTGGGCACTAGTGTGCTAGTGTGCTAGTGTTATCACTATAAGCAAAGTTCTTAAAAAAAAATCTAAAGTTTGGGTTTGGATTTTTGTAGTATGCTAAAAATCCGTTAAATCGGCAGGCCTGGGCTACACAGGTCTTGGGGAATTAAAAGCTTGATGTTTTTTTCCAAGACTCATGTACGTTGGCATTGGAATACGTAGTGGGTAGCCAAGAAGTAGGATTTCAGAAAGAGTAAAAAAATCCTCGGGAGTTACCGTGAATAGACTGTGCTTTGATTTTTATTTGTTTATCATATCATCATGTAGGAGGTGATGGGAGTGTGTAGCTTGTGTTGGTGAAAGTTCAACAAATGCAGTGACGTGGTTGGTTGCAGGCAAGTTCCACCTTATCGGTAAGAGCGGTCGGCTGGAGAAGAGCGTGGACGCGCACAAGGGGGCGGTGCTGGCCGGCCGCTGGAGCTACGACGGTGCGGGTTTCCTCACAGGTGCGGCCTGCAAAATATCCCTCACACGCATATTTGTCCGTTGTAAATATGCACCGTAGAGCAGTGGTGGGGGAACTTTTTTGTGTTGGGGGCCACATCCAGATCTCGAGTTGTTGTTGCAGGTTTCCGGGCCTCAGATACTTGTGTACTGGGATGATAATTTACAGCATGTCTTTTGCCTTTACCGGTCCCACACCTATACTGAAAGTAAGTCCAAATAATTTGTAAAAAAAATTTTATTATAAATTTTTTAAAATATTTTAATTGACATATATAATTTATTTCATCTGAAAAATACTACAGAACATTAGTTTGAAAAATTAACTACATACACAATCACTGAATGTACTTGACAGGTCTATGCAAATCAATAACTATCACAAACAGCAATGAAAAATAAAAAACACAGTTTCACTCTTACAAGAATCTGCTCAGTAAAATGTTTGAGATCGGTACGCACATGTTTCACGGACCTCTGCGGACCACTTCAGTTATGTTCTCGGGCCATTTCCAATGTTATTTCGGAAAGTGGCAGCGAGACCCTTGAGTTATGTGAATGGCCTGCAGACTGCAATTTCGTCACTGTTGCAGTAAAGCATCAATAATCTTTGTTTCAATAATCTGGTTTATCAAGAAGTCTAGATTGTCACCTAACAAAAATAAAATACTTATGCTGAGAATGTACTTTATTACAGAGCACTATAAGTCAAGTGCTTATACAGCTACATTGAGGATTGATTTGACTCGCTAGTCATTTACCTTGCCCTCCCTCCCATGATGTTGAACAGCAAGCAGAGTAACATTGGCAGCGGTGAAACTGTCCGTTTATGTACATGAATAAAATGGCATGCTCTGCCTTTGTTAATTTTGTTGATTCTGTTCTGATCACATTTCTGTATAGCTGGTTTTTTTTTTTCTTTCATAGAACTTTTATTTAATTAAAATGGAATGAGAAGGATTTAGCTGGAAGAAACACTAACTTTGCAATAATTTATCAAATAAATTTAAATTTTGGTGACTATATTGATGGGTGAAATTGGTACATATTTGGTAAGAATATTAGTAGTGAGTGCCATCAGCGATTTAAGAGAGCCATCTTACTGGCATAAGTTGGACTCTAAGAAAGGATTGAAACAGTCTAGATTGATTAAAAATGTTTGCAATACAATGTAACAGATTTTCATTTTTATTTACGGTTTTAATTTATAAGTAATTCTTTCAGAAGTTGATAATCTAAAATTAATTGAACCCCAGTTAGTCCAGATTATCTCAGCTCTCCTGTACATTATTTCTGATTACCTAAGGTAGCTTGGATAGTTTTATGCTGTAAACCATTTCCCTCATAGCCTTTATTCAGTGTGGGAGCACACCCAATCAACAGTTGTTAGTTTTGTTATTATAGTTAACAGCTGGTTCTCAGTGGATAATAACTGACTGCTTCCGAAACAAAAATTTGAGTAAAGATATTTGCTTGTAACAGCATGTATTTTAATACATTAAGTGTAGCATTATTAGTGTTAGACAATATATTAATATTTGTTACATGCAATAACAGAATCACAGTTTCAAAAATAGATTTGAAACTAAAGTTACAATGAAAAATTGATAAATCCAAAACAATGACCATCTCGTCCTGCTCGAGTGAGTGAAGATATTTAGGCAGCTCTTAACAGTAATGTCTTGAGAGCAGACAATAGTGAAGCGAGGTGAAAAAGGAGCAGCTCTGGAATGAAAGGACAGGGGAAACAGGACATTCCTGAGAAAACCTGCCAACATACATCATCATCCGGCACAATTCCCACTTGCGAAAATCTGGAGTGACGCAGCAGGGGATTGAACCCAGTTAGACTTAGTGAGAGTCATCCTGCTCGAAAAGAAGGTATAACCGCAGCGCAGCTTGTTGCTTGCAGTGGGCGAGGACGGGCAGGCAAAGGTGTGGTCTCGCAGCGGCATGCTGCGGTCGACGGTGGTCCAAGGGGACAGCCCTGTGTACAGTGCCGCGTGGGGCCCCGACAGCACGCAGATTCTGCACACGCTCGGCAAGACGCTCATCATCAAGCCTCTCGCCCCCAACAGCAAGCCACACCGGGTCTGTGTCCATCTTCCCACCCTGTTTTCAATATGGTGTGACTTTTTTTTTAGGTGTTTTCTGTTGAGACACTTTCCTGCAGTATACTTAAAGAAAAATTCGCGACATCACATAATTTAACATGTTGAAAGCAGTATTCCGTGGCAATAAATCAAAATTTTTAGTTGTCTCAGAAATATTTCTAAGGTTTGTACATCCTTATAATGCAGTAGCTCTCAACCTTAGTGTTTCTTTATACTTCTTGTTCCCTCATGAAAAGTGTCCATAAATGCCATAGCACTTGTATGAATGTATTAAACCAGAGATAAATTATAACAACTGAAATAAAATAAAACATTTCTATAAAAGTAAAATTTAGTATTCATAAGTTGCACATATTGATAAACAAACAGTTTAACGTCTTATAAAGTTATAAACATTTGCCATTTCAGGAGTATGCACAGTAAAATCTATAAAGTACTTAACTTTATAGTAATTTTCACCACAAAGTGCATCTTTCAAATCCCAGAAAGACGTTGGATGCAATATTAAACACTTGTTCATTATAATGTACCCTTCAGTCATTATTAAGTACAAAATTTACATTCCTTTTATGATTTTTCTACAGATATTGTACTTCACATTGTTCAATATGAACAACTTAATAAACAACTCATGCATTGTTCCCCACTTTCATCATTTTTTAATCGTTGAGCACAAAATGTTAGTCCAGAATTGAAACTGTTGTGTGCTGTACCGTCCTGTGTTAACTGTCTGCCTACTCCTCTGTTCTGAGGGGCCACGGTGGCTGAGCAATTAGTACGCTTGCCTCCCAACCAAGGGGAACCGGGTTCAATCCCCGGCTGGGTCGCCGGATTTTCGCAAGTGGGAAATGTGCCAAGTGATGCAGTTGGTTTTCTCGGGGATCTCCCATTTTCCCCGCTCCTTCATTCCAGCGCTGCTCCAAATTCACTTCAATCACCCTCATCGGCTTTCAAGACCAAATCTCTTCACTCACTTACTCACTTCTCTGTTCTGAAACCAAATACACAACACGGTAGTGTGTATATAAGATGCACCAATGATGAGTCATTGGCATCCAACAAGCTTGAAGAGAAGTGGATCACAGTAGAGTGAGGTGAGTCAGTACCTGACTCATTTGCATGTTGTTATTAGGTGTGCGGTAGACGTGTGACCTTCCATTCTGTCACAACTCCCGCCATTGCCAGGGAAGTGTGTACATAGAGTGGGACATAAAGTAGTGATGAGTTTCGAGGAGTTACGAGAGTGGCTGTTGAAAATTGTACCCGTCTCATCTGTGCACCAGTTGAAGTGACTTGTGACACCAGCTACTCATAGGCTGTGTTCGAAACTGCTAGTTTGAATAATTTGGGTTTAGGAATTTGGTTGGATGGTTTTGAACGGTTTGTAAGAGCGCTGCATGCGACCAAGTTGGAAACTATGGGCTTGTGGAATTTTCAACATTATTTTGTTTGTCACCCTATAAATATTTAACTTACTTCCAAGAATTTTACACATAACCCCGTTGTCTTGAATAACTGATCATATTTCTTTCTAGCCGATATCAACCATCTCGTTATTTCTTCGCTCCCTACAATTAACATTCCATTTCAAAGAACAACCGATCACCTTTTCTTTTTGCCAATTTTAATACAGCATACGAACTTTATTTTATAATAATGTCATGTTGATCCCTGATTTTCCATTTTTCACATGCATGTATTGTACAGCATTTCAAAAACCATAAATAAACAACAGATAAGGATTTTAGGGACATATTTGGGGATTTAGTGTGCTACTTCACCTCAGTAAATTTCAACCCTAAATCCCCGAATATTTAGGGCCTAAACTTGGTCACGTGGTCAATTTAGTAACCTAAATAATGGTCTCGTAGTCATTTCGGGCACGGCTATTCTGTGTTTGGACGCTAGTTTGTGAGCCTTCTTCTACCCTCCTTCCCGAGTCTGAAAATGTTGATTTACTGTAGCATATAATGGCTTAGATGAATATGTGTTGCTCTCAAAAGTCATACTTCTTGACGCCCTCCATCCGCCCCTACAATTCCAGCGAATGGTTTGAAAGCATTCTGTGTCTAGAAGGGCTTAAGGCCTCAAGGCCATTTCACACAGTCAAATATGTATTGAATTCAATTCATCGAACTGAAAAATCACTTCATTTGCCTTTCAGTGAATTGCATTCAGTAAGCTGTCTAGTCCCCACGTGAAGACTCATCACAAACTCTTATGAAACCAGTTAAAAAATACCAAAAGTAAATTTTTATAAGTGTGTACGACTCGTGCATGACACAAAAAGAATTGATTAAACCACGACAAATTTTCTTCATATTAATGTACATTTTCTATTTTAAAAAAATATGCATCCTAATTTCATACCACCTTCAAATGTGTTCACACAGCTCTATTACTATGGGATTTCTTCTATTTGTGTCAGAAACACTGTGATCAACGATTGAAATTTGAGATTGAAGAAAATATAGAACATCTTCTAAATGAAAATCTTAAAAGAAAACAAGATATTAAAGAAACTGAAAAAGAAAATGAGCATGATCATGACATTCGTACAATGTCATATAGTATTCAATGAAATGAATTCAATAAAAATTGAAGGTAATTTGAAGAAAAATTTGATAGCGTGAAGGGCTTTTAGAGTTATTAGTAGTGTGGATTAAACATCAGCGGTTTTGCACATAAAAAGAAAGTACAAGATGTGAGGTAATAGCAGAAGCAGCCTTGTTTTTCACCATATTTAGTGCCTAGTCTTGCATAGCTGCTGATGCTAAGAGTTTGAAGTCATCCCCGGATGATGATTCTTTATCGGCAGGTGAGATGGCGTCCCAGCATTTTTTCTAATCCCTGTGCCACTCCTGTGTTTACACCCACCACGTATCTGCGTACGCCATGTAGGCAGCAGCAATTCAACCCTATGGAGCAATCTGCATACCCTAAGAACTCGTAATGACTATGGGACATGGAGAATGAGAGAGGAAAGAATCGTAGCATGTTCATGTTGTCATTATGTGACAGATGAAGATCTTATCAGCATTTACAAATCTGGTGACAGGTCACAAGTGATGTCGAAAGTATGTGCTGTACCAGGAAAATTAATAAAGTAGAACCTCACTGTTGCAACCTCTTTTATTAAGACCATCGCTCTTTAAAAGATCCATTTTGAGGAACTGTAAAAGCTTCTGTAAAAAAAGTTTGAAATTTGAGGGAAATCAGTTGAAAAACAAGTCGCTGTGCATTGCGTTTGACATTACTCCAAGCAGTGCATGTCTAAAAATAGATCCCCCACATTTTGATGTCTAGGGGTCGGGGTGGGTCAAAATATGTCAAATTTTCAAACTCTTTATTATGACCATCCATCACTAACAACGCTATTCTTGGATAACGTGAGGGGTATTAACAGTGGTTGATATGGACTGTTCTTATCTACCCCGTACCGATAACAGCTGGTGCCGCCAGAAATGAGTGAACCACTGGTGCGTGTCACTGAATGCACTGTCAGCAGCAATGGTAATGGATGTCTTGGAATGTTGCTACCTCGGCTGCAGTCAGCCAAGCACCTTTCATAACTTGCAGTTCCTGTCCAGATGGGAGCAGTAGAGAGGAAGAGAAGAGAAATGTAATCTCCAGCATCCGACTTTCCTTGCCCAGTCAGGCTCTGCACATCTGGTGTGTGCTAAATGCAGTGTGCACGTTTTCGTAACAGTAGAGCATATCACAGTATCAGTCAAGATGCAAAACATTCAGCGATATGGGTCATTCATTTTCTCTTGCAGCGAATAGTTCTGTGTTAACAATTTTAAGATCTTTATCTCTATGTGCATATTCGAAAAACACTTATATTAAGACTGCTCAGTATGGTACCCTGGTTGAGTAGTAGAGAGTTCTTTGGTCTGCGCTTAACATAGAGGTGAGCACCGGTTAGGGTGAAGGGAGGTGAAGACGGAGCAGCAGTAGAATGCAAAGGTGGGGAAAGTGAGAGTATCCTTGAGAAATCCTGCTAGCCAACAAAAACATCTGTCACATTTCCCATGTGTGTAAAGTTTGGTGACCGCACTGGGAATCGAACCCAGTTTCCATTGGTGGGATGCAAGTAGTCTGACTAATACACCCTACATCCCCTGCTAGCCTGGTTGAAATGACTCTGCTCCTCAGAACTACAATATTTCATTGTACTACTGTGTGTGTGTGTGCGCGCGTGCGTGCGTGAGTGTGCGCATATACGTGTGTGCACATGTGCACCGAAGCACATGCATGTATGTAAAGATGTGTGTATAAACAACTAATGATCTCGTTTAGTATAGGCTGTTCACAGTAAAATGAGCACTTTTGAAAGTCCTGCTTAAGATCTACTTTTATCCACACTGTGTATTCTTCCACCTTATGTAAAATTAACATTACCATGGGCCTCATAACATTATTCATGCGTCGGTCAAGTGAAACTGTAGAGTAATTAGAAACGTAAATATTGTACAAATCTGCTAATTTTTACACTTTGATGGATTTAAAAAACAGAATGAGAAATAAATAATTTAAATTATTCTCAAATTGTTATCTAACACCTTTTATTTTACCTTAATATATGGAACTACTTTCCATTCATCGTTACCAACTTTACCGACCGCATGTCACTCAGTGCGCCCGTTAGAGTATGCGGACAGGGTCAGTGACTTTTCTAAGGTTGATTTCAAAAGTGCTCACTTTATCGTGAACAGCCTTTAACAGTCTGTTCACCTGTGCAAAGTACTGACAAGTGACTGTTGTTGAAATCTTTGCGTTATGTGTAGTGTGGGGCCTCGCTTGTTGTTCAGTTAACACGATGGCCAGAAATCATAATTTAACAGATTTGACTCCTGGCAAGCCACAGCCTAGTTTTTCACTTGGAAACTGCAACAGAGAGTTCTTAGTGTCCACCAGACCACGCTTGTCACATGTATAAATCTCGCCCCCAACTCCACAACCTTGCCATACGTGATCAACATGCATCGGAGGCGAATAAGGATGATAGCAAAATGTGGATCAGTAGCAGTCTTTTGATATTCACTTTAAGAGAGTGACCTTAGAAAGTAAAAAATTAATTTTCTTTTTTACTTTTAATTACCGGGCACTTCTCCTCTTTTTTGTTTTTCTCCGCCCCAAGAAAAATACAAACAATTTTCAAAATCTAATAGCTTTACAAAGTTTATGCAAAAATTACATTAAAATATTTAAAGATTGTAATTCTTTAAAAAATTTAAAAACATTGTAAAATTTAGGGGTTGCAATAAAAATGTGCTGTTACAAAAATATATAGTTACAGAAATATATACAATTACTTAATTGGCACCAATTATCCCCAATTTGCAATTTACTATATTCCTAAATTTTCATGTCTCGGACGAGACCAAAACCCCTAGGTGTGACCTCCCCCGAGTGTCTGCCGTCGCTTAGTTTGCCAGGGTATTTATAGTGAAGTTTTTGCAACCTCCGTCTGCCCCAAAGTTGTGGAGAACATCCTCAAATTGGAAGCAGATCTTCATCCAATCTAATTCAAAGGCGGTGCTGACGTCACAAGGCAACCCCCTCTGTCGTCTTAGCTGCTGCTAGGTGGAAAGAAACGCTGTGAGCTCAGTATAGTTCTGACTGTCATCGAACTATCAAGCACCCGCGTTGCGGAGACTTAACACCTCCTCTGCTTGCCGTCAACGGGCAACCTCTTCGAAAACGTAAATACCCATGATCTGCGTGAGGCAGTGTAACTCCGTTATAAAATATGTTGGACGTTGCCAGTGACTTTTTTACAGGATACAGTACTCATATTTTCCCTTAACAATGCATTATGTTTGCTCTTCACCTATGCCTCATTTCATCTCGGTTCTCCTGACCAGCTTGAAATGGCAGATGTGTCCTTTGTATCGGACAGCTGACTGTTTGGCATTGGCAACATTTCAACTCATCGTCGATCCTGTCTTAAAGATAAAAACATTGTGCAGATGTTTTGTTTGATAACAGAAGACGTGCAGTCACGGAGTGCATAAAGGCTTGTACTTTATGTAGTAATTCAATGGTTTATTACATTCTGCCATTTGCTCAGCTAAGGACTTGGCATTAAACCAGTTGTCTAACACAACTCGTTTGCAGAAATACTTCTTGCCACCTAGTTTAGACTTGTAGAATAAATTTACAAAACTGAAAAAAATGATTATGTTATATTTGTTATGTTTTTATTTTATGCAGTGGAAGGCGCATGATGGATTGATCCTGAAGGTTGCATGGAACCCAAGCAATAATCTCATTATTTCTGGTGGCGAGGATTGCCGTTACAAGGTTAGCAGTAGTGGTGTATACTGCATCACAAAGTACCATTGAGAGTATGGAGGTAATGAATTGTTTCTCCTCGTGATGAGAACGCAGCAGCAAACTAGATTATGTTTACCCGTAATATTAGGAGTGCATTGAGTATGTACGTTTCAGTGAAGTTTCTATCAATATTAATACATTTCAACCTTAAATTCACAAATCCTCACCAAGTGAGATGGCATAGTGGTAATCTTTCAGACTCGTGCTCGAGAGAATCTGGGTTTGATTCCCTGTCCGGCCAGCCTGACTTTGGTTTTCATGCTGCAGGCCATGGTAGGTTCCTTCCTGGCTCCTGTTTCTCCAAGCAACTCACTCTGTCTCTAATGACCTCGCTGTCGACGAGATGTTAAGTTCTACTTATCTTACCTATCTCCCGTGCATATTCTAACTGTTCTCAGGAATGATCTTGTAATTTTGCTGCACTTGTTACAGCTACAACTTGCCAATTGGTCATTAGCTGTATTTAGATTCTTTTTAAAATATAACTATTTATTCTTATCAATATCATTTTAACAGTTTGAATGATGGAACATCTAAAATAACTAATTTTCCTCGGTATTATGTTTTGAACATTTGCTAGTTATCCAAAAGGGAATCAGAACAAACTAAAAACATCAAAGTTAGTTACATATTTCTTCAGCATACTTGCTGGCCAAATTCATATGCTATATATTAACTGTGAATTGTTTTGCTGCTCTGTCTGTGTGTGTGTAACTTGTGTGACATCAGAGGTAGGTGACAAAGTAATTATGATAGCGATAGAGGGAAAAACATAGAGTAATATATTCAAAACCTAACGTTCTTTCTCCATCTAGCAGGTTTACAGGATGTCAAATTCCATTTTTTCACACTTTAAAATTCTTATGGGAGCATAATTGCATGTAGCTTATAAATTACCGGTATAAGTCTCTTGACTAAGGTAATATAAATCAGCTTCTCAACTCACACAAATCAGTGGTAGCTGTAGAAAAGAAGTCTGATTATTGCAAACAAGTGGGTAGTGTTGAGAAGGCATATGAAACACGCTTGTGCATTTAAAGATTTGGCGGATGCCTGACAAGGTCTCCTTTGCCCAAGGGAGTGAAGTGTAATGGATCAGTGACAAGAGTGCTAGGGCAAGGGAAACAGGAGCAAGGCAAGAACATCAACAAGCCAATGCCACATTCTCCTCAAGCGATAATCAGATGTCGCTCCATTGTGAATTGGACGCAAATCACTATGGTAGGAGGCAAATGCGTTAATATCACTATCACAGTGGTTTCTCGTGCGCACAGGTGTGATGTGGTTGGTCGGCAGGTGTGGGACACGTATGGGCGGCAGATGTACTCCAGCCTCACCCATGAGTACCCCATAACATCACTCTCCTGGGCCCCAGACGGGGATCTTTTTGCGGTCGGCTCCTTCAACACTTTACGTCTCTGCGACAAGACTGGTGTGAGTAGCTCTGGCGTCTGTGTTCATGACTAGTCAACTGAATTATTTAGTAGTGCTGGGTTAAATTGATTCTTCAATTCTTCCATTTGCCACATATTCTTCAGAAAAAATATGAATTGAAAAATCAAAATCTTTAACCACTGATTCCAATTTTTAAATACTGCATGTATTTAGCAACAGCAGCACTTAGTTGTATTAGTTACACCAAACAATTTTATACGTGTCTCTGTTTTCAAATTTTACTGTAGTTTATTTAAATAGTTGTGTAATGTTTGTTGATTTTTTTTAAATATAAAGATCTTACTATACTTATAAGCATAATTAGACATGTTAGAGGACAGCAATACGATCGGTCTTAGAATCAAAATTGGTAAAATACAGGAACTGACACATTATTATTTACGAGTATTAAATTTTCTGTTAGTCCATTCAACACAGTGTTTAGTGAGGTGATGTGAAGGAGGCAGATTCATGACTGGAGTGCAATAAGACCAGTGCAATAAGACCATTTCATGCAAGTGAAACTCTTTCGTAATGAGACAGTGCTTTAAGTTCATACATTATTGCTGGTAGTAACGTTGTGTGTGTCGTACATTTCTCAATTGTTCAGATGTTGCGAGTCGCGTATGATGTGGACCAACACTCTCAACCTTGAGTTTTTATTGTTTCTTTATTGGACTTTATGAGGAGTTTCTTTCCTTCTTTTTAGTTTTTTGTTGTTGAATATAAGGTGTGTTCCCAGGTCGAAACCGAAATCACCACACACACTTGAAGACTAGATTGAATTAGGGATTGGGCGGACAAAATGCAGAATTTCTGTGATATGGGAGATTGCAATAATTGGTGTGCTGCATGCAGACATCTCGGGTGGTAATGATCAACCAGTGCTTCAACCACTGCATGGTCTTTCGGCAGTATGATTGGTTGCTTAGTTGCAAACTCATGTTGACATCGGACTAGCGACCGCACACCCTGAGTACACCATACAAATCCAGAAAGGGTGCCAAGCACTGTATTCGTGTTGAACAGGGTTTTCCACCATTGATGCGTTTCAAGTCATCATGTAAGCGAGCACGTTGGATGCATTTGCATACAAGAAGGGCAGCTTTCTCCAGTTTCACACTTGTTAGGGAACTACTGTTACAAGGTTGTGTTTTAGTACTTCTTATGAAACGCCTAAAATTAGTCATAATACGAACCAACTTGGGCCATGATGAAATTCGTTGGAATACAGGGAACTCTTAATGAGTGTTCAGCAAGGCGAGTTAAGAAGATATGAGCTCTGGGATATTGTCATCATGCCCTGACACAGCGGTCACTGGCCATTTTTCAGGTGGGTGAACTAGCCAACCGGGGCCATACCACCAGAGGTCATAAGAGAGAAGGTCAGGAGGGAGTATACCACGAGATGCACAATCCGATGGATTATCTTGAGATCTGACATGTTTCCACAGTTGAGGAAGAACCCATTCTTGAACTTGACACACGCAATTAACAACAAAGGTTTTCAACCACTATGGTAGTGACTTCATCCAAGCTAGAATAACACTGGAATCAGTCATTTCATGGGTTGCAGAGATATGCAAGTACTGGCTGATGAAGTTGTGGCAATAGAAGATCAATTTTGCCAGTAAATGAGTCCCACACAATTCTAAACAAGGGAGAGACACTTGTTTCAGAGGTGCTACCCTTTATTAGCCATTACCAGATGCACACACGTTCTCTTCAGTGTTCGTATTCCTCAGATATACGACTGCTCAATAGGCTTGCTTAGAGACATCTCAGAAAAAACCATGTTATTCCCCACTGATCACATCAGGGCATATGAAGGATGGCAAGCTAAGGGTTTCAATTTCAGTCAGGCCATCCATCAATTGATTTAACGTTGCCTGAGTTGACTGGGGTAAGGTGTCATACCAATTTAGTCCTTGAGTCCATAACCATTGCATTAGAATTTTGGCCCACACAGTTAATGGAGCAAACCAACCCATAGGAGCATGTATGCGTGAATTCTGCGAAAAGACAAAGCATTTGGTGGGACTACCAGAGTGAACCCATAGGTGATACGAGAAAGAGTCCTGGATTCCAGTACAGACCAAGGATGTTTACAACAGGACCTGATGAAAAGTCTGGCACTCTAGGACTTTCACAATGGGTTGCAGGCACCTCACTGAGAAGCTGAGGCTCATTACTTGACTATTTCTGAAGCTCAAACCCAACCTTCTGTATAATTTCAACCTGCTGAATTTTCAACAAATTATCTTCATCTAATGACATTGCGCCTGTGATGATATCATCCACGAAGATGTGGTTTTCAAGACCATTGGCAGCTAGAGGATATTCATAACCATCATCAGATGCCAACTGACGCAACGTACGAATTGCCAAGAATGGAGATGGTGTGAGGCCATATGTTACTGCATTCAGTTGATAAACTGTAACGGGTAGTAATGGGTCCTCACTCCACAGAATGAGCTGGCATGGTCGGTCAGCCTAATCGACCAAAACTTGGTGATACATTTGCTTAATGTTGAATGAAAAAACTACACCGAGTAAAATAAATCTTAGCATTACATCATGAATGCAATTCTGAAGTTTAGGACCTGGGAGTAAAATGTCATTAAGTGAAATACCATTGGTGGTCTGGGTACTGCCGTCAAAAGCAACCCTCAATTTGGTTGTAGAGCTAGATGTTTTGAGCACCCCATGATGAGGGATAAAACACTCTTTGGTTTATCAGCCACTATCCTGTTTGCAGGAGGGAGTATGCAGCTCCATATGACCTACCTGAACATAGTCAGTCATGAACTCTGTATACATAGTCTTCATCTCAGGCTGCCAATTAAGTTTCCTTTCTGGAGAATAAAATCTACATTTGGCAATTTCGTACGTTTCCCCAAGAGTTTGGGCCTGGGGTTTAAAGGGAAGAGAAAATCTTTTACCTCCCATTATCTACTCGTGTGTGAGTATCCTTGAAGTATTTTTCATAATATTCATCTTTAGGTGGCTTTGCATTGACCTGAGGAGGCTCTTCAATCTCCCAGAGTTGTTTGAGGATGACATCCAACAAGCTCTCCATACCAACAAACATAGATACCAGTCCCTGCTCGGTATCTGTACAGAACTCAGAGTATTCCCACAATAACATCCATCCCAACTTGGGCTCCAATACAACAGGCACATGTTGTCCCTACTCTAACCATCCACTATACCAACACAAGCACAGATGTAAGCACCCAGAAGTATATCGATGGAAGCAGGTTTATCGAAGTGAGGGTCTGTTGAAGGAAGGGAACCCAACTGAGCACCCTGAATTGCCAAGGACCCACCTTGATTGACCACGTACACCCGTTGGGAACACGTAATGGTGTTAGGTTAGATCAACAAACACATGGGGCAAGTTGCTAGTAATCTTGGACATTACAAAGAGTGATTGGGAAGGTACACTGAGATTCCATTGATGGCTGAATCAGACAGGTTATTTCCCCATTCAAGCTGACAGCACCATAACAAATGCCCATGACCCTTTCACAGGCTTTGGGTTAGAGCAATGAGAGGACTTATGCAGATGCTTCAGAGATAAAAGATGCTTGTGCTGCACTATCCAGCAAACATGGCATGACATGAGGCTTATTGTCTACACCGTAAACCTTTACCAAGGCTGTAGACAACAGTGTTCCTGAGCCGAAACATCTGCAAACGTTTCGCCTGAAAGCTGTCAACTCTTGGACCTCGAGAATAGCGACCCTCTTGAAATAACAATCCTTTTTTGGGTGGACCATGGAAAAATTTAATTAAGTAAGTTTTTTTGCAATAACAACTCCTTCAAATAAGAAACCTTTTCCTGGGAATCATGGAAGGTTGTAGAATCGAGAGTTTACTTACATGATATTTTTATGCACAACTGAACACACGTAATATTGTGCACAGAAGATAATTTGTATAAAAATCAACATTTATTGAAAAGATGACAATGACTCAAGTACGAGTATTCACAGACTGTTATTTGTACATAAAAACACACACAGATAGTTAGACGACACTGTTTAATCGCTCAGATATAATGAAAATACCTATGCTAATTTTAATACTAATTTAATAAGTAAGTGTACGAATGTCTCATGTTTTAAGGTTTTCAAAATACAGCTACACTTTTACAGCGTGGTCAGAAAAACTTATTATTGGTAACACATGTATATTAATTGGTTATATGCCAACTTTACTTGTGTATTTTTAATATGAGGAATTTCGTTAGTTTACAATAGCACCCTGTTATAATATGTGTGAAGGTACGCAAGAATTTTCTACTTTATATAGGGGAAAGTGTATAATAGGAAAATTTTATATTAATAAACATGTTTTGGATCTAGAAAGGTAGCTTATTGACCGGAAAAAATGTTATACGTGGGACTGTCATACTGGGGTTCCACCGTACTGATTACTTTTCTTGTAGAATAGGGTTTTATATTGCCTTTACTTGTGTCCAGAAAAATGCATGGTTTACAATGTTCAGGCAATGGTGGAGAATTGAGTTATTTTCATTTTCTCTAATGAGGCCATGACAGTCTTGTGGTGCAGTGTGATTGAAGCTCTCTGTTTGCCAGTGGTCGCACTCGCTCGAGAAGCCCTGCACGGGCAGCATATTCAACATCGCGTGGTCCAGCGACGGTACGCAGGTTGCTGGGGCGTGTGGGAATGGACATGTCATATTTGCCCACATTATAGAAAGGTTAGTGTGTGCTTTCAAGTATAGGTTAAGGTAGATTTATTAGAAATACCAGATTTTGGTGTTATCTGTTATATTATGGAAGACTCATAAATTGAAATCTAATTACTAAAATGATGCGTTATTAGAACCAAAAATTTCCCTGTGTTATTTTAACACAAATTTGTTACTAAGAATTGTGAATCAGTTAATAATTTATCCTTATATGCTAGTTAAAGTTGCAAGTAGGCTGATAGGCTACCAAAGATGTATAAAAGGACAGGAATTCAAGTACTCACAGTGTAGTACTTGTCGTCAGGCACATACACACAAAGAAGGGCGACACATTTTCACGCGGTTGCATGATTGCCACCTGATGAATATGGTCTAGTCAGCGAAACGTAGCAATTGTGCAACTATGTGCAAATGTGTCATCCTTCATTGTGTGAGTGTGCCTGTCTGCAAGTACTACAATGTGAGTACTTGAATTCCTTTCCTTTTATATATTTTTTATCCTTATATGTGTATTTTTATTTTTAAAAAGTGTTAAAACATTTATGCAACTGCATAAAAAGGAAAGAAAGCAATTTATTTGAAATAAAATAAAACAGAGCATTTCCATAGGTTGAAAATATACGTCTATGTTTTAAGTTTATTTTTCTAACTCATATGTTGAGGTTCCTAGGCAATATGAGATTCTGCTGCAATCTTACATGAATGGCTTGGATATTGTCTTATTCGTTATTCAGTAGACATTCCATTCTGGAAATGAAACCATTTTTGCGTTTGCTTTCACAATTTTGCTTCTCTCAAATTAGCATTTTAGTCTTATCTGATACTTACTGCTCATTCTCATCCTGAACGTTAACCACATAAAATTAATTTTTTCTTACCATCATTTGGAAACTTTAATTAGACTTGTTAGCCCTTTGTTTATATTGGATGAAAATTGTTGGCCATTCTGGTCAATATAAAATAAGTGCGTTTGGGCTCAGTTTCATTTTATTTCACATTTTAACTTAAAATTTTGTGCTAGGTGATCTAATAACTTGCATTTTTGTGTTAGTTCGGTTTTATGGCTATTCACCTTATAATAGTGGCTCTACATATGCAAAATTAACATTACTATGGGACTGATCATTTTATTCATGCATTGTCCAAGTGTAACTGTGGAATTGTTAAGATTTTAAAAGTTTTACCAATGTACAACTTCGTACATGATCCCTTTAAAATATTATCCCGAGTATACTCGTTCACGAATGACATGACATGTTGTAAATTAGGTCAGATCATGGTCAATGTTGTGTGAGTCCAGAAGGTAGCACCAATATGGGCATTGCCTTACCCTCAGCAATTTTATTGGTTGCTGCTGACACACACACTATTTCATAATTGGTTGCATCTTGTGCCATGGATTACAAAGGTTACAAAGTGTCAGTCACTATAAGACATTTGTTAGTACAGTTCACACTAAAATTTTGTTCTTTTGCAACACCTGAATCAAAATATTAATGTGTATGTTAATGTGTTAAAGTGTTAAACCTATCTTCAGTGGCCATAAATTTAAACTTTATACTCGTAATACAAGATCAACTCTTACAACTAGTATTTTAATTTGCTGCCAACCTAACAGGGAGCTTGCATGTTACTGTGTACTGTAGCTCATATGTAGTTGTGGACAAGAATTTTTTTTCGAAAGTTGGTTTCAAAAGTGCTTATTTTATTGTGAACACCCCCTCTATTCACCACTGAAACATAATGAGTAAATAACTAGCACAAATTTAAAGTAGAAAAATTTTTTTGTGTCATTGGATTACATCATTCCAAAGCAAAGTATTGTATTGTATGAAAACAATTTAAAAAATTTCTTACTAGAGTATTTGAGTTTGAGAGAAAATAAGTAAGGAGATATCAGCTACATGTGCACAGTTTTAATTACTGGCAGCAATCATGGCAATGGCACTACCCAATACTTTTGTCATGATAAGTTGTTGCCTCGTCACATGCCATTAAAGGGATTTGCTGTTGGAGCGTAAGGCCGAGGTAATTCCCTCCCTGGTTGACGGAGAAGCAGTAGTCGTCGCATGAACGGAATTTTTCGTAGTGCCTGAGTTGTTGGCTTTGTCCATGTCAATAATTGTTCGTTGAACTTTGGGTGGCACGTGGACGAGAGATGGGCGATTGGGTGCCCTGGTTGGAATGTAAGCTGGTGTGACGTTAAGGGCCCTGACTACCGTGGTAACGTTAGCTGGCCAGACACAGGTAGGTGTCTTCTTCAGCAGCGTAGATGACTGCAGAGATACTGTGTGTGGTACGTGCCAGACGAGGTTAAAAGTGGAGCTTGCTGAGCTGGTGGTTGACCCTCTTTGACGTGCAGCCTCCTCTTTCTTCCAAGAGTATACCCGATTGTCAACTGGGCTGCTTTCATATCCCAGCCTGAGCTAACCCTATCTGGGCAGCTTTGTCCCATCCAGCCCTATAATGAGGTATATGGTGGTGGGGGTAACCAATTAGGTTGCTAGTGGGACCAGTAAGGGGTAGACACAACCTGATGGAATGAGGGATGCGAAAGTCAGGCGAGGTGAGAGGCCTGTACTACTAGTCTTCAGCCCAGAGAGTAGGCAAGCGGAATGGCGGCAAAGGACATCCACTCTTGTGGCTCCCTGGTGCACAGAACGTCGTAATCTGAACCAGGTGTGATGAAGAGCAGGACTCCTGTTGGCAGTTGGGCTGTTGTTTCCAAACAAGAAACCTGGCGTGTGAGACATTGCAGTCTGACCCAGGCACTTAGTAAAAAGCAGATTGTCCTAGAGACAACTGCTCTAATGAGGCCCAGGAAGGCAAGCTTCCTAACCTGCACTTTGAGACAGCTATCAATAGGAGAGAAAAGGAGTAAGGCGTTGGCTCATTGCGAACCCTAGAAGAGTTTTAATAGCACGGGTGACAAAACAGAAAGAGAAAGGACAAGGAGTAGGGAATGCAGAGTGCTGGAGAGACAACTCGACCAAGTCTGATTTATGCCTGTTTTATTGATTCTTCAATTAAAACACACATAAACCAGTCTGCACCTTGACTGAGGCCTGAAGAGACGGTCCTAAGTTGATAACTAGTATAGTTACCTATGTCTCGGAAGATGAGGCAGTGCAGAGGGTTAGGGAAACCCAAGACTACGGCTCACAGGACCAGGGGGGGGGGGGAGCGGGAGTGGCAGGTTGTGATGAGAGAGAGAAGCGAGGAGAAAAGAGAGTGACTGAGAGCGGCGGAGACTTTCCCCTCACACGCCAGGGGTTGGAGGGGTAAGCGGCGATGTGATGCGAAGCGGGTTTTGCAGTGCAGCAGGTGGCAACAGCCTGGCAAACTACCCTGGCTTTGAAGGCACTCTGTGGTAAGTATGGCATTACGGCTCTTCTTAGGAGGGGGCCGCTGCTGTAGCGAGGCTAGATGAGTGAAGAATAACATCACTCGTGGCGCATCAGTGACATGTTTGGAGATGGATGGACTTGTATACATTTTCAGCTGAATGTGGTTTTTCCTTGAAGTAATAAATATGTAAATTGCTTTACTGTACAGTTGTGAGAAAAACAGGTCAGCATGTAAATTAATATGTGATACAGTTTAACTTATATGAAATACAGTAAATTCTTGTTTCTGAGACCTCTGGAATAGCAACACTTTCAAAATAACAACCCTTTTCCTGGGAACCATAAAAGGTCTTAGAATCAAGAACTTGCTGTACATTAATGGCAAATACTATGTGGTCATTCATATTTTATCTACCATAACCATTATGATGCTACATAGGCAGCTTTGCTGGAGTGACATGGAATGGATGGGAAACCGCAAGATTTTACCAACATTGGCACTGTATGTCAACCATTTTGCACCCAAAAATTATTTTAATGTCATTAAGTTTTTATTTTAAAATATTCCATTCTTTCAGTTTTTAATTTTTGTATCATTCACATTGTTCACAGTGACATGAATGGTTAATTGAACACTTTAGAAAACTTTGCTTAGTTTTTTTTTTTTTTGTCTCACATAAAAATTATCACTGCCATAAACAAAGAATAGTATTTGCGTTTCGGTGATTGAGAGATCCTAAATTTTGTAGAAGCATAAATATGTATATGCCATTTCCTACTCTTATTCATATAAAATAATATGAGATGTGCATTAATGCTTAACATATTAATTAAAGTCTATAAGTTTTTGAAAGCCAGCATAGAAAATCCAAGACAGTGCAATTGGACACTGCCGGATTTTTGCACGTGGGAATCTTACCATACGTGATTGAATTATTCCTCAGTCATGAATCACATGCGGATTTTCATTTAGCAGATACATAGTGTTCTAATAGACATCTGTGCAGCTGGCATGCTCCCTCTGCGGTTACAGGCAACTGCAGTGGAAGCAGTATGAGGCAGTGCAGACGAGTCGTAAGGTTGTGGAGGTGTGTGAGGTGGGCTCGGAGGTCCGGGAGCGGCTCGAGTTCCCAGAGCGCGTGGTGAAGCTCGTGCTGGAGCACAGCCGGCTGGTGGTGGTCACCCCCATGCAATGCCTTGTGTACAGTGCTGCCAACTGGAACACCCCGGCCATCATCGAGCTGCGGCAATCCTCCGTGCGACTCCTGCTGCTAGCTTCAAGGTATGTGTCATCACACTATGATACAATCCCATCTTGCATCTAAGCCTAAAACTCTTAGTTCTGTAGTTGAGGGGCCACAGTGGTGTAATGGTCAGATTGCTTTCCTCCCACCTAGGCAAACCGAATTCGATTTCCAGCAGGATCGCTCCCGGATTTTCACATGTGGGATTAATGCCAGGCGGTGCTGCTGATCGGCAGGTTTTCTCAGTGATCTCCCATTTTTTCTGCCCTTGCATTCCACATCCACGGTTCCCATATCAGCAGCCAACATGTGTAAGAAGGTCACATAGAAAATGTAAAATGAAGAAACCAGCATTGCATAATCATTGCAGCTTGAATGCAGGGTTGCGGATGATATGTGGGAGGCTGATGATGATCAAGGGAGCTGGCTAGTAGAATATACGTGGTGCTCCATACAACTGGGAAAATGAGCATGATGAGAAGAGGTGAAGATGGAGTGGCCAGAGAATGCAGTGTTTGAGAAAGCTGTAGCACCTTGAGAAAACCCACAAGCAACCACGTATGAGCAATGCTCGTGCCAGCTATTCACTTTTGGGTTACACTATTAACCTTCCTGTCTAAGTGCATCGCATAGACTATAGTAATGTTTGCCCTATGCCTCACGAGAGGAGGAGGGGTAGAAAACGTAAGGAACAATTCCTGGCTCATTCTACTCTCAAATTGTGGATCGCATTATCCCATCCTTCGCAGGAAAGGCTGGCAGAACGGGACTGTGCTGCCGAACTCAGTCAACAAGCAGTCGTGCCTGCTTCAGTTGTAATCCAGAACAGCATCTCCAGCAGTAACCAGGATTACGGTGTTCTTCAATCGCCAACACCCCTCACCACACGCTAACTATCGAAACCAAACTACCCCGCTTTTGGTCTAGCAGGCAAAATCCTAGACAAACATGCCAAGTCAGTCTAATTGGGCACATGTCGCACTGACATTGCAGTTCTGGTACATTTCATTAAAATTTTTATTCTATATGTTAAGAAAATAGGGTGATTGTTCCGTATTGCGTATCTAAATCACTCTAAAACCATTGTATTACGTATCCAATGGTAAAAAAAGTCGAGACTAAAAACTGCCAATTACGTATCCAAGCACGACCCGGAAAAAGCCAAATAAAATACAAAGTTTCCCCCTGCCTATCCAACGCACATTGAAAAAGCTGGTTTTTACCAAAAGTTTCCCTTTGCTTATCCAGGTGACAAAACGTGTAGGATCAACAAGGACGACATTGTGTATTCAACCGAGTCGGGGAGAAATTTCAACCTACACCCGATTATTTCCTATAGCGTATCCAAACCGAAAACTGAATATAGGTTAAAAGACCCCGTTTGTTTCCCATGGCATATCCAGGTGCCAAAAGTAACTATTGCTAAAAGTTTCCTATTGCATATCCAAAAGATTCATTTTTTTTTGCCTTTTTCTCATCCTTGTTTAAATAAACAACGCAATTCGCTATGCATAATTTTTTTATTTATTTTAAAGAGAATGATTAACTTTATTTATATATATATATATATATATATATATATATATATATATATATATATATATATATATATATATATATATATATATATACACACACACACACACACACACACACACACACACACACACACACACACACACACACACATAGACACACACAAAAACAATACATCAAACATTATTTATTTTACTGAAACAAACAGCTACACTGTCTCATTCGCACCTGTAAATTAACTCAAACAGCAACTCAATAAAACATTAATTTTAACTTGAATCAAACAACAACTCAATAAAACATTAATTTTAACTTGAATCAAACAACAACTCAATAAAACATTAATTTTAACTTGAATCAAACAGCAACTCAATTACACTTTAAACTGACACAAACAGAAAGGCAATCACACTTTAATTTTATACTGCAATGTCAACAGCAACTATGCAACTGCAACAGCAACTCAATCTCGCTCGTGCCTGTAAATTAAAAGCAACTGTAACAAACAGATACCTGTCGAAATCGGGATAGCCTTCGCTGCCATCTCCTCTGCGCTGATTACGATGGTGCATATCAGCGGCGTGAATCAGCAAAGCGTGCACTCATTCTCCATACCGATGATTCTTTTTCCAAGCATACTCGGCCAGCTGACCCAAGATTTTTTCCGTCGTCCTAAGCAGGGAATGCTATATCGCACAGAACACCAACTTCGCTCAATGTTTTGAGTGTGCACCCTCAACATCTTGCCCCTCTTCATCTTTAACGTGTTTTGAGTGTTTACCATTCCGCTCTTTTCTCTGCACACAAATTCCTTCCTGTGATTCACGTGCATGTGACGGTAGCCATGAATATCCAATTTGCTGTAATCGTGCCAGCAATTTGAAATTATCGTCGTGCCCAGAGCAATCCACTTGCAAATGATTTTGGTCAGGGTCACTGCATTCCTATTTTCCACCGGCATTAGGAAGAATTTCATTGTATCATCCCACTGCACTCCCCCGAAAACCCACTTTATGTCCTTTGCAGTTCTTGCGTTTGCCCAATTTTAACTCGTCGATCTTGACCATTTTGCCCGGCCCGCAGATGCGTTTCCTCTACATCAACACCCAGTCTATGCACACTTGGCGGCAGAAACTCGACCAGGCAACGACTGTCTTTCCCGAGCACAAAAGTTTGTTCACTATAGTCTGCTGTCGAGGGTATTTGATCAGTCACCAGAGTAAACACAACTTGACTATCTTGCCCGGAGACAAGTTTGAATCTCCCACGAAACTGCCCTGTCTCGCCAATACTTTAATGTTGCACTTTGTACCGTCCTCCATTTGCTGTCGGCACCAGTAAAATAAGCCCCTGTTTTCCACCAACTTCGCTTTGCTTTCCCCGCATTTTTCGCACCGTGTTGTCAATTTGAGAATGTTGTGCTCAATGAGAAACATGTTTATGTTTGGCGAGGAATGAATAACTTGTCTGGCATTCAACATTGTGATTTTACATCCCGCGCACACCATCTTGCACGAGAGAAAATTTGCGGAAAAATAGCTTGACTATGCGATACGGAACAATAGTTGTCGAATTTGGATAAGCTAAACGGATCTTTGCCGGATACGCGAAACTGCACTAGACTGCAAAGTAAACTATAGGGATGGATACTTTATAGTACACACTGAATGTCTGTATGGTTTTCCCATTACGATACGCAATACAGAACAATTACCGAAAATTGTCTTAAAATTGTGGGGTGGAACATAAGCAAATGTTAACATTTTATTTTGTTTATATACATCCATTATGTAGTTAGTTTTCAAAATAATTTATAATTAATAATGACGTTGCTTGATTTATCTGTGGTGGTACTATTAGGTACTTGCTAAAAAGTTTTTTATACTGTTTTCCAGACGTGTGTCGCTAAGATTATAACAGAAACAACAACAAAAGTTGTCCTAGCATGGGCATTGCCACAGGAGAGGGTAGGAGGTGCATTGCCCACTTCAAGTTTACAGCCAGAAACAGTAGGGTGGGGACAAATTTTTCTTTAGTTTTAAATTAACTGTTGATGGGACTGTAATCTATATTTTGTTGGTCGCTTTCACACAGCCTGTAACTAACATCCAGCATTCTTCCCAACCAAATTTTGTTTCTCTATAAATACTGCTCCCTTTTTTATTTACAGCGTGGACAAGCAAGGAGGCACAGTTGACTGGCGTCGACATTCTAATCTAGACGAATAAATGTGTTTCACTTTGCTTTCACCCCTGAAAGGCATCTCCGCCCTGTCGCTTCCCCCTTCAGCTACCTCTCTTCATTAGCCAGCTGATGGATCCTAATGCTTTGTTTGATGAGTGCTGGGTATGTCACTTTGTCAGCAAATATTATAGGAACCAGGTGATAGCAAATATTTCAAGGGTTTTATTTAACATGTGTGAATATTCAGCTTGCAATGAACCAAACAAATCTTTTTAAATATGCTGAAAAAAAATTAACATTTGATCCTATTTTCAGGAACGGAGAGACAAAAAATAGGTAAAAATCACATTTGTAATTACTACAGTATATTTTTAATTTTTGTCTACAAAAATGAGCAATGGAAATTCATTACTGCTAAAATCTACAACTACTGAAAATATTTTAAGGAGACTGTAGGTCTATTGGAAAAAATAAAACATTCTGCATACTCCTGAAAAATTAATTATGTTCATGGCCCCTCAGGTGTGGTGTGTATGGAAGGCTGTGAGGTGTGTAATGTTGCAGGCACTTCCTGCTGGTGGAGAAGGCGGGCCTCTCCCTCTACAGTTACGAGGGCCGGCTGCTGGGGTCGCCGCGCTGGGCCGGCATGCAGCCCGACGCTCTCACTGAGGCGACCATAAGCCTCAGCAATGACACCATCGCAGTCCGAAACCAGCTTGAAGACAAAAGTACACTGCGTTCAGAGTCAGATTTTTCCACCTATGTGTTTCCCCCTAATTACCTTACAGATGTACGAAATATAAAAGACTCTCAATGAGTATTTTTTATAATTGTTGTAAATAACATTTCCAAGATGTATTGTTGTAAGTACTCAGCGCACATGTTGTTGATTTGAGGGTTCTTTGAAAATCTTTTTTTACGTGTTGTAGGTGAGCCCGTACAAAATGTTTTGCTAGTTAACTTCATTTTCAAGTGCACTTGTGTTTGCATGAGATTTTAGCTAGCTTCCCTTCATTCAGGATGACGGAAGGTCCTGATTCGGCAAACCCTAGAACCATGTCGTACGTAACTTTTTACCGTTGGGTTACATATAGGACGGCCTGGTTGAGCCATTTTATTCTCTGCCTTCTGCGGCCACAGCTGGTAATTATGTAGCTGACACACCTTTCATGAGATGCCGGTTGTCTTGCTTTTTCT
The DNA here is from genome assembly GCA_029891345.1 of Dryococelus australis. NCBI lineage: Eukaryota > Metazoa > Arthropoda > Insecta > Phasmatodea > Phasmatidae > Dryococelus > Dryococelus australis. Next base: position 21,718,446 of record CM057006.1, on the reverse strand, counting down.
TTTACCAACAGATCCGCAAATACTGTTACCAACAGGAGGGCAAGAAATTTATCCTGTGAAAGGACAGTAAGACACTCCAGTTGCTCCGGGAGCATATCAACCGACATAGTGACACACATTTTTATCATCACTTGTATCCCTCTTAGCTTTGTGACCATGGGGGAGGGGATAAGAGGAGCAACCACCAGCGGTTATTAAACCGGTCACCTTGCCAGCTGACTAGTGTAAGAGAGAGACAGTGCTAGTCACTCGCCAGCCAGCCAGAAATTATTCATCTGCATGCGCTGCCACTTGGTCAGAACTCCAGCGCACAGAGTAAAGATCAGAACAGAAGCGCAACCTTCGTCTTCGAAGGGACGACAGTTCTACATCGTTTCCAAGAGGCTGGACCATCTTCAAGGGATGACAGTTCTACGTCATCACAGAGAGGATGGCACTCTACTGAAACATGCGCGTGGCTAGGCTGACTGGCACGTTTCTCAAGGATTTTTCTGCTAGACCAAAAGCTGTGTAATTAACTCTGGTTGGAAGACGTGGGGCGAGGGGTGTTTGTTACTGCTTACTTATACTGTCGTGTTGTTGGTTGCGGACTTCACCCAATAGTGGCGAGCTCGGTCCACTCCGAAGCGATGATTCCAGTTGTAGGCTGCACTGCTCCAGAAGTTCGGGTTGGTCCAGCTGTGTCTTGCCTTAGTTTGGTTTATCAACCCTCTTACCACAGGGTGACGCTATGGATGAGTACGAAGGCAAGACGATAAGTAGATTACTATGACCGGAGCAGACGCTACTGCTTGGTGCCCAAGTTGGGTGGTGCAGTCCCATTCCGCCGACTTTTCTGGCGTAGGAGGTGGTAATGCCAACCATGGTTTGGTAGCAAGGTGAGCTAGGTATCATTCCCTACGTCTCTTGCCACTCCTTGCCGTGTAAGGCATAGAGTAACATGGTTTGACAGCTTACGGAATTTACTTAGATAGGACCTGTTACTACAATGTAACTCAGTAGTGACTTGCTGGCACAAGCTCGATGAGAGTCCCCAATGATCCCCCACATAGGCAGGCTGATCAGGAACGTGGAGCCGTGTCGACCACCAAGCCTCTACTGGTTGTGCGTTTGCGCGGGGTTGAGCGGCAAACACCAGGCTAATGTCACTTCAGCACTAATTTTAGTGCTTGAAGCAAGAAATAACCTGAGCTTGTAGCCCCTTCCTATGTGAAGGTGTTTCTAGTGGTTGTGGCGTCACTGTTTCTTTCCACCAGCACTAAGTTTAGTGCTCGGGGCTGAAAAGAAACAGGTAGCCGTCTAATGTGGATGTCAGCAGTCTCTCAGTTACTGTTGGTAGTGCACGTCGTATTCTGTCTCTAACCGTTAACACAGACAAGTATCCTGTAAATGAAAAGCGGAAGAGTAGTGAACAATGAGTGTTTATTGAATGCTCAATTAACACGTGACCCGAGTTGCGCCTATCAAACCGTGGAGTGCTGAAGGTAACTGCGCTTCCAGGTGTAGGCGACGTGGTTCTAGGTTAAAAGGGGAACAGCTGGTTCTAGACGAATACAAAGTTAATGTTAAATTGAGCTGAGTAAAAGTTGTCTAGAAGAGACAAGGTGAAGTTAAATACGTATGTACGTGTTCGCTGGATGACTGGCCGTCGTTGCATACGTAGATCTTTTGAGTTCCCAACACCAGGTAGTGCTCGGGATGTCACAAGAGAATAAACAAGAATGACTACCCGAGTCCGGCAGCGTCTGAACTTATATAGATGAAGCTTGTTAGTTGCCGGCGCTGGCTGTGGGGAGGGCGAGCATCTCGCCCTGTTTGGCGTGGGAGTCGAAAAACTCTGGTCAGCAGTAGTCCCTGTTTCTGCTTCGTGCCTCTTTGGTGGCGCTCGACCTTGCCCGAGGTCCGAGCAACTTGTTGGTTCTCAGCACGGGGAAGGGGGGGGGGGTGTGCCTGCTGGGTTTGCGTAACCTTGAGGTGACGAAAATTTGCTTATAAGTTCCTGTTGCCTGGTAGAGTAGGCAGCCCAGAATTCATGTGTAAAATTCTCTCTATGTGCTTCTTATGTCTGTAGCAGTGGAAGTAGGTACCTTAGCGATGAGTCGTAAACGTAGTTGATTAGTAGTAGGAGTTTCACTCGTCAACTGAATCGCCCAATCGCCTAGATGAATCTAACTAGCACTGTGGAATGTGAGGAGGGGGGAGGGCGTATTGGCACGTGATGATTACAGGATATTAAAATTAAGACTTCGCTTCATCTACATGCTACATCTACAAGCAGCAATAAACAGGGTTTGGAAGCATATAATTTCTACAGGAGTGCCTACAGGATTTTCCCAGGATGATTACAGACATGTCAGAACTATATGCTTTATGTTTCAATAATGCTGCCGGCCAGTAAGCCATGCAAAGCGCTACCTCCCCTTGAGAAGATCTCAACAATTGATTGTCAGTAATTGATACTTAGCTACACCCGAAGAAGTTCAAGGACGTACCAAGAGATGTCACATGCCATCAATGGCTGCCCTTAGCTCCGCCCAAGATGCTTGCGCATAGCACCCCTTACTGCCAGGGCCGGCAAGTCCTCAGCCAAACAGAATATATTCCCTTTCAGACTCTGTAATCGCCAGTTGATTGTAGCCTCTTTTGAGAGCCACATCACCAGCCGGACAGTCTGCTCCACCACGCTCGTTCGCCGGGGCTTTCTGACCACCACCGCCTAGAGATATTCAGCTCACCACAGTCTACTGTAGAACTTAAGATGCCCTCCCCGGAGAAACCTTCTAGAAGTCATCTGACTCCCTAGCCGCTTGCCCCGGGCAACGGTAACCCCACCCGCCCTTCATGACGTGGGCACTCTAAGCCCCTTCAAGGCATGTGAACACAGACAGGGAAAGTTGTGATTAGCTACCTAGTCCAAACTGCCTCCAGTCAGCTTAGAACCAGGTCCGCTTCACCTGGACAGTATAGTTTACTACTTCCGGTCAACTCAGGGTAGACAGGTGATAATGGGCCACAGTGTCTTATTCCTCATGGAATAAACACATTCTGATCCTATCTGATCTCTCATTTTCCCTCGAGTACTTCCAGACTACCACTTTAAACACCTATGTCCCAAAAAGTGGAACAGGAGATTGGGTTTTGAATATACCAGTTTACCGCCTAGTGTAGGACTGCGAGCTCTACCTCAAGGACTCGTATGTCGTAAACACACACACCATTCGACGGCATCCGTTCGGAGCACCATGTGTGTCGAACGGTAGAGCGACAACCACTAGTCATACCCCTGCTTGAAAGAATAAGTGCCCTTGGTTCTTTTTTTTGCCGCTATCCGAGCCAGCCGAGAACATCCAGCAGGCCGTGGAGCAGCAACCAGACAAACTGAAGCAGCAGCAACAGTACATGTAACAGCAGTTGTAACTCCAGTAATCACAGCTCAACAAGTAAACCTGCCCCGTATATCAGCCAACCAAGTGTCATTGAACAGGAGCCGCAGGCCCCTAAACCAGTACCCCAGCCAGTAGCCAAGGCCGTTGTAGACTTCGTACCCAGCCGCCAACGGACATGGTCTGTGTTATATTCAGGACGGTCTGTAGTACACAAGTAGAACCAGCTAAACCACCCATAATATGTGCTCGTGGCCAGCACTAACAAAGTACCCTATTTCTGACTTTGAGTCCAGTCACCCCAACCCAGATAGCATCACGGGTCAGTATATTTCACCGGACTCAAAATTAAACATCTAAGGTCAATATGAAATATATTTATTGACTAGGTATTATTCCAAATGAGAGAGCTTTAAGAAGTGCTTACTTTGTCGTAAATATCCTGTAGGTAATCCCTTTTTCAAGGTTATAGTATATTCGGGTATAAATGGTGCAGTATATTTCTTTATAAAAATGATGACCCTCACCAGTAGATGTAAGGGGGTGTGTGTGGCGGGAATGCGAGCGGAGAGATTGAGTGTGTGTTACAGGCGTGCACCTGCTGGAGCTGGGGCTGGGGGCACGCTCCCTGGTGGAGCTGCCTGTGTTGCAGCACTGTCTCGGCGTAGCAGAGATCGCCCTGAGTCAGGCGGGCACCGCCGCTGACCGCCAGCTGGCGCTGCTCGACCGCAACCGCGACCTCCACCTTCGCTCCATCTACAACTCCGCCCACCGCCGCCTCTGCAAGCTGGGTGCGTTAAACACGTTCACCCCGAGGTTGACTGATTTTTCTGTTCTGCATGCATTCATGCTTTGAATTATTTGCAGAACTGTCACATGTATATTTATGTGTGGTTTTAGAATTTATTAAAGCCATATCAACAGCCAGTGTCAGTTAGCATGTTTCAGTAATACTGGTGCATCTATGTACTGCAAAGTCAGAAAGGTTAGAACAAGTCTTGACAGATTCCAAGGATGCGCAACCCACATAATATGAATATGGACATACATACAGTATAATGTACCACCGCACTACCTTAAGACATATCAACATAACAGTATGACATGTGATGCCCTGTCAACTATGTGAACACTAACGTCTGGTCTCCACTGGCTGGAACATCCATTCTTGCCAGGGTAGAAAGTACAATATTGCTTCTGTGGCCAATGGTAATGCAAACTCTGTAGAAATCATATGCGCTGCGGGCTATGCTGATGAGCTGAAGTTGTCTAATTACCATGTTGAAACGTGTTATGCATCAAGTAATTAAATTTAAAATCACACATAAAATGAATACTTATACCTAAAATGGATTGAACCCTTTTTAGACCTGAATGTATCATAGTGGCATAAAAACTTTGTTAAAGGTACTGATTTGATGTAAAACATGTGTCAGCCATGAGTACATATCAACTACATAATATTAACAGTTCTATTGAGGAGAAAAAAAGCTGTTCAGTATTTATTACTGCAGAGCTATCATTTACTTTTGTTCAAATGTTTCTTGTACAGTATGTTCACCCTCCTCAGTCTAATCAAGGATCTGTAACCTCATTTCACTGCCCATAAGAGTAAACAAGCATCATGCCAAACTGTATCAGCACAAAATATAACATTAAAACCACATCATACGAAATTTCACAGTCCTCTACACACTACTGGAACAGGACTCATCCTTCTGCTCAGCCATGCACCTTTTCATTACTACTAGAATAGAGTTTTGTAATGCCCTGAAAATTGCAGGAAAATTTAGTTTCATAGGCTCTTTTGACAGGAAGCTGAGACATATTAGGCAGTGCCCTTAATGCAGAATGTTCAGATAGCGTAGCGGATGAACAGAAGTGTAGTGATTCATGTGTAATCAACATTTAATTTTTGGGTTAAGGTTACAGGTAGGCCAGAAATTCAAGTACTCACAGCCTAGTACTTGTAGACAGGCACACACACAAAGGACAACACATTTTGGACACGATTGTACAGCCATGTGAAAAATGGGACGTCCTTTGCGTGTGTGTGTGCTTGTCGACAAGTACTAGACTGTGAGTACTTGAATTCCAGGCCTTTTATATATTTTCAACATTTAATTTTATGACATATAGCGTGTAGCCAAATGTTTGTGCAAATCATAAGATCTCAATTTAATCACTGTTTTCGTACATAAAAATGTTTGTTTGTGTGTTGATATCTGGGGAACTTGCAGAATGTGTGCATCTCAAACTGGATAATTGTCTAAAATGAGCGAACATTGTATGTGCCCTCCAGCACCTATGATACAGTCGCTTTGCTGGAACAGTGATACCAACATTCTTGCAACAGTTCAGGACACCAACCTGACCGTCTGGTACTACCCTGCAGTGCTGCATGTCGACTCGCAGCTCACCAAGAAAACTGTTCTTGTCAAAGATGCGAGGTGAGTCTTTTGTTGTGTTGCTGTTCGCAAAGAGTTTTAAAAGTATGTTTAAGTCAAGTTGTCCCAAGGGTGTGCGTAATGCAATGGTTGGTTAAACATTACATTAGGCTGGATGCTTTATTTTTAAATCTCTTCCAAAAAGAAACGGTTGTTTCTTTTTTTTAATCTGTATTATATAGATTTTATATGTTGGCGAGCAGTACAAAGAAAATACAATAGGCCAAAAGAGAATTTATGAATGAGAAAACAGAGAAAAATATTTTTAAAGTATAATTGTCATTTAGAAACCTGGTCAACCAAGAACATGGTGCATTATGTCCTATCAAGTTGTAATCATAATTTTTTTTTTACTGTCATGGAAGATATCTGATACTACTTGTTGCATAATCAGTAAACACTCTATGCTTTAATTAATATTTAATTTGATTGTATTATTACTGTATGTTATAGTTACAGACGTGAGAGACACGTACAGAGAATTTTCCAGATGAATCCTCTGCTGCCTACTCTACTAGGCAACAGGAACTTATATAAGCAAATTCTCTTCATCTGATGGTTACACAACCTGGCAAGCACACCCCCCCCCCCCCCCCCCCCTTACCAGTGCTGAGAACCTACAAGCCACCCGCCACCGGGCAAGGCCGAGTGCTACCGAAAATGAACGAAGCAGTATTCCTGACTACTGCTGACCAGAGATTTTCAACTCCCACGCCAGGACAGAAGGACGTCACGCCTTCCATGCACCCCGCTGTGACAGCCTAGACTTGAGGACTATATAAATCCATGTGCAGCAGGGCTCCAGCAGTCATTCTTCCGAGGTCATTCTTGTTTCTTCTCTCGCGACATCCCGAACACTACCTAGTGCTGGGACCTCCAGAGATCTACGAAGTCTTACGTACACCTCCTGAGACAACGTCCATCAATGACGACCAGTTTTCCAGCGAACATGCTTATACTTATTAAATTCACTTTGTCTCTTCTAGACACCCGTTTACCTAGTACAGTTTAACAGTAATTTACTTTGTATTCGTCTAGAACTAGTTCCTTTCCCTTGTAACTCAAAACCAGGTCGCCTACACCTGAAAAACGCAGTTACCTTCAGCATTCTACTGTTCGGTAGGAGGTAGCACGGGTCGCATTTTTTTTGTGGTCTCAATAAACATCTATTGTTCTCTATCCTTATGCTTTTCTTCTTTATAGTACGTTTCTGTTTACCAGCTCGATACAAGATACGACTGCACTGCCAACAGGAACCAGGAGATTGTTACTTAACCAAATTAGTCTGATTATGGACCCCCTTCAGGAGTCCGTGAGTGTAGCAACACACACATTAGACAGCCACCTGATTCTTTCCACCAACCCGAGCACTAATTCAGTGCTGGAAGGGAGGAACAGCGTAGCTCCTACCACTAGTAACACCTTCATCCAAGGAGGGACTATAAGTCTGGGTTATTCCTCACTTTGAGCACTACGTTAGTGCTGAAGTGACCATAGCCTGAGACTTGCCGCTCAACCTTGCCTGAACGCACAACCAGTAGAGGCTTGGCGGTCCACATGGCTGTCTGTCTCTGATCAGCTCGCAAAGCGTGGGGGATCAGTGGAGACTATTACCGAGCTCGTGCCAGCAAGCAACGATTGGATAAACACTGTAGATACTGTTCTTGTCATAGTGCACTACGTAAATTGTTAAGCCACATTACTCTATGCCTTACAAGCTGAGGTGTGGCCTCAAGCATACGGAACAGTACCAGCTTTCCTTGCTGCCAGACAGCGGTCTGCACTACCACCTCCTACGCAGGAAAGGCAGGTGGAATGGGACTCAGACACCAAGCAGTCACGGCTGCTCCGGTCATAATTGTATACTGTTCATCGTCTTTCCGAACCAGCCAGGAGTACCGCCCGGTGCTGAGAGGGTTAGTATATCAGACCGAGGCTAGGCACATCTGGTCCAATCCATACTTCTGGAGCAGAGAGTCGTCCACCTGGAATCACCGCTTCAGAGTGGGGCGAGTCAGCCGCCACTTAGTGAGAACAACACATCACCAGCACCCTCCAGGATGACAGTGTCAGTAACCAACATACCTCTCCAAACGCCGCTAAGCCTAATTAATAACCACGCTATTGGTCTAGCATTAAAATCCTAGACGAACGTGGCATTCAGACTTAACCGGGCATGGGTCATAGTATTTGCAGTCATCATCAGCAGCAGCAGCAGCAGCATATTCATCACCAGCATCACCCCAATCACTATGATGTGTTAAGTCTTTCTGCACATTATTAAATCGACTTATACTCATCAGTGCAAACGAACTTGGAGCACTCTCAACAGAGTTTGATTTGCTGCTGCCGCCAACGAGACACCAGGAATTGTTTCATCTACCCAAGGCAAAGGCCGGCCAAGCCACAGAAGCCATGCGTCAAGATCAACCGAGTACAACAGCGCGCCGCTAGTTGCCACTACTAGTACAATCACAGAGAAATGAACCTGGATCCAGCACTCTCAACAGAGTTTGATTTGCTGCTGCCGCCAACGAGACACCAGGAATTGTTTAATCTACCCAAGGCAAAGGCCGGCCAAGCCACAGAAGCCATGCGTCAAGATCAACTGAGTACAACAGCGCGCCGCTAGTTGCCACTACTAGTACAATCACAGAGAAATGATCCTGGATCCAGCACTCTCCACTGATGTCACACACAGAGGATCTATGTTATGCTCTTTGCAGCTGCTGCACACTCTCCAAGACAACCCCCTATCCCAGGCGAGCAAGTGGCACGCCGCCGAGCAGTACCGTATTTACTCGTGTATAGTGTGCACCATGATTTTTGCAACAAGTTCAAGGGAAAAAAATTTTTTAAATAAAATTGCACCAAAAATTTGTGGTGCCCTATTAGTAAGTATGGAAAAAATTATTCTTTTTTACATTAATGTGTGGTGATTGTGTTATGTTTGGAAAATACTTTAATTAAATAACTTGAGTGCAAAAAGTCAAAATAAAAATAATTCCGGAACCATCATGATTCAACTACCCGTTTCCAGTTTCGTTTTTCTTTTTTCTCCTTTCTCCTTTTAGCAGTGCCTGGCTCTCCTTTTTTGCCGTGCTAGAATGTCGCACTACCCTTATCACAAAAAAAAAGTGCCCCCTCCTGAACTTTCCAATGAACACGGCTCGTTAGCCAATGCCATGGTAACAAAGAGGGATGGGGGAATTATCGACGTGCAACATCTGGGTGTTATTACAAGGGGGTGGGGTGCCGTAAACACGTGGCATCTCTGGTTTTGTGGCGGTAGACAGTCCTTCCACTTTTCTCGCCCCCCCCCCCCCCCCCCAATCCAACAATTTATGGCTACCATTCCCCCTTCCTCTTTTTTTTTTTATGTATAGCAGCACCCCAGAATTTTTTTCCTTTATTTTGGCAAACAGTATACAATATGCAGTAAGGGCTATAAATTTTTGGAAAGGTTGATTTCAAAACTACTCACTTTATTGTGAAAAGACTTTATCACTGTTGTTATTAGTGCTTCAAACACAGTGACAAAGATGTTTGGAAGAGAGCCAGTTTATAGTCTCCCTTCGAGCATGTAGCACTGTCTTGTGTGTGTTGGCAGGGTTGTTCGTGCTGTTTTGAGAAAGGTGTGTGTGTCTGTATGCAGTGAGTTTGGGAAGACGCCGACTGTGGTGAGCTTCGTGGGGAACCACCTTGGTGTGAGACGTGTTGATGGCTCCCTCATAAACAGCACTGTGTCGCCCTACCCAGCTGTGCTGCACGGCTACGTGTCGGCCAACCGCTGGGACGATGCTCTTCGCCTCTGCCGCTTTGTCAAGGTGCGCCCATCTCCAGGTTTACAGCACAACCCTCTGTAATATAATGGCTCCCGTTATGTCAGTTGCAAATACTGATGGGCATTCCCATTTTTCTGTTTGCCAGTTGGTTTCTGATTAACAAAAATAATTTCTCACTTCTACATTTTTATTTACTCTACAATAATAATGAGTAATAACTGCCAGTTTTTACACTTCTTAACTGTGTAAAACTGGGCAGTGACATCAGAAAATTGAAAGTGGTATGCTAAATGTCTCCACCTTTTCTCCTAAAGGCAAGCAATTGTTTTAGTTTTAAAAAGAGGATTTGATTACTAATTATCTGGTTTTTTTTCAACCAGACGTTTGATAACATTGTTGTATCTGATAGTCATGTTAAGAAGTGAAAAAAAACTGGCAGTGCATATGTAATTATAAAAATCAGAATTGATCTACTTATGTTCTGAACCCTCCATTTACCGTATTTAGTTCCCCCAGCCCCATCTCCCAAAGTCCACAATGTGTTTTTGATTTTAATAATTCTGACAGAAATTTGAATGCAGTCAATTCTTAATTTCAGATGCAAAATATTAATGAAGCTGAAGACCAAATTTTCTGTGGAATGAGTAATATTTTTTTTACTGAAAGCTTACATTTCTCAGTAACATTACTACATGGACTTCTATAGCAGTGCACTGAACCCTCCAGGAGGATTCAGAACACAAGTAGACCAAGTAAATTTTTTTTTCATTGCTGGTAAAATTCTCAGTGGAAATAACGATTCAGGTAAGTTTACATGCAAGATATAACTAAATATGGAGGCGCAATGATACATGGTTCCATGGAATACGTTATACATGATTAATTTAAATCTTATGTTTCTCATTAAATTAACTTAAAGTACTTGATCTAGTTGTGCACAAAAATCTCCAATCGACGGAGGCCGCACAGCCAGAGGAAGTGCTGGAATTGTTTGCCACTTGTGAGCTTCCTTGCTTGCAGGACATGACGCTGTGGGCGTGCCTGGCGGCCATGGCAGCTCACGCCAAGCAGCTGGATACGGCGGAGGAGGCATACGCTGCTATTGATGAGGTTGACAAGGTCCTCTACCTGCAGCACATCAAGGTGACTCAGCCGGGCATTGCCTTGGAACTAGCTTTAGAGAATGTCAACATTTTGACTTGAGTTTCTGAGTGTAGTTTTAAGGAATTAGGTTTTTTTTTGCATTACATGTTGTAGTGTGTTTCTGAAATACTATTATGGAAATTGTGTATTTTGTTAAGATTTTTTAATTATATTATATCTTATTCAAGGAACCGGGATCTTACACATCGGAACTGCATTAATTGTAGTCAGAATGGACTCCATTTTTCAAATGATTTAAATAAGTTAAGTAGTAATCAAAAATACTTAAATTTTCAAATTGAATTAAAAAAATGGTTTCAACATTTAAATAAGTATTACTGTCTTCTGGGAGTTTTTAAAGACTACCACTTTTCTGCAGGCTTAAAAAATGTTTTAGTTGAACGTGATGGGCTCGAGAACTGTCGGTACTAGTTTTACCATGCAGGATGGTCACATGCTATTAATGGGTGCATTATCTCAATGGCAGGCTTGGACCCCGGCCAATATACAAGGTTGGCCGGGTGGCCTGGCGACTAGGCACCTAGGTCCCGGGGGTTATTGTGGCAGAGTGCCTTATCGGTAGACACACATGCTTGTGGTGAAAAAGTTTGATAGATTTTGTCAATTTTTTTGGCTGATTTCGGTGAATTTTCCGTCCATTTTTAATTCTTTCCGTCATATATTTCGCTAAAATTTGGCTGAGAAAAAATGGTTTGGTAATAGCACAAAAAGAAAATGTTAAATTTGGTCAAAAAATGCAAGTACTCACACATATTCATATCGCAACAAACTTTGGTTACTTTAGTGATATTACAAAAATGAAGTATTATACACTTAATCGGAAAATGCAAGCACTGTCATTAATTACTACAATATTAATTGAGTTTTGGTTTGATCTTTTGTCAGTCATTATATTCCCAGACATTGAGAAACTTTTCAGTGTCTACATTACTGACTGGAATCCATACTGATTTCACTGATATTAGTGTAGTAGTTCATAGAAATAAACCCAACGATTTTCAACTTTACTGAAAATGTTTGTTGTGTAATTCTTACATCTGTATGAATAATAGCATCACATTTATCGCTTTTTGTTCCTTTGGTGACATTATAACTTTTGAATTTGACTCGTGCCACTCATACTACAAATCAACTATGATTATGACTCATCTCTAGTTTTCTATTCCCACCACTACAGACGTGAGAGACACATGGAAAGAGAATTTTGCGATGAATCTCGGTTGCCTACTCTACCAGGCAACAGGAACTTATAAGTGAATTCTCGTCACCTGAAGGTTACGCAACCCGGACCGCAGGCACACCGCCCCCACCCCTTCTCTCGCTGAGAGCCTACAAGCAGCCCGGACCTCAGGCAAGGCAGAGCACTACCGACAAGGCACGAAGCAGAAACGCTGAACAGAGTTCGTCAACTCCCACGCCAACCAGGGCAGGATGCTCGCCCTCCCCGCAGCCTTCAAGCTTCACCTATGTAAGTCCGGACACTGCCGGGCTCGGGCAGTCATTCTTGTTTCATCTCTCACGACATCCCAGAGCACTGCTCAGTGCTGGGGCCTCCAGAGAACTCCGAAACTTTGAGTACGCCCCCTGCGGCTACTTCACAGTCGACTATCAGTCATCCCGACAACCAGCAAACATGCTTACCAACACGTATTAAATTCACTTTGTCTCCTCAAGATACCTTTATTAGAACAGTTTAGAAGTAACCTATATTTTACCATCTAGATTTATCTTTCCCACTTACAACCTAGAACCAGGTCGCCTACACCTGGCCAGTGTAGTAACCTTAACACTCAATTGCCTGGTAGAAGGTAGCATGCATCGCATGTTTATTGAGACTTCAATAAACATACTTTTGTTTCCTACCTTTCAGCTTTTATTTCGTAGAATATCTGTCTGTTTGCCTGCTAGATACAGGTTGTTACGTACACCTTTGACAAGAACCAGGTATTTTATAATAACAGAATTAGCTTCAACTATGGGCACCCTTCAGGAGTCCGTCATATTTTCTCATACCATTAGACGGCCATCTGTTGCTGTCCAACTGTTAGAGCACTGTTTAGTGCTGGTGGAGAGGAACAGAGGAGCCACAACCACTAGCAACACCTTCATTCAAGAAGGGGCGACAAACGCAGGTTACTTCTTTACACCAGAGCACTGTTAGTGCTGGCATAACTGTAACTTGAGTCCTGCCGCTCGTTCGTGTATGAACACACATCCAGTGGAGGCATTGGTGACCACACAGCTCCCCGTCTCTGATCAGCCTGCATAGTGTGGGGGATCAGTAGAGACTTTACAGAGTCTGGTCAGCTAGCCAAAACTGGACTAACACTGTAAATTGTGTTTAGTTTGTTTGCGTCAGGGTGTAGCCAGTAAGCTGTGAGGAGAGACTCGATGCCTTTTGGTTAGAGGCACAACCAAAAGCGTAGGGAACGAAATGCAGAGTTCCTTGCCGCCAGACAGTTGAGTGCACTTCCTCAACCTACACTGGAAAGGCAAACGGAACAGGACCACGCCACCCAACTCAGGCACAAGTCAGTATCGACTGCTCTGGTCACTGTATTGTACGTATCTCCTTGTCTACGCATTCACCCCTCATGTCACCCTGTGGTAAAAGGGTTGTTGACTGGTACCGAAGTGAGATTCAGCTGGAACAACATCAACTTCTGGACCAACGAAGCCTACCAGTGAAATTGCTGCTTCAGCGTAGGCAAAGCTCGCTACGTCTGGTTGAAACCTACCATGACCACAGCGCCCAAGAAGCAGGAGTAAGTAAGTGCTAAACAACACCCCTCGCCTCCCGTCATCTATCTAAACTAAACCGCCCCACTTTTGGTCTAGCAGAGAAAATTCTTGCCCAACGTGCCAAGTCAGTCTAACCAGGCACACATCAAATTATAGTATTTTGAATGTTATTTATGCATGAACATAATTTTCCACTACATCATCAAAACAATCACCAGTTAAAATTGCTACTTTCTCATAAAAAGAGGCACAAAACAATCTCATCTCGCGAAAGATGGTAAATGTACCAAACTTAAGTTCCACACCCCACCAATAAAATAAACAGAACCTTAACTAATAATATTAGCCAGGATAAGATACAAGATGCAGGTAGAAATTCAATGGAATGTAGTTATGGGGTAAACTGCATTATCCTGAGATAATGAGCTGTTAATATCTCTCTCTCTTTCTCTGTGTGTTTATGTGCATGTAAGCATGCATCCATGTGTGCATGTTGTGTGACAGAAGGTGCCAGTGGCTGCGGCACGGATGGCGGAGATGTCCCTGCTGGGAGGCAACACGCAGGAGGCAGAGAGCATCCTCCTACAGAGCGGCCTGGTCTTTCGGGCCATCATGATGAACCTCACCACTCACAACTGGAACAGGTACGTTGCCTTTCATTTGGATATGCACCTTCGCATGACAGCTTTGGTCATTTTGAAAACCATTGCTAGAGTGTTGAGCATCATAAAATGTACCTTAATTGAGGAGCTGGCTGGACAAAAAACTTAAATAGTAAGCTAAAGTTGACGTGCCACGACCGCTGTCGGAGATATATCCAATCCTCAGCCTCTGGTTGTCTCCTAGTGTACCGTACACCCACAGGATGGCTTGCCTAGCTGTTGCTTCCTGCTGAGCTGCAACCAGCTTTGCATCATGTTGCCACTCTCCACCCCTCCAGCACCTAGCGCGTGGGAGAAAGTAGCAGCCATTCTCTCCACAACCTGCAACCCCCGTGCTGGCCCTGTGCACTGAGTATAAATAGGACCCTCAGTTCGAAGCTGCCCCGCACCAGTTCAGTAGCACACCGTTACTCTGCCCAAGAGCTACCAGACCTCGCCTTTGCAGATTGTCACGCTACTCAAGCATCCATTGACTTTCTCAAGTCGCCACTGCCTTTCGTAGTCCAGTCGAGAGTTCTACTCCGCATAACAAACACCACACTGCCCGCCAGCATACCGAAGACGCAGCACTTCCAGCTAACTAGTAACTTACTGTCAGCTTTCACGAGTATGAGTACCGCTGACTTTGGGGTCTTCCTCACTCCTCACACTGCCGCGTCTTCCTAGACTAGGTAAGATACCAGTTGGCAACTTAAGATTGGCCCTTCAGGCCTCAGTGCTGGTTTATGTGTGTTTGATTGAGCAATCAATAAAACAGGTATAAATCTGACTTGACTTGGTTGCATCGTCTCTTCCAGCACTCTGTATTACATATCCCTTGCTCATGCTATTTTCGAATCGTCACCTGTCATAGTAAGACTCTTCTAGGGATAGTCACAAGCTGAAAACCTTGATCCTTTTGTCTCTGTTGATAGATGTCTTGAAGTGCAGATTAGGAAGCTTGCCTTTTTGGGCCTCACTAGAACTTGGATCTTTCGACCTTCCGGTAAGTGCCTGGGTCAAGCCGCGATGCCTCACGCGCCAGGACACTTGCCTGAGAACGATATAGGCCAACCCCCAACAGGAACCCTGTTCTATGTGACACCTGGGTCAGACCGCGACGTCCCGCTCACCAAGCCATTGGACTGAAGGCCACCATATCCTACACTCCATCAGGCTGTGTCTACCCTATACTGGCCACCTACTAGCAACCTATCTTGCTACCCCCACCCTCTATAAACACCTTATGCTTCATTATAGGGCTGGGCGGGGCAAATCTGCCAAGAGGGACTAGCTCAGGCTGGGGTACTGAGGGAAAACGGTCCATCTGGCAACCAGGTGTGCACCTGGAAGAAAGAGGAGGCTGCACATCACATTAGAGAGGGTCTACCACCAGCTTGGTAATCTCAACCTCGAACCTCATCTGGCGTGTACCTTGTGCAGGATCTCCGCTGCCACCTACGCTGCTGAAGAAGACGTCTGCCTTTGTCTGGCCAGCCAATGTTCCCAGGGTAGTTAGGACTCTTCAAGTCACACCTACTTATATCCCTACCATGGGCTCGCAAGCACCCCACACCAGGCTCAACGCTCAATTGTAGAAGTGGCCAAAGCCAACAGTGTAGGCACCAGGAAAAACCCTGTTCAAGTGGCAACCATGGCTTCACCGTCACCCAGGGGAGGGGAAGGGAAGTATCTCAGCCTCGCCTTCCAACTGCCCTTCCCACTAAGGGAGAACGACGAGGCTACACTCCATTCTACAAACACTGTTCATTGATTTGTTGCTTAATCGCATGTAATTCCAGAACAAATTCAAAAATTCGCTTTTTTTAGGCGTGTAGCTTCCTTTAATAATCACGTATGGGGAAATTGATACATACATATTCATCTTATATTTTCAGCAATAATCACCTATCAGACTTTATTTGTGATTTTTAGTCATATGTGGTATATTGCACCCGCAATAAAATACTGCCATTACTATAATATCGTAGTTATCAAAAAATTGCAAATGAAGTATATATTTACTAATTTTATAAATAAACGTGTGTAATTAAATTGCAATAATATTCACCTCAGATAAAGTTTTGCTTCACCTGTTGTAGGTTTCACATGAAGAATATTGGCAGGGGCAGTATGTGCATTACAAAGAGACATGCATCAAGTCTGGCATGATATTTTGTACAGACAGTGTATATTTCCATTCCATACTTTCTCTTGGGCCTTGAGTAACCTGTTCTGCCATAACATACACTATAAAACCATGCATACACTAGCAATTATACTGTCCAGGTCAGCCCATAACACAAACATTCCTACCATACTATTTTACTAATGATGCAAAATGCACATGGTCAGTATTTTACGTGAATGCAGTAGTTGAACATCAGGGGAGCATTTTGTATGATTATGGTTTTGGTAAAATACTGCACTTAAGCTTGGTGTTTATTTTGTAAGCACAGCTTACAGCATGTGGTGTGTGTGTGTTGACGGATTGAGTGGTGGTTGAGGCCCGCTGTGTGACTTACAGGGCGCTGGAGCTGGCGGCCAAACACAAAACTCACGTGGACACGGTGCTGCTCTACCGTGCAAACTACCTGCGCTCCTTCAACAAGCCCGAGACCAACGAGCGGTTCCTTCACTTCGCTGCCGAGGTGAAGTCATCTCCGCAACCTTCCTCTCACTTAACCCGTTCGGTCACACGTTAATTTCTGAGTTCAAGTATCGTAATCAAGGAATTTTTTGGTCTGCGCGGTACTTGTGTTCACTATTCTTTGCAAGCCGTGAAAAACGTGCTGCGTGCTCAATGATATTGGCACTATCCATTCATGTCGATGAAGTGTAGAAAATTTCGCAAATCAGATGTCACAAGGAAGACAAATAATATTATTGTAAGTATAGTACCATTATTGCAAGTATCTGCAGCCCCATTTTATTTCAATTTATACTTCCAAAACTAATTTTTTTTTTAATATACACCTTAGTTTTATCAACTAAGAAATTCTGTCAGTATTTTCTTGGGTAGCCTAAGCTGGGGTTGATACTTGAGTAAGTGGCTTTGTGTATTTCATAACAATACATGCATTAGAGAAAACATTTAAAAATTAATCTTAAGTAATTTTTACCAGTAAAATAAATGGGAGTAATCAGACTGTGACCTTTTTTGATCTGGATAAATTTGATTGTACGTATTTTAAACTGTATATTACTAATAGCTAGGAACAGGTGTTTTTCGCAAAAATATTTATGGTCATGCTAGAATTCAACATCCTACGTCCACAACCACAACTTCCTTTGGTTATTGGCTGCATGTCTATGTGAGAAGACATTTTCTTATTTAACGTGATAAAATCAGAATAAAGTACTCCGATACTGAACGTCCATGATTCGCGGACAGACACTTGAGGCATGCAACATTTAAAATCATCCAACCTTGACAGTGCAAGTGAACTAAAGTGTTTTGGAGTACAACTGGTCTTGAAATATTTTCACGAAAAACATCTGTCTCTACTAATAGCTGCATACAATGACAGTTTTTGTATCTTTTGAATTATTTGCTCCATAGATGTATAGTTTTACTAATTTTTTTTAAATTTATTCAAACAGATGTGTGAAACAGTTATTAGAGTCAGTAGATAAAAATTTGTGTAAAATATACTATATGTCCAAATAATGTCTGTTAAATTAATATTTTATGTCATACAAAATGTTGGAGGTTTTTGTACCACATTTGTGTTTGGAGGTTGTATCTACCACATTTGGAGTAAAATTTGGTACAGGACTGTACATATGACTTACCGTATGTATGCATTATATTACAGTGCTGTAATTCAGAATAAGCATAATTACATATTTGCATGTTTCAGAATATTGGCTCCTCAAAACAAGAATCTTGCAAAATACAATGTATAGTTCGTATATAAATAGCTGCATAATGATTTTGTATTCCAGGTTGAGCTGGATGAAGAGAAAATTGTCAAGAAAGTGGAGTACGAGTATGAGAGGGAGAGAGAAAATGGTTAGAAGTTTCTGGCATGGAAGTAGAATCTTCGCACAGCACGCATATCATTTCAGACCATCACTTCACGTCTGTTTTCACACAATTGAAGTTTGTGTATACATATAATTTTTAATAAAGTTGTGAATAAAGCACTTCTTCACTTTTGGATGTCTCCTATATTTCTCTCTCTCTGTTTTCCTCCTCTGACATACACACGCATACGTTATGTTATTTTACACTGTGTTATATTACTTTACTGTGTGTGTTGTTTTTGCAACTTGTGATCAATGAGGATATGTGCAGCCCAGTAACTGTGAAGTATTCTTTTCGTCCAATTTTTCATAGTCAAATTTCAAATATCTGAACGATTGCAACTATAGAAAATACTTTAAACTGAAAAAGATAGAAGCAATGGTACACTATATTATGGCTCGCTGGGCTCAGTCCCTAATGGTAATTGCAATGCAAACTAAAACAATGTTACAATAGATGGCAATAAAAATTTTAAGTTACTCTGACCATGTCTGCCCTCACAAAGTGTACTGAAAGACTAAAATCTGACAGCTTGAGAATTTGTGGTTAAAGGAATTGGACTACATAAATTCAGTAGCGGCGATTTCAATTAGATATTGGGTGGTCAAGATTTAAGATATATTTGTTATGAAAGATCACAGGTCTCCCTAATAAATTGGGGGGTTCAGAGGTTTATAGGTGCTAAAAGGTGTTATTTAAGCTTTTATTCGTGACGAAGCATTGTATATATTACTGGGTAGAAACTGTGATATGTATTTTTAAAGTGAAATTTGACGTGTGCCGCTTATAACAACCAATCTATTTCGATTACGACTCATCGCCAAGAGTACCTCTTACAACACTACAGACGTGGGGTACTCGTTGCCTACCCTACAGGCAGCAGGAGCTTATGAGCGAATTTTCTTCACCTGGAGGATACGCAACCTGCCAGGCACGCCCCACCGCCCCCCCCCCCCTCCAAAAAAAACTTCCTCAAACAATGAGAGCCGGCAAGCTGTCCTCACCTCGGACGTGGCCGAGCGCCACCGACGAGGCACGCAGCAGAAACGCCGACCAGTCTTCCCTCGCCAACCAGGGCAGTCGCCAACCAGGGCAGGACGTCACGCCTTCCCCGCACCAAGTGCGGTCAGCCAACAAGCTTCCGCTATATATGTCCGGACGCTGCAGAGCGCGGGATACGAGCTAAGCTGTCGTGGGAGGAACATCGCACACGTGGCTTCTCGCTCGCTGGGAACTGCCCGCGACTTGAGGACTAGCGAAAGCGAGGTGCATCTGCGAGTGCGATGGGACCATGGTAGCTTGGGTGCGGCGACTATCTGCAACTCGTTGCGTTCCCGGTGGTTGATAGGGGATCCCCAGGCTCTGGGGTGGCTGCAAATAATTAAATACCAGCTCACGAACCAACTGGCCGGTGCGAGAGCGGCGTTGTCATGGATGAAGGGAAACCGGGTAGCTCAGTAGGAGATGGCGAAGCGCATCTGCTGGAGGTGGCCCAACGATCAAGGCGGGGAGGGGGATCGCGAAGTGTAGCGATCCTCACTGCTGTATTCTGCGGGCTGCCGACTGCGGAGGCCTGATGAATAGATTGGAATGCATCGGACCTTGGAAGCACCCCGATGTCAGCCTTCATTCCTGGGCCAGCGGATTTGCCACCACCACTGGTAGGCCCCGGATGTCTCGCGTTTCCCAGACCTACGGGCTATTTTGGAGGAAGGGGAGAGGGTGGCTCCCCGAAAGAACTCTCCCCACCTTCACCCATGGTGTGGAGATCCTGGCATCGGAGCGGAAGGGCGAAGATGGAGTCATTGTCATGACTGAGCCGTCCGGTTTTCCGAAGCACTCGACGAGAAGCAAGGGGGCCCTGCATCCTCATTGCTGTCGGTACTGTAGTGCTTGTTCGCCTACACGGCAGTATTGACAGTAGCTCAACTTCAAGGGCGCCTGCGCCCACACGATGACTGGCATCGGCGCGGGGGCTGTTCTGTCCCCCACAATACACACCAGCTGCGATCTCATTTAATTTCACCCCGCATCAAACCAACGGTAGTCTTTCTTCCCGAACTAACAAATACCCTACTTTATCCAGCCCTAATTCAGTTAAAAGGAATTATATTATCCTCCGCGACTGTCGCATAGATTTTCCACGGCCCTCTCCACTTTGCATGGTTTGCTATACTCTTCCATCTAGACACTTCTTTCGGAGTGTGCCCATGGCTACAATTGCGGTCATGGCACTATAGCCATGCTTAGCCGCGATGCATGCGCCCATTATAATAATTAAACCCGACCTAAGGCATAAAGAGCTTGCCCTGAGACGTATCCCATTCTCCAACCGACTTAGCTACTAACATGCATGCCGGAGAACACACAGAACTGTGAAGGTGCTCATGCTGGCGTAGCGGGATTTGGGGGTTCGCTAGGGGAAGAAAAAAAAAAGCTCGGGAATGGTTCTTACGCATCCTTTCTCGCGATATCCAGCATTGACTCAGTGCTGCGACCTCCAGAGATCTTGAAAAAATCAAGTACGCCCCCGCGGCTACTTACTACGTCTCGACGACCATCGAACACGAACATATGCATTCAATTTCACTTTGTCTCTAGACACCTTTTACTTTACTTAACAGTATAACTTTAATTAATTTGTATTCATCTAGAACCAGTATTCCCCTTTTTAACTTAGAACCAGGTCGCCTACACCTGGATCCGCAGGTACCTTCATTCCTCTACAGTTTGATAGGAGGTAGCACAGGTCACGTGTTTATAGAACATAAACACTCATTGTTCTCTACTTTTCTGTTTTTCATTTCCAGTGTATTTGTTTGTATTAACGGTTGGAGACAGATTACGCCAACTGGGAATTTTATTTAAACCTAGTTAGCCTGACTGTGGAACCCTTTCAGGTGCTTGCACGTCAGAAGACATACATATTAGACTGCTACCTGTTTCTTCCCAGTCACACATTAGCACTGAGTCAGTGCTCGTGGAGGAGAAACAGTGACGCCACAACCACTAGAAACACCTTCGCATCGGGAGGGGCGGCAGACTCATGTTATTTCTCACCACTCGCACTAAGTCAGTGCGCGGTTATGGTAGCCTGAAGTTTTGCCGTTCAACCTAGTACGAACACACAACCAGTAGAGACTTGGCGGCCACCACGGCTCCAAGTCCCTGATCAGCTCGCATACTGTGGGGGATCAGTGGGTACTATTTTTATCGAGCTCGTGCCGGCAAGTTACTATTGGGTTACACTGTCGAACCTTCCTGTCTAAGTGCATCGCGTAGGCTTTCGAACAGTTTGCCCTATGCCTCACGAGAAGAGGGGTGGTAGGAAACGTAGGGAACAATTCTTGGCTCACTCTGCTCTCAAACCGTGTATTGCACTATCACGTGCTACCTACGTAGGAGAGGCAGGTGGAACGGGACCGCGCCGCCGAACTTAGACGTGAGGCAGTCGCGCCTGCTCCGGTTCGGGTAATTGGCTTCCCACCTTGTATCCACATACATCCTACATGCCACCCTGTGATGAAAGGGTTACTCACTGGAACCAAAGTGAGACTGTGCTGGGACAACCTCAACTTTTGGACCAAGGATGCACACCTATGGAATCTCCAGTCCGGCCTAGATCGAATTCGCCGCGTCTAGGTGAAACCTACCCCGACCACAACACCCAAGAAAAGGAGTGAGTAAGTACTAACTAACACCCCTCGCCTCACGCTGAATATCTAAATCAAACTACCCCGATTTTGGTCTAGCGGACAAAATCCTCGACCAACGTGCCAAGTCAGTCAATCGGGCTTGCGTCAAGAGATATTCTGGCGCCCAACGTGGGGCGTCAGACGAATAGCTGAGCGAAGTAAACTGCACGAACTAGACCAACCATACCCCGAGAACAAAGGGTCGAAACGATCAGTCAATCGGACTTCGGGGAGTCCCCAAAACACCCCATGGTGCCCTTGACCGCTACCATGTCAGACGCTGACATCAATACCACCACCGGCGAAAACCTCAATAACGAGCACGACTCATCCGACATACAGTGTAGCCATGGCACACTAAGAATAGAATGCACCTATTGCACGAAACTCTATCACTGTGCCTGCATAGGCTGGCCTGAAGAGGCCTGGGACACAGACGGACTAGAGTACTGCTGTACAGCTTGCCATCAACAACCCACGAGTTCCTGCAAAGAGATTACGTGTCCCGGCTGAGGCATAAACCTTATCCGATGCACGACGTGCAGTGAGCCCTATTACCACCTAAGTATAGAGTGGCCAGACAAACGCGTCTCTATGCCCGGGATGGCCTGCCAGTGCGAGATATGCAGAAGAAAGTACATCTCTCACTCCCGCGGATCCAAGCCATCCCGGATATATATACAACCCAGTACGGCACCTGGCCAACCAGCAACCGGTAGAGTCGACGACATAAAGATTACTGGCATTGCAGGTCGCCCACATGAAGACATAGTAGCATTTACGCAGGAATGCGAAAAATAATTCAAAGAACCGGGCCTGTCACCGAAACACTGGGTCGACAGGGCCCTATTACATTTGAAGGGCCTTGCCCTCATACGGTGGGAGAGATACGGAGAATTCTTAACGGACTGGAAACACTTCAGTAATCGGATAACGGCGAAATTCACTGGCGAGGAGATGTTGGCTAGACTAACGACGCAGTTTTATAGCCAGGGCCAGGTACTCGATGAAGAAGCTGAAATACTCATACGAAGGAAGGAACAAATGTTTCGATGTGTGTTCCCCAGAGTGGACGAAACTACCGCCGTTCGTTCTATCAGTCGAATGTTACTGCCGAATCTTAGGAACGTACTCCTGACAGCTAGACCCACTACCTTGGACGATTTAGTTGATCGAGCTCGAGAAGCTGAGCAAAACTTTGCAGCACATGCGAGTCTCGAAACTCCAGTATCAGCCTAGGTCCCTGAGGTATGAACATCACCGGTTGCGTCCCTTAAAGGCGTGTCAACCTCAACCCCTGGCATGGCGTTCGT
Organism: Dryococelus australis; assembly: GCA_029891345.1. NCBI lineage: Eukaryota > Metazoa > Arthropoda > Insecta > Phasmatodea > Phasmatidae > Dryococelus > Dryococelus australis. The sequence continues at coordinate 21,695,246 of CM057006.1, read as the reverse complement.
ACCGAAATGTTGGTTCTGTCCGGAGAACCATTTGAACAAGGACTGCCCTCGGAAACCAGAAGGAGCTGCCATTCCACCAAACCGAGTTGACACAACGCCGTCAAATATCCCCACACGACCAGCTGGAAAACCAACTCCTGGAACGAAGCCGGGAAATGCCGACGCCGGGATATGAAGCGGGCCACCTCCCCCGGCTTACAAAGGCCCATCCTCCAGGGATTAAGTGAGGAAGTGCCGATTCCCGTAGCCCCACACATAGAGGTGGAGGTAAATAACGACAGGGTATTAGTCTTACGTGACTCGGCGGCCACCGGAAATTTTATCAGAAGAAATTTGGTAACACCGAACCAGCTCGCCGAATTAAGACCTCAAATCAAAATTGTAAGAATGGCGCAACCCGACCCCACCCTGGACGTAACCAGCCGAATTACACTGAATATAAAAATTCAAAGTATTGCTACACCGACAGAATTTATTATATCACCAACCATGTCCGAATCCGTAATATTAGGGTGCCCGTGGCTCATCCGCCTTCAATGCATTTTAGATCACGGACAACGAAGAGCCTATCTGGGAGAAACTAACCGGATCACTGTAAACTGGGATCAAATCCCAGACGACATCCCGTCAATGCCTATCGACTCAATGAGCAATAACCACGAGCTCGAAGAACCAAAGTTTCTACCAACTAAAAGCCATACTAGATGAGCACGCCCGAGCATTCGGACAAGGAGGACTGCTACGACAAACACTTTCCACACAACATGAAATATGGCCTGCAACTAACATTCCAATCTACAATCGTCCCTACCGGGTGGAAGGACCAGTGGATTGTGGAATCATCAAATTCCCCGTATAACTCACACGTGGTCCTTATACCTAAGCAAGACTGGATATTGCGATTTTGCGTAAATTACAAATCGCTGAATGAAGTCGCCCACCCGATCGCTCCCTCAGCTATAGATTTGTCTCATACTCTACGAGATATTGGAAATGCCAAAATATTCAGTACTCTCGACATGGAGTCTGGAAACTGGCAGATTGAGGTCCACCCGGACAGTAGCAAATATACGGCCTTTACGACACCCGAGGGCGAAACCCTTCAATTTCGACGAGTCATGCCCTTTGGCTTGAAAAACGCCCCCGCAATATTCCAACGGTTAATGTCCGGGGAAGTATTAACAGGTTACATCGGCGAGTTCTGTTTCGCCTATCTCGACGATGTAATAATATATTCTAATAGCTGGGAGGAACACCTAGGCCATCTGCAACGAATATCGGAAAGACTCGAATTACACGGAATGACTTGCAAGCTGTCAAAAAGCTTCTTCGACAAGTCATCAATATATTATCTGGGACACGTCATATCACCCGAGGGAAACTTCCCGCAACACGATTCAATACGAGCAATAGAAGAAGCGGAAGAACCTTCAAATAAGCGACAGCTACGACGGTGCCTGGGTCTATGTAATTGGCTACGAGACTTTGTTCCAAATATTGCGGGATTATGTCACCTCTACATCCACTCCTCGAGAAAGACACCCGTTGACGATGGGGTCCGGAACAACAACGAGAGTTTTCTAACTCGAACAGCTTCAAGAATATCCAACAACTCCATCGACCACAAGGAGACAAGCCCTTAATACTACAAACGGATGCGTATCAGAATAGTCTGGGCGCAGTATTATAACAGCAAGACGTAGAAGGACAACTCCATGTGATAGCATATGCCCTCTCGCTTAAACGAAACCTAGCAGCACTTCCATGATGGGGTTATCCGAAAGCCATACTGACAGACAATGGCACACAGTTTACGAGCAATCAATGGCAAACCGCCTGTCAAGAGTGGGGGGGGGGGGTTACCCCTTCCTGCCATCCCCATGCCAACCCCACTGAACGGAGGAACCAGATCAAGAAGTGCCTCCGTATCAGAGTGGGAAATGATCACATGCATTGTGATAAGCACATCCCTACCATATTGTTTGTTCTTCGACGCCGTACCAACGAGGTCGCTGACACCAGTCCGAGCATTCTACTCCTGGGACAGACATTACGCCGACCAGGCGACTGGCAGTGGGAAAGCGAGCCCACTGATATGCCTCAACCCGAGGACATCCGGCTAGCTGCCCTGGCCCGCACTACACACGCCCAGAAAGACCAGTCTGCAGACTTGGGGGGGGGGGGCGTCCTTCTGCGAAGTCACCCTCTCAGCAAAGCCAGCAACCAATTCAGCGCTGGCCTTGCTGACAAATGGGATGGGCCGTACTGCATAGTAGGCAAGCGAGACAACGTCTACTGGGCCGAGCATGTACGAGGACGGATCCGGAAGGCCGCCCGAGGCCAGATACGTCCATACCCTGGGGACATGCCGACACGTGGGGACGACGAAGCCGAAGGAGAGACACATCTAGCCAATCAGGGGATGAAGACGAACCCCTACCCAAAAGGGTAGCACCCGATACAGAGCCAGGCCTCTCGATGAGACCCGAGCCGACGCCCATCATTATTGACAAGGCTCCTAGTTACGTCGCGCCATGGAAACCAGATGTAGAACAACGCCAAGGCGCATTCTCCGTCAGATCAACGCCCTCGACGCCACGCAGCTATGCCGAGAAGATCGCAACCAAAGAAAAATTTAGCTGCTCCGAATTATCTTGGCGGAGTGCACGTGACAGAGAACCCCGTCAAACACCCCGCCGATCAAGCCGGAGCAGCGAGCAATCGGAAGCACCTTCGGTGAGAGGGGTAGGAATCGCCCCAGCGCCTACCTCTCCACCTAGTACAACTGCGCAGCCAGGAGTCAAGGCTATTCCAACTTCAACGAAGTCGACATCTGTCTGCGACGAAGATGTACAAGATGCCACCAAACCACCGGAACCCAGGACGTCGAGCTCCGATGAGAGTGCTCCGCCCCAACCACATGCCACGCAGGAACTTTCGCTACCCTGGACGTCGAGCTTGGACAAGAGTGCTCCATCCCATCCTCCTGTTACACAGGAAACTCCACTACCCGGGGCATCGAGCTACAACAGACGTGCTCCGTCCCCAGGTCCTGCGACGCAGGATTACCCGCAGACCCGGACGTCGAGCTGCAACATTGGAAGTGCTCCGCCCCGCCATCTTGCTACGCGAGAGGCCGCTTTCATCGAGAACGTAGATGCCACCCACTACCTCTCAACAGGCACATCACCCGCAGTGGAGGTCGAGGTGAACCTCCCTTCCACTGTCTCGCCCCAGGACCTGGCCACCGAGAACGTCAATGCCGCCCACGACCTGGTTCCACGACGAGCTGTTCTGCCCGCAGTCGGAGTTGAGATCTTTATGCCTCTCACTGCCCCGTCAGAGAAACATCCTGCCCTACGGGTAGGAACCCGTGCAGTCGGGGTGGAAGGGCTAACCCTCCCCCGCACTGCCTCAGCGTCCCCTTGAACGAGTGCCCTCTCACTTTGTTACGGCAGAAGCCACGACGCCCCAGGCTGCTCCACGACAGCTGATGCCCCCACGTACCGACAAGGCCGTCCATACGCTGGCCGGTACTGGGAAACGCCAAGGCCCACCACCCTCTGCACACTGTCCGAAGGGGAGGCTCCCGATAAACGTGAGATCGAAGATCGCCAGTAAGTGCGCCAATAATAAAGACAGTGCAGTAGCCTTAAACCGCTACTGCGTGCACGTGGCAAAAGGACTCGTTATAAACCGGTCACGTTCACCACATTTAATTTAGCCGCAAGCCGGAGACAGTGGCGCATGCAGAACAATCACATTTAGGCTAAATTAAATTCAAAAGTATCCAGTACAATTTCACGTGTAAAGAACCAACGAGGTAAATGCACCCGTAATTAGTCACTCGGCTACGTGCCCATTATGTATCTTTCCGCTACATGTATACAAACATACCATTGCCATGTGACTGCCATGTGATTGCCACATGTTAATAAACTCAATGTTTTCTTTTCAGGACTGCTAAATTTAACATGTATAATATATGATGTATATAACACACGATATATATGCGTGTGTGTGTGTGTGTGCGTGTGTGTGAATCAAGGTCGCCAGCCGGCCGCCGCCACTCCACGTCTCACATGTTTCGCTTCGTCAGCCAGGCGAACAGAGCGCACAGAACACGCGCCGCTACAGCGGTCAAGTCACCCAAACTTCAGGGTCACGCCTACCTGTCTGCAAAAAAAATTTTTTTCGTACTATCTACCCAGCACTGACTCAGTGCTGCGACCTCCGGAGATCTTGAAAACTTCAAGTACGCCCCCGCGGCTACTTACTACGTCTCGACGACCAACGAACACGAACATACGCATTCAACTTCACTTTGTCTCCTCTAGACACTTTTTGTTTTTTTACCTCGAAACAAACCAACAAATAGACCTAAACACTATTTCATAACTGCTTGATAGTAGTTCTTGTACAAGATTCATTATAAAATTAAGTAAAGAAAGGGGGTAGTATTGCATCTTACACATTAAAGATGTTAATGTAGAGACAAGTGAAGCTTGCACCTTATTTCAAAACACTGTACAGTGGTTGAAAATTACTACAAGGCTGTCCACGGTTATCTGATGTCTTTTGAAAGCCCTGTTTACAATCTATCTTTCTTCTCATGTTGTAGAGTATCGTTTGTCATTTACTGTTTATATTTATTCGAGCTCCATCGTAGTGAAATCGTTCGAAGTTTTAGGGGAGTAAACACCTTAATACTTTGGAAATTCGTTATCCTGTGTTTGAAAAAAAATTTACTTCCTTACACTCTCAATACAACATCAGGTAGAGTATAATAATTGTTTTAATTAATTTACTGCTAATTTATCCGGGAGCCTGTATGCAGATTGGGTACTGTAGCTTATACATAGGTAAAACATTATGAGCAGTCATTGTTTTCAAATGTCGATTTAAAAAGTGTTTAATTTGCCGTGGACAGCCTTTAAAATATTTTAGATAAGGTAGAGAACATCGTTGTATTCTCGCCTACTCCAAATGGAAGTCCATGCCATGGAATTTATCTAATACCAAAGATTCACGGGACCTGGGCCGTAATAGTACACTGCTGGGCAATGTAAATAGCACACTATGAAGAAATCCGGGACAACCACAAAACAATGTAAATAGCGAGAGTACGGGCTGGTAGGCACACGATCCCATGTTGGTGCAATTGCACTTGACCGCACGCACACCCAATAGTGGCGCCGCGAGCACCGACCAGCGGTCGTAGACGCTGGCGTCAAGTCGAGGGTCGCATTAACACGAGAAACGCCGCACGATACCAAGCAGGTGCTCAGAGTGAAGAATAACGCAGGGAAGGAGCCAAAGACGTTGCTTCATGCAGCTGGCGGACTTCGAGGGAGGACTCATAATAGAGCTGAGAACCTTAGGATAGTCGGTATCACCGTATAGTCCACAAAGTGGATAGTTCTGAGTTCAGACCCACACTGTCTGATGTTGGGAGCAGTGGATACGCGGAGCCGCCCACACATCGAAGACTGGGCTCAGGACGGACGGGATCGACTACAGTCGAGATGATCGAGTGTTCGAGCGCCAGGCGGGGAGGGACACCCTGGCGACCTGGTCCATTACTCCTGTGTGCCCACGAATCATTTCCCGACGCCTTGCGGAAGCGAATCTGATCCCAGCACCCATTGCACGTGCTGCGATAAACTCTGCAACTGCAGCGGCGGCTCCGTTTGCAGTGGTGCCAGACAAGCAATGTGGAACGCCACAGACTGGCGATGTGGGGTTGTTAGTGATGAGTGTCACTTCATTATAGCGAAACCTACAGGAGTAGGGGGAGCGAAAGGGAGTAAGCCTTTTGGCACCCTCTTAGATATTTTAACACATTGAGGTCACCACACATTTACTGGCACTTAAGACGGAAGCATCTTTGTAGGAAAAAAAAGTTGCAAATCAGCCGGATTGTACTGAACCGTGCCGTAGACTAATAACGAGACAGGCTGATGCACTAAAGGTGCACTAAAGGTTCACAATAAAACATAGGCAGTCTAACGCAGTGGTTCACAATCTGTGCTCAAGGACGCCGCGTCGAGCTTAATGTCGTGTATAGGCTATTCATGGTAAAGTGAGCACTTTTGAGGCCCTACTTACTTTATTGTTTCCGCCTTTTCTTTTTACACTTTATCCACTTATATGAATAAATATTACCATGTAAGTAATATAAACAGTGTGTGTACTACACCGAACTCGGAAGTTAACGACTAAGACTAAAATTAAATATATTTATTGACTAGTATTCTAAGTGAGAGGGCTTTCAAAAGTGCACATTTTACCGTTAATAGCCTATGCCTACTCAATGGTTTTAAACAGAGACCCGCAAATCTGCGGTATTGGCCGGCATCAAAGTTCTGTCCTTCAACCAGCGCAATTTGCAATATATGCAGCAGCTGCAATAACGACAAACTACGGCGTGAAACTCAACATCGAGAAGGAAGTACTTGTTGCAGTGTCTAAAACAACACCAAGATACCATGAACTAACAAACAATAACACTCGTCCTTCTCATTACGACAGTGAAATAGAATGCAAATACATCTGTATTTATTTGTAATAATAAAAGAATATATTATTTGTTTGACAGAAATTAAATTAGGGAAGGGAGCCGCAAGTTTCAAAAGTTTGGGAATCACTCGCCTACGCGAATGTACAGACATCAAAATGAAAGAATGTGAAAAGATTTGGACGGCTCTTAGCATCGTGGTCTAGAGAGCCAAGGAGGGTGATTGAAGTGAGTATGGAGAGCGCTGGAGCGGGGGAGTGGGGGGAAGCGGGAGACCCCCGAGAGGACCCGCCGACCAACAGCATCGTCCGGCACGGTTCCCACATACGAGAATCCGGAGTGACCCGGCCGGGGATTGAGCCCGGATCGCCTCGGTGGGAGGCGAGCAGGCTAACCACTCGGCCCCCCCCATAAAGAAAGTATTCATTACTGCACAAATTGTGGCATAGGTGGGAGTCACTGTCTTACCAACAGTTTATGAAGCAATATAAAGTTAATGATATAAAAGTAGTATTATTAACAACTCAGTTGTTATTTTATTTCTTTTTTTATATTGAAGGGACATTTTCATGTCAATTTGAGAATTTTGTTGGGGAGGGGGTAGTTAATGTTCCGCGCCCCCCTCCCCCCCCCCTACCAAAAGTCAAGATCTACCCTGCATCGTGTTCCGTAAATGACCCTGGCATGCACGTTGACAATGAAATTCGCGAAAATATTTCACGACCAGTTGCATTTCATAGGACTTTAGCTCAGACACACTTCAGCGATTGGATGATCTAGGTGTTACGCATCTTAGATGTCTGCCCGCGAATCACAGACGTACAGCAATGGAGTAACCTTATTCTGATTTGCCAGTCAAGTAAGAATATATATCTTCTCACAATCACACGCCGCCAATAAACAGTTAATAATATATATTTCTAAAATAACATTTACACATTTTAACACATAAATCGCGTGACTTAACTTCACCACACCACAAATTAAACTAAACTCTGTAACCAAGCCACTCCAGTAATGAGAAAGCAACATTTGATCGTTTTGATTAACTTATTTTGGCATTAACTTCCGCTTTATTCACACCAAACTGTCGCTAACCCCTCACAGGGACTCGCGACAGCACAACTAAAGTCCTGAACTTCAAAATTCTGCGATGATTAATTTCAATTAACTTCGCCAACCCTCCCTCCCCATTTTTTTTTCTTTCACCCCGCGAGCAGGGAAAATGGAGAGTGATTACAGTATTTGGAACAGAACCCTGGCGCTAACCTGGGTTACTGGGAAAGTTGTTGGCTTCTAGCAGCAACTAAGAACTTTGATTGGAGGGGGTGGGTGGGGGAGGGGAGTTAGCTTCTCCTTTCCACCGCATATTGAAATGAAAAAGCCTGGTGGGTGGACAAGGGTGTTCACAATGGCCTGTACTACCCCCCGCTCTGAGGGAGTAGCGTCCCAGTGACGTAAAACGTCCGGGACGCTACCAATAAGCAACATAATAGTGCCGGTACGCGCCATAGGGTATTGAAATATAGCACGCGCGGAAATGTTTTCGCGAAATTCGGGTATCGCTAGCTGTAAATCCCTTGTCGCACTGTCACATTTTCGCCTTCAACTAAATTTGACAATAACATTCGAAGATAAAATTCGGCAATCAAAGTTTTCCTTCCAACAAATTTTATCAAATAATCTTGAATATGTTTAAAAACGTGTTACACTGTCAAATTTTTTTTTTTTTATTGGGAGGATCCGAACTGCATAATTATTTTAAAAATATTTTCATAGCGAAATATTGCTGTTGTTTTTCCTTGCAGTCAATTACAGGAAGAAATGTAAGGAATGTTGGAATTTATTTTCCTTCTTTACTAAATTCAGATTTTATTAGTCGGAGATGTTTTCTGCACGATGAAATTTAATGCCTATGAGTTTGTAATATTATGTGCAATATCTGTTAAAAATAGCATTCATGTCCAGAAAGCTTCTACACAAATTAATTAATTTCTGTAACCTGCTTCGTTTCCAGCAATTGTTCGCTATCTTAAAGTTTCTTCACGTTAGTTTTTATCAAGCATGATTCTGATTGGTTGAGACCGTCCAACATCAAATAAATCTTAGAACCGGTCCAATTTTCAAATGTTTGATGGAAAATCACGCGAGGTCTCAGCGCCCCTGGTTATCAATACTGCACCGTACTCATTTCATATCACCCTGCATCAAACTCACAAGGTCTATCTTCGTGAACTAACAAACACACTACTTTGCCCAGCCCTAATCCAATAATAAGGAATTATTTTTATCCTCCGCGTCTGTCGCATGGTTTTTCTCCAGGCCCTCTCCGCTTTGCCTGGTTTTCCATGCCCCTTACTAGACCCTTCTTGTTTCGGGGTCTGTCAATGGCTACAATTGCGGCCATGGCACCAGACAACCCTGCTATAGCCGCGATGCATGCGCCCATTTTGATAATTAAACCCGACCTAAGACATAAAGAGCTTGCCCTGAGACGCATCCCATTCTCCAACCGACCTAGCTACTGACAGGTATGCAGGAGGGCACACAGAACTGCGAAGGTGCTCACCAGGGGCTCGCCAGAAAAAAAAAATTGATACAGACAGAAGCTATCCAATATTTCCAGACAAATATGGCGATTTTAATGACGTTTCTATTGCGTCATAAATGTCCAACTTTATTTAGCCAAACTTATTGGAAACAGTTTGACGGAAAAAGTTGACAGTGTGACCGGAGCTTAAGGAATAGGCCTACTACTGTCGTTTTGATACTTACAAGTCTGTTCATTACGTAGGCCCTGCGCATTTTTCGCTTTCATCTTGGCCCTTACTAAATTCCAAACACGTTCTCAAGTGACGTGGATGTTCATGTATTTCTTTCAACAGACTCGTGTTTTTAATCAAATGTAATTACCGCGCCTTGAAACGTATCTCAGTTGCACTAAACCGCTGTCACACTCTCCAATTTTTTCCGTCAAACTGCTTCCAATAAGTTCGGTCAAATAAATCTGGACAGTTATGACGTCATCGATACGTCATAAACGCCGCCATGTTTGTCTAAGAAAGCTGGATGGCTTCAGTTTCCATCAAACATTTGAAATTCGGACAGGTTCTAAAATGTCTTTGATGTTTGACGGTCTTAGCTAATCAGAATCGCGCACGACATAATTGAAGTCAAGAAACTAAAATAACGGACAATTGCTGGTAACGAAGTCGGTTATGAATATAATTAAAATTTATGTAGAAGCTGTCTGGACATGAACGCTATTTTAAGTGAATATTGCACATCATATTACGCACTTATATGCATTAAGTTTCATTGTACAGGAAACATTTCTGATAAATAAAATTTGAATTTAGTAAAGAAGCGAAAATTACAACATTCGTTACCTTTCTTCCTGTACGTTATGAACTGCAAGTAAAAACAAAAGCAATATCTCACTATGAAAACCATTTTCAAAAAATCACTCAAATTAGATTCTCCCAGTATAGAAATTTGACAGTGTGGCACATTTTCAAACACATTCAGTAGTATTTGATAACATTTGATGGAAGGGAACATTTTATGACTGAATTTTTGTATTCAAATTTTATTGTCAAATATAAACGAAGGCGAAAATTTGCCCGTGTGACAGGGGCTTTAGAACTTGGAGACGAACGTGTTTGCGAAAACAGCGTGCTAACCTTAAGGCCCATGCTATTGGAAACTTTAACATTTTACTTTACGTTTGCTTCTCAACATGTCATTTCCTATGGAGCTTGACACAATGGAACTGCCAAAGATAAAGTCAAGCACCCTTGACTTTACGATTTCGTAAAGTAGAAACTTATATAAGTCAAGCAGACATATCACCGATAATCTATCAGAGATTATGTGGAACGAATAATTGTTTACCATAAGACGATTTTCATATCGGTATACGAGCCAAGATGCAGGTTTTTTCGCTTGAAATGAAATTCTAATATAATACATAAGTTAATAAAAAAAAACAGGTATGTAAGGTACATTCCTGAGCCATATCTATGATGAACATAAAGAGATACGATACAGATTTTTACGAAGATTGCAGAACTGATTTTCAATTGTTTGAACTTCGACTTTACAATAAATCGTATTGCGTATCTGTTGATTTCGTTAAAGGAAAGGTAAAGTCAAATGCTTAAGTTTTCAGTTGTGTCAGGGGACTTTAACCGTAGTAGAAGCAATGTAACTTAATTGACAGTTCCAGCGGCAAAAAAAAAAAATATAGACTAAACATGAGATAGATCGCTTATTCGTCTTCTGCGCATGTACCCCAACATCGACCTACCCCAAAGGAACACAACTGTCAAAGTCATATGGTCAACAGTGATGAACGTGTTTGTTTACATCTTAATTTTTAAATGACAAGCGATACTATATGAGTAAACTAATTTTACCAGTTTCAATTTAATCAAACTACAATACAAATTGACTAGACTAAATATACATACATCTCAAATCATTTGTTTACTAATCACTTTTCTAACCTAAAATCCAAACCATGCCATTTTCGCTAGACGTGTTGGCAGAAAAGCAGTTCAGTGTTGGGACATGGAGATTGGTTGTGCGCAGCCTTGGAGGTGTTAGTCTATGGAGTGGAAGCCGAGACACGACAGTGAAGCCGGGCAGCAGACGATAATGTAAGACAAGGACAGAGCCAGTAGTGGCAGAAAGGTGCATGTTTATACGTAGTTAAATGGGCGTGTTTTTCATTTAATTAATTCCGGATAGTGGCAAAAAATCGTATAGCACTTTGATGCACAGGCTTATTTAGTCCACGTACATTTGAAAACATCCCGCAAGAACAAAACGCAATAATTACGTCACTGATAATACCGATGTACAATGTAACTTTAGCCACTCACAATATGGCGGCTGATATAAACAATCGGTCTGCGCATGCGCAGTTTGAAGAAGTCGGACAAGAAATCGGCTTCATTTGATAATCGTGGAGAAGATAGGCTGTTGCCACTCCATCATCTATTACCTCCATGTGCGCAGCCAGCGAGATCGGTCTACCTCATATTTAGTCTATGAAAAAAAAAAAAAAAGGTTCGGCGTTGGAAATTATTCGCAGTTGGCTTGCGCGCTCTACCACGCACCCCCTCTCCGTGCGAGCCGATAACGCACGAAGTTACCCGAGAAGCGAGCTCGTTATCGCGCGACTTGTTCTCCGGTGCTGGAAGCGACTAGCCTAGGAGGCGCGCTCGTCTGCCGGCGATTGAGTCCGGAGGTGCAGACAAGTTTGTTCTCTGCGAATGCCCTGGAACAACACCGCACTTCGTCGCACGGGTGGCACACAGTTGTCCTAGGCGCGTGGCACCCAACATCTTACACAAAGGTAAGTAATCGTGTATATATCCGCGCACTTTTTAAATCAACTCTTTGAAAAATCGCCCCATGTATGGCGTAGTGTGGTTGTTTCCTAATGCCCGGTAGCACCATCGCAGTTCGAAACTCGACCCGAGATCGGATCTAAGATTAACACAAGAAACTGTTGCTCCATTCGAGTTCGGAGCTGGACTGGAGATCGAGATGAAGTTCATTTCAAACCGCGGAAATTGGCGGTTCCAATTTCGATCCGAGATCAACAGCCATCTTCGACAAATGTAGTTTGAAAATACGCCAACAGATAGAACTACATTTGATTGTTTTCTTGGGAAATTATAACAACATTATACGCACTTGAATATTATTCAGTAAAATTCTTACAACGATAATTCACTTAAAACAGATAAAACGTCGCACATCTAGTTCTATCTATAGTGAAAAATACGCCTACTTCCATGACGTCATATATTACGAACCAATAGCAAAATTTGTACCATACTTAATCTCGATCTCTCACTTTGGATCCAAGGTCCAGAATCATGAAATTTCGTCGGTGTAACACTTTTACACTGGAATAAAGATCAAACTGGATCATGGTTGGGAACTACGATCATTCGATCTCGGATCGGGGAAGATGTTGATGTTACCTGAAAAATATTGGCGTATTATGTTTTTAAAAGCAATTTATATGTTTATGTGCGTTATACATAGAGACCTGAAAAATTCGCGAAAGACAGGTGGCCCTACCGTCTAAACAAAGAGAACAACGCTGACCTGCCAGAAGACAGACACCCGACACTGATACAGTCCACTTAAGTTGGCAGCAGTGTCGTACCTCATATCTACACGATTCGTCCCCGTGCCTCGTGACTGAACTCCAGAACTTCAGTTCAGATGATATGAGGAATGAGATGGTGTTTCCCCGTCTCTGGTTCTGACAGCCGTGTTTACGAAGCAATCACGTACTATATGTAAATTTAACATTGACATGGACACCATCACTTTAGTCGTGCGTCGGTCAACTGAAACTGTAAGACTATTGTACGGGAAATATTTTACACATTTGCTGATTCTTACACCTACACGCATTAAAAATAATAAGAAACAGAATGCAAAGAAATCATTTCGGTATTCACAAATGTTACCTAACAATTTTAATTCGACGTTAAGATTGACCATTGACCTTGAAAATGTAAAATAAAAAAATAAAAAATAAAATAAAATTTAAAAAAAAATCACAAAAATCTAGAAAAATAAAAAAAACTATTAAATAATTTATAAACAATTTATTATTTAAAAAATTAATTAAAAAATTTAAAAAAGTGTTGAAAATTAATTTTTATAAAATTTTATTTAAATAATTTCTTAATTGAAAAGGCTTTAACCATGGCAGCCTGTTTTCCCTTTTTCCCAAAAAAATTTCCTTGAGAAATTTTATCAAAATTTAATTAAAAACCTTACATTTCCTGAGGTCTCCCCCCACACCACCAATTACTCACCTCTGTTCGAATCCAGCAGACGTCTGACTCCCTCGCACCCACTCCCCTCAACAATACACATTCCGCCACTTGATTTTTTCGTTCGTCATTTGTTTACATGCTACTGGAGGCAGCCATCTTTGTTAGTAGGCGACCGCCATATTGGTAGGTGACCACCATCTTTGTATACATCGTCCATCCACAATCTTGGAAGACAATGCCCAATAGCAATTGACCTTTAACCTGTGGCCTTCATAATAAAAACTAGAGAACAAATACATAAAAGTCAATAAGCATAATATATAACAGACTACAACCACCATATTAGATGCTGACTACCTCAACCTTGACACCATGACCTTGAATGACCTTGAATATATACTCGAGAAATAATACATAAAAGTTAACAAGTATAATACATTACAGATTACCACCATCATATTAAATGCAGACTACCTCGACCATGACCCCATGGCCTCGAATGACCTAAAAACAAAAACTCGAGAAAAAATCTATGTAGAGACAGAAGCTAGTCGAGACGATCCACTTTCCACTCAACTGTTGTCTGTCAAACTAAACCTCTCAGCTACCTCCCTACTGCTTATAATGCACATCGCAGCATCGCAATCAGCACCGCAATCAGGGGTCATTATGGGTCGATGGAGTCGAATAGGTCAATGGGGTCAGTCTTGTGAAGTGTTGGTCCGACAACAGGAGACAGTTGTCTACTTTAAGTGTGACCATGATTTATAGGTGAGCGAAGAACTTGTCTGGAAGAAACTGTTGAAGATATAACTGCATGATAATGTGATCAAGAAACTAGCATATAAAGCCTGCCTACCTGCCTGTGTGTGATGTCTCAATGCTCGCATGTGATTGGTTAGCTGCAATCATGTGGCAACTTGGTGATTGGCTGGTCGGTGTTTGCACAATGTATTAATGGTGAAGTACGATTGGTTCAAAGTCAATATGACGCCATAAGGTTTGCACACTTGTATATTATAAGCAGTAGGGAGGTAAGCCGAGAGGTATAGTTAAACAGCAGCTGAGTGGAAGGTGGATCGTCTCGACTAGCTTCTGTCTCTTCACATAGATTTTTTCTCAAGTTTTTGTTTTTAGGTCATTCAAGATCATGGGGTCATGGTCGAGGTAGTCTGCATCTAATATGGTGGTGGTAGCCTGTAATGTATTATACTTGTTGACTTTTATGTATTATTTCTCGAGTTTTTTATTTTCAAGGCCATTCAAGGTCAATGTGTCAAGGTTGAGGTAGTCAGCATCTCATATGGCGGTGGTTATCTGTAATGTATTATGCTTGTTAAATGTTATGTATTTTTCTCGTGTTTTTATTTTCAAGGTCACAGGTTAAAGGTCAATTGCTACTGGGCATTGTCTTCCAAGATGGTGGATGGGTGATGTATACCAAGATGGTGGTCACCTACCAAGATTGCGGTTGCCTACCAAGATGGCGGCCTCCAGGAATGTATAAACAAATTACAAACGAAAAACAAATATGGTGGAATCCAGGAACACATGAACAAAGATGCCTGCCTCCAGTAGTATGTAAACAAATGACGAACGAAAAAATCAAAATGGTGGAATGAGTACAGGTGAGGGGAGTGGGTGTGAGGGGGTCAGTCGTCTTCTGGACTCGAACAGAGGCGAGTAATTGGGGGTGTGTGGGGAGACCTCTGGAAATGTTAGTTTTTTAATTAAATTTTTTAAGGGAAATTTTTTAGGGAAAAAAGGAAATTCGGAGGGAAAAAGGGGAAAATGGCCCTCCGGGGTTTAAACTTTTTTAATGAAGAAATTTTTTAAATCAAATTTTATATAATTAAACGATTTTTTTTTACATTTTTTCGATTTTTTATTAAATTTTTTAATAATAAATTCTTTATAAAAATTTTATTACATTTATTTAATTTGTTGTGAATTTTTTGTGATTTTGAAGAAAAAAATTCGAATTTTGCATTTACAAGGTCAAAGGTCACACGGATCAGGGGTAAAAAGTCAATGACATCCAAGATGGCGGTCGGGTGATGTAACAAGATGGTGAGTCCCCGCTCCTGCTCTCCTATGCCCCCTGCGCTCCTATGCCCCATGCCTTTGCACCCACCTTCTCATAATCATACTAGTAATATATATTATATATTATATATATGTATATATATATATATATATAGAGAGAGAGAGAGAGAGAGAGAGAGAGAGAGAGAGAGAGAGGAGAGAGAGAGAGAGAGAGAGAGAGTTATTTGCTTTCAGTGAGTGAGTGAGTTAAGAGATTATGACGACTCTTAACATCGAGGTCTTGAGAGCCGATGAGGGTGATTGAGGTGAGTATGGAGCAGCGCCTTAATGAAAGGACTGGGGAACGGGTTATCCCCGAGAAAACTCACCGACCAACAACATCGCCCCGCGCGATTCCTACATGCCAAAATCCGGAGTGACCCGGACGAGCATTAAACCCGGATCGCCTTGGTGAGAGGTTAATATGCTAACCGCTCAGTCACCGTGGCCCCTCAGGTGTTTTGGGTATTGCTGAAATGCGATAATACCTTAGTAGTAGGAGAACAATAAAACGCGAAGTATCTCGGGCAGGACTGATTTTCTAGTGAAAAAATTGACTATATATGTTTATTGTATGTTTATGGAATGTTGTTATACAAGAAACCTAATTCTAATCATGAGAGACAGAACTGAAAACAACATGGATATCCCTAGAAAACTGTTTTCACATTGAAACATTTATATCATATGATCACAAAATAACTCAGTTAATGCGGCTCAGCAAAGAGAGCAAATAATATTTGATTTGGCGTTCGCTAGAAAATAAAATAAAAAAATGCCACAAATCCTCGAACCATGACTGGAAAAACAGAAATAGTGAAGTTCCTCTGTTATATAACAAAGCCAAAGATTGACATGTATAGAACATATTAAAATATTATGAATCGCTAGCATTTGTTCAAAGCTAAGAGCACTTACAGAATTCTAATACTTCAAGGAAGCATACATCATCTACTTACATTCTATAATTGCGTAAGGGTAAAATTTTGTGTAAATGAAAATTATTTTTATATCGCTTAAAAGGCACGACACGTTATAGAATTATAGCCAGTGCTAAGAAATGACCATCCTGTACATTATCTTCTGGAATTAAGTAATGATTTATAAAATAACGTATATTTTCCAAACAGAATAAGGAATATTATTCAACAAAATTAAATGCGCATTAATATTACACAGGAAATGTATACAAATATATTCTGCAGAAATTCCTAAATATTCAAGCTGTTCTATACGTATAAAATGCCACCAAAGAATTATTTTTCCGAAAATAGTTCTGACAAAATTAACAGACTGCAGATTGTGTTTAAAAAAATCAGTGCTTGTAAAATCCGCAAGATATCGAAAATTATCTAATGATACTGAAGTGGGTATTCTGCCACATTATATAACTTGATAAGTAATTACTGAACGAACACATTTTCCGCTGTTGCTGTGCTGATGTATTACGTCATGTATATATCATTTATTACAAAAAATATATCTTATGTCTCCCTTTCATTGTAATTTACGACAATACTATTTATTTACTTTGTAATTATTAACTTACTAGCTTTAACCCGCTGCTTCGCACGCGGTCCCACAATTGGGTTTTCTAGCCACTAAGCTACTGCGGCCCCACTATTGTATGCTCTGTCCCCTGAACAGCTGCGGCCCCAATATTGGGTTATCTAGACACTGGGCTACTGCGTCCCCACTATTGTGTTTCCTATAACCACTGATCTATTGTGGCCCCATTATTTGGTTCTCTACCCACTGTGTTACTGCGGCCCCACTATTGTGTTTCCTATAACCACTTATCTATTGTGGCCCCACTATTTGGTTCTCTACCAACTGTGTTACTGCGGCCCCACTAATGGCTTCTCTACCCATTGATCTACTGCGGCCCCACTATTTTGTTCTCTACCACTGAGGTATTGCGGCTGCACTATTGTGTTCTCTACCCACTGAGCTACTGCGGCTGCACTATTGTGTTCTCTACCCAATGTGCTACTGTGGCCCCACTAGTTGGTTCTCTAGTCACTGGGCTACTGCGGCTGCACTATTGTGTTCTCTACCCACTGAGCTACTGCTGCCCCACTATTGTGTTCTCTACCCAATGAGCTACTGTGGGCCCGCTATTTGATAGTCTATTCACTGAGCTACTGCGGCTTCACTATTGTGTTCTCTACCCACTGAGCTACTGCGGCCCCACTATTGTGTTCTCTACCCACTGAGCTACTGCGGCCCCACTATTGGTTTTCTGTCCACTGAGCTACTGTGGTCCCACTATTTGGTTCTCTGGCCACTGAGCTATTGTTGTCCCGCTATTTGATAGTCTATTCACTGAGCTACTGCGGCCCCACTATTGGGTTTTCTAGCCACTGGGCTACTGCGGCCCCACTATTGTATGCTCTGTCCCCTGAACAGCTGCGGCCCCAATATTGGGTTCTCTAGACACTGGGCTACTGCGGCCCCACTATTGTGTTTCCTATAACCACTGATCTATTGTGGCCCCACTATTTGGTTCTCTACCCACTGTGTTACTGCGGCCCCACTAATGGCTTCTCTACCCATTGATCTACTGCGGCCCCACTATTTTGTTCTCTACCCACTGAGGTACTGCGGCCGCACTATTGTGTTCTCTACCCACTGAGCTACTGCGGCCCCAATATTGGGTTCTCTAGTCACTGAGCTACTGCGGCCCCACTATTGTGTTCTCTACCCAATGAGCTACTGTGGTCCCACTATTTGGTTCTCTACCCACTGAGCGACTGCGGCCCCACTATTGGTTATCTGTCCACTGAGCTACTGCGGCCTCACTATCGGGTTCTCTACCCACTGAGCTACTGAGGCTCTTGGGAAGGAATGTAAGACAGCCCATAGACAGAAAAAAGGAGGAATGGGGGAGTTTTTTAAAACATTTTTTTAATGCATTACTCATAAGAAAAGTGTTTATTCCAGTACCTATGTACATCCCTAATCATAATTTTTTGGTACCGTTTGAGATATTTCCCCGGGATCCCTGCTTTACAGGAAACTCACGGCTCCTACCAGCGTATATTTTAACGGGCCCAAACCGAGTGACATGCTCCCAGTTAAGTTGCTAACGATAGAGGAAAAGTAGTTTCATATCTCTACGTCAAATAAAAAGAGCTATGTAACCATTTGTGATAACTTAAATAATTTATTTCGCTTTGTGGTTTTTTTTTTTTTTTTTTTTTTTTTTTTTTTTTTTTTTTTTTTTTTTTTTTTCCATGAATTTAAGTGTAAACATTACCAGATTTGTAACATATTTACTTTTCTAATAATTACACATTTTCACCTGACCGACGCTTGAACAAAGCAAGTAGATGTTAAGTAGGGCTTTCTAAAGTGCTCATTTTACTGTGAACCGCATATATATATATATATATATATATATATATATATATATATATATATATATATATATATATATATATATATAGCTCACGTCTGAAACGCTGCAGGAAAAGGGAAACCATGGCTTTTGCTGCAAAAGATCAGAAGCTAGCGCCTATCCAGACATAACTTTGCCTTGGGAAATGCTGTTGGTCGTTACTCATACATCAGCTATTTAATAATTGGCTGTTTCTTATGCCATAGAGATGCCAGTAGTACCGACTAATTTCCGATACAACCAAATCTGATCACCAAGTTCCATCTTCATCTTCTGGCGTGAATACATAGACGAATTACCAAAACACTAATTACAGCAGTATTGTCTGCCTTGCACTCATGAACTGGAAGTCTTCCAGCAGATTATCCTGTTTGGATCAATCTCACTAATATCCTCTGGTGTATGTTCCTTCTCGACATGAGACCTTCTGAAGAAACACATTTCCAACAAACCACTACCAGCTTTAGTAGTTATTCTTTGAAGACCAAAACGGTACAGAAAAGACAACGTGTGTGATGTCCTTGGAGTGCATTTATATCACTCCGTATATTTAGCAGCCCTTTCATTGGTACCAACGTGTCAGTTGTTATAAGAAATTCGAAAATACTTTCCCCGCAATAAATTTCCACTTTTGCAACACCTGAAACGAAAAATCAACGTGTACGTTGAGAGGTTAAAATCGACGTCTTGAGATCCGATGAGGGTGAAGCGAGGTGAGTATGCAGCAGTATCGGAATGCAAGGGCGGATGGGAACGATAAATCCCCGAGAAAACCCGCCGACTAGCGCCTTCGTCCAGAGTGATTCGCACATGCGAAAATCCGGGGGCGACCCTCATTGCGAATCGAATCCGGTTCGCCTTGGTGGGAGGCGAGTAGCCTAACCACTGTACCACCGCGGTCCCACCACGTTGTTCGAATTTCGACGATAATTTCTAATGACCTTGAAAATCAGGGGAGGATTTGACGATTTAGAAAAGTGGAAAGGTGGAGGCGAACTAAGGAGATGCTTCCGACTAACACTGAACAGTTTTTTTGCCTCTGTTACTGTCAGCCAGGTTAAATTGAACATTTACGTTATAAGATCTCTTGCATATTCAATATGAATAAACACTGGTAAAGGCTGTTCACTGTAAAGTGAGCACTTTTGAAAGCCCTACTTAAGACCTATATGCACGTTGTGCATTGCCCCGCCTTATGAAAAATTAACGTTGAAATGGGACCCGTTACTTTATTCATGCGTCGATCAAATGAAACTGCGAAATTAGTAATAAACTATATACTTAACGAATCTGCTCATTTTTAAACTTCGATGCATTAAAAAAACGGAAACTGAAAGAAATAATTTTAAGTTATCACAAATGGTTTCCTAACACTTTTTATTCGACGTTAAGATATGGAACTACTTTCCCATCCATCGTTACCAACTTTACTGGACGAACGTCACTTACTGCGCCCATTAAAATATACGCATGCTGCAGGTACAGAGACTTTTTTCTAAAGTTCGTTTCTAAAGTACTCACATTATCGTGAACAGCATTTAAAAAAGAGGTGTTTGGTAATGCCTAGCAAGAAATAGTTCTCATGTAAAAGTAAAATATTATAAAAGTGAATGCGCACGAATGTGGTGCGCTGTTCCTGTGGTGTAATTTCCTATATTTAGTTGAGCTTTGTTCGCGCGAGGCGGAAGAATACCCTGAAAGTAGAACTTGAGCAGGCTTCAGAAAAGTTGGAAGTGACTGTAATAAGGACTGTAACGTTCGAATCGCTGCCACTTGAAATCCGCTCAGTTAGCTCGCCCT
Source organism: Dryococelus australis (assembly GCA_029891345.1). Lineage (NCBI taxonomy): Eukaryota > Metazoa > Arthropoda > Insecta > Phasmatodea > Phasmatidae > Dryococelus > Dryococelus australis. The sequence goes on along the minus strand of CM057006.1, from coordinate 21,674,632 downwards.
GTGTTTGGTCGGCAGGTTCTGCCAACGTGCGAATAGTGTTTCCAACGTGTAGACAGAGAATTCTACCAGCCCACAAGTGATAATTCATCAGAATCCACTAGGTTATGGAAATATATTTAATCATATTTCAAAAATATTAATTTTAATTTCATTTTTAAATAATAGTTCTACATAGTTTAAAAATTCATTTTTACACAGCTCGTTTACATAAATGCCCATGGTATTTATTACAGTAGTTACAAAGTTACGACGTAAGAAATAAACATGATAATAAAATGCCACCAAATCATGCGTAACAAACGCTAGCAATATTTATCACTTTGTCATATACACCTATTAATATAATTTTTGGGCAATATAGTTCTCTAATATTTGTTTGTTTTCAGAAAACTGCCAATCACACGCCACCAAAAAATTAACAAAATTCACTAAATCATCCACTGACCCCTAGGTTACAATTTTGCCCTCTAGGTACAGGCTGCTTACGGTTAATAGAACACTTTTGGAGTCAACCTTTGAAAAATGCCACTGCACGTATTTAAACGGACAGACTGACTAGCCTGCACCCAGTAAAGTTGGTAAGTAATGAGGGAAAGTATTTCCATGTCTTAACCAATAAATCAGAAGTGTCAGGTTAACATTTCTGACTATTGAAGTCATTTCTTTAACTTTTTTTTCAATGCATATAAGTGTAAAAATATAGCAAATTCGTATAACACTTACTTCTTTGACGATTCCACTGTTTCACTCGACTGGCGCGTGAATAAAGTGACGAAGAAGCCCATGGCAATATTAATTTTGCATACGGCGGTGGAAGACTACCCAATGTGGACAAGTAGGTGTTAAGCAGGGCTTTAAAATGTGATCAGTTTACCATGAACAGCTTATAGAGTCTCTTCGCGGTTTCTTTGCCACTTTTGAATCAAACCTTAGAAAAATCACATCATTTAAGACGAGCTTGGCGGTTTGCTAAATATGTCAGGTATCATAGACGTTTTGTAAGAGTGTTAAAATAAAAAATACATCGATTTCGGTAAAATTATACTTTTTCATGAATCTTTCTATAAATTACTATATTTTATTTATTAATAAAATTAGGGAGTGTTGGCAATGCCTAGTGAGAAATAGTTCTTATGAAAAAATACTATTACACTGAGTGCACACGAGTGAGGTAAGCTGTCCCTTTGGTGTAATTTTGTAGACTTGGTTAAGCTTTGCTTGCGTGAGGCGAAGGAATATCCTGGAAGTAGATCTTTGGCAGGGCTTCAGAACATTTGTAAGTATCCATGAATGGACTATAGTACCTAGTAATTACACTCTAAATTCGAATCATTGGGAAACCACTGAATCACAGTGATATTCGACAACTCGAATCAGTGAAAATGGCTCCGCTTAGAATCAGTGGTAAACCACTGATTGTTTCAGTGAATTAATGACGTGAAGCCATTTCACTGATTGAATAAGTGACGGCCGACTGCAGTGGCGAACTAAATATGTTTTTGATTGAATGTAGCCGAATAATTACGTGAGATAAATACATTTAAAATTGTCTACTACTCATATTGTGCAATTAACCATAATATGAAAAAGTAAAGAATTGCTCAGTTGGCTGGGATAGATCCCACAGACACTTTTCATTTAGGTTTGAAGCCTTTACCTTGCCATCTGCGCTGCGAAGCCAAAATACAATGCAAGAGGAAAATATGTAACTTGTAATTATGTTTTAAATCGGGAAGATTTAAATTGTATGTTCTTAATTTACATTTTTGGTTTAATTGGTACCGTTAGGATAGTTAAAATAAATAGTATATACGAGTGCACTCTCTTTACCACATTATATGCAGTTTAAAACCTTCAAACAGCGCTGAAATTATTACATGAAAACGAAATGAAAGACATAAAAAAACGGAATGAAAGACTGAGTGTTCATATTACCTCGTAAAATACCCTTTTGAAAGACGAAGCACATTTTAGAAAGTAATTTGTATTAGTTTAATTAGTTTATTCGTTGTTATTTCACTTTATTCACGTTATTTGGCGGTCATTTTACACGCTGTTTAACTTATCCATCAGTCAAAACTAAACCACTGAGTAAACAGTGAAAAAAATGACTGATGAATCAGTGGAAAATGTCACCGACTGCGACAAGCTAGACTCCACAATCCTTTGTGTATTCGAGCTTATTTTAGTTGTTCATTGGCTGATGCTCCAGTTTACCTCCAGACCAGGTAGCATGTGATTCGTTCCTGGTTTCTTAGCAGGTTTGTTATTGGTTGGACGTGGTTCGTGGTGTGTCTAACAAACTATGTTTCAATAGACCCAGGGACTCCAATGCATGTGGGGTTGAAATTTAACGTGTCCTCAAATGAATCCTTGAAATTTCCGGGTCTCTATTCATCAGTTAAATTCACTGAAGTGACTGTTGAATCGGTCAGATACTTTTGACTGGCCGGAACAGTGAAATGCTCACTGATTCAGATTTAGAGGGTAATAGCCAGTAAATGTGGTGGGGGAACTTCGAGATGTTGTGGTGCGCGCAGGGTTCCGCGACATGCCGGAGCCAGCGAGGTTCCTGGTTGACGGCCAGCCGCCGTCCTTCTGCATGGGCGAGTACACGCTGACCTTGGAGGTGGGCCTGATGGGCGAGCCCTTCGACAAGATGGCCGTCCACGAGCTGAGGGAGACACCACAGGTCGCCGTCGACGCCCTACAGCAGCTCAAGGACCTGCTCAGAGGTACAGTTCCGCCCTCCATCCATCTTACGCCGCTCCGGGGTTCACAATATCGCGACAGACGCGACGCCGCAGCCGAGCCCTCATACGCCACCGAATGTCCTTGGTGTCGTGAGACCAGGATCCTAGACTCCCATTACTCATAGGTAGAGACCTGCAAAATTCGCGTTATTATTTGAAGACAAGTTAAACTTTGAACATGTGTGCCTTTGCAATATGTTTGTCATTGGAGCATAATGTATCTGACTCGTCCTGGGTAACTCTGCGCCAGTAACTCAAGACTTCATAATTGTGTGCCCCAATCACGTACAAGTCAGTCAGGAAGGGCGTGGCCTCATATCTATACAGCAGCCACTGGAGAAACAACGCCGGGTCCAGTACAGACGGTGCTGTGAAGTTTAGCCTGATGCCGAATAATAACGCGAATTTTGTATGTCTCTACTCATTGGTAGAGAGAGGTGTTTTTCGCGAAAATATTTCAAGACCAGTTGTACTCCAAAACACTTTAGTTCGTATGCACTTTTGTGGTTGGATGATTTTAAATGTCGCGTGCCTCAAGTGTCTGCCCGCGAATCATTGACGTTCAGTATCGGAGTACTTTATTCTGACTGGACCAGTCAAAAATGAACACGTCTTCTCACGTAGACACGTGGCCAATAACCAAAGGAAGTTTTGATTGTGGGAGTAGGATATTGAAGTCTAGTATGGCCATAAATATTTTCGCGAAAAACACCTGCCCCTACTCATAGGGTGTTTGTTAAAGAAGTGTACCCCGACACGTACTCGAATCATTGGGTCGGAGGCGGGGCGCCGTGTAGATGAGAGTTTTCAGTCCACGGGTCGTTTTTGACCCTTTGAGGAGTACGCACGTATATACTCGGGGCTACGTTTATTTGGGAATATTTTTGCTACTGGAGACAAATCTCACAGTTCTATAGTTTTACTGTTTCGCCAGACTTTATCGGAATCCGAGTAAAAAGTCCGAACTAGTCAACAATTCAGTTCGTAGCAATAAAACTGTTCTTTCAATGGTGTCCGAATTCAACAAGATGACTCGTAATGACCTGTTACATCTGGCGCGATAACTTTATTGGTACTTAGTCAAAGCGCGACTTCATTGGCCGATGGTCAGCCAATAATAAACGTTGCAGAGCAAAATAAGCGTGTTCGGAGTAACCAGGACCAATGGGATTACGGTAACTGGAAATACAGAGACCAACACATTACAGACAGCTCACTTCAAACTTGTCTTCAGTGAGGGTAGATTTGTGCCATCCTCAAAGGGTTAAGCTGTAATTTCGTTGCTATCTCTAAGGATTTTACGTTTTTGTGTGTTCGGCGAGAGAGTGAAGCTGCCCTCCAGTCAACATGTCAACTGGAGTGATTGTAGTGTTGTGATGCTTGTCTAGTATGTTGTGATGTCGTAAGCTAGTATGCTAGTTAATTTCGCATTTATTGTGTGCGTGAGATTCCTATAGTCTCATGGATGTCCGCGCCAAACAATTTCTGGACTCAACCAACTGCTTTCCAGCTGCCTCGGGATCAGGCCTACCACCCCTCCCATGGTACGTTTCATCGCGTGTACAGTTTGCGACATATTGAAAAGGTTTGCGAACAAAAAAATAAATAGTTGGTAGGATCCCAGCTGCTGTTCTTTCTTCCTCTATTGCCGGGGGGCCCGCGGTGGCCGAGCGGTTAGGCCGCTCGCCTTCCACCAAGGCGAAGCTGGTTCAATCCCCGGCCGGGTCACCGGACCTTCGCATGCGGGAATCGTGCCAGATGATGCCGTTGGTCGGTGGGTCTTCTCGGGGATCTCCCGTTTCCCTCGCCCCCCCCCCATTCCGGTGCCGCTCCATATACTCACCTCAATCACCCGCGTCGGCTCTCAAGACCTCGCTGTTAAGAGCCGCCCATATCTCTTCACTCATTCCTCTATCGTCCGCCTGAAACAGAGACCTACCAGGAGCGCGATGGGCGCGACGCGAATAAAATAATTTCGCAGCCAATCAGCATCGAGACTACCAACACGATAAAAATCTCCCGCGTGACCAAATTTACGGATAGAAAATATTTCTAATTTATTCGCGTCGCGGGTATGACAGGTCTGTAAATGTTCCTAACCCACCATCTTTTTGGTGTTAAAGAGTTTTACATGCGATATTATCCTCTGTATTAATAAGCGAAGCAACACATTTTTATGTGTAGGCGTAATTACAGCTATATCTGCGCCCTCAAAGTACTAGCGGACATGGAAAGAACTCTTCGAAAGAATAGCAAAATAAGAAAATAATGTAAACATTAATTGCCGCCGTAAAAGAGGTTAGTATATGGTGGCAAGAAACCATTTATAAAAAAAAAAATTTGAAATGTTGATCGCGAGGCGATAAAATCTAGTGTTCACATTAACGTGAATTTTTGTAGCCGCGTCAAATCTGTAGCGCTATTGTGATCCCAGCAGTAGCCTATAGTCTATAACATGGCGGAAGGAATAACACCGAATTTTCGCCCCATCGCCATCGTGTGACTGCCAAAACACTGAAAATGTTTAGGTAGGTTTTCGTATGTAATGCATGTAAAATGAAGCTTTCAGGCTAAATATGAATATGCTGTGATACGATAGTTTAATTTTAATTTTAACAGGTTAGGTTTCCGATGTTTTGGGTGTCACAACATGGTGGGTCAACTTCATGCACATCCGCGGACAAGGCCATCCTTTTCAAGTATCACAAGCATTTTATACTTCGTTTAACTGAGAAGTATATTATTTTGAGTTAACCTGAACTGTTACCAATATTTAAGCTTTGTTTGCACGAGGTAGAGGAACGCCATGGAAGTAGAACTTCGGCAGGGCTTCAGAAGAGTTGAAACTAACCATGAATGTTTTATATCAAAAGAATGGTAGTTTTATATGCCAAGTATAGGTTTTTTTTTTTACATTGTGTATGTAGTTGTCATGTGTACATTTTTGTAATGTCCTATGTGAACCATGTAAGTTTGGCCCGCAATAGAAGCTCTCAGCTGCCCCGGGGCAGCTCTATATAATAAGAAAACGGCATTTACTATTTACATTTCCGTTTAATTTTTTTAGAGCATCTTTCAACTTTTTGTGTGTGTGTGATAAGATATATTAATGTAATTTTGGAAGCGTAGGAAAATCAATCAGAGTGTTTTTTTTGACAACAAAGGAATGTGAATGTTTTTTGTGTTACCAAGTATGCATTCTACGACCCTGGTATTATCCATAGAGCTGCTCATACCACCATGGTATTGTCCCAATACAAACTAAGCGAAACCACTATATTTGGGTGTATTGCTAAGCAGCTTATTCACGAGTTAAAATGCTTACATGAGTGACGATTCGCAACATTAGAAAATAAGCAAGTGTCAAAACTTGGTTTACTTTGTTTAGACGATTTTTGGTTTTAAGTTTCTTCCCAACTGTTTGTCCAGTGGAAAATGGACAGACATGATTAAATCATGTGTTCTGTTTCCGCAGAATTTTAAACGCCGACTACAGTTTTTTAATACACCAGTTTGTTCAGAAATGATACAACATTGTAGCTGTAATTAGGGGCAGTAAAATTTCGCAACGAGATTTCGGGAAAAGTTATATTTGAAAACACGCTGTGGTTGTTTACCTTTATCGATTGGCTACATTAACATGTTACTATTCGTACACGAATCACTTTGGTGCACTGCCAAAGTTGTTGAATTCTAATTGGCTCGTTTTAAAAACAGAAACGGCTTCTCATGCAGAGGGCGACCAATTGCCAAAATAAAAATTTTTGTCTGTGCTTAGAGTATTGAAGTCTACCATGTGATCAAACTTTTTTCGCGAGAAATTACCGGCTCTAGCTAAAGTTTAAAACACTGTTCTCCATTTTAAAAAAATATCGTATACAGAGAGTGCTACTTAACAGCGATTTCTGCTGACTTCGACACTTTTAAACGGCCATATTCATGTTTCGTTAATCAAATTTATGAATTGGTAACAAAATAACGGCGTTCACTTTTGTCCTGCAAAAAATTTCCATTGAAATGTTCCTTAATTTTTAAAAATTAGAACATACACAACACACAACTGCTTACAACGAAACCTGTACAACAACTAGACGGGCACCTTAACTCGCTCTTTCTATACACGTGTGACAACTAGACGGACCCCTTAACTTGCTATTTCTATACACTTTTTCATGCTGGATTTACAATGCCAAGATGAGTTCGTCCCGACCGACAGTCCGACCATTTCCGCCACTAACATTAGTCCAATGTTTTCAGTACCTCGACAGTTTCCAGCTTTCGGAAAATCCTAGAATGGCCAGTAACGTGCTATGGAATACAAAGAACCACAAATCATTGTACACTAGTTTTTAAAATAAAATCTGTAAACAAAGTATGTTTTGTATTTCGGAGCAGTTATCGTTCACAAAATTTATTTATGTAAATTTAACAGCTTTCTGTTACAAGATAACCAGGATGTACACATGAATAAAATATTTTTAGTGTGAAATTTACCACAGTAGTGAAATCCTTTACGTTGTAAGGTTTTGTTTTGTTTTTTTTTCTTGTCAGGCGACTCCGACCGGTCCGACGCCCAACGAAAGTAGAAATAGAATCTAGTTTTGTCGGGCTGTCGGGGCTGCGATTTTGTCGGGCGTGACCGTGCTCCTGATTGGCTGATGAAATATTCTCGTCGGTGTCGGGGCTGTTTTGTCGGACTGTCGGGTTACTGTAATTCCAGCTTCGCTGGTTTGCTATCGTGAAGCTGATGCACGGTGAGCCAGCAAACGAGTGTCCCAGTTACGAAATTAAAATGGAAGTGCAAGTGTTTAATGTTTGGTCTAGTATCGCTTGATTTTACAAAATTCCCTGGTCGATATTCAGGTGTTTTTTTTTTTTTCCTTAACGTGTAATTCTGCTGGCACTGCCAGCTACACAACAACTGACGTAGCCCGGTTGAGCTTGTACTAACTAGTGTCCTGCTGTCGACAGAGCAGAACATGTTAAAATGCCGAAGTTACTAGAATTTAAAATAAATTTATAAAATAGTCGAAACATAAGGTTTGTCAACATTTAAAAACAAGTTAAATTTTAAAACAGAGGCATAAAATTATTATATTGATTTTTAAAAGAAAAAGCTACGTTATAATTTTAAAATGTTAAAAGTTGAAATTCCTCTGCTTCCACCTTTGAACCCTAGCCCCGCCGTCCTCTCCGGAGACAGAGGGGGGTACGGCTGTTGTCGTTTTGTGAGGTGTCCGTCGTGTGTTTGATGTGTGCGTGTTGGTGTCAGTGCGTAGGTGTTGAATAGTGTAAAGTGTTGTTTGTTGCTGTCGACAGACGAGAAGGACCTAAACGTGCCCTTGGATGATGACGACTTCCTTATCTCATTCCTGCGGCCCTGCAAGTTCTACCCGCACAGCGCCTTCGATCGGGTAAGTGCAGCGACCCGTTCTGCTAGCGCGGTCTAAGCGTCGGTCCACAACGTAGGCACAGAGCACAGGACGCAACAGCAGAACATTCACACGACCAGAAACCGAGTGCGAAATAACTTCACAATTTAATACGTGTTTATTATTTTTAGCCAAAGCGACAACTGATTCCTATACATCGTGAATGGTTCGTATCTCTGATCACTGGAGACCTGCGAAATTCGCGTTGGTATTTCGGGACACCTTGAACCTAAATCACGTGTACTTTTGCAGTTGGTTTGCCATTGGACCATACTTGACTTGACACGTCCTGGGTAATTCTGCGCCAATAAATGAACACTTGAAAATTGTGGTGAGACCCAATTGTGTTTCATGTACGCTACTTGGCATCGGAAAGTGTGTGTTATATATATATATATATATATATATATATATATATATATATATATATATATATATATATATATATATATATATATATATATAATATATATATATATACACACACATACACACACACACACACACACAAAATAAAATAAAATAGAAGCGTCTGTATGTGATTTTCGAATTTTTCACTTTAAATTATTTTTTCATATAGTATAACTGATTACTGAGACATATCTAATGTTAATTTTCTTCGTGTCTATCTGTCTGTCCGACCGGATTTAACTCAAAAATCACTTAACATATTGACATAAAAATTTATACAGTATATAGATAATAACCCCAGGACCAACTTAGTCGTTGTTTCATCGAAATATCTCAAACGGTTCCGGAAAATATGATGATCAGGGATGTAAACAGGTACTGCATTAAACTTTTCTTAGGATTACTGCATAATAAAAATAATTGTTAATAATGGTTATTGAATTTTATTTTATTTTTTAAATTTCTATAGGCTGTCCTTTCCTTCCCAAGAGAAGTGGCTAGATCGATTCAAAGTCCTAAATATCATGCTAACGAAGTAGCACTGGTCTGCTAGTATTAAATAAAGAGGTGGGATATGAACTTACGTTTCTTGAAACAACATACAGTTGCAGTGGTGTACGATTTACGAATACGGTTTGCAAAATGGCAAGCTCCAGCGCACGGCGCAATGACACGTATCAATGCACTCAGCACACAGTGCCTATAGTTCAAGGTCTCGCCGCTTCGGAGCGCTCCAGTCGCGAATGCGGCTGGTCGCGCCTCTCTGTTTGAAGACGTACAGAGTGCGCTGTACGCATGATGCATGTGCGCGGATGTCTGCATTGTTGTCACATGTCTCTGGAACAATCCACCTAAACTAAGAATGTGGTAGATTGTTTTCCTCTCCATAAAAGTTTTATATAAATGAAATAGGATCCGATAGCCGCCCTGTCGACAGAAACGTTCAGCTGTTTGGGGACTTGCACGACGACGGGAATAAGTTAAGCAACTCAAATTAAGGCCTCCTGGTTAAAAATAGTAGGCATGGGTTTGTAGAGTTTTTTTTTTTTTAAATTATTATTATTAAGTATTGTACCTGACTGAATTTCTTGGTAGTCTTGGACTTAGAAAAAACTAATTCTGAAACAAAATGTTCAAAAATATAAAATACGGCGTTTTATTTTCTGTAAAGTTAACGCCTTGTAGATTCGTAACATAATTTGTTACATCAATGAAAAATGTTGCTCTCAACTAAAACAGTAAACGTTTCCGCCTTATTATGTTAGTCATTTTTGAAAGGCAGTATTGTAAAATATAGGAATACTTGAGCAAAAACGTTGTAATACCTGGTGGTTCCTTCAGAACGACGCCTTAAAAAAAAAAGTATTTTAATGCACGTCATGATATGGAGAAAAAATTTAAGCAACAATGTCCATGTTTGAATATGACATTGTTTGCAAAGGGAGTTTTTTTTAAGCTGTTGTAAGGAATGTTGGATCTTAAGCGAGGGAGTACATATTTTTATATCAAGCTCGTATGTATTTTGAATAATGCCTCAGTATTTGAGTGTTTTAAGGGCAATTTAATTTTTAAAAAATACACACCAAAATATATATCCAGTTATTTTCTGGTGTGGAGTTTTGCATGTATAGTAGAAACTTCAATGTGAAATTTGCGTTTTTATATGGTACATGTAAGTACATGTATACAGTGGCGTGTATTCTATAGACACTAAGTAAGCACTGCTTACCTTACATTGTGCTATTACTGTAATATTATATGTTATCTACCAGTCCCGAGAATCTATATTTATACATATTTAAATTTCCGCGCGCGTGAATTCTCGCTCCCGCGAGCAGCGAAACACACACACACACACACACACACACACACATATATATATATATATATATATATATATATATATATATATATATATATATATATATATATATATATATCACACACACTTCACTCTACGGCGCAGCGGCCAGGGTTTCAGGTTTTGTTTTACTGTGTTTTCGTTTTCCATATTCACGTTTTCTTTTCGACTTGTTGTTTCCGGTTGTCATTCAAACTTGAACGTGGGGGAAGGGATCGTGTGCCTTCGTAGACTACTTCGGAAATGATCGGCCAAGGCCCGCTGGGGGCACAGCAGCTGGCCCTGCGCTGGCAGTTTGTTTACGTACGGGGGTTCGTGCGAGTGATAAGTAATAAAAATATATTTTATTCATACAAGGAAGTTTTTTAATGAGCTACACGGGTGTAAAATAAAGATCGTGTCAGTTTTATATGCATTTTATTCCATTTTGGATGTGTGAGAGCGCTGCAATGCCTAGTATTTTACTGCCATCTCCCTGTAAGGATAGGCCGTTCATGATAAAGTGAGCACTTTTGAAAGCTTGTGATGTATATTATGTATATAACACACGATATATATGTATGCACATATACATGTATGCATATATGTATATAAGTATGCATATATATAAGTATGTATATATTGTAAAATATACAATATGTCTAAAATATGTTATATTATATAATCGTTTGGGCCATATTAAAGCTCCGATAGACAAAAACTTTACACAACAAACAATATATATATATATATATATATATATATATATATATATATATATATATATATATATATATATATATATATATATATACTTGCTTTTTAAAACAGGCCTAGTGTAGTTTATGTACAGTTATTTGTTTTAAAAGTCATTTCATTTATGCATTCGCGCATGTGTTTTTAAAGTAAGAAGAAATATGGCGCTGATGTTGTCATTTTGTATTTTTGGTAACACCGCTAGATAAAAAAAATACTAAATACCAAATTACCAAATACGTCACAATTTCTGTATCCAAAATCAGGTCACGTGATTATTTCGTGTACAAAATCTGCCAGTTCGGACACGGCCTGAGCGTTACAAAACGCTTCCATATAATTTTGGGATTCCTTGCATTCTTTGTATATTAACGAGGCATAACGAAATTAAGCACTGAGTAAATTGTGGGTTCTGTATACAGAAATGCATTTCTTACAACAAATTGATATTAGTCAACTTTTTCCCTTTGTTTGAGCCACTTTTCCATAGATCTTGTACGAGTAACACGTCGCTCTGAGACACGATGATGCTAAAGTTCTTGCTAGACGTGTCTTTGATTCGTTGGTGTCAATGACATACTGAACGAGTGGTGTGTAGTGAGTTATTCTACAGGATAAGCAATATTATAGCCCCACATATATGAGTGTTTTAGATAGCGTTTTGTTAAATGAAAATAAAATATTATACATTACACACTTTACAATGCAATAAATGGTTTATAAGAGCCGGGATGTGGTCCCATTTTCAATTTCTACTAACAAACGCAATTTCCAACTTTGCTTACCCTCCACATGTATATACCGTTTTATAGTACCTAATATTAGTTATAAGAACGGAAACGAAATTAATGTAATAATAATTAAACTGAATATTATTTAGAGAGCATATTACAAATTATAAGAAAACTACAGTTTTCCCGAACACTTTCATTCTACTTCCCCAAGGAAAAATGTAGGACTGGAGGACGCAAACAGAACGACTGCTTACTCTACCCGTGTTGTTGCTTACGAGTACTATTCATCGCTGGTCGCTCAAAATAGATAGGAGCAGTATTCGTTTACGCGAAAATTCTGTTTCTCGAATCGAAAACGGGAACTCAGAATTAAATGTGTTTAAAGTTAAGGCGAAAACTATAAAGAGTCAAACATTTCCAATATGTATAGGATAAGCATTGCTTACCTCGCGTCTATGGGATAAACGCCACCGTAATGAACATAAATACAGGCGGTAGCATTGATCGTGTTGGGCCTGCTTATGAAACCACCAACTGCCTCCTATTGTGCCAGTTTCAGTAAAGTGCAAACGTTGTGTGTATGTTCGTGTGGCAGATGAAGAAGTACTTCAAGTTCGCGCAGAGGCACCCCAAGTTGTGGGTGGGACTGACGCCACGGCGGTGTTCTGGGGTCTTCCAGCAGGACATGCTGTGCATCCTGCCCAAGAGGGATCAGCATGGCAGGAGGATCATGATGCTGGAGGCTGGCGGTGAGTTCCTCCCTGCCATCACAACCTTGCAGGGAATCCCTAGTAAAAAAAAAAAAACACCCCAGTCCTACCCCACGTTCGCCCTTATCGACATTGGCACATCGGCATGAGTAGTGCCATGAGGTTTAACCTGGGGAGAGAGTGTCGGAGGTGAGGTTGGTATAGGGAATTAACCTTGTTCGCCCTTATCGACAATCGCCTAAAAAGTAAGGTAAGGTTCGGTAATTTTGGGGTTAGGGTTATCATAATTTTTAAGAAAAGTTATGGGCATTTTTTATTTATGCCCTTTCTGACAAGGTTAATTTTGAGTTAAGCCCTTTTGTAAATATATTCATAATATCCAAACCGTTGATGCTATAAGGATCAAATTCGTAACATAGACACCGTATCCGATATCCATCACGGTGGTAAGGTCATTTAGGCCCTAAGGCCTTTCTGACAAGGTCAGTTTTGAGTTATAAGTAGAGACACCCGAATTTCACGAAAAGATTTCCACCCATGCTAGAGTTCAATACTCTACGAGCATACCAACAGTTTTCTTTTACTTATTGGTGGCGTATTTTTATGAGCAGATCTTCTCCTACTTGACTGGTCAATCACAACTGGGTAATTTCAGTTCCGTGCGTCTGTGATTCGCGTTACACGTAAACCATCGAATCACGAAAGTGGATCTGAGCCAAATTGTTATGAAATATAACGGGTCGTGAAAACTTTTCTCGAAATTTGTGCCCCCCTCCTATAAGGAATCCTTATTAAAAAAAAAAAAAAAAAAAGAAACACGTGCGATGAAAGCCAGTGGATTAAACTATAAATGCCACTTTGTATTTTTTTTCTCCCTTTCCCTTGTGGTAACTGTGCAGAAAGGCCCCGAAAATGTGGTTTTCATCAATTTTCTATACTTATTCTCCTTTGGATATATTTGATGAGATAAAAGTAAACATTGGTTTCTATAGATAATAGTTATTTTTTATTTATCGTGGAGTAAAAGAAATGTTCTCTGCTCATTTATCTGGGGATCTCCTGTTTCCCCCGCCCTTTCATTCCGGTGCTGCTCCATTCTCACCTCACTTCCCCCTCATCGGCTCTCAAGACCTCGATGTTACGAGCCGCCCAAATCTCTTCACTCACTCACTCGCAATGTACAACGTGTCCACGGCTGGTGACACATTGACTAAACGGGTTCACTTACTGTCAAAAAAAATAGTCCTTAGACGGAAGAACGAGTCTAGAGATGTGCTATAAGCAGGGAGTGGAAAATTTCACGAATTCATTTCAGGACACGAACACAGTGTGCAGTTCTGTTATGTCTGCTATTTGATCATAGCTTATTAGACACGCCCAGACGAACTCTGGGCCAATAGCAACCCTGCAAGAAAACAAGCACCAAATCCCGTGCTACCAGGTCTGAGGTGAAACTGGTTACACACGGGAGCAGCAACCAGTGAACTGAAAACTGGGGCTTGAAAATACAGCCGGGGGGGGGGGGGGGAATTTTCCTGTCCGACAGTCTCACGCTACGATATTCGTGATCAATGTAAAGAGTTGTTCTCCCGAATCGTTCTAAATTGCTTGTTTTATTTCGGATTGTTACTTTTCCTGACTTTTTTTTTTGTCTGAAGCTCGGCGTCGAGTGCTTCTATCAGATAAGAGGAAACTGTTGATAACGGCGTGCGGCGACGAGGTCACTGCGACCCTTGACCCCAGCGGCAGAGACCTGTGGATTATCTAGAGCTCCTCCCCCCCCCCCCCCCAGAACCGGATACAGGCTGGCAGTCTGTGCTGACAACTACGGCAGGGTTATAGCGAGGAAACTCCGCCTTCTCCTGCAACCTGCTAGGCAAGTTTTTCGAAATATCCACGTTTGACTTCCGAGAAACACAGCTATAGTCTATTAACGGTTTCTTCACACTTTTTGAATTAAACCTTCGAAAAATAAACACCCCATGTACGATGTCTAAAGGTTATCTCCTAAAAACGTCATATGTCACAAAGCGTTTTATATTTTCGTAAACCTAAAAGTACCGGCACATTATTTTTTGATTAACCCTTTGAGGATGGTATAAATATCCCAGAACTGAGGACAAGTTTGAAGTGAGCTGCGTATATTCTCTACTATAGCAATATCAGTAACGTTGGTGCTTACCATGCTCCTGTTGGCTCTGGCTACATCGTACACGCTTACTGTACCCTGCAGCTTTTATTACGGGCTGGCAGTCGACCATTGAAGTCATACGTCAACAGTGTACCAATTAACGTGTCACGGCAGATGTAACAAGTTTTTCTATCCTTCGTATGCATCTGAGAAAGTATTCGAAAGAACAGTTTTATTCTTACGAGTTGAAATGTTGACAAATCGCAATTCTTCACTTAGATCCGATCAAGTTTAGCGAAGCAGTAAAACTAAGTGTGAGTTTTGTCCTCAACAGAGAAGAAATTCCCAAGGGAACGGAACCCCGTGTATATACGTGAATACGTGCACGCTTCTCAAAGGTTTCAGTTTAATTCCTGTGTCTATTTTAAACATAAGTTATTTCGCTAATAAGTGTGTTTTGACATCGCCTAGTAAGTAAGAGTTCTTATGCAAAATATTATTGAATTGTGTGTGGACGAATGAGGTGAGTTAACCCGTTGGTGTAACTGTCTAAGGCCGTGTCCAAACTCAGGCATATACTCGCATACTTGCATCCTTGCATACTTCACTTACCCTTGGCACCAAACCTAATGAATTCGGACAGGCTGTCTTGTTGACTTCAGTGCCAGTTATTAGCCAGCTAACCACTTTAAGTGTTCATATATTCCTACTAAGAATTTGATAATTGCCGAGGGTTTTAGGGGTTAAATAAGGTATTAAATAATATTAAAATTTGATTTACATTAATATTTATTGTCTTACATTATTGCATGTAAGTGCAGTTTGGATTGCTTTTTTTTATCTTAGCTTCTGTAGGTTAGGAACATAGGCCTAATACGAATTCATTGCCTAAATGTTTTTTAAGGTGAAACTTGCGGTATTTATTTACTCAGTTCAAAATTCTATGACTACGAAGTAGTAATGTTGCCCTATTAAACTTTAAATCAAATAATCATGTCGGAAATTAATTATAACCTACAAATTGCTTCTCAAATGGCGGCACATATTCCGAAAGTTTGCGAGAAGTATAAAACTTCATTTACTTGTATTCTTGTATACTTCACTTGCCATTCGGACATCACTTATGACGTCACTTCTGAGGACAGGTACGCACAAGTATGTACTTCAGGTGAATTCGGACACAGCCTTGCTTTTTGTATGAGGCGGAGGAATATCCTGGAAGTAGAACTTTAGCAGGGTTTCAGTAAAGCCGGAAGTAACCATGAATGGAGTATATAGTAGGACGGACCCCAGTGTCACACGCGACAAGTACTTCAGGATAGTGATGGGCAGAATCAAATATTACCATGAATTCAATTCTTTGTATTCGAACACGTGTAAGAATCGAGAACTTCCACTAACTTATTGAATCCGATAATTACTAAGTTCCGTGGTGATATTCGTCTACTCGAATATGCGATTTGAATATATTTTTTATCTCAACGAACTGCTTCCTTTCCCATTATTATACAGGATGGTTCTTAATTAGACCGACAAATTTCGGTAGGTGATTCGTCATGAAAAAGTAAAAGGAAAACATATCTGACATCTTATACCTGAACCGAATATTAAGGGAGGTATGAGCTCTTTAAAAAAAAAAAACGATATTTCAAGCCATATTTGTGCTAAATATCGGCTCTTACGTTGAAGGTCCCGATAACATACAATAATGTTACGAGAGTTGTAATTGTATTTTACTTCGTTACATACCGATATTTTGCACAAATATATCTTAAAACCTCGTTATTTAAGGGTCCATACCTCCCTTAATATTCGGTTTAGGTATAAAGTGCCACATATGTTTTCCTTTACTTTTTCATGAAGAATCACCTCCCGATGTTTGTCGCTCTAATTGACAATCATCCTGTATAAAGATAAGAAGATGCAGTCGATGGGCGGCGAATGCCGATTCCAAGCAACTATATAAAAAGCAATTGAATTCCAAACACTGTCCTAGGGAAGTCAACAATGGACACGGAACAGTGTGTTTAATATTGAAGAAATAGATTTAAAAACTTTATTACGTAATATAAATGAACCGTGGAAAACATAGAATATAGGTAGGAGTTCGGCGTCAGTAAAATAACTATTAAATTTAAAAATTCAATCGTGTACAAACATTAAAGAATAATCGAGGCATGAATGACGTGACATTTACGTGAGAGCTCGAGCAAAACGTTAGTACTGATAAATTAACACTCGACTAGATCACTCCGATAAAAGTATTTGAATACAAAGATTCGGATACTTCAACCTTTCGAGATATCTCAATAACTCCTTGATATTTTGAATTCGACCTGCTCTCAGACGATAACGAATATACCGGCTAAATTGTAATTTCGAATGGAGTAGGAACGCTTATGTATGATACGAGAAATGGTTAGATCGCTGTGCATACAAAGAGGATTATAACAAGTGGAAATGCAGCAACCAAAGGAATAACGTTCCCTCGGGCTTTTCTTAATCTCTTCCCATTTATTATTATGTGTCGTAGGCCTTCATCGCTCCCTCCTGGCTCCTTAACTTCTCTCGAGTACGAAAAATGGTCAGGCGAGCGATAATTATAGAAGCGCGCATCTTGTTTCGAAAGAGGTGTGCTATAGTGCGCGGGTTCGATTTTTTTAGTAGTTCTGTTGAAAGCATTCAGTCTCGCAAGTATAATCGGTGCACGCTCCGGGCCTTCAACAGGTTGAATTCCCATATTTACCTGAAGAATGTTCTGGTTTTGATCGTTCTCGCCCTTCTCAGTGTGATCCGTGGTTCCAGATCTTGTCTGCTGGTACTCTAAAAGTGCGACTGGCCTCCGATGCGGGAGTTTTACGAGTGTTAGGAGCCTGGGCGATTTTACGATGATAAGCGATAGACGACGAGCCAGAAGAGTAACGAGTGGCGCCGGAAGTGACCAGCGGGAGGAAAACCTGCGACTGCGAGCATCGGTGCAGTGAAGGGTGTGACGGGCAGGCTGGACTATTGGACTGGATGCGAGAGTGAAAGACATTACAAATTATGGCAACAGACATACTGAACACGCGTTAATGACGAGTATGAGTTAATTGAATACAACCAGAGACACTGAGAAGAACTTTAATTAGAGTTGAGATTGACATTAAATACTGTGCTCATTGAGGAATAATAAGAGTATAAGTGGAGATAGGTTGATGTTGTAAATAATAGGTGTATGAATAAATTATTATTATTAAGCAGCTATATCAATAACTTTTTCAGGATGTAGCCTCTTCAAGCCAGATGAGCTACACTTTACAATTTAACGTAACATAGGATGTATTAATAAATTAAAATAACATTTATTAATTTTTGTTTTTAACAAGACGTCCATCCCTTACGAACTCTGATACGCTCCTCAGGTGTCTCGTAACATTATTATTCAATTTCCAACGTCTATTCTCTCTCACTAGGCGACCTCTGGCAATGTCGTTGATGTTATTACGCAATGCGATATGCCTGGCGTCGCCAGTCGAAGTCAAACTGATTAAAACAAATCTAAAAAGTATTCTTTTTTCCCAGTCGCAGGCCATTAGTCAAACCAAATGTTCATCATTGTCGTTCATGCAATGCTTGCGATGCCAGTCTTTAGCTCCCGTACTGAGATTGAAGCTTGTGTCGCTTTGCTCATTTGTGAAAACCTCTGGAACTGTTATTAAAAGCCAGTTCACACTGAATTTAAAATGGGCTTGTTATGTTAACTTCCAGTTAACCCTACGTCTTTTTTTTTTGTTTGTAAAATCAGTTGTTTGCACTGGTGTCAAACAGTGGCATGTCTTTCAGGGACATAGCTAGGGGAATAATGAGATGGGTTGAGGGGCCTCTCATTCCTATTTTTCACATAACCTGATATTTTCGATATGTATATTATATATATATATGATTTAATTTTCGACATGTTATTAAAAAGCCGTGTGTGTGTGTCTATATATATATATATATATATATATATATATATATATATATATATATATATATATATATATATAGACACACACACACGCGGCTTTTTAATAACATGTCGAAAATGAAATCACAACATCTATGGACTAATATAAATAAAAAATCGTTGTATCAAAATGTTTACAAAATTCACTGAAGTATTTTTAATAGTATAATTTGAAAGACATACTGCCGAGAGTCCGCAGCTTTACGTACATGCGTGCAGTACAAGTTGCATATTACAAAGGCAAACAGAATTGGCGCGATCGTTTATATTAGAGAACACGTTTCTATCTTAGCTATGATGATTCAGTTCGCCTTCGTGATATGCAACTTGTACTACCACGCATGACGCAGGTACATGTAGCTACAGACACCTCACGTTGTTATGTCTAACTTCAAATTAAATTAAAAAATACTATACGAATTTTCCTAACTTTCTGTTACTAGAATTGGAACAGAAATGGCTTATTAGCATCCCCTGGTTTTATGCCTGAAGGCTTGTCAAGGAACAGCTAACAAACTAACTTATGACCCAACTTAAACTAATTACCCTGCCTTACCTGGTATTTGAACTCAGATTCGCTTTTTGTTACTACTAAGATTGTTTATTTATACAAGTTTATCTCTAGAAGCTGTGGTTTGAATTCAGACATGTTATTCAAAAACAAAACACCTTGTGTGTGTGTATACACACACACACACACACACACACACACACACACATATATATATATATATATATATATATATATATATATATATATATATATATATATATATATATATTCCGATTTTCGATTCCAACTGCAAAACCTTTCACTCGATTCCACCTAGATTCCGATACCATAAATTAAGTATCCTTTTGAAATTTTATTTTATAAGTCAAATTAGACAGACACAAGTATGAAGACAATTACAGGAAAGACTTTCTGGTCTGCTAAGTGAAGTTAATTTCCTATATTTATTTAACATTCAGACTTAGGCCTAACAAGTTAATATCAGTATTTTTGATAAATCTGTGAATGAATATAGACATAGTGTTCTACAAAAAAGCTAAACAGAAGTTCTCAACTTCTCAATGCAATATTTTAGGTCAACTTATGAAGCTAACCAATATGGACACAGATATTGATACTATTCAGTAATGAAACTGAAATACAAGTGACACTTCATTTAGCAATGCTAAATGAGAATGATCCTATTGGTCATTTTAAGTCGCAGGGACACTGAGTGACTTGCTGCTACATGCATCTTTGCCCAAAAAATATTCTGAAATATCATTATTCGCGATTTTCTTGAACTCGTCGTATTTACTTGTGTTTTTTCTTAATTTACTAGTTGTGCGACCAACACCTCCCCCCCCCCCCTTCATCGTGAAATTTATGCCGGGCACAAACTGCAAAATGCATCATTTACGTCAGCTGGAAAATAATTCCACATATCGCTAGACATTTTGTCCACGTCTAAGTAAATAACATTCTCAGTACATTGATAACTTTTAACACTATCCACTTTTAGAAAAAAGAGATAGAAATTTTTGACAAAGATACAAACAAATTAAATTGCTTTCGATCTCAACTACCTCAAAAACGAAATGTCACTAGCAGGAAATATGTATGGTACCGTTAAATAATAGGTAAGCAAAATCAAAAATCCGAAAAATAATACCAGGAATCTTGGAATGTTAAGGATCCTGTTGTAGGATCCTTCTGCTCCCTCTACTAACAACTATCGTGCAACAGACTAACAGCAAATGCACGTTCCGCGACAGCGACCCGGAACTGTATAGTAGGAGCTAGCCGCTTGAGAGAGTTCTTATCTACAAACCACGTCTGGCTGCAGGCAGAAGCAGACTTCCAGAGCGAGACTTATCAACTGATGCTGATCGCAATACTTACGTGCAACAATGTGCTATCTCCAACAGTAGCTGCTTGTGTGGCGGTGGCCTTTCATCCCTGACTGACAGTTTGTTTTAGTGTTTCGTCTACGCGGACGTGTACAGGTTTAGATACTGTGCAGTGGATTTCCATGCGCGTCTGTAGCATTCTTGCAACAGTATACACGTAGTACTGAATCATGTTAGAAAGCGCACAAAAAATTAAACACGCAAGTGCAGTTTTCCCATTACAGCTACGCCACACAGCACACAGTGTGATGTCAGAATAAAGTGAGGCAGCCAAATACTGATAATAGCCATCTGCCACATGGCAGCCATCGAGATAAAAACGACTCGTTCAACCGCAGAGTTTTGATTATCCGACCATCTCTTCCCCTGCATTGTCGTGGATAATCGAGGTTCTACTTTATTATTTTAATTCTTTCATAGTCGAACCATCATTGAATGGTTAATTCTGGTCAACGCATGCGAGTTCGGTACAGGTTCAGCCTATTTGAAAAACCAAAGACCTGTTGCTGTGCAACATAACCTCAAAAATTATGTGAAGGTGGACGAGGATTTATAACAATTAACCATTCAATTCTCGATTCTTCGATACCTGTAATAATCGAGATATCGACTTTGACATCCCATACACACACACACACATAAAAAGTTTGTGTATTTTATTCCTTTGCGACTGTCGCACAGATTTCTTAACGCCTTCTCCGCTATTCATAGTTTGCTGTGTCCTACCATTTAGACCCTTGCAACTCCAGCATCTGTTCACAAGATACCTTGAGTGGTTCACTCATAATTCTCTGCTCTTCGTGTAGCTCTGTGATCACAGACCATCTCAATTTTCACTATCCATCACATCCTTTTTTTATAACTTGTCTCGGTTAGTTTAAACTTCGTCACACGAATTATTTAACTTCATTACATCGCATTTGGGAATCGTGCCAGATGATGCCGCTGGTCTGCGGATTTTCTCGGGGATCTCCCGTTTCCCCCGCCCTCGCATTCCGGCGCTGCTCCATACTCACCTCGCTTCATCCCTCATTGGCTCTCAAGACCTCAATGCTTACGAGCCACCCAATTCTCTCCACTCCACTTCCATCTCAGTTATCTTTATCATTTACTTGGCGCTGGAACTGCGTTAGTGTCTTTGAAACGCACGTTTTCCAACGAAACTATTAAAAGTACGTCTAACATGCTGATATACAAAAAGAACGTACACTTCAGACGACGGCTGTTGCCTGCTCTCAAGATTCTACGTACATTAAAAACACCATTTCTGAGCACTCCAAAATGGCTAAAAACTGCCTTTCCAAAGCACTGCATATCAAAATATACATGTTAGATCCCTACAAAACTACCCAAGGACCCTGTATTGAACCTTCCTACAGACGTAGCGCCAATAAAATAATAGGATCACCGTTGAAAGTCTAGGTAGGCAGGCGCTACCACCTACCTGGGACTTTTTTTTTTTTTTTCCATATTTGAGACTACCGAGCATGGGTGCGATAAGGACGACACTGCTATACGCATGAAGTGTGCCATCGCCACTAAGTGCAAGGCCCTCAACTGGCGTGCTGCGTGTACATGGGATTTTCAGCAGTGATCCTATCTTTTTATTGCTGGAAAGTCTGAAAGTGTAGGAAATTTGATGCATTTACAATGAGATAGTGTCATTTTGGAATACTCTGGTAATGATATTTCTAACGTGCGTGACATCTTGTGAGTATTCGACAACCCTAGTCTGAAATGTGTATTCTTCTTGTAGATCGAAACGTTGGACGCACGTATGAAAGTTTTGTGGGAAAACAGGCATGTAAAACACTTTGCAAGGCAATTCAAGCGCCAGTCATCATCCACCACGATCATCACGCTCGCTTCACTGAGTTCTGGGCTACGGTTCCAGCCGAGCAGCCTCTGTGTGAGAATGAACGTCAGCGAGGGCACACAGGGTGGACCTGTCACGTGCCGCGTGGTTGAAAACACAATGCGCAAGTGTTTGTATGGCGAGGATGGGTTGCAGACAAGTGGCGCACGGACGTGGTGTCTGCGGTGGACCTCCAGCGCGCCCTCTGGCTGGTGCTAAAGTCGTCGTCTCTGGAGCCGAGGACGCAGGTGGCGGGTGCAGTCGTCCTCCTCGACATGCACGGCCTCTCCATGAAGCACGTGCTGCAGCTCTCGCCCGCCTTCGCCAGCAACGTCATGCACTGGGTGCAGGTCAGTGAGCACCAGTCCCACGGCCTCTGTCGTGCCGCACTTTGGTGCAGGCCCTATCGCAAGGCTATTTGGCCTGGGCCTCACTTAGTAGATGGCCTCAAATTTAGGATATGGACTTTGCATTCAAAAATAAACATCAGTGTTTGTTAAATAAATGGTTGTACATATTCTGTTAAAAATGCAAATATTCAAAATATATGTGACTTGTTTACATTTAGTTATGTGTTTATCATTTTTTAATTATGAGATGGGGCATTACAAATTAAAATGACGTAGGCCTCTGCTGACCTTTGAAAGGGTCTGCTTTGGCATAGCACACTGGTCTCACATTTGGAGGGACTGACTTAGAGTCCTGGTCCAGCCATCCCAACTGGTTATGTTTTTAACAAATCAGGCTGTCTATAGGCTATTCACTGTAAAGTGAGCACTTTCGAAAGCTCTCTCGTTTTGAATAATAGTCAATAAATATACCTTATTTTAGCCTTAAATGTTAACTTTCGATTGAGGTGGAATATATACACCGTGCTTATTACTTACATGGCAATATTTATTTAAAAAGATTGTTAAAAATAAAAAATGGCTGGAATAAAAAAGTAATTAGGGCCTCAAAAGTGCTCAATTTATCATGAACAGCCTATACAAGATGTTAATTAATTAAGCATAAAAAGCCCTTTTCCTTGAGTGCACATAAGGGCTTGCTTGCTCCTGCTTCCACACCTAATTCATAGTTAATTAAACACTTTCAAAATCAATTTTGGAAGGAAAAAAAACAACAACTGCGAATAATGAAAGTTGTGTGAAAATTTAATTTCCAAACTTAATTCGTAATGTTGTAGTGTTTAATTTTTAATTTTTTTTGGATATTTTTGTATTGGACTTATGGGAAACAGTATTTTTAGCGTAGTAAATTTTATTGTGTGTGTTTATTACTATATATGACAATACTCCGTTCTTCTTTCTGCAAGTTTGAAAACACTAAAGTGGTGGTATCCTTGCTATCTTGTGTTTATTTACATGTCTTTATAACTTTCTGTTTAATTCTAATACTAAAATCCAAACCTTACCGCGGTAGGTTATTGCACAGAGAACTACGGTACTTTACAGAAACCAAGGTGAACTTATTTCAGTATGTATTTTCTCATGTGAGACAGAAAAGATTAAATAATGAGTTAATCCTTATTACAGTTACGGCTGCAACACAAACAACACGGACAACCTAGTGTGGCCTTTAAAAAAAATCTGCTAAGTTGTACTCTATGCCCTGACAACCCTCATTCTCAAATAGGCCTATTTAACCCTAAAGCCCCTGTCACACTGTAAAATTTTCTCGTCAAACTGCTTCCAGTAAGTTTGGTCAGTTATGACATCACTAAACAACATAAACGCTGCCATATTTGTCTGAAAAAATTGGATGGTTTCAGTTACTACCAAACGTTTGAAGTTTGGACCGGTTGTAAATTTTCTTTGAAGTTTGATGGGCTCAGCCAATCAGAGTCGTGCACTGCAAAAACTCGGAGGTATTAGATTTCATTATGCAGGACACATCTCTGATAAATATAATTTGAATTTAGCAAAGTGAAAATAAATTACAACATTCCTTACATTTCTTCCTGTAATGGACTGCATGGAAAAATAAAAGCAATATCTCACTAAGAAAATTAATTAAAAATAATAATTCAAATCAGAATCTTGCAGTAAAAAAAATTTTCCAGTGTGACAAATTTTCAAAGATATTCAAGATTATTGATAAAATTTGTTGGAAGGAAAATTTTTTAACCATATTTCGTCTTCAGATTTTATTGCCAAATGTAATTGATGGCAAAAATTTGACAGTGTAACAGGGGCTTAAGCGTAAGGTATGGTCAAATAAAAAATAAATCCAGTAGGAATATCCTTTAACTGTTCTTACATCCATGACCTTGTACTAAATGCCAATGTAAAACATATGGAATGGCAGCTACAAACAACACAAAACCACTACGTATCTTACAAACAGTTCATTAAAAAATGTATCGCTGTTAACATAAAATATTTATTTAATAAAACTGCGCTGTCAAATTATAAAAAACCTAACTGTACTGCAAAAAAAAAATCTCAGTAGATAGGAATACTAAGCATACATACAACAACTTGGCTCTGAATACTTTCAGAGTGACTTTACAAGTTACCCTTTGCTCAACAACCCCCCCCCCCCCCCCCCCCCCCCCCATCGATCCAACACATTCACCTCTTTATATCTAAATGCAGGCATAGAAGTGGGTCGGTGCTGAGCGCAGGGTGTGTTGTTCACAGGAGTGCATCCCTGCACGTCTGAAGGCAGTGCACGTGCTGAGACAGCCTTATATCTTCAACATGCTGTTTGCGCTCTTCAAGCCGTTCCTGCAGGAGAAGCTGCGCAACAGGGTGAGAACCCAACAATTTCTCTGATTCCGTACGTAATAGTCGTGCACAGCACACAAATAGATTAATAGTCAAAGGGATGAGTTGAAAATATTTCTAACTTCATTCCCTTCAGTAATGATTTCCCAATCACAAAATATAATATAATTAAGAATATACATGAGTTGGAGCTGGAGAAATGACAGCGTAAGGTAGGGTAAATGGAAGAACCCTGAGAAAACTCATCAGCCAGTGGCACAGCCCACCACATTTTCTCACCAGGGTGACCCAGCTGGGAATCAAAAACCGGTTAATCGTGGCGAGAGGCAAGTGCTCTCACCACTTCAGTATTGCTGCCCTTTTTCCAACCAGATATTCACATCTGAGAAACTTTGTACTGCCGGCAGATCCACTTCCACGGCACAAACTGGCAGTCGCTGCACCGTCACGTGACCCCCAGCAGCCTGCCCACGCAGTATGGGGGAGAGCTGCGCATCCCCGAGGGAACCTCCATCAAGCTGTACCAATCGCTCTGCCTCTTTGATGATCAGTACACAGGTGACTAACCCTTCCAACATCCGCATCTTGCTGACGTGCTGCTCGATGCCTGCTTGACTCATCATCGGTGGCCCGTGGGTTCCAGACCCACCTCCAACGAGCTGGCGCATCACTCCCGCTAGTACATTGCACCAAAGCAGTGTGTCAGCGGTCTCTTTTACTGACCTTCACACATTTGAACTAACTGATAAACAAAAACCAAACTATATGTTTGAGTTTACGTGAAATTACAGATGTTCCACAAATACTCTCTGGTCTCTTTGAACAAGTTACAACAAAGTGTCGTAACTTCATCGAAGACACAAACGCCTAGAGTTCTATGGCAAAAAAATAAATAATAATTAAAAAATGTATACATTTACAGTTTTAAGGTGCAAGCCATGTGTAGTACACTTGTGAGGTTTACAACCACCTACTGAATAGACTGTAAACACTTCTAATAAACTTTTTATTGTATTACCTGTGTGAAAAGAACATTATCTATGCATTTCATAAAACTGTTTTCAATTTCTGCATTTACAGGAAAAAATCCTTTGGTTAAATTATTTTTTAAAAGTTTTGAATTGTTACACTTGGGGTAAAATAGAGCATCATCAATCTATATATATATAAAATCCATTGTGCGTGAGTAAACCACATCATCACTGTCTGGCTACTGGACCAATTGAGACTATTCACACCATATGTTAATAAGGTGGTGAGTAAGGTTTTTATTATGTTTCATTCCGATAGGTGGCACTGGAGTCTAACTTCTATATTTATGGACCAATTTTGATAATGATTGCAGGAAATGTTTGTTGAGCTAAAAGAAAAAAATGCAAGCAATACCACGGTAAAATATCGGACGATGTACCCAACGTAATAGAGAAAAAGCATTGAGAAGGCACTGCAAAAACTGAAGAGGCACGCACACAAAATCGAGAACCATGTGCACGCCAAACAGATTCTAATAGGCAATTATGCGCAGAAACAACACAGTTCAAACCATACAAGAGACACATTGATAATACGACACTTTACAATATACACTTATATTCTGGCAAGGAGAGGATTGGATATCATTTCAATTATAAACAAAGAAATAAAAAAAAAAGTTAGTGCTATGAACGTCTATGCGTATCTAATAGTTACACATAAGCGGTGTTGAATGTTTAATTACAGATTTCTTATGTCAATTCAATGTAATTATAAAATGTAAAATATAATACTTTTATATGTAAAAATAATTATCTTTACGAAACACAATACACATGAAAATTGCACCTAATTTACTATGACACACAATGCACATGACATTTACACATAATGTTTTAAATTTTGTATTTACAATTTAAATACGACATATGGCGTTATATACATATTAATTATGTACTTAAATAAAAAAAAAAGGCGGAACAACGTTTTCCGGGATCAGCTAGTTTGTAATAAGAACAGAAAAACAACTTTGTGAACACCAGTATACTTGTAGATTGAATACTTTCAACAAAACAACTAAAAAACGAACCAGTGCACCATAGCACAGTTTACTAGCCTGCCATTTTGATTACTACAGCAGTTTTCTTTTATTTGGAGGCGCCATTGTCACGATGATAGCTGTTGAAGCCGGCAATTAAAACTAAATCGTATAGTCTAGTGTTTCCATTGCACATACATGCGCACTCATCCACAGAGTCTTCTAACACACAATATATACTATAATCAAATACAGAACAAACTTTATAATACATTTGTACTATTATAATGTAACATTCACATAATACTTACAACTTAACAGTAAAATAATTTTCTAGGAGAACTGCTAACACGTTACGAAACTACAAACGTGCCTCCCCACATCTGTGAACTGGGTTCGATTCCCACTGGGGTCACTCCAATGTTATGTGATAAATTGCGCCAGATAATGCCGTTCGTCGGGGAGTTTTCTCAGGGATCTCCCATTTCTCGCGCTCTCGCTTTCCGGTGCTGCTCCATACTCACCTCACTTCCACCTTCGTCGGCGCTCAAGGCTCCACTGTTAAGAGCCTGAAACTTTGATGCAGGCCACCTGGCTGGTTGTCTGTGGCCATACTGACTAAAATGTCACATTCCTGTGGTGAGTGCAAATCTGTAAGGAATCCGTAAGTTGGCATCAAGTACCTCAAGGTTCGCAGTGTGTTATTCACAGAGTTGTGCAAATATTCTGTGTACTGAAACAAAAATGATAAATGACAACTTGCATTTCCATTTTAGTAAGAAATTTGAGTTGTAAGAAAATGAAAATCCTAGGTTACAATGAATATTCATGTGTTCAATGAATGTTCATTTTGTGCACCAGCACAGGAAATCTTCAGCTATAGTTTTTTTTTTTTTTACCTTTATTATATAATATATAAAATAACTACATACAACAGAAATTTAAATGTAGGCAAGAACCGCTGTGTTACTCCATAGCCTACCTTTTTTTATTTTGTTTCGCAACTTATAATGAATAACTAAATAAAATCTTATGAAATTAGGTAGTTAAACTTTTGTTAAGAGTGAGCTCTTTTGGAATTTTTTTTTCCAATTTTGTTCCAGTTTGGCAAAAGTTCATAGCGTATTACTAATTTTCATTCTGCGAGAAAATTGCAACCCTAAATTTGCAAAGGTATTTTTTTTCTTTTTAAACCACATGTCTGTATTCACTGTCCAAGCATAATGATCTCTTAACGACTTGAGTAATTTTTCTTTACAGAATACGACAAGTACGGGTACAAGACATAGGAGGAAATGAAGACTGTAGGCGACGTCTGTGGGGTCAACACAGTCGCCTTCTTGTGAGGTTTCCCGGTTGCAATCTCAAGCATACAGAAGTTCCACGATAACCGTTTACACTGTGGCTGCAACGCATCTCAGGTTCAAGCGATGTTCATGATGCGTCATTTTCATGTTGGAGCCTTTCACCAGACGTCTGTTATCAAAATTAGTTATATTCTATCCCACACTGTACATCTATCAGTCCATATACTGTATTTATTTTACCTACAAGCATAAATTGTAAACTAAGCATACATACATGTTTTCAAGTTACATTAAGCATAAACAGATTTAGGATGTAACAAGAACCACACATTGGCTTGGGAATGCTTCTTGTAGAGTGAGGAAATTACTTCATCCAGAGCATTTTTAATATAAGTTGCAAGAAACTAGTATGCAGAACAATACCAACAAGACCAAATATATCGCAGAGAAAAGTGTATGCCAGGCTCAAGACATAAAATAAAATGTAGCTTGCATTTACTTGGTAGTTATGTAAATGATAATTTTTTGAAAATTTTACAAACAAAATTTTTTATTTTAATCACAACACATTTTTGACCCTGACGATGATAATATGCTCCAAAAGTTTTTTTTCTCCGTGTCTGCAGCATTTAATCTATTAATATAAAATTGTTATATGGATTTATTTGTAATGTTGTTAGTGCTTCTTCTGTGTGTTTAGTAGCCATCTCAGTCAGATACTGATGACTGATGGGAAATTGGCAACTAATCATCAAGAACACATGATTTTCAAAACTGTTTGCAAACGGGCTACGACTTAAATAAACCTACATGCACACCTGCAGCTGTATTTGGTTTGACACATGCCAGCATGCTGCGCAGTAAGAATGCTCGCTCCACGGACAACTTCGCCCCATCTACGAGCCATGTGCGCTCAGGGGCGGAATATATAAGAGGCAAACCAGAATATATGTATCTCTCTAATAAAGCCCACAAGCCTGGATAGCCGATTACATCCTTGTAAATAATGTGCGTAATTACAATCCCCATGTGTTGAGAAAAATCTCTCTCCCCCCCCCCCCCCCCGATAACACGAATAAATTGTATTCACATCTGTGTGGAACCCCAATCAAGCTGTGTCAATCCCACACACTTATTAACACTCACGTGTCTTGAGTCCCTTCATGTAACATTAAACGGAGGCCCACGCCTACCTTAGTTCATGAACCCAGTGCAGACCCCTAAAGTTTTGTGCACACTAACCAAATGAAAACCTTGCTCAAAAGCATAGTACTCGAGCAAGTAACTGTCAAGTTATGAAACAATTATACCAATCTTGTTATATAAGGGAAAATTATCTTGCATATCAGTGTCTTAATTTGTGATTGTCAATATAAGTTGTATAACCTCCACCTGATAATCTTATCAACGTATTACTTGTACATAACCTAGTTTGTAAGAAATTGTGTTCAGTATTCATGTCTTACCAAAATGTTTACAGCAAAGTATGTTATTTACGCACAAATTGTGCTACAACGATTTACCTCAAGACTCCCACGAAAAAAAATTACTATTATTTTTTTTACTTGATAGATTTCAGTGTCTTGTTCCCATGATGCAATGCCCGCTTAGCTTGTAGGAGAGTAACCATTAACGAAATATGTGTAATTGATAATTTTTTATTAATTAAAACTTTTTATCTTTTACTGCATGTTGGATACTGTGAGACAACCCCAGTACAATTAACTTATTCCCCCAGTGCCACTGTATACCACTCCCGCATGAAAACTTGCATTCGTTCAATCCCATTATTTTATTTTTTGAGAACAGCAAAATAAATGCTAATGTAAAAATAAAATTTTCAAACCACATCTGTGCACAAGCTGTATAAATTATTTTCTCTCTTATCACGCCAATGTAATTTTGCTCTCGAACTAGGAAGGCCTATGTTCAGTTATAAACGGCTCATTCCCCAATGTCCTTTCAAATATCTTCCTCCCTTGGTAAGCAAGAGAAAAGGAAACGCAACGGGCCTGCTCTGCGCTGAGAAGCAGATGCCTTCATGTCCCGATACCCGACCACTACCAAGAAGGGGGAAAGAAAGGGAAGGCTGTTCACCCGCTGTAGAGATTGTAACCAGATGGCGCGCGGACCATATTCGGGCACCCGCTACTCATTCAAGGGCAGCGCACAGAGAAGGCACTCGTTCAGAAGCCCAACCCACACAAGGCAATGCGCATACAGAAGAGGCATTCACCTAGAAGTCCATCAAGAGTTCGACGATTGAGGCATCCACCTTCCTACCTGCAGCACTGTTGTAGAAACCGGAGATGGTTCTACGTCGCTCAGAGGGTGGCCGATTGACGCATGCCAACAAGCTGCGCAGTACGAATGGACGTTCTACGGGCGACTTCGCCCCAATTGCAAGCCACGTGCGCTCAGGGGCGAAATGTATAAATGGCAAACCAGAATATATGTAGCGCGCTAATAAAGACCAAAAAGGCTGGGTAGTCGATTGCATCCTTGTAAATTAAGTGCAAAATTACAATCCCCATTGCCCACCCAGATTTATGCATGCAAAAGGCACCCCCACGATTGGAATAAATATTATTAAGAATTCTAGTACTTATCCTAGCTCCGGAAGAAGTTCGTATCTCGAGAGATGGCAGCACCCCTATAACCTTGTGACGCCACGGCCCGCCTGCCTTATACACAGAGGTTTTAATTTGTCGATGCCTCCACACGAGGCGATAAGAAAAGCGTAGTGTTCCTGCACCCCCGATAATCACGCCCCCATGGTGAAAGCCTACACTATCCCCTGCACCCTGAAGAACAGCTGATATGTAGAAAATCAGTATAAATACAACCCCAGCAGCCAGCACCAGCAGATGTGCGGGGCTTGGCGACCGAAGAGGACACGAGCCCACCCCAGTCTGCAAAGACTTTTGAGTTTGCTAAAGACACTTGGCGTACCCTGGGTCCGCAAAATTCTTCTCAACCTTCCTCAGTCCGAAAGGACTTGCCTATCCTTGAGTCTGCAAGCACTCTCCTGCACACCACCTTAGTCCGACAAGGACTCTCCATTTACCTCAGTCTGCAGAAGGCTTTCCTTTCAGCCTGAACAAGGAATATCTACCTACTGCCTTAAACACCCCTCCCTTTACCTATACCTTAAGTCCTTCATCAGTCTGCAAAGAGAGAGAGAGAGAGAGAGAGAGAGAGAGAGAGAGAGAGAGAGAGAGAGAGAGACACACACACACACACACACACACTCTCTCTCTCTCACACACACACACACACACTCTCACACACACTCTCTCTCTCACACACACACACACACACACTCTCTCACACACTCTCTCACACACACACACACTCTCTCTCTCTCTCTCTCTCTAGACTTGCACATCACCAAAGACCTGCACGTGAGACCCCTACTTCAGCTACAGCCTTAACCCTGGTAATCCTTACCACAGTCAACTTCCTTTGACTCTGCGGTAACGAGCCGTCACATTTTGGATTGCATACCTGATTAGATCCCACTTCAATCTTAGCCACCACAAAAGGTGCATTGCTATATATATTTTTTACTAGCCACTGACGCGTGCCACTTGTACAACTAATCTAATACGATTATGACTCATCACCAAGAGTACCTCTTCCCTCTACCACCACTACGGACGTAACACAATGCCTACACTACAGGCAGCAAGAACTTATGAGCGAATTCTCTTCAGCTGGAGGATATGCAACCCGGCAGCCCCCCCCCCCCCCCCCAGCAGTGCTGAGAGCCAACAAGCTGACCAGATCTCGGACAAGGCTGAGCACCACCGACGAGGCACGAAGCAGAAACGCTGACCAGTGTCTTCTCACTCCTTCCCCATATCCTGCGCCTGCAGACGGCAAGCTTCCATTGTATAAGTTCGGACGCCACCAATCTCGCGACATCCAGCACTGACTCAGTGCCGCGACCTCCGGAGATCTTGAAAACTTCAAATACGCCCCCGTGGCTACTTACTACATCTCAACGAACACGAACATACGCATTGAACTTCACTGTGTCTCCTCTAGACACTTTTTACTTAACAGTTTAACTTTAATTAATATGTATTCGTCTGGAACCATTATTCCCCTTTTTGACTTAGAACCATGTTGCCTACACCTCGATCCGCAGATACCTTCATTCTTCGACGTTTTGATAGGAGGTAGCACGGGTCACGTGTTTATTGAACATTAAATAAACACTCATTGTTCTCTACCTTTCTGTATTTCATTTCCAGGGTATTTGTTTGAATTTATGGTTGGAGACAGAATATGCCACGTACTGCCAACAGGAACTTGGAAATTTATTTAAACCGAGTTAGCCTGACTGTGGAACCCTTTCAGGTGCTTGCACGTCAGAAGACATACATATTAGACTGCTACCTGTTTCTTCCCAGTCACACATTAGCACTGAGTCAGTGCTCGTGGAGGAGAAACAGTGACGCCACAACAACTAGAAACATCTTCGCATCGGGAGGGGCGGCAGACTCATGTTATTTCTCACCACTTGCACTAAGTCAGTGCGCGGTTATGGTAGCCTGAAGTTTTGCCGTTCAACCTAGTATGAACACACAACCAGTAGAGACTTGGCGGCCACCACGGCTCCAAGTCCCTGATCAGCTCGCATACTGTGGGGGATCAGTGGGTACTCTTTATCGAGCTCGTGCCGGCAAGTTACTATTGGGTTACACCGTCGAACCTTCCTGTCTAAGTGCATCGCGTAGCCTTTCGAACAGTTTGCCCTATGCCTCACGAGAAGAGGGGTGGTAGGGAACGTAGGGAACAATTCCTGGCTCACTCTGCTCTCAAACCGTGGAGCGCACTATCACGTGCTACCTACGCAGGAGAGGCAGGTGGAACGGGACCACGCCGCCGAACTTAGACGTGAGGCAGTCGCGCCTGCTCCGGTTCGGGTAATTGGCTTCCCACCTTGTATCCACATACATCCTACATGCCACCCTGTGATGAAAGGGTTTCTCACTGGAACCAAAGTGAGACTGTGCTGGGACAACCTCAACTTTTGGACCAAGGAAGCACACCTGTGGAACCTCCAGTCCGGCCTAGATCGAATTCGCCGCGTCTAGGTGAAACCTACCCCGACCACAACACCCAAGAAAAGGAGTGAGTAAGTACTAACACCCCTCGCCTCACGCTGACTATCTAAATCAAACTACCCTGCTTTTGGTCTAGCGGACAAAATCCTCAACCGATGTGCCAAGTCATTCTAATTGGGCATGCATCACCACTGTAAAGTTGCACGCTTTAGCTTGCTCCAGCTCAGGCCCACCTTTGCCTGACCCTTTTGTTCAGGTTGTTTACATATTGTATTATTTTCCCCAGTTTTTTCCAAGGCAATTTAATTGTACTAATTGTATTTTTCTGATTCCCTCCAGGGAATAATCCTCTCAATAAAACACGTCACACTTACATATTTGTGTACCGTTAATTTTAGTTAACAAACCGCATTTTCCTATATTGTGGAATTTTGTAGGCTTGTCTGAAACTAGCAAACAGGTATACTGTAGAAAAGGGGGTATCCAGAGTAAATGACGACGTAGGGAACGTTATACCCTAGCACGCACTGTAGTCAGTTCCACGGCTGAGGCTGAACCTCAAATAGTGTGTCACGACCAAGCTCCACGGCCAATTTCCCCATTTGTTCCCCTGAAAATCACCACGTCCTAAGGCCACTTGCTCGGTGCCCAGTGGCCAGGATACCCAACGGCGAAATATGAGGAACAGGTAAAGTTGCTCGCCCAGGAGAACAAGACTACTCATTGTGACAACTCCACTAGGCAGCCCCCTAAAACCACGAGTAATGTTAAATTGCAGTCCGGTCAGTTGATTAGAGTAACACATCTAGAGGACATAGTACTCCATAAGTTTTAATCCGTCAAACTTGCATTGGGTAAAATTGTTCCGGTTCGACTCCCAGCTCAGGCACACAACCAACCCTGTGCATACCCCCGTCTGCAGATTTCGTCCCGTCATGCCAGCCTACTTGTCCAAATAAAATCTCCTCTGCCAGACCCCGCACCCACACCTCCACGCAATACTAATCATCAATTCATTACATCCCACAGGGATCTGGCATCCCGTAAATTGGTGACCCTGACAGTGAGCCTAGAGTACCTCCTCCACCACTACAGACGTGGATGACACGTTACCTACCCTACGCACTCGACGAGAAGCAGGGTGGCCATGCATCCTCAGTTGCTGTCGGTACTGCAGTGCTGGTTCGCCTACACGGCAGTATTGACAGTAGCTCAACTTTAAGGGCACCTGCGCCCACATGATGACTGGCATCTGCGCAGGGGCTGTTCTGTCCCCCGCAATACACACCAGCTGTGATCTCATTTCATTTCACTCCGCACAAAACCCAACAGAAGTCTTTCTTCTCGAACTAACAAATACCCTACTTTATCCAGCCCTACTCCAGTTAAAAGGGATTATTTTATCCTGTACGACTTTTGCATATATTTTCCACTGCCCTCTCCGCTTTGCATGATTTACTATGCTTGTCCATCTAGACCCTTCTTGTTTTAGGGTGTGCGTATGGCTACAATTGCGGCCATGGCACTATAACCCTGCTTAGCCGCGACGCATGTGCCCATTATAATAACATCTAAACCTGACCTAAGGCGTAAAGGGCTTGCCCTGAGATGCATCCCATTCTCCAACAGACTAAACTACTAACATGCATGCCGGAGGGCACACAGAACTGTGAAGGTGCTCACACTGGTGTAGCGGGATTTGGGGGCTCGCCAGGGGGGAAAAAACCTTGGGAGTCATTCTTGTTTTTCTCTCGCGACTTTCCACAGCACTGCTCAGTGCTTGGACCTCTAGAGAACATCGAAGCCCCCTGCGGCTACTTCACAATCGACGAACGTCAACCAGCGAACACGTTGACGAACACGTTAAATTCACTTTGTCTCCTCAAGACACCTATCTTAGACCAGTTTAGAAGTATTGTATCTTTTCTCGTTTAGATATTTCTTTCCTGCTTTTTACATTAGAACCTGGTCACCTACACCTGTCCAGCATAGTAACGTGAAACACTCAATTGCCTGGTAGGAGGGAGCACACGTCGCATATTTTTGAACCATCAATAAACATACTTTTGTTTCCTACCTTACCACTTTAATTTCTGAGAGTATCTATCTGTTTGCCTGCTACACACACGTTGTTATGTACACCATTGACAAGACCCGGGTAATTGATATAACCGATTTAACTTCAACAGCGGGCGCCCCTCAGGGATCCGTCATATTTTCTACTCTCATTAGACGGCCACCTGTTGCTCTCCAACTGCCACAGCACTGTACCAGTGCCGGCGAAGAGGAACAGACGAGCCTCAACCACTAGCAACACCTTCACCCAGGGAGAAGCAACAGTCTAGAGTTATTACTTAATCCAACAGCATTGTTAGTGCTGGGATATCTTGAGCTGGAGACCTGCCGTCCATCTATGTGTGAACGCACATCCAGTGGTGGAATTGGTGACCCAAACAGCTCCTCGTCTCTGATCAGCCCACTTGCGTGGGGGATCAGTGGAGACTTAACAGAGCCTGGTCAGCAAACCGAAACCAGACTGACACTATAAACTGTGTTTAATTTGTTCACGTCAAGGTGTACTTAGCATATTGTCAACAGAGACTCTATGCCTTACTACCATAGGCACGATCGTAAACGTAGGCAACGAAACGCAGCATTCCTTACCGCCAGACAATTGAGTGCATTTCCTCAACCCAGTCTGGAGCGACAGGCCGAACGGGACCGTGCCACCCAACTCAGCCACGAGTCAGTATCAGCTGCTCCGGTTACCATCTTATTCGTATCTCCGTGTATCCGAATTCATCCCTCGTGCCATCCCGTGGTGAAAGGACTTAACCGGCACTGCTACAGGATTCGGCTGGGATAACGTCCACTTCTAGACAAACAAATCTCACTTGTGGAATTGCCACTTCGGCGTAGATCAAGCTTGCTATGTCTGGGTGAAACCCACTACGTTCACGGCACCCAAGAAGCAATAATAAATACGTGCTAGCCAATACCCCTTGTCTCTCGCCATCTATTGACCTCGACCACCTCACTTTTGGTCTAGCAGAAAAAATCCTCGACCACTGTGCTTAGTAGCCTATACGGGCACGCGTCACAATATTAAATTTCTCAGTTACGGAATGCCTATGCTTCATTAGCAGGAAAAGCATCTAATAATTAAAATTGGCCACTCATGAAAGTGGATCAGAGAGACGTTTTAAAATATGAGCCATAAATATTTTCTTAAAAATTTGTCCGTAATAAAATTATTAAAAATCATATACATGAGCAAAATTATTATAAATTTGGTAGAATGTGTGCATTTACACACCCGCATATGTGCAGTGTTAGAAAATACACTTACTGTATTCCAGGAAGCTGAAATCCTGGTACCCATATACAAAAATCCTGTAAAATCCTTGGAAATAAAAAAAATGGCAAATTACACAGGAAAAGAAAACAGCAGATATGAAGGACGTTGTACATATTTAATGTAAGTTGTTTTGATTTGGAATGTCCAAACCATGGTAATTCTTTTCTCCACTCACACCTCATACTTTTGTTTATACAATGACTGTATCTGCAATAATTTTTGCTTCCTCACCATTGTAATATCAATTGCAAATGCAAAACACAGTCAGCAAATTTGGATTGCATACGTAAAATAAAAAAGGCAATTCGTGACAAAAGTTCTTTTCAGTAATGGCCTTGGCCTTTGCATGTGATCATACAGCCAGGAACAGAAATATGTAGCTAACTGTATACAACACCAGTGAATAACCAAGCAAAATATTTTGGACATACGCTATTGAAGCAATGGCGCATGTCCAGAATGTTTCACCTAATTATTCACCTCCGTTGTAAGAATCTTTCAAACACGTGTGTCAGTAAAACGGACACACAGCGCTGTGGACGCTAGTGTTGCATGTACGCAGTAGCCACTTTCAGCAAAGCGTTTTTAATAATAATATGTTATAAATCCGTAAAAACTGATAAAATCCATTAAAACGGCAGGCCTGCTATATGCACATTTGCTGAACAGGTATCATCACAGCTAACCACCTTAAGAAACATGATTTTGCAACAGCATATTAAAATGTTCTACTATGTTCTACACTTTTTAGATTGTTATTTATTATAAAATGATATTTGGGAAGTGCATTAAACGTTCGTATTCACTGTGGATAACATTCACGTTAAACAAACTGGAATAAAATCCAAATAAATGCTATTTGAAATGAGATCCTCAACACAAATGATCAAATCTTTATTTTCTGATAGCTGAATATAGTCAACGTGATCTGCATGAAACAGGTTTGCACACATTTACAAATAAAAACTACACATCTCAACCAACCAAACTTTATTGTAACCAATGCCAACAAAAAAATATTGATAAGTAAACATAAAAGCAGTATGCTAAAGCATCAATTATCACAGTAGTTTTGGCGATGATGTGAAACTTAATATCATACAGTAGGTATACTTGTACTGTTCAGCCCTGAGATAATATGGCGCTAACTAACACTGGGAAACAAACTGGTTGAGCAAGGTATCTAAACTCACATCATGTGGTTCCCACAATTATTTTTATTTATCCAAATGTAGGATGACCTTGAAATGTATGCATACAGTACACTGCTTTGCCTAAGTTTAAATTTTATATTTATTTAATTATTTTGTGGGTAATATTACCTGTGTGATTCATTATTTCACCCAACTCCTCCATAAATTTCAAGACAAAAATGGTTCTTCAGAGAGTCTTTCACTAAGGGATTGACAGTCATAAGAATACACAGCTAAAATTTTACGTGCAACATTAGAAAAACAGTCTTTAACCTGTGGAAGGACAATGGCTACAAAGATTTGCTAATGAATGGAGATTCAAAAATACAGTGGAGCCGTGTTATAAACAACCCCTCTTATAACATTTTCCTGTTTAATAAGCTGCTGCTGCATTTTCTTGGTCCACAAACATGTTTTTAAATTCAACATTACTCCACCCTTTACTCATAGCACACGAACCACCACTGACCCCGAAATTTCTACTCTGGTCTGAGGGTGAAATTTTTTTTACAAAATAAATGAACACCTACTTGAGCAAGATGTTTATCTTGGAATCTGCATAATGTACAGTAAACCAAAAATTTTAAATTTCCAAAATATCTGAACCAAAAAAAATGCAGACAACATTACATAAAAGTATGATGATGATAAAAAATAACTGACTTCAAACTATAGTTATCCAAAAAACAGAACCCTCTATTTTTTCAACAAAGACAGGAATAAAATACTGTAAGACAGGTACTTCCAAAAAAATACAGGATCATATTTTTTGTCAATTAAGAAATCTAATGCAGATATTTCTACTTGATCAACATTTTCTTGTGGTCTAAACTTTCTAAGAAGCCATACATGTTATACTAGAGTAGAAGCAAATCAAAAACGGCCTGAGATACTGCACAATACACTGTGTCCTCAAAAACTGTGTACATATAATTAATGAATTCACACTTTTATTTCTTCTGAAACTACTTTGTCACAAGAAGTTAGTGTACATATTTTGGGTGCAAAATATGCGAACCCAGATAAAAATCATGTCTACATAATCTAGGAAAAAATTAATTTTTCCTCTCGACTAGAAAGCAAATATGTGGTATGGAAATTGTCCTACTTCTGAGGTCATCCAATATTTGGGTACACTTATTAAATGAGCTTTGGTGTTTGTTCTGCTAGGAAAACAGTGTCTGGAAATTTTTGTATTCATCGCAGACATTCACCATCCATGAGGTGACATACATAACAAGCGTTGTACATACACGGACACAACAAAATCAATAGAGGGCTAAAAGAAATTTCTGTTGTGATGCAGTACAATACGTAGTTGAATAAAAAAAAAAAAATAAATGAACATGCACTTCAGATGTTTTACCGTACCTACTTCCTGGAAATTATTAACTGCCCTGATCATTCAACAACTAAAATGGACAGACAGCAATAAAAAATGACTCAATGTGGATCAATATCTCCAAACAAAAAAGTTAAAAAATAGAATATTTTTAACGCTAGTTACAAGACATCTGTACACATTAATAATGCTGCCATTGATGCAGGGCTACACAAAAGTGGTAATAAATACATATTTCTGTACATGTTTTCACTAAAACACTACATTCTGTAGCTAAATGCTCGATACTTTTGACCCGCAACCACAAGAAACGTCTCTTTCTTGCAAGCTTTCAAAACATAAATACACATCATCTGACAATCACGCACACACAAATAAAACCGTAAGACATTTTCTATGAAAATGACTACAGCAATGACCAGACCAATGGCAGTTCATGATTCGGCGAGTTGAACCACCAATTACATTGATGACACACAGGCCGGGGACACGTGGCTTGGTTTCACAAACACAATGGGCACAGGTACATTACAAACATGGGCACCACCCGTGAACTTCACACACGACATACGTCCATTTGGACAAAAAACAAAAATGGTAACATGATGCCGTATTAGTCAAAACAACACAATTCAGCATAAGAGAGAATCGAGTTACAATCATATCACAGTTCAAACATCCTATTCCATCATGAATACAAAGCTGACCCGTATCCAATGACCAGTAAACATTTCCATGTAAAACTTGACAATTTTATCCTGTATGTATACCAACCTTGACAAGCACTGTACAAATTATGGATGTTGAGAAAAAAATCAATAACTTACAAACATCCTTATATTTAAATACATAATCACCAACTAACTGTGCATTAAAATGAGTTAACAGGACCCATACAAGTGAACACACATTTATCATACAATTTAAAAAGTGACACTCGTGACAAATCCAAACAAAGAAGCCAGTTAGCAGTAAATGAGTCACATTATTAAAAGAGATAGAATAGTTCTGCAAAACTCCAGATGCATCCTTTAAAGAAAGAATTCTCCTCAAAATAAAATTGGCAGGTGTAAAAACAAGCCACAACATTGTCAACTATTTTCACCACAGTATTTATAAAATGTTTGCTTTGCAAATTAAAGTGCTAATAAGACAGCTTATGATGGTGAACATTATGCTGAAATTAAAAAATAAAAATAAAAAAAACCAGTAAAACTGTTTTAAGAAGTGCGACATGACGCATACTGGCATAATAATTATTTTAGACTCCACCTTATAAACATGTGACGTCATGTCAGCCCGAGTGGGATTTGAATCATAAACAACTTGCTTCCAGAGTCAAACTGCGCACCTCTAGGCAAGGTGCACCTAAGGACATAGCAGCCGAAGCAGTGTATGCCATTATGTCAGAACTCGCGTGTCCGGTAATCACCCACGCGTGCAACAGAAGTCGGCAACAAAGCCCAGCAATGTCCTTATGGTGGATTCCCACCCGCCCTCTTGGATTTATTGATTTTTCGCCAAAGCTTCTATTTCAGAAGGTGTATTGAAATTTCCAGCAAGGCATTACCTAAATAATAGCTTCCCAAATTCTATCGAACTGCCACAGATTCGCAACATTTGGTAATTTTTGGTTTGTAACTGTCGAGGCAAAACGCAAGAATATTTCATGCGAAAGGTTACAAAGGTGACATTATCAACAGTAACCAAGAAATACTGACATCAAACAATGTACTAGGCAACACTCTGTGCTCTGTCATTCCAAAAAACATGATACAAAAGTGTATTTCCAAACTATGGCAAAAATCTCATATATCCAACATGGCGGGTAGGAATCTGCCTTAAGCTTGCAGCAGAGATGCAACCCGCACATATGGAAAACCACTACTTCCAGCCTTCCCCCGAGGTAATGCGGCCTGCACTGCTAAGGGAGGAGTTCACGTTCAAATATACCAGACCAGCTGAAGGACCTGTAGCCGGCCAACTATATACGCCGGCGCACAGTCCCAAAACATCATTTGTAAACTCGGCAGCTCGCTATACCACCTTGTATGCTGGAGGTCTCCTACCTACCGCCTTCCTCACTAAGGACCACCGCTACCATCCAGCAACCCCTGAAGAAGTTTTCTCCCCCCTACACCCCACTATCTTTAACTGGGCGCACGTACGTCACCGAACATAACCCAGTCAATGGCCACCTGTACCTTTAATCATGTATTCCAGTACTTGGAACATTGTAAGGTAGAGTCACAACCACTAGGAACACATGCAACGAAGCGGCTAGACATCCAGGTCAGCTAACCCACTCCATCCACCGCGTTGTACTTCCCCGGATGGAGTGACAGGACTGATTCTGGTTGGCCTAACCCCTTCTAGTAACACTTTAGCCACAGAACTCGTCGCCTGCTCCTCCTTTGTGTGGTACACCTGGGTACCTTCGCACATGCCACTCGCTCATAGAAGTGGCGCAAGGAGGAAAGAAGGCAGCTAACCTAGTCAGTTGCGCTGCAACCCAATGCCTTCTGCCCTCACCAGACCCTCCCCACAGGACCAAGCTCAAGCCATCTGATGACTGGTGAGGCTTCACCTCCCAGTCAACACCAGAAGATGGCTAGCAAACAACACCTGATCGCATTCCGTCTACGACCGGGCCGACCAGCACAGCTGGACCGTGCCAGCCCACATTTCCAGGCGCCGTAATCAACCTACCAGATGTCATCGCCGCCCGCAGCAGTGATCAGTCCAGCAGCTGCTGTAGAACAGGGTCCTCATTCCAACCAGCAGTCGCTGAGCCAGGATCCACCCGGGTGAAACCCAAACAAGGTAGAGAGACACCAGTGCCTCTGACTGGCACTATAGAATATAGAACCCTTGTCCGATAGTGACGTCACTGCCATTTCTAATACACGTCATGTGTCAAACGGGACTGAAAAATTCAGGCTTACATATTTATCAGGAAAATTTATTTAGAGGGTAAAATTCGGTACTCTGGCATTGGTAGACGAGATGAAAATTGCGTTATTAAGCACGAAAACTTTTTTTAAAAGAGAGCTTCTTAAAAGGTTTTACTATAATTGCATTCTCATGATAATTGTTGATCGAGACAAAAAGAAACACATGTTAGTCCTTTTCCTTAATTTTATATTTAACTATAGCCTGCTCGCTTCAATATTCACCACCAAAATTGTGTAACTATCCCCCCCCCCCCCCCCCCCCCAAACATTGTAAATCTGATAAATACCATACATAATTCTTTAATTTATGTTATCACCCTTGCAAAAGCATGAATTTTTTCCTGTACAAATGCTGGTTCCACACAGAAACATTTCAATAATAATACTTGTCCACATTACACTAAAATTATGTGCTGAGCAAATACATTGGTGTTTTTTTATTCTGCAAAACAAGTTTGCTGTAGAAATTTAAACAACAGTCATGATATGCAAACTTCGATGTGACACACACGCACCTGATAAAGTGATAATATAGACAAACCCAAGCAACAAACTTTCAATTTATTTAAACTCTTTGTGTGGTAAACTGCTTGGCCAGCAGGCAGTTATATATGGCACATAAGCTACTGTATTTACAAAATTCTCAACTCTGGTACTACAGGAATCAGTCATCCTGCTACCCAGCTCAATGGAACAGTACCAAAAGATCTTCACTAGACATATCCCACCGCACTTGCAGTAATCTCATGAATGCGATTTCCTCACAACTGAGAAATTAAAGCAATTGACCGAAAGAAAAGCGAAAAAATTTCACCAATATCTAGCGCACCACTATGAATGGCCTCAATCAGCAATGTTATTTCATGCCAAAATTTATTAAAGAGTTCTACACTCATTTGAAGATAAAAATCTACTAAAAAATAAAACATTCGGAACTCTGAAACACCCCAATATTGCACTTCTTGTATGTTAAACATAAGGTCTTTGGACAGCATAATACCTATACAACCGTCTGTGTCTTCTTCACACTTGCCTGCAATGAGAAGTATGTTGGCAGTGCACCTGGTGGTGGCAGATGGAACCAAGCGAGCCATGATGCCCGGTCATTGCGAGAGGTAGGGAGACTGTGGAACTAGTTGGAGTGCAACAGCACCGTCTCGTGGATCGCCTTGGCGAGGTAGTCTATGTTGTGGGAGGTGACGCCACACATGTTGATACGGCCGCTCTTCAGCAGGTACACGTGGTAGTGGTTGACCAGGTGCTCCACCTGGCGTGCTGCCAACACGCACATGTTCCTCATGGTTAACGGGAGTATGTACTATAAAACCTTTTTTTGTGAAATCATTGTTTGCAATTAGGTATCCGTAAATTAATGTTCTGGAAATACCAGAAAAGGCTATAAATATATAAATAAATAAATTTATTAATAAATAATAAGAATAATAATAATCTATGTTCCTAATTTTATTAAGATGATGCGTGATGCTTTCGGGGACTGACCAATACTCTTGCCAGCAGGGGCCTGACCAGTGCATAGTGTTAGTCGAGTCACCCGGCAGCTAGATACAAAGTTGAGTTACGGCTTGGCTACTTGCCGGCTACTCACCTGTCTACCTGTGCCTAAACTAATCGGCTCAGCTCTGTAGTCGGATGAGTAGGGTAGTAGCGGTTTCTGGCGGTGTTGGCGGGTCCCCAGATACTGCTATGGCTGGTCCGGACTGGGCTGGTGCTGCGACCTCCGTGGTACCTGGGGCAGGCTATGCCTAGTGGCACTTACTCCCCATGACGAAAGGCGGTGGCAAATGGGTGCGAGGTAACCGTCATCTTCGTGGGAGCTACAAAGAGCGATGGGGAGGGATCTGGGGGTGAAGCCCCACCAACTTGCGGGTGGTTTGAGCTCGATCCCGGGGGTTATCTTGGCAGAACGTCTTACTGGATGGGGTGCAACCCCAGGTAGTTTAAGTTGCAGTGGTCTTCCTCTCCTGCAGATCTTTACCACCACTTTTGGTGTAAGGAATGGAAGAGTGCTATGGCCTGCTGTACGAGAGGTGAGCAGGTGACTTCGGTCCCTATCTAAGCATGTTCTGCCGCAGCAGTGGCCGAGCCGCCCCGTTACCCCAACCCGCAACACAAGTGGTTGGGGGTACAGTTTTCTCTGAGTCGCCTGACAACTGCAGATGTAGGCACTAGGGCGGTCAGGCCTCCCCAGTATCGGTCAAATACTTACACCAGCAACTCAAGTTGTGTTGTGGATGGAGTGAACAAAGTAGGAGAGAAACGTGTTTTATTCCGGGGGGGAATAAACACGGTGGCCTGTACTACCTCCTAACTACAATGAGCTGATTGGAAGTATAAGCTACGCACATTCCGCAGGTGAAGGGGATCTGGTTCTCGACTAGGTTGGGGGAGGGGGGGTGGCAGTTTTGATTAGGTAACTATTAACTTGCTCTATCTACTGCCATGTTCTGAAGGGACTTAGGGGGTCCACTTCCTGAAA
This sequence comes from Dryococelus australis, assembly GCA_029891345.1. Classification (NCBI taxonomy): domain Eukaryota; kingdom Metazoa; phylum Arthropoda; class Insecta; order Phasmatodea; family Phasmatidae; genus Dryococelus; species Dryococelus australis. Next base: position 21,629,651 of record CM057006.1, on the reverse strand, counting down.
GGTCGTGGGTCACCATTACCAGGGAGGATTGACGACTTCTTCAGGGATGGCCGGAGGAGATCCTCTGGAAGGTTTGGTAGATGTTGGCGATGGAACTGAAGAGTTTCTGGGCTGTCTGGAAGACAAAGAGTGGTCAGAGAGCTCCAGTGCACGAGGCAGTGGAGAGCGAGCTGCTGGGCTGATGTGGTTCTAAGAAGAGCCAATGAACAACTGGCGTTTCTGAGCTGTGCACAGGTACTTACATCCCCTCGCTTGCCTTTGCCTGGGTGGGAGTCAAGACGTCACTGGAGGTGGAGCCAAGGGTTGTCTGCTGTGGTATGTGCTGCTGGCTCACTCATCTTCTGAGGGGGTGGCGTGGCTTAACTTTCTAACCGCGGGTGATGAACAGTATAACACTGACGCGTAAGTATTACTCCCAGCAACAAGGGACATAACCTGTAGGCAGTCTGGTAGATATTACACTAGTTCAAACCTCGTCCAGTGCACCAGGGAAACTATGCACAGATGAATGGTTATTGTAAAGGTTTAAATCAGTATGTGTCATGCGTCAGTGTTTTCATTGAGGAAAATGGTCAAATATTGCATTTTTGAAGATTGCCTATGCAGTTTCCTTACAAGTTAAGAGAAAATTACAACTATGTATACAGACAATGTTTAATGTGTGGGCTTTCATCGCATGTAATAAAGTCCCTCTGTTACAGATCTAATTTACATGATACAGCATCACAACTGAAACACTGCATGCCTTCAGCAAAGGAGCGATGAGGCGCTAGGAGTGCGTGTTAGTGTGGCCTGTATCGCTCCTTTACTTCTTGACCTTGAACGTGTAGCTACAAATTTCTCTTAAACACTGCAGAGAGCACAATAGTCACACACTTCAGACATATCCTGGTCGCAGTGGGCTAGGAACCACCTTGGTGCTGACTCGGGAACTCAAATTATAACCGCAAACTAACACAAAATTTAGCCATACTAAAAACGTCATCCCTTAAGGAAGTTGACTACCTAGAAATATTTTTGTGTTTGAGACTAAGAAGCATAGTGTTAAGGGTAACACTGCTTTGTGCATCAAGTGAAGTTTCGTTGCTACGCACAAGGCTCTGAACCATGTCCAATATTCTCGTCGTACTGCATATATCTATGGACTTTCAGCTGTGACACTATTATTCTACTAGTGGAAAGTTTGTAGGAAGTTTCAATGCAAGTTCCTATCATAGTTCCGCTCATGGCTGGGTAGTAAGTTTTAAGATACAGCAGTATGAGAAAGTGGCTTTTAACTATATTGGAGGGCTCTAAAATATATTTATAGCATGTTAGTTAAGGTTACAAGTAGGCTGCTAAGATACCAAAATTATATAAAAAGCCAGGAATTCAAGTACTCACAGTCTAGTACTTGTTGACAGGAACACACACAAGGAAGGGCGACATTTTTCACGTGGTTGTGAGATCGCGACGTTTTGCTCCCTAGGCCGGCTTCATCAAGTGGCCATATGGTGCCACACAGTGCCACCACTCGCAGCATGATACTGTTTTAGCCATCAAAACATTGCACAACTGCGCATTCATGTGGATCATATGGTAGTGTGTCTATGAGTACCTATGCATTCTGTCTACTTTTCATACTGTAATCATTAGCCTTGTGACCTATTCCCCCCATATCTCGAAAATAAATGTAATAATTATGCAAGGAAAGATAGTAATTGTTGCAATAATAATGACGTGTGCCAAGTTACTGACTGTTTGGTACAATCGTTAAGGTTTTATTGCGCTAACCCAAGTGCACAGTTTTCGGTAGCTGACGGGAGGTATTAGTATACCTGACTTACTGTTGGCGACTTAGCAAAGCTGGTGCTGCAGTCTTTGGGTTTAGATTAGGTGATACTGGGTCGGCTCACTCCATCCTTCAGGTTCCAGGCTGCTGACTCTCGGCTCCAAATCCTAGGATTGGCAATTCCGTACCTAGCTTCGGTCCTGTACACTATACCCCTCAGAGCAGGATGGTAGTCAAGGCTTGTACGAACGTGTGGTGGAAAATGAATACAGCGTACCACAGGAGCAGGCGAAACTGCTTGTAACCTTAGTGAGGTGGCGCAGTCCCGTTCCGCCTGTCTTTCCTTCGTAGGAAGGGCTATGGTAAACCGCTGCTTGACAGCTAAATGAGCGAATTTTTGTTCCCTACACCGTCGGCCGTGTCTTATCTTATAAGGCATAGAGGTTGGTTCACAGCTGAACAATACACAGTCGTGCACCACAGACGAGAAAATATCCCCTATAATAGTGTTGTCCAGTATCCGCATGGTAGAATGAGCTCAGGGTTGCTGCTTCTACTGGATGTGATATTCAGCCAAGACTACGCCGCAACACCTAAGCCAATACCTTGACCAGCACTAGGGTGTTCTGGTAGGGGAATAACCTCAGCTTGCTGTCTCTCCAGGTTGAAAGTATTCCTAGCAGTTGTGGTTCCTCTATTCCTTCCCTCCAGCACCTGGGTGCTCGGGTAGTAGGAAGTAACAGGTGGCCATCTAATGTGTGTGTTACCAGACTGGAGGACTCCAGAAGGAGGTCCTCAGTCAAAGCTAGTTCGGATTTAGAACGTACCTGGTTTCTGTCGGTAGTGCACAGTGCGAATTATTCCTAGCGGGCGAAGTAGATATTACTATAGTAAAAGCACGTGGATAGAGAACAATGATGTATTTATTGAGAGCTCAATAACACACTGACCCATGCTGTCTTCTACCAAGCAGACGGAGTAGTGAAGGTAACCTACGTTAACCAGGTGTGGGTGTAGGTGACCTGGTTCTAGGCTAGAGGGAAAGGTTGAAACAGAAAACTGAATACATAACTACTGAAATAAAACTGTCTGATCGCGGGTGTCTGGAAGAGACAAAACGAAGTTAAAAGTTCCTTTGCTATAGTAGCAAGGTGTGTTAGTGTTCGATGGTTGTTGAAGACTGTTGTCGTTGCAGGGAGTAGCCGCGAGGGTTACTGAAGACTCTAGGTTCGCTGGAGGCCCCAGCACTACGGAGTGCTCGGGGTTTTTTCTAGAGAAGAATACGAATGAATGCTGGAGCCCCGCTGCGCACTGACTTATATAGTCAGAAGTGGCTGCCGTGGCAGGTGTGGGGAGGGCGTGTGAGGTCATTCTGCGTGAGACTGGCATGGGAGGTGAGAACCCTCTTGTCAGCCCTCTACTTCGTGGATCTTCTGTGCTTGTAGGCACTCACCGCGGTGAGAAAAGAGAGGTGGCGTGCTCGCTGGTTGCGCAACCTTGAAACCACGTGTTCGGCCACCCGGTAGATTTAAGCTGCGTGCAACATCCGTGTATTGGTTTGCGGTATTGACTCTCACATGGGTTGAATAATAGTATACTTGACATGACGAGCGATGAGTCATAATCGTATTTAATAGTGGTATAAGTGGAAGCGTCAATAAAAACAAATGCTATGTAATCTCAGTGTTAATAAGGGCTACTTAACAACATGCCATACACAAATATGCTGAAGTGACAGACCTCATTATCAAACAAGTCTCTAAAGCACTTGGACACACTCACAGTACATATTCATTAGCTAAATTATATTGAAGGCTGAGCCAAATATTAACAAATGTAAAGATGGCCAAACATTCTATACTACTATAAAGAGCATGGAGAAGGAAATAGATAGGCATTGTTGGTACTCACGTGTCAGGCCAGTGTAGGAGAACATGCCAATCTGCGTGGTGATGTGGTCCCAGGTGCCAGGCGTACCCAGAGCCTGCAGGCGCTGCTTCAAGCCGCTTCTCATAGACAGAATGCGGTTGGCCATCGTGCGGATACACTCCTTCCTGCAACCCACGCGTAGTCCATAATCCTCGCACCCTTCAAGTACATTAGTGAAATTCGTCAGGGGGAAACAAAATATTTAAAGACTGGTAGGAAAGTTGCAATATTATGAACACAAAATTACTCGAAAATAGAAAGTAGAAACCGGAACTAGCACGAAACTGATTACTAGGATGTCAATAATCATCTTAAAAGTTAACTAAACTTGAACACAAGTTACAATATGATGTGTGACTTTGTTTATCTTCACGTGTCATCATGTCACACCAGGCGAGGTTTGAACCCTGGAAGAATTGCTACCGGAGTCAACCAACACATCCCTAGGCAAGGGGCACCCCTGGCAGTCAAGACAGTCTTCATCTTTATGCCAGAAGTCACGTCACCCACCCCGCGTGTGATAGAAGCCAGCCAAGCAGCCCCGCGCTGCCCCTAAGCTCAAGGAGCGATGCAATCCGCATACAAGGAAAACCGCAATTCCAGTCTCCCCCGAGAGATAGCAGCCTTCGCCACTAAGGGAGGAGCTCCAGCCCAAAGATATCTAACCAGCCGAAGGGCCCGCAGCCAGCCGTCCATATAGGCGAGCAAACAGCCCCCGAAATGTCAGTTGACACTCAGCACCTAGCACCGCCACCTTGTGTGCTGGAGCTCTCCGCTACTACCACCTTCCTCAAGAAGAACCACCGCTCTTCAGGAGATCTCCCAGACCTTCGACCCCCGAAGAAGTCTTCATCCCCCTTAACACTCACTACCACTCTGATAGTGACACCAGAGTCCCTCCTCGACAACAGCATTAGACCTAGCTGCATCTGCTCTTGTCTAGTTTAGGCACAGGTCCCTATCACCTGATATTCCCGTAGTTTTCTTCTGTTACAGTTGATTTGGTAGTTAGGAGTTAGTATGGGCCACCGTGTCTATTTCCCAGAGAAATAAACACATGATCTTACCTAACCTCAGAGTACTTATTTCTAGGGTGACTGACTTCAATCCCAAGTAGATGTCCACCTACTAAGGAAAAGCAGGAGATAGCATCATTGAAACCCTCTCTGCAGAAACTAGAAAAGGAATGCGGGCTCCCTTAACCGGGCGGGCATACGTCTCAAACCCACATATAGATGGCCACCCATACTGTGGACCAGGTACACCAAGGTAGCTCGTGGGCATGTACGGTAGAGCCACAACCATTAGAAACTCAATCCACAAGGCTGCTAGTCATCCAGCCCAGCCGATTCCCTCTGTCCACCAAGTTATTTTCACTTGTAGGAGTATGGGACTGAGTCTGGGTAGCTCTAAGTGCACACTTAGCTTGGGAATTCCATTGCCTGCTCGTCCTCAGCTTGATAAACCATAGTTCCTTCCTTTATGCCCTTCACCTATAGGAGTGGTGCAAAGTAGACAGCTAAGAGGGCAGCTATTACCTCTGAACCTAGCATGTAATGCAACCCAGCACTAACTGCACTCTACAATCTACCCCCCCAAGATCAAGCCGCCTGGCAAGTGTAGAGGCTTCACCCCCCAGTTCCCTCTTTCAGCCACCCCACAAGACCGCCGGTAAGTCACATATAATCGTCGAGAGACTACACCAAGGATTACCACTGGGAATAGCTAACCTCTGGTTCTAACCCACAAGGTCCAGCAACCCTCCATGGGCACCAGCCATAGCATCCCCTTCACCCAAGGACCGGGCCTGAATTCCAGCTGGCACCAGCAGCAACAATGGCTGACGCAGGAGCTACCTCCAGCCCCTCCTGCACGTCAACCAGTTTCTGTGTCCACACCATTAGAGCGGAGAACAGCTAAGCCCACACCTGATTTTGTGTTGCGCCGTCAAGCCACGCACCCCAGCTTATACACTTGCCGGGGACCAGTCAGCAGCCAATAAAGTCAATCCAGTTAGATAGTCCGTGTCTCTGACCGGCACAATAACACTTAGTCCAACCGTGATGTGTTCGTCAGTCAACGGACGTCACGAGAAGAATTATACCAGCTAAACCTGCTGCCTGAAAAAGCAAGTAAACTCAGCAAAACACTATGATCATCATCCTTGCATAAAAAAGTCTAGTTCTGCTACAACAGTATGTGTTTGCATCAGTTCGTACATGGTTTGTGTGATTGCATATATAAAACAAAACACCAAACTTAAATCTTTAAATTTTCACTGCGCTACTGATGGTAACACTAGCAGGAGGTTGCATGGGACCTATTTATAATTCATTTCTGTTTCATTTCAGTTTACTAAACCAATTCACAAGATCATGTTTTGCACATCTGGTGCATCATCTAGATACATGGTTTTCAGATGCAGAAATCTTGCTAAATCAGGTTTTATTCACGCCATAATAACATTATAATAATTTGAAACACCACCTAACACTTAAAAGGAAATTAAGCGGACTCTTTCTGGACATGCTTTGGCAGCTTCTACCATACAAGCTGCTCAAAACAAATTTTGCTATATTTCAGTTCATCATATAAACAATGTACCGAACAAAATGTGTCTTCTCTTCACACAATGGAGAGAGGACAGAGGGCTTAAGACACTCACCACTCCTCAAAGAGCTGTGGGTTGTTCAGCACCGTCGACACAATGCGGCCACCGTGGTTAGGAGGGTTCGAGTACATGCCTCGCACAATCAGCGTCACCTGCGACTTCACCTGTGGCACAAACTGCTTGTCCTTCAACACCATCGTCAGGTTGCCGACACGCTCATCTGTGGACAGTCGCACATAACAACGCTTCTTACAATACAGAACCTTATTGATTTAACTACTTATTACACACCTGTTGATGAGTTATAGTTCATTTAATGACAGTTCAATCTACACTTAAGGGGAATGGTAAATGTCAGACTTACATTCGCCCGATTTTCGCCATAATTTGTTTTTCACAGGGTATATAGAAATTTTTGGCACGACAGGACATAAATAATAATTCTGATCATCTTACATTATTAGATATTCGCAGACACTATTACTCTCAGCATACTGACAGAAAATAAAGAGGAATATATTATTTCTAATATTCCATCACTGCTCCAAGAATAATAAAGGAAACTAATATCTAACAATATAAGGTGTTCAAAATTATTAATTATGCCTTGTTGAGCAAATAAATTCGCTAAACTCTCTGAGAAACAATTTATGACGAAAACCAGGTTAAATACACTTTTTTGGTGCACCATTCTCTTTAAGTCTGCTCAGAAAGAGAAAGTACTCACTGTAAAGGCCAAAGTTCTTGGCAAAGGACTGGGCGCACACCAGCTCGAAGCCCCTGCTCACAAAGCACCTCACTGCCCACGCGTCTTTATCCAGGTCCCCAGATGCAAAGCCTTGGTACGCAGAGTCGAAGAATGGGAATAGTTTCTTCTCCTGCAATTACAAGAAATCAAATTTGTACAACTCTCCCCAACTGTTTCTCAAGAGACTGAAGAATATAGGCTAAAATAACCAGGTAAACTTCTTCAGAGGGTCAAATAACTTTGGTGTATACAGACCAGGTGCAAAATTTTTACACATGAAAACTTTTTAAAAAAGAATGGCTTAAAAATATTTTTTATTTTGAACCTTTCAGCTCCTGGCCAGTGAAAGGATAGCCCATTGTTTCTGAATAGGGAACTGGGGAGGCACATCTCGTAGGACTGCCCTGATATTTGTCTGGTATAAAAATGAAAAACAATCTATGGGAGGACTTCCCAATATACCATCTGCAATCGAACTCATTATGTACATTCTGCATGTGAGTCACGACGAATTACAGCTTCACACAAACACCCTGGACACAATCAAAGTTAACTCTCAACTCCAACCCATTAAAAATATGCTTTGTTTGAATTACTGTAAAATCATTGTAGACCTTGGAAACACCACCAGTGTATCAACCTCAACATACCTAAGACCAATATATCTAAGAATAATGTTACAAAATGTAAAAACTTGGTATAAAAAGTACACTAGTAAAAAATTGTTACAAAAGGAATACGGTATCAAATTGTATGTTCTGGTTGAAGGCCGCATTAAAAATGACAGTGAGGCCACTCAGTGGTAACACAATGGACTCGCACTGAGGAGGAGCCGGTTTGATTCCTGGCCCGGTCATCGTAATCCGGGTTTTGCAACTACAGGCAAATTTCAGGTTAGTTCTTTCAAAACACCCATGGATAGAGAAACGAGTACGCGGTCAATAACAAAGAAACCAAAATGCATGTTGATACCATAACACCAAAATTTAAGTAAATATGATGAATAAAACAAAATTAGCAAAAAGACTCCATTTTATTACTTATTAGAAAATCTTTAATTATTTCTTCTATCAAATTATACTTTGAATATTTATGCAAGATGCTGACCAATTGTCTAGAAACGTTTCAATGTTTGTATTAGCAAATAGTTGATACCTAAAATGTGTTTATAGACATCTATGTCTAATTCAGTTTACAGAAAATACCTCTCATTTGCATTGAGTAGAATTGAATTTAAAGTTCTGAATAATTATTTATTTACTTTTGTTTCAGTTTATTAAATATTAGTTTAATTAGTTTTTGTTATAGTTGATTTGGACTGTAAAGGCTTTAGTTTATTTCAATTTAAGTATATATTTTACTGTACCTTTTGTATCAGGGTAAATGAAATTTGGTAATTTTTTGGAAAAGGGGCTTTTTCAAAAATCGGGAAAACAATACCTGGATATGTTAGATATGATTATTACTGATCACACTTAAGAATTTTGGAGGGGCTTCATGTACTTTGCAGGAGGGAGGGAGGGAGGGAGAAAGAAAAAAAAAACCTATGAAGGTTGCAGTGTTTATGCAGTAAAACACGTATAGTTTACATCCAATGTATTTTTACCGGATCGCTAAATTGTACTAAATGTAATAATACCATTTAAAAAGAATCTTTAATGTATAAAACTTCATTTACAGGGTATATTTATACCTTTATAGTTCTGTGGATTGTACTATGTAATGTATTACCAGAAGAATAAATATACATATTGACGCATTACATATTTCTTAACAATATACCCTATAAATTATATTTTAAACATTAACGATTTGTTTCAAACGGTATCACATTTAATAGAAATATGTGACCCGATATTAATATATGGGCTGTAAATTATACATCTTTTAATGCATAAACATCGCAATCTGGTTAACCCACCTCACTATTACATTTTATTATTTACAGCAAACTATGTGGAGCCCCTTAAAAATTTCTAATAATTATGATTAGTAATCATATCTAACACATCTAGGTATTATTTTCCCTATTTTCAAAAAAAGCCCCTATTCTAGAAATTTACCTAATTTTAAACAAAATGCTTATTTTTGATTATACAAACATTTAAATGCTGTGTTACGAATTTTACGTGAATATGCAAATATTAATTTTTCTTATGTGTATAATGTGTCATACAAAAATAAAAATAACACCAAATAAAATTATAAAATCTGATCTCTCCACAAGGTCAATAATTTCTTCCTTGCTCAAAGTTACCAGAGCTACTGATTCTGTCTTTAATGATCACTTATTGATATGTTGAATAACATACTCAAAAAAATGATAGTGTGTTCTGTAACATGTAAAGCCAAAACACAAAATCAAAAAATTAAATTCTTCTTGCCAGCAAAATATTGTGTTGTTGTGCACACAAGAAGCACATACTCAGGATTATCCTGTTGCAAGTTCCTCTAATTACGTATATCAGTACCACTGAAGAGCCCCAGAATAATGCATATACATGTGTGTGTGCGCGCACCTTAATGACATCCGCTATCTTCTCCCACTGCTCGTGTGTGGGGTCACAGCCAGTGGGGTTGTGTGCGCAGGCGTGCAGGATGATGACAGAGTTCTCCGGAGCTGCTTTCAAGTCTTCTATCAAGCCACTGAAATCAATGGTTCTGTTCGCAGCGTCCCAGTACCTGTACTCGCGGAACTCCGTGAACCCCGCATTGAAGAACACCAGCCTGTGATTCTCTAAAACACAAAGTATAACAATTTGTGAAGAATTTTGTAAACCTGGAACGCAATACAATTAAATTATGAAATTTACAATATAACTGCTGCTTTTGGCCAACTACCAAGTTGCAAACTCACTTTCACTTGAGTACGCCAGAGGAAAGAAGTCCAGGTTCTCAAATACACCTCTCTTTCCTCTCTATTGAAAAAATGCTCAGCGAACAAAATCATATGCCAAGCTACTTGCAATCCTCTGACCGTACATTAATACCAAACCTGACAAGCAGAATACTCAAATATTTGAACGCCCCAGCACCAAACTACCATACTTATAGTTTACTACTATATACAAACAACTAAACATCAACATTAACTTCAGAGATGCTATATTTCCACACAGCAGTACAATTGTTTGTATAAGCAGCATAATTAATTACCATCTTTAAGTTTTTTCTTGTATTTACAGCAGGCATTATCAGGGTTGAAATGCACGTTAAGTCAGGTTGTGAGAGATATTGTATTACAGTTAGCCATGTGTGATCCTAGCACAGCCAGTTGCAAGACTCCTCTCCTCATTGGCTTACATGCTGGCCACTCACATTCATTCACTCGATGGCTGTTCACTGGTTTCTTTCCGACAAGTGGATTGGCAGGTGTTGTGCCTGTGCTAACCAATCAGTGGTGTCCATGTGTTTAATTCATTTTCTTTATTATCACATATTATGATGTTCCTGTATTTCCGTTGCTTCTGTTTAGGGACCACTGTTCTGCAATGGCTGATTTTATGTTCTCATGCTTGTGTTCTTTGAATCTGGACTTGAATCTTCCTCCGATCAGGCATGTAGACCAGAGCACATGGATATACTGCAGCACCCTGTGAATGCCAGCAAGTCATTCTCAGCCGGAGTTTTCGGTTTTCCCTTCAATGAAAGATAAAACTCCAACTGAGCAGCGTCTGAAAGAGCCATGTGTTCTGGTGTTGCTAGTCAATGTAGGACAGACAAGCAGAAAGTCAAAATGAGTGAAGAAATTTGGGCAGCTCTTAACGACGAGGTCTCAAGAATTGTGAGGGAAGTATGGAGCAGCACCAGAATGAAAGGGCAGGGAGACGGGAGATCCCCGAGAAAACCTGCTGATCAGCGGCATCGTCCGGCACAATCCCCAAAAATGCAAAAATCAGGGAGTGACCCAGCCAGGGATTAAACCCGGATCCCCTTCATAGGAAGCGATCAGGCCCCCCCCCTCGACCGCCTGTCACAACTAGAATCAAAGAACAGACATAATGTAAACTTCGACATGTCTGAACCTTGGCCAACATCCACACTTACATGAAGATGACAAAGAGAAGCAACAGAAATAAAAGACATACCATAATTTATAAATATAAGCAGCACCACGAAGCTGGTTCAAACCAGTGGGAAAAGACTTTACAATAATCTGCCACAGTCTCTTTAAAAAATAAAGGACCACCCAACTGTTTGCCGCAAACTGACCGAGTTCCTGCGATTATTGCTATTATGACGTTGAAGAATTTTTTTTGTACATGAGTCGTCACAGCGTTACTATTCTATTTAAAAATATACACAATGTATAAATTTACATTTGCAATAGTAGTGTGTATTTTACTGTATATATTTGTATTGTAAACTGACATGACTTGTTCCATATCTCAATTTCGAGATCTCAGGAATGCAAATAAATGAAATGAAATGTTGGTAGACAAAGTGGATGTAAACTGAATAACCCAATGACTGGCAAACACAGTCTGCTAATCCACATGCCAGAAATGAGCCAGCAAGGAGAGCCTCTTGTAATCGCTTGTGCTGAGACGACACCTGGCCTAACTAACAACCAATTTTCCATCACTTGTATCTCAGCTGCTTTTCCATCTTGATGATGCCAGCTGAAATGCACTGCACCAACAAGGGCAAACTCTACCCGCTCGATTAAGCTCTTCCTCAAAAGCCAAGACAGCCTGCAATGTGGGAAAAGCAACTGAATGAACAATACTCACCCCAACTGGGATTAGACATGTAGAAGGTCGAGTACTTGAGCTGTCGAGACAAGAACTCCGCACCAACACGCAGCGCTCCGGTCCCACTAAGTGTCTGCACCCCAAAAGCCTGCCACAAAACAGTTATTCCAGTTACACAGACTTCTGTGATACAACCTCCTCATTTCAAAATAGTCCTCTAACGAATTCATTAGCTATGGGATCCCTTAAATATAAATCATTATGGAGGCCATCATGTTTGATTAGCATCTGTATACTTGTAAGATCATCACACTGTCCAGGGATTTGACATTCTTGCCCACACTGACACGTTCATAAAATCCTTCGGCAGCGCACCAAAGTTGTATTTTGTTTATTCTTATGCATATTTCAAGAGTAATTACAACCACGGCTATGACACAAGAGGCATCAGGAATGCCTAGCCCCTACAATTTGTCAACTTAGCATACTCATCGCTGGAAGATTAGTTGTGCTGTCCTCACCCGGCCCTCGGCAATGGCGGGGTGGTCTGGCCCCAGCAGCATGGACGTAGCTGCTGACGAGAACGCCTCCAGCCCCAGCACCGGCAGGTACTCGTGGTTCAGAGTCTCGTCCGCTGCCATCTGCCGCTCCGTCTTCCGCACCACCGGCAGCACCCATGGCTTGCCCTCGTCCGTCCGGTACGCTGCCGGCAAACAATGCCCCCGTGGGCACGTCATGGCATGCACTCTACTGTCTGGTGTAGCACACTGTATTCATTTGCATTTCCCTATTTTATGGCACAGTAAACCGGGGTAGGAACTTTATGACGAGTTGGAGGACTGCAACGTCATCATTTGAACAGGACGTCCTAATGAAACATCCATCCATTTCATCAAGTGATTTCAAATGTTCAGCAATACCCATTTAATCACTGTATATATAACTATTCACTGTAGCCTACTGAAAGGAAAAAAAAATACTATTTAACATAACCAATGTGACACCAGTTTCTGCTATCCCAAAATAATTATTATAATTGAAGACTAGAGAAGGTAACCAATTACAATAATACTGTAATACATTAAATTATAGACGAACGAGACCTAAAAACACAACTGTATTATTCAATTACACTTTATATAAGCCTGTAGGTCCTATTCACAATAATTTCAGCGTATGAGGCATTTTGAGGTAATTCTACTGAGAGCAAAAAAAGTGTTTCACATGCAAAAGAGAGTGGCAAAAGAAAGTCAGACTCATGTAGATCTCTTTTCAAGAGTTCAGAGATTTTAACATTTGCATGCGAGTACAGGTTTTCAGTACTTATATTCATGTACAAAAACAGCCATTTATTTCAGAAAAATGAGTCCTTTCATAAGCATGACACTAGAATAAAAAATCACTTACTCGTGGCTTCAGTTAACTTAAAACTTGTCCAGAAAGGCCCATCCTACCTTGGTAGCCAACTTTTCAATAAGTTACCACAACACCTTCAAGAAATTTGCTTCTCTAACCAAGAACTCTTTAAACAGCTGAAAACAGCTGAAAGAATTTTTTCTAAACTAACGTTTTATAGTGTAGATGAATATCTGTAACTACAATATTAAGAAATTATTTTCTTCTGTTTCAGCAAAACGACGATGCCCTACAGCATGTTGGAGGAGGATTTGCCCCAAATTATGAGGAAAAGATGTGATGCGTGTATTCTGAAATTATATATATATGTATGTATGTGTGTGTGTGTGCGCACGCACGCGTGTGAAAAGATCTTACAGATGCAACAAAACAAAAAAAAAAAAAAAACCAAAAATAGTTCAGAGCTGTCACAAAAAATTGATATTATAGTGAATGTTGTGAAACATTCAGAGTCATTACTGCGCATCCTAAAAAAAAAAAAAAAAAAAAAAAAACACACACACACACACACCAATAGCTGGATTCACGATAATTAATATCCATGCATCGAAGGTATGCTGCAACTATAGTAAGCAGTTTTCAGCTCCATGGGGACAAATTTATCAATGAAATAATTTTTCTATGCTGCTATTTTTACACCTACAACACAGGTTTGAATTCTGGACAATATTTGAAATTTATGGAACTAGTTTGACTGTGATTGTTTTGAATATGACTGACACTTTTGCTGTAACAAAACTGCTTTCAATATTAAGAAGTGCAATTTAAGTAGGGATAAAAACATAAATAGGGGAAGGGGATAAAGGCATAAATTAATCACTAAATATTATCACTAGAATATTATTTTAACACAAATTACAATCCAGTTACTTCTTCCAGCTTCAAAACTGTACTCATGAGCGGAGTTTAATCTGCATAGTAACATGCTAATCATGCCCACATCCTGTCAGCAAGGCAAGAGTCGCATGATGTAACCTGGCCATGACCCGCGTACCCTCTGCATTTCAAAACAGGCAAAATCCCAACAACACTAACTGTTCGCTACACTGATACTTAATATAGGCCGTTCACGGTAAAGTGAGCACTTTTGGAAGCTGTTTCATCAAACATAATAACCAATAAATACGTTTAATTATGGCAACGGACTTTTGGTTTGGGTATGGTGAGAGTATACACTGTGTTTATTACTCACGTGACAGGATTTACGTTAACAAGTGGGTGAAGGATATAAATTGGTTGAAAGAAAAAGTAATTAGGGTTTCAAAAGTGCTCACTTTATCGTGAACGGCCTATAGTAAACTTTACACTTCGTAATCTGTAGGTTTACCAACATATTAGTTGCAAAATTAGCATGTTAAAAAATTAACTTACAATTGTGAAATTTCATTACCTTGAGATTTTTGTACCATCATACAACAATAACATGTAATTAAAATCATTTAGCGTTTCTGTCATATGAGAAAATCATTAGGCTAAGACTATTTCGTAATCTCACCTCCGATGGTCAGATTCACTTTATCTGGATGAGGGTCGTCTACACATGCTTTGTTTACTGCGAAAACCTCAATCGGTGGTCCAAGTTTGACATCCGCGAATCTTGATGCCATTTTTTTTCGATTCGAATTACAGACTATCCCCAAATATTATAGCCACTGTGCCTGCTTACACTCCCAACAATCCCGCCTGCTTGACCCCTGAAGGACGAAACAGCTGAGAGAGGCGAGAGTTATTGACATTGGTAGAAGATAAAATTCGATTCATCGGTTATTTTGATATCGATTTTTTAAATTTATAATCTATGATCGATTTTTAAAACTTTGGTTAATTTCCAAAAGTTAGATAGAACGAGATTTCCGTAAATAAAGGAAATCATGACATCTGTTACTGTCGAAAAAAGAAATAGTAATTAGATTTGATTTGCTTTTAACTTCGAAGTCCTGAGAGGCGAGAAAACTAGCAGGCCAATAGACGTTGTTTATGCCTGCTTTGGGGACATAAATATATGTTTTATTGTTTATTGTAACTTTACGAGGATGATGGTTTATGATGTGTGACAATAAAATAAAAAATATAAAAGCCAAAGACCTAACAAGTTATCCAAGTAAATGAACTCGTTTAGATCAATAATTTGTTTATGGTAGTGTAACTGACGTGTATTTACTTCACATTCCAGAAGACAATAATACCTTAGGCTGTCAGGGCTACAAATATTGGTTGTGTGATCCGAACAATGGAAATTAGTTTAGTTGTCGCCCCATGGAGGTATTAGTCTATGGAGTGGAAGCCAAGACTCAACAGTGAAGCTGAAAATGAATGACACGGACAGGCCTAGTAGTGGCAACAAGGCGCATGTTTTGCATTGCTTACTATGTAACTTTTGCCACTAATAATATGGCTGGTGACATAAACAATCGGTTTGTGCATGCAGAAATGAAAGAAGCAGACAAGGCATCGGCTTCACTTAATAAACATGGAGAAGATAAGGTGTTGCCACTCCATCACCTATTACCTCAATGGGTGACTCATGTGGTAATTATCAGTTGACCCACAGTGATACACTTTACTGTCAGCCCCTCGGAAGGGAGTATGACGATCACGTAAAGGGAACTCAGCTGGGCTACTTGTGTTGTGCATGACGTCCTCAGCTATGAGAGTACCTGATGACCATTCATAACGTCACACTTTCGCAAGCCACTCGACGTGCTGTTGTTTTTGCCAACTGGGCAGTTGTTAAGGTGACAGTAGTTGTAGGTTATGTCATGGCGGGTGCCAGTGCTCCCATCAGTGTAGAGCAAGAGGTATTGAATTGGGTTGTGGACCGATCGCTTAAAAACTACCCACAGAAGTGCAGGCGTCTTTGTAGATGTTGTAATTCACAGTGCAACTATATCCATCCTTTGTCTTGTCTAGTAGAGGTTATCCAAACTACCTCTATACACTTGTACTAAAAACCGAAGGATTGTTCCGGCCATCCCACGCCGTTAAGGACACACATTCAATAGGTTATGGGGCTGTTAGGTGATCCGAAAAATAAATTGAAAGACAATCGCGACTTATTTCACTTGATCCTTCATAACGAGGTACTTAAAGGAACATCAGCTCATATTTAGTCGAAACACACTTAAACAGACATAAAAGGCACGAAGCCGATAATGTTTATGTGTTAAGTCCCAGAGATGTACAAATGAACTAGGTTGCTATGCGGCACACATCCCAGATACGAAACAGACTTATGGTTCCCTATTAAAAACTTGCTATTGATACCCTACATGATTAAGCATAAAATTGGTGAAGGTCTAGGGAGGATGCGACAATGTGCATCTGCACAACACCGAGGATACCATGCTACTCCCTTGGCGTCGTGTGGACAGCCCTCTCATTGGCCGGCCCATCCATGGCAAGTTAAGAAAAACTCTTATATTACATTTATTTCATATAATTACATGAGTGATGCACTAGTATGATTCTAAATGACAAAATATTATATCAGAACACTTTCATTCAGATCAGAAAATCTATACTATTCAAAATAAAATAAATATTCATTACACCAATATGCAGCGGCTTAACGATAACCTTATGTCTTATGGTGTTCACAACACAAGAATTCTGTTTTGGATTTCAGGCAAAATAAATTGTCCTGGTAAGCGTCCTTTTTAGTGATTATTAACGCAATTATCATATTTGCCATTTCAATACATTTGTCCTGAAAGAAAGGTTTAGAAAACTGTGTGGTCACCAACATGATTCACCTGCACAGAAGTTTTTCAGGCCCGCCGACTGCGGATGTGTGGGGACGTTAACCTGTTGGCCTACTTACAGGGGTGGTGTGTGACGCGTAGTTCCAGGGCGCCAACGTGCTGCATAATGGTGTTGGTTTTCCCTCACCCTATGTATCGCCTCTTCCCTCTTCTCTTATTTGCTCACTTCTTCGTTCTCATTGTTGTTGTTGTTTTCCCATGATTCCGCTCACAAACTCTCCTGGCAGTGGCAGGTCACATCCCTGGATTATTTCTGCGGGCATTTCCTGTTGCTAGGTTAGTGCGTGTGCGCAAATTAAACAAGCGGCTGGGAGCTGCTCTGCCCATGAAGTGTGCTGATCTCCTACATACAACCTTAACTGTGTTTTGAGTTTCTGATTTCATCTTTCTGAGGGGTTGGCATGGGTATGGCAACTCCCATTGTTTGATGTTGCATTTCCCACTTGGTGCAGAACTCTCGCCATACCAATCCAGTGAATTGTGTACCAATATCAGTTAATAATACACTTGAGTACCTCCAATGAGAAATGAATTAACTCTCGATCACCTTCTGGACAACTCTGGTCCATGCACTTACCACTGCATACACCTCTGTCCACCTCAATAACAAATCAGTGACTACTACAATTAAGTGTTTACCTATGGATGTTCTTCGGTACAGTCCCAATAATTCCACGGCTGCTGTTTCGAATGGTTTGCTAGGTAATCAAGACTGCTATTGTTGGTTTCCATCCGTACATTGACTCTTACACTTGTTGCAAGTCGTACATCTCCTCACGAACTCTCATACCTGTGCTGACATTTCTGGCCAATAGGAATAAAGTAACATGTTATGCTACATCTGAGCGGGACCTGGGTGTCCTTTCAGATCATTCGAATGTGTGTATTTGCAAAACTTTTTCAGGTGCAGACACAGGCCCAAATAACCTAAAATTTTCAGAGTCTTTCGAAGCACGAGACTCCACGCCGTGCTCGGTCATCCTCCAAGTTTCTACCGCTCTCAAACCACATTCATGCCACCATTTTATGACGATGGTACACATGGCCTGTTGATTGTTTACAAACCTACATATCTCGCCTAGTGGTTGTGTTACCGGCAAGACTGTGACTTTGAGGCATTTTACACTTGTTTCTGTTGTTGTACTCACATTTCGCGGGATTCTACAGGTGTTCGAGGCTCACTGTCTATACAGTCCTGCATACTTTCCGCCCAAAATGTATGCATCTCGCCGAAGGTTTGATCATTGTGTTTTGTTCAGACAACTATGGAACTGCAAGGATCACGTCCTCAGAGATGTCATTCGACACAATTGCTGTTGTTACAGTTTCTACATCTCGAACTTTTATGGGTATCGTGACTTCGCCCATGACTTCAACAGAATGTTGCTGGGATGCAAGATGAATTTTTGTTTGGTTTGCTTGATGGTGATGATGTTTACAAAATTTACTCTGACAAAGTTATGCAGAGCTGCTGTGTCAATTAATGCGCTACATGGAATCTGATTTACAAATACCGGAATGCGGATGAAACGATTATCATGAACAATGATTTGTGACAAAATAATTTGTTGCAGTGTTAGCTCCGGTTTGTTTACCTTGTTACTGTGGTGTGTGACCTATGGTCGCGTCACCCCTACTTGTAGTTTTCCACTGGTTGTTGTTTACAACCTCTCCTCTGCTGCAGGTAATCCGCCCATGTTGGACAATCATTGTCACAGTAGGTCCCTTCACACCACCTAGTCGAGGTCCACAAGAATGTCGTGGCAGTAATGTATTGCTTGTTGTTGACTCTGTTGCTTCCGTTTTCGAGGTGACGCTGTGCTCCCTTCCTCTTGGTTGAGTCTTGTTGTTTACACTGTCACTCAGTCCAACAGTTCGTAGTGTTGAGGTCGTATCTCGCGGTGCGGTTGTAAGTTGGCACGGTCGCAACGTGGCTGAGTGGAAATGATTGCGTCCAACAACAACATAGTTTGTATAACGTCACTATCTGTTGTATGTATCGCCAGGGCTAGCACGGCGTGTTACTCTGCCCTTATGGATCTGGCTACAACCTCCAGGATTCCTTCATTTCTAACTCCGGATTTTGCATTCTGACAAAACTTATCTTTTGAGTGTCGAACTCGACTCCTCTCCCTGTTTGCTTTGTGCCCTGAGCGACATGAAGGCATTTGCAAAACAGCTTTTCAAGCTTTTCCGAAGTTCCTCCCATGTGATGCCGTAGTGTATGATTCCCTTCTACCAGTCTTTGGCTTCCCCGTGAAAACGTTCACCTACTCAATTTGGCCAGTCTTTTTCATCTACACCACAGCATCGTAGACGTATCTCACAATCTTTCAGAAAGGCGCTCCGGTGTTCGCTGGTCATACTGGAGTAACTGGGTAGTGATTGGAACTTGGTTGGAGTATGATGGTTGCGTTCTGAGTCACAATATCTTCTGCTCCAGTTTGCAGATCGTGCAGCGGGTGTCTCTTTTAACAGCGGGGTGGAGTGTCCCATCGACGTTGTTGCATTTGGTAGTACTGGCGATGGACATGGCAACATCAGATGTAACACGCTCTGTTTTTACCGTGCGATTCGTTCGAAAACGTCATCATGAGTTAATAGTTCACTCCGACAGTGCGTCTCTGTTTGTGGCGGCATTCCCAGGAAACCTGTTGTTGTGGCTTCGGCTCACAGCTGTTCTTGCTGTATCCGCTCTTGCTCTCATGTCTCTTGAGAACATCGTAAGCACCAGATGACGTGTTGGTTTTTCAGTGTTTCTGTTTCCCGGGCGGATATGCACTACTCGTGATAAATCCGTAAATCCGACCGAATTGACCAAATACTAGAGTTGCTGTACTGTGTCAATCACAATGTGTTACATTCGCACACTTCCGAAACTTATTGAGAAATGTGTGGTTCGTCATGACCAAATTGCTGTCGAATGGTGCTCATGTGGACATGATTGTAGGGCACAAAGGATTGATAAACCGATTCACTTGTGTAGGGTGTAGGCAATGCGTACACACATCTTCTTGATTCCCAGAACTAGTGTGGGCAAACAAGCCACCACTAAGTTCCGAGTTGACATGGTCCCATTTTTGTTGCATCCGATGTAAAGCATCTGGCTCTCGGCAAACACATTCATATTCCTACAAAATGTCAATCAGTGTCAGATTCGGATTCAGAGTGTGAAGTTACCATTTCGCGCACATGTATGTTTGTTCGCTGTCTGTTGTTCGCCAATTACAGTATCCGCGATCGAGAATGCGATGCAGTTATGGTGCAGATGACATATCTCGTCTTATTTACCTCTTTACCGGGCCACGTGGAGTCATGGTCTGTAGCTGTCTCCCTCGCACGCATCTTGGTAGGGGTGGTCCTGCCAGCTCGTCGCGCCATGGATGGAGAGGGGGTAGCAGGTGTCTCACACCCGCAAAGAAGATGTGCACCAATATGGCATTGTAGGCTGATGTCACAAGTGCTATTCCAAGATGGTGGTTCCCTGTTGTACTTGAACAAAGATGACTTTTGGCCCCAAATCGATTTCTTAGTTTTCTGGTAATTTTATTGAACTGAATTTTCTTCTCAATTTACATGATGACTGTCCATGAGGATAAGGTTAGCCAGTAGCAAAATTTACGTGAACCAAGTGGTTCAAACGGAAACTATCTCGTGAACACGTGTTCAAATGAGGACAAGTGGACAAGAAAAAACTTTAGAGAAGAAATAGGAACACTAAGAATTTGGGTGAAAAACTTGGGTACACTAAATTTTTACTTGCAACAGTTAATAGTTGGCAGATACATCACCTCGCTGCGGTACTGCTTGATGTACATTGTGGTACTACTTACAGACAGATAATTGAAGTGTTGAACAGTTCCCCATCGCAATTAAAGCCACACTAGTTGCGGTGCCACTTGACATCCTTGGCTACGATCATCCCTGATGACCATTCATGACAAGTCACACTTGGGCAAGCCACTCGACGTGCCTTTTTTTGCCATCTGGAGAGATGTTAAGGTGAAGGCAGTTGTAGGTTATGTCAGGGTTGGCGCCAGTGCTCCCCTCAGTATAGAGCAAGAGGTATTGCCTAAATGTGCCCCCCCCCCCTAGATGTGCAGACATCTATGTAAATATTTTAATTCATGGTGCAATTATATCCATTCTTTTCCTTGTCTAGTAGAGGTTATCCAAGCTACCTCTATACACATGTACTAAATGCCGAAGGATTGTTCTGGCCATCCCATGCTATTACCAACACACATTTTTATATGTTATGTTGTGGTCGTTAGGAGACCAGAAAAATAAATTTGATGGCGAACTTTCAAGACAATCGCAATTTATTTCAATTGTTCCTTTATAACGAGGCACATAAATGAACATGAGCTCCTATTTAGTCGGAGCGCACATAACAGACAAATATGGGATGCAGTTGATAATGGTTATGTGAACAAGTTAAGTCCCAGACCTGTACAAATGAACTGGGTTGCTGTGCTACACACTTCCCAGATACGAAAAAGACTTATGGTTCCCTATTAAAAACTTACTATTGATACCCTACATGATTAAGCATAAAATTGGTGAAAGTCTAGGGAGGATGCGACAATGTGCATCTGCACAACACCGAGGATACCATGCTACTCCCTTGGCGTCGTGTGGACAGCCCTCTCATTGGCTGGCCCATTCATGGCAAGTTACGAAAAACTCTTATATTACATTTATTTCATATAATTACATGAGTGATGCACTAGTATGATTCTAAATGACAAAATATTATATCAGAACACTTTCATTCAAATCAGAAAATCTATACTATTCAAAATAAAATAAATATTCATTACACCAATATGCAGCGGCTTAACGATAACCTTATGTCTTACGGTGTTCACAACACAAGAATTCTGTTTTGGATTATGGGCAAAATAAATTGTCCTGTTAAGAGTTTTATAGCACATATCACTAATTTGTGTATTGGCTTTTTAGTGATTATTATCACAATTCTCATATTGGCCGTTTCAATACATTTGTCTTGAAAGAAAGGTTTAGAAAACTGTGTGGTCACTGTTTATGTTACTTGTCTCGCTCAGAACAACCCACCCTCAGAATACTTGATCACCACTATCATGCTACTACCCACTACTGACTCTATTATATTTTATAAAACATTAATTTAATTAGCGAGAAGCGTTTGTAATATTCCCAGTGAAAAATTAACCATAATTTCTCTTACACTGCACCACTGCTACAATTGTAAAGCGCTATCTCCATAGTTTGGGACCAGTGGACGTCCTGTGCACATCACACCTGTTTGCACTACAGTTTATCAAGACAATCTTAAAAATTTCAAGCAATACACTTTAAAGATATTTATAAACTGTGCCACGAATTATGTGGACGGCAGTGACTTACCGTCATTTTACTACTGCATGACGTGCATGATAATACACATGTATGTGTCATTGGGAACAAGGGACATAAACAATAATATATTGTCATAGCACTCTCCACACAATAAAAACAATAACACACATGTTTACCCTTTGCGAAAATAAACACACATCCCAACTGAAACATAAACTCATACCCTTTGTTGACAGTTCCACAGACATGTCAAACACAAACTTAATCCTTAGGAATTTATCATGGAATTTGGCTTGTTACACTACAATGAACTCTGTGTAATCACTTGCTCTTTATAATATTTACAAACAATTCGATTACTCCGCTTTTACACTCCATGCACTATCACTGCATCAATGCACCTGGTGTGAACACTTGGAACAGTGAGCTGGGTGCATCGGTTCTCTTGATGTCAACACATGTGTCCGATGAGTGGTGGTCGCGTAACCATGAAGAACATGCTAGGGTGCTGGCTCGCGTCATGCAGCACAACAAATGGTCACAAGGTTTGAGCAAAGCACAGCTGGCATGAATACTTATTAAATTCAAAAGTTGTGTTAATCTGATATGATGGTGGGCCAGTAACCTGCTGAAAATGATGAAAAGACAATAAAAAAATTTTGGTAATGAAGTTAGGTACACAGAGAAAACAGCTCGAAGGAAAGGTTATGCATAACCTTCAGGCATAAAAGAAGCAAACAAAAGTTTCATAAGTCATTTACTATTACGTGTGCAGCGTTACCGCCATCCCAGTCTGTTTGCTTGCCGCACAGCATTTTTCAGCGCAGACATCATCTGCACACGACTGTGCAGAAGTGTATCAGTGCGCTTGATTCTTCACACAAAATACGCTGTGCAGTTCTAAGAAGGTGCAAGTCAAGAACACATGTGAAGTGCAGTGCAACAAGTGTAGTGTTGGACGAGTGTCCACTTGCACCCAAGCACTTATAAATACATACAGTACAAATATGCATAAAAGTTTATATCAGAAAGAGCTAAATGTAAATGTGTGTTATGTAAAAGCATGTGAACACCAAATATGCCCTCTTAGACAGCCCAGTGATGCCTGGAGTTTTTCAAGTGTTTAATGTATGTTTTCTGTTATGTACCATTTTTACGTGTTGTCATTTCCATATCATTTAACCCCTTGTTTTGTGGTGTTTCCTGTTATGCCTTGCAGAGTAATCTAATATGTTAAATAGCATGAACGGTAAGTGGGAGAGTATTTTATACAAAAGTACATGTAGCAAGTAGTTACAAAGTGGCTAGGTTGCTGCCAAGCCGACCAGCAGCAGCAGAGACGGTAGTAGTGAGGCCAGCAGGTCCGATGCCTCACTTCGCCCCTGCAGGAAAACACGGCAGATTCACCCATCTCAGCAATGCTGCCAGTATGGGTGTGCCTCAGCCATCCGCCGCACAGTTCGCCTCAAGTACATAACACCGGGAGGAGAAGTGGCTCAGCAGGGAAGGGCCTATTTCTTGCTCCCTCGGAGGACCCCGAGGACACCGCAGTGTCGTAGGTAGCGGCATCGGCCCACCAAGGAGCTCAGAAGGGGGAGGGGGGTGATTAACATGTGTCGTTCCCCACCTTAGGCCGTTTGTCACGACGTCCGCTTCACCAGAACAGCAGGCACCTACACTCGACGTCTGATTAGTGGCGATTGTGGGTTTAGTTACGTGTGGTGCAGGCGCGGTGCACGACAGTGCAGGTGCAGGAAAGTGTGAGTTGTACAGCGCCACATGCACTAAGCAGTCTAGAGCAAGGGCGGGGTGATACTATCTCGTACAGTATGCATACAAGTGTTTGCAAAAATTTTCATTATATTTGTGGACACGGGAATAGTACGCGTGTGCAGGAATTGAGGATGGCATGCATAAAAACCCGCATACGACCAGTTTTTTAAAAATAATATTCGTATCTTTGTAACTATTTATTTTCACCAAAACCAGAGTTTTTCCCATTTCATTTAACCTTGTTAAAGTAATAGGTCTACAATTGTTTTTTATTTTATATCATCCTGCAAGATTTTAAGTATTATTTTCTTGCATGTAACAGCAGAGTTTGTTCTGCGTGTGCAAGTAAATCGTTTCCCTCGCATGGGCCTGCGCTCGCCCATCCTTGCGCCACGGCAGGAAGTCAGTCAGTAAGCCGCACATACAGGGGGAGAATCATGTGAAACCACGCTTTTCCCACCCGGATGGTCTCAATCCTTCATCACCGGTAAGTTCTCTACGACAGCTTAATTTGTCTAGAACCTTTTTCTTTTCTGCCGTTGGACACTCCCCTTTGCCACCCCAGGAGTTGATCACCTGGGGAGTTCGTAAATTTACAGCACACGTAATTACCATTGCGTAACAATTATCTTTATCAGTGTAGCCTTCGCCGCAGGCCAAAAGAGAGCAACCTTGTCATTTGTCCTCCTGGAGGGGAATGTAGAATCATCGAATAAATTAGCATTGCATTTTATTTCGGTCATCGAGAGGTATTTCAGGGCACGGGTCCCTCGAAACCCACCATTTTCTGCAGGTGTTTATGTGTATTTTTAAGGGTAATTATTTGTTATCATGTGTGCTGCAACGTATTTTAAATTGTCATGTTTAGCATTTATGGGCGTGTGGTTTGGCCCTAACAATCCACGCATAGGGAGTCTGATTGCGCCGATTCAGTATGCCATTAATATGCAATACCATGCGGTGTTTGGGCCACCCAAAGAGCCCCTCGTTTGGTAAACCCCGAGGCCTCCATACCAGGCGAACAACAGCAAGATCATTGCGAAAGTTTGGCCGGGTGATCGGCCCGCAGCACCCTGAAAGCGAATAAAACACCAGTCTACACCAGCAAGCAACATTCCTACGTCAAATGGTTTGCCCAACACTGGCGAATCAAACAATGGAACATCGGAGTGCAGGAGAGAATGAACAACACGTCTGTAGTCTGCTCAACCCAACACGTGGACAACATGCTAAGCGACAAAGGTAACAGTGCGACAGTGTTTCAGAGCGAACAGCTACAGTCATGGGCGAGTAATCTGAGACCTTTAGACACCTCTCTATATCAACGCAATTAAGAAAGTACAGTCAACATCGATAATAACAAGAGTTCGTGTTTTTATTTGTCACACTAATTGTACAAATATTCATTGATCAAGTTGTCAGATTTGTTTACACTGTAGACTGCATATGTGTTATGTCAACAGACGTACAGCGAATCGAGTGACGTCTAGTGAGGGTTTGCATCTGTCAAAACAATCCACTAATTTGGGCTGTTTACTTGCAACGTCATCAGACGTTTTAACTTTTGTAAACATACACTGGTTAAACGTGACAACAGAATGAAAAATACACAACTGTAAGCCAAAACAGATGCAAGTCGAACAGAACACGCCCACTCGACACTGCAAGTGTAAATTATATGTGAAAGTGTACCTGTATTCAACACAGCAAGGCAAATGTGTATAAGTAGGCGCGAGAGTGTTTTGTAAACAAATGCACGAGGCGTTATCAACGTATACAGTAATTGGCAACAGGTATCACGACAATTGCCTTTCAGCAATTAAGAAACAAAAGCAATCAAAATTTAATTTCATTATTTCCGGAACTTTTCCGGGAAAATTTTGCAGCATTTTTCGGTAATCAATTTTTAAAATTTTTCTGAGCATTAAAAAAAAAAAAAAAAAATTAAAATCTTAAGGATTTTTCACGAACTTTCAAAAGTCAACATTTTTACAATCGTTTATCAAGAGTATTTTTGCAAAACTTTTCAAAGCCGTTGTGCGGCAATCATAATTCAAGAGCCCACAACTAATTTTCAAGAAAATTTGCCAAGTAATTTTCCGTTTCAAAGCAAGCAGTATACAGGGAAAACACACGTGTCACGCGCGCAGCTGGAACACGTGTTCTCAGCGGGGAAAGGCGCCGCAAGGAAACTGTAACTATCCCCTCCCCCCACGACCAAGGGCGTAGGAGCGACAGTGGGCCAGCCGCATAACAACACAATGTTTGACCTTGAAGCCCGCGCTCCATAGCACGCGACGTTACGAGATACCGTCCGGCAGCATCTGGATTGGTGTACAAGCGCAGGACAAGCAATAACATTATGTTTGACGTGTGTACAACCTACAATAAGTACAAACCCCTTATATGTCCGTGTAGGGAAACCTGGAATTTGAAAATTCGCAAAGAAAGAATAACGGCGGCATACTCAGCCCGAGTGGGCGAAACGTGGAGTCGTACCTCAGGTAGTACATCAGCAATTTTGTGTGCCGACCGTGGCAAAGTACAACCCACGCGAAATGAGCAAGGTTTGCCAAGGCAATTTGTTTGTCAATGTCAACAACCACACTTATAGGCTGTTCGCGATAAAGTGAGCACTTTTTGAGGCCCTCCCAAGAGGCTTTAACCGCTAATAAATATACATTATTGCAGCCATAGGCATTAAATTTCGATCGTGGTATACGCGGTGTTTATTGATCACATTGCAATGTTTATATTAAAAAGCATAAGGAAGATGGAAATCGGACGAAAGGAAAAATTTATAAGGTCCTTAAAAAGTGCTCACTTTATTATGAACAGCCTATAATCGATTTCAATTCCACAATAAATGTAAT
Organism: Dryococelus australis; assembly: GCA_029891345.1. Lineage (NCBI taxonomy): Eukaryota > Metazoa > Arthropoda > Insecta > Phasmatodea > Phasmatidae > Dryococelus > Dryococelus australis. Next base: position 21,602,732 of record CM057006.1, on the reverse strand, counting down.
CACGCATTGGCAGTATGCAAGTGTGCGAAACAAATTACGTGTGCAGGAAAGGGAAGACGGAACCGAATTTGTGTAGCGTGTGTACGTAGTTTTCATCCGGATTGTTTGAGCCGGACTGAAAAAGCCACCAAGCATCAACAATGCCGTATTCTCTGTGAAACGTGCGAACGCGTTCTTTTCCGAACTGACGCAATTTCCAAAGCAGTCAAAATATAAAATTTACAAGAACTGGCAATGTCTGACCAGGCAAGACATGCAAATCAAGCCGCCGGGAGATTCCGCTGCGGACAATGCGCATCCCCATCGCCGCGGTCGGAAGTCAAGTCAGTAGTAGGGGCGGAATTGTCTTGCGCACATCACTGTGCGTGGGGACATTTGGAATGGGCCAGTGTGTACTAAAGCCCACTGGCACATTCAACGCCCTTACCCAGAAGAGCAGAAGAACCACAGAAGCAGATGTCACAACCCATGCGTGTCACGTACCCGCAGCCAAACGATCGTGATAATCCAGAATTATTTACAGCAATCACAAGAGCCGTCGAAGCCGGTACAACTCCGGCCCGATTTTGACCATTACCAATCATTTTCAGGCCTACTAAGTGAGGACCCCTTTTCTAAACGACTGCACAACGCGTTTACAGAGATACAGGATGTGCCTACAAGAGTGGCCAAATTGTATAGGGATACAATTGGTCGGCGAGGCGAGTAACTGGTAAAAAACGATCAGTCATTACGGCATTGAGTGGGTATAATTTCGTAACAGCTTTCAAAGTCGATTTGCCAATACCTACTCCTCATTGCAAGTACAGAGCAGGATTGTGCTAGAAGTGCAAAAAGCGGGTGAATCCCTGACCGCGTTTGCAACGAGGAAGATAGGGCGAATCAAAAACTTTCATCCACACATGAGCGAGCGTGAGATCCTTGAGGTAGTTGCGTCAACTGTAAGAGAGGAAAACAGGCTAGCAATGGCACTGTCAATTCACAGTAGCACAGAGGAGTTCATGCGGTCTGCCGTATTGCTGGACCAAGCCAGCCGAGAACAAAACACCACGAATAGAGAGGGTGACTGGTAATATTCGCGCCAGGGAGAAGATGCAGAAAAGAGGGAGTGGACAGAGGAGCAACCGGCAGCGAACAAGGTAGTAGGAGCAGATGCGTCCCAGACAAGAACGTACCCCGAACCCAGGATGGCGGCGCATACATCAGCAACCACGGACATGGTAGGAGGGCTCACATGAGCCGCCATTTGCGTGCCAATATTGCAAAGAAGAAAGCAGAATGCATTGGCGCAGTCTGTGCCCAAAACATCGGCCGGCATGCACCACTTGTAATGGGAACAACCCCATTCGGCGAGCACGAGCAGCGGCACGTCACCATTACCCTGGAGCATCAGGAGGCAGTGCAGCACAGCATCATCATGGGCCTTACAACCTGAGGCCCCGCAACCAGCTGAGACCACCAACATCCTGCAGCGCCTAACAACGTGGCAGTCCCTTGGAGGTCTGCGAGGATTAAACGGTCACCAGAGAGGGGGGCGTTTGACGTGTTCCTGATGTCGACGTATCCCTTGTGCCCGTTTGTTCCATCCCAGACACATCAACCACACAGCAATACTCGACCGATCGACATTAGGTCGCAGTCTCGATCAGTGCAGGTCGACAAGAATGGCATTAAACTTTTCTTGACGCCCTGTAACTTGTAGCCGTGGGTCATAATATTTAAACATTCACCACAAGAGGTAACTCTTGTGATGAATGGATATGTGACCTAAACGAGTGTGCCCCATGAAGCAATGACCATTATATGCAACAGCCATTGAAGGGAACACTGGGATAGGCGGCACTGCTTATTCCCACGACTTTCTGCTGTGCGCGATGTCGATGGGCCCCGTGGCCGAATCCGGAGTGCGACATGGCTCCGAGTGGTTACAAAAGACGGGAAATGAAATTCCCGCAGGAAGTGTGAAGTGGCGAGCGGTTCCCTAGCAACATTAATTAATAGGAGCATTTATAATCATAATTCACAGTGATTACACCATAACTCACCATGGAAACCGCCCGCTCCAGCATAGAGAGTCGATAACATTCCATAGAAAACAGGGTGTAGCTCTGCCCTTAGTTACGAAATCCGCGTGTTGTCACATCCATACACATTCCTGAAATTAATTACATAACGACACATGCAGATCCTAAAATGTTAATTATAAGAGTGTACATGTATTCATCTAACGAGAATCAGCCACCTGAGGCATAATTTCGTTTAATATCACCCTTAAAATGCAGTGATATTCTCATGACATCACATTCTTAGCCATATCTGGGGCTCCGGCCTTCACGAGTATGTCACCAATGTGTTTTAGTTTAGCAATCTTATTTATGTACAAGAGCAATTTCACTTATCATGTTATTCAAGAAGTTCTGTTTTTTTTTTTTCCATGTTTTTATTTTGATGCCGGATTCGCCGGACATGTGGCGAAACCGACGCCATGTCGTTAGTCAGACTTCAGCACACCAGACAACTGGCAGGGCAGACGGTAAGCCCTGCATACCCCCCTCGGTAATGCAATATAGTCTGCATTTTTCTTCATATCCATAGTTAACGTAATTCAAGAACATCTTATCACTTTTATTTAGCCGAAGGGAGGTCTACCTGCATCCTGATGTAGCATACCAGGACATTGTGTGCTGGACACATTTTACGTAATTTCAATCTAAGGCCCACACCTTATTTTCCAGTAGTAGCGACCACCGGCAGATCCAGAGTACCAGCTCCGCTTAACTAAGGTACGCATTAACAAGTGCAGTAACATTCCATTGTACCTTTACGGCAATAAAACAGTCATTCCATAATTATACGTCTTTTATTGCATTTAACTCTCCCGAGTTCATCGGGTACTGCGCCCTAATAGCAGCCTTCAAATTTACAAGTACATTTCGGTGTGTTTTGCATTTACAGTGCCTGCCTCCCTTAAGCAGGGTAACTTCAGTGGTAATATAGGCATGCGAAGTGGCTGTCAACTTCGCCCATAGGCAATATTTTACCTTTACGTAATATAACGGACACATTCACTCAGCTCTCCTTCATATTGACCACATATCTAGATTCGTCGTAGGCTGTCTGCCGCACGACCCCCATCAACAATCATCCTCTATACTGAACGAGGCACCAGGCACATCATTAATTCCTGTTCCCCATCTGCTCTCAGGCGGTACAGGAACACACCACCAGCACCTCTGGATGTGCAGCGTGTCATTTTCATCAGTGCTGCATATGTCCCTTTCGTTTCATTTATCATCATCTATTAGTAATTAAGAGGTTTTTTCATGTGTCACGCGGGAACATTGAGTGTGGCAGCTAGGTCCCACGCCAACAATTATTTGTAGTGTCATAACACTCGGCTGGCAGCCGACGCCAGACGTCGAACTCATGCGAAGCTTTACATGTATACGGTGGAGCAGAATTCAACCGAAAACTTCGTGAGGAGATTCCTTATGCGAAATCAAAGTAATAATATACTGACTGTCGCCAGAAACAACGAACAGGCAGCCTCAGAACTGAGAGCTTATTAATGCATTGTAGTACATAAGGTTTACAGTAAGTGTTAAAATGACCTCCGCCATCATCTTCGCAATGGATACAGCAGCATACATACGATACGCGAATGTATAGGCTGTTTATGGCAGAGAGAAAGAGAGAGAGAGAGAGAGAGAGAGAGAGAGAGAGAGAGAGAGAACTTTTGAGGCTCTAGTTACTTTTTCCTTTAGCTATTTTTTTATCCTTTATACACCTTTTTAAAATAAATATTTCTATGTAAGTAACAAACACAATCTGTATATTCCACCGTACTTTGAAGTTAACGTCTAAGTCTAAAATAAAATGTATTTATTGATTACTACTCCAAATGCTTTCATAAGTGCTCACTTTACAGTGAATAGCCTATAGGTACTATTACCTAAGTGCTAGGCACTGTTTTGCTACAGCCGAACGTTTGTGTCTGTTTTACACGAAAACGGTGGGTCCTGGACAGTAGCAAAAAACTACCTTTTTTGTTAATTAGGTCATACTACTCAATAAACCATCATCAAAAGTTCATAATTCCTGCTGGTAAAAGAGTCACCTCGTTACAAGAAAAGAGGGGGGGGGGAGGTGTAATTGATGAAAGTTAGCTTTTAGGCTGAAGATCCCGATGACATAAAACAATGTTTGGATGATTCTAGTTTAATTACACTTTGTTTCCGATATTTTGCAAAATACATTTTAGGGCTAATATCTCCCTTAATATTCAGTTTAGATATAAAGTGACGTATGTATTTCCCACTCAGTTTTGCATAAGGAATCTCCCCGAAAAGTTTTTCGTTTGAATTTAGTTTTTTTGCAGTAAAACCCAAGTCCCTGATTGAATTTTCTGAAACGCTTTCATTATTACACATTGCTTTGTTCATTGATGATGAAAGGAAAACTGGATTACAAATATAATTTGTAACGATACTTACAGGCGTTAAAGAAATGGAACTTTCGTGATACATAGCTACATCACTTTCCAAAATATTTGAAATGCTGATAATTTTCTGACTTTCCAACTCTCCTCTTGAAATATTCAGCATCGAAACTGGAATCTTAGGACCGGTGTCCATAGTTTGCTCCTGTGACATGGTTTCGCAAACATTGTCCATGTCAGTATCTAAATGTATTTCATTTCTGGCAACATTAAATGTCTCCATTTCACCATTCTTCAAAACACCAGAGTTTGAATTTGCACTCAATTGCGACAACGTCCCGTAACTATTAACTATAAATACTCCACAGTCTTGTAAATTGCTCTGTTCTGGTGGCTGTAATGCCATTGCTACAATTTTCTGTGCTCTCGACATCCTGAAAGTAGTACCACTTATTTTAGTATGTTAAAACAACGGAAATATTTTTCACTTGGTGTTTTTCAATGGAAAATAAACGTCGAATTTTGAATCCCAGATGAAGTTTGAGAAAATAATATAAAACAGAATTCGTAGTAACTCTATATTAAATGTGTCGTAAAAAGTGGTAACTTCAAGAATAATACTTCAAAGAAAACCTCTTAACTCCACAATATATAATGCAACACAGAAAAACCCGTTTATAGCAAACCTTTTAACTCTAATCCGTTCATTAAATAACAAATTTTTCACATTAGAATTATTTTTTAGTATAATACTAAGCAGTAAAATTAACTATAAAACTTACTTGCTTGAATAAAGTTCCTGTTGAGTGTTTCACTACATAATTACCACAAACAATCACAAACAATGCAATCACACTGCCACAATGCTTCAATAGCCATGTAGGTACTGAGGAGTTACCAGGTTTGCCAACTCAAATATTAATACGTGGAGTTACGAGGAATACAAAACCACATTTTCTTCAATGTTGTATTTTAACTGGAGTTGTGCGCTTTGCTGTGCGTGTCAGTGCCAATAATTGTCACCAGATAGCACCAAAATATAAAAACTGACCAAAAGTGGAGTTACGAGGTTTGCTAATTAGGTCATCGAAATTTTACGTGGCTATTATTAACTATAGATGTATACAAAACTTTGCAGCGCTTTTACAGGGTCCTTAAACTGTTAAACAGTTGTAAAGGCTGTTCACGTTAAAGTAAGAACTTTTGAAATCAACCTTAGAAAAAAACTCCACTCATATCGGGACAGAATAATATATTGCCTTCTTGGCGGCACAGCATGAGAGTCTGAGTTTGTCCTTGCTTACAGTGCTGGGGAGGAGTTTGAGGCGAAACAGCGAAATGCATGGTCTCGAGTAGTGTTAAAAATGTCCGTAATTTCTTTGACTGTGTGCTGCGCGCAGAAGACGTGACGAGGCGGTTGGAGAAATGGCTTTCTCACAAGAGTCGATAGTTCTACCCAGCCTGCCCTGTGGGGTAACACAATTCATTGAACGTTTCCTGGCCAATACACTTCTCAATTCGTTTATTAAAGTCTGGTGTGCTCGGACAATTATTAGGTTTTTATTTAATTGAAATTTTTTATTATTATTATTAATTTACAGGAAATGCATGCGATAGGCCAGTAGAAGAAAATGAGACGATCTGCATATTAACGTGTGATATAATGAAGTATGTGCATCGGGTTTTCCGAGTATGCTCTTGCAATAGGCGAGTGTTGTGATGGTCGTGTGAGCTAGCAAAATATGCATTTGTGAAATGATTATACTTACAGGTTTTTAAATCAGACTTTTGTGTAATAATTCATTTTTGTAAGACATTCCTTGATGCGTGTTTTGAGAGCTGGTGAGGGTGAGATATGTGAGACTTCGTGTATGCGTGTGTGTGTCAGTCGAGAGGGGATTTTTGCCAGGGGGAAATTTTTATGACATCTGGAGATTTGGGGGCTGTGTGGATCAGTGTGGGAGGCCATTACATTAGGGGGAGATTTTTAGCTTGGCTGGGGTTGTAATTGTAATTTTGATTGTAAATCGTGTCTTTTTATTGATTTGTGAAATGTCAGTTTATTAAACCTGGTTTTGTTGGTGATAAGTGACTTATTATTTTATATTAGTTTGGTGTGATTTAATATGCGTGTGGTTAATCCTTGTTTTGTGTCATTTATTCGGGTGTTTGAAATATAATATATTTCGTTATGGTATTAATATAAATTTTGTGTTCCATTCTGCAGTGTGCGATGTATTTGGGATAAGTAATTGTAATTAATTTTTCCGTGGTTATCGCATTATTAAAGTAATTTTTAATATCTCGTGTCTATATTAATTCGATTTAATGTTGCATGTAGTAATACTGTGATTAAAGTAATTACTTAATGATTCGTTTTTATTTCAAGTGGCTAATTTAATGTAAATTGTAGTGGTTCAGAAGTGACGTGCATGCCCTCGCTCATAATAGAGGAATCAAACTATCGATTATCCGCTCTTCACTCGCCTAGTGTCCCAGAATGCCCCCGCTGGCTTTCGCTCCATCCATACTTCACTCGCCTAGTGTCCCAGAACGCCCTCGCTGGCTCTTGCTCCATCCATACCTCACTCGCCTAGTGTCCCAGAACACCCTCGCGTGTATGTATTCCACTCACAAACTAAAATTTCCCTTATACCACTCTTACACTAACATCAATTCCTATATAAACAATTACAGCACACTTCTCTGGTCAGTCCACTCCAGCAAGTCACATAGTACACACTGAAACTTCTACGCCAATATCAACCCTCACCCTATTAACAACAATGAAAATCTAAGAAATTTCTTATCAAACAATAAAAAAAATTAATTAAAGAATAAAACTAGTTTATTTGAATAATTAATACATTAATTATCAACTAATCGACTAGTCGATTAGCAACTAATCGACTATTTTATATATATATATTTTCAATATGTCGATATATCGACTAATCGAACAATCGATTATCCGTTCCATCCACAAGTAATTCTACAAGCGTCCCAGGATGTACTCGCTCCGTCTGCTAGAGTGCGCACAGCAGTTAGGCAGTGAACAATCGTGTCCCAAAATTAAACAGTCTTTCTTCCTACAAAACTGTCAGAACCACGTGGCTTCGAGTAAAATTAGCAGATTGTTTACATGATGCAGTGATCAGACTACTTGCCTCCCACCTAGGCGGGACCGGGTTTTATTCCCGGCGTGGTCGCTACCGGATTATTGCCCGTGGGAATCGCGTCGGACGACGGCGTTTTCTCGGGGATCTCCCGTTTCCTCCGCCCTTTCGTTCCGGCGCTGCTCCATACTCACCTCGCTTCACCCTCATCGGCTCTCAAGACCTCGATGTTAAGAGCCTCTCGTATATCTACACTATCCACTACATAAATAAATGCTGATTTCGCATTGTGCATTAGTACAGGGCGAGTCCTTTAAAGGAGGCCCCGTGGTACATGTGTGTAACGGAGCGAAGGAATAAGGAAATACTGTCCACGGGGCCTCTTTTAAAGGACTCGCCCTGTATAACCAGATATGTTCTTTGTACATTTGTAAGCTTATCTAACGCCACTTATTATTGTTTCTGGACGAAGAGTCACATGATCACAATGAAACGAACTAATACACGAAGTCAGTAGCCAAATAAAAACTGCAGATGTGTGGATGTAGGCTATTGTGATGGAAACACCCGCTGGAACGAGCGTAGCATCCCCACCCACCCAGAGCCCCTTTCTAGGCGTTGTTCAGAGTCGTCAGTGTCCGGCATTTGACTGGATCAAACACAACTACGTTACTACTCAGTGTCTGTGATTCGCGGGAAGGCGCCTAAGTCACGTGGCGATCAAAAATTCTCCTATTGCGAAGTGGATCTGAGCCAGAAATGTCTCGAAAGGCTGCCAGACAAGAACTCCTTTCGCGAAAATTATTTATTCTTGATTACAATTAACTCCTTGGCTTGAAATGAAGCATAATTTGTATTTTGGACTGTCCATCTTCTGTTTGAATATTTTATGTAAATGCTGTTCACGATAAAGTAAGCACTTTTGAAATAAACCTCAGAAAAAAAGTCACTGCCCCTGCCTTCATATATTTCAACGGGCGCACTGAGTGACATTCGTCCAGTAATGTTGGTAACGACCGAGGGAAAGTAGTTCCATATCATAACGACGAAAAAAAAAAGTGTTAGGTGTCCATTTGTGATAACTTAAATTATTTTTGTCGCTTTCTGTTTTTTTTTAAATCCACCGGAGTGTAAAAATTACCAGATATGTAAAATATTTTCTTTTCTAATAATTGCACAGTTTTATGTGACCGACGCATGAATAAAGTGATGAGGCCCATGGCAATGTTAATTTTACATAAGGCAGAAAAATATATAACGTGCATAAAAGTAGATCTTAAACAGGACTTCTGAAAGTTCTCATTTTACCGTGATCAGCCTATAGTATAATATACATCAGAGTCTTTTAAAATACGTATATAATACTTCTTATAATTATTGTAATCGTTCATGATCGATTGAGCACCTATGAAATCAAATATACTGACATTAATTTAATATATTTTTACGTACGCACTGATTAACTTTCTCTCCGTAAAGTTGGCAAGGATGAATAAAAGTAGTTCCTTGCCGTTATGTTGACTCAAAAGTAAAATGTTTATAATAATGTTAAACTATATTATTTATATTTGTTTCTGACGGTATTATGCACATAATAACATGAATGGGTCGAAATGTCTTCCTAAAGATTTTACAGTTGCAATTTACTGGCGCATTAATAAAATAATTTGGTCCTTGACGACGTTAAATTTGCAAAAGGATATAAACTGGGCTGGGAATTGGATCCAAGCAGAGTTATTACATATTTGCTTACCTGTGAACAGCCCACAAAAAATTCTTACATTCCATTTTCGCCGATTTCACGTGAAGAAATGAGTATTTTGTGACGCAAAATAATATATGTATCCCGCAACCTTTGCTAACATCATATACATTTTTTTATTTTCGTCTTTATCTTGTCCAGCGCTTGCAGAACTTTATAAATCACGTGTTTTCAAATAATGATATTTGCGTCTATTATCCTTTTAATTTTTCAATATAATTACACTTCGATAAGACATTTTTTGCGTAATTTGAATTACTATTTGGTCAAAGGAATTATACAAAATTTAAAAAACGTGTCAATATAAACAGTGAGGCAAACGTGGTCCAAGTCACGTGATTTTTTCCACTTCTGGAGTGGAAAAAAAAAAACCAGTAGTTTGTGTTGGGTATAGGAAACTGGGCGTTACTGCTGGAATGTACACACTGGTCTACATATATTACATCTATGATTGATCTGCCAAATATTAAGATGGCTGCCATTTCCCCTACTAATAACTGGAACAATAGCTCTAAAATAAAATTGTATTTTATAAAAGATATAGTTATCTTTTACTCAATGGAGGGTCCTTACGATTTCATAACAACAAAGCGAAAGGAAAAATAAGTTCAGTATTGTGTGAAGTATTTATTGCCCATAACAGATTAGTTTTGTGTACACGAGATCAACAGTTGGCAGCGCTGGAGAGGGCCGCGAACAATAGATGGAGCTTGGAGTCCGGAGATTTTCTACTGTTCCCTGATGTTTCGCCACCGAATGCATGGAATGTACATCTGTGAAACAAAAGAAAATTCTTACAATATATTGTTTCGGAGTCACAAAAACAAACATATATAACAAAGTTAACAGGAAGACAGGAATTAGTAATAGAAGAAAAAAAACACTAAAAAAAACTCATGTAAAGTTTCTTGAGTGATTGAACAGGATGGTGTTGAATTAAGTGCGGGACTCAAAGAGGCATTGGAGGGCACGAAAATAAGGGCATTTCGTCTGTAAACTCATGTTCGGTAAGATTGCTTCGATAGCGCCTGCAGACAGGCAACCATCGGCACTCAAGTGTCGTTATAATTGCCGAATCTGCAGGCACCAACAATTACATTTGAGGGGCTTGCAGCAAGAAAGAGTTAAGCTCCATGTGTGGCACTGTTGGGAAAGTATAACAAACGCTTAAAAAATTAAATTTAAAGTTTCGTCAAAAGTATTTTCCCTCCCTTATAGTCCATGCATCTTCTCAAGGTTCGCCACCAATATAATCTAAAATTATCTATTCTGTGAAGCAGGAGGGAGTTTTGAATTTCGGAGCTAACCCTTTCTTGCCCAAAACCAATATTTTAATTTGTGAAACCATTTTATTTAGGGCTAAATAAAATTATAAAATTACTCAATTTGGATGCACAAGGTTTATTAGTATAAATATAAACATACTCCAGGCTGCTCCAGGCCCCACACATATTATACAACCATTTGTATAATACATATTTATTTTCTTTTGTGTTATTCGTATATGAGGAAAGCGATGCTAAATATTATACACCTTAACAACAAAAAATAAGCATTTAGCATAGTAATTTAGCATTGGGGCAAGAAGAAGTCAGATCCAGGAGCTAGCCTCTCTTGCCCTAGTGCCACGATGATGCCAGCTCCATACGTTGAGAAACATAGGAACTAGCTGCCAGATTTGCCTTCTTCTTGCACCAAACCAAGGAAAGATATTTTTTGAGTAGGAAAGTACGTGCCAAAAATGGAGCTAACCCTTTCTTACTGGAAGCCCTTCATTTCGTTAGAACGTCCGTTTCGTATATAGGTATGACGTATGTCTGTGGGAAATATGTAGCGATGAAGTACCTGTCTGTTGGAATACGTGAAATTCCTGTTGTCTGCACAATGCATTATAGTCTAATCTGAAACTCAGCTCATTTACTGAAAGGCTGCTAACGATCTACTTTCGGGCCACCCACAAATATCCTTCTGACACATGTAAACAAGACATTCACAAGTTTACAGACCAGTCACTGAGTTGGTGATGTATTGGCTTTTTAAGCAGCTTGGCAGTTGAAATGCAAATATAATCAGATGTTTTATATAATTACGAACAAATTTATGGAAGTAACCAATGAAATTGGCAAGCAAATTGATGCAAGTGAGTAGCGTACTAAAAATTACTTCCTTGAAAAATTTTAAGCCATTTTAATTCGGCTTGTAAGGCACTAAAACGTTTAACACTTTACTTATGGATAAGTTACTGTAATATTACTTTGCATTTTGACATATTAAGGCCACGAATTATGTCTGTAAGCCCACATACGAAACCAAATCAAACTTACAAATAAAACAGCACTCTCATTCATGATTCAGAGGTGGATCGATCAAGGAAACTCGCCATACACAGTGAAGTTTATAACATCTATACTGATTTATTGAATGGCCGTGTTCAATTTTTAACAATTATTATGGAAATATTTGTTAAAATAATGGATTTTATGGCACTGCGGTAATGCGCAAAATGTTTAAAAGACAAAGAGGGTTTTCTAACTACAGCGGGTTCCGAACTACGAGAAATGCATAAACAAAGTCTTTTATCGGGCTGCTGTGGAGCCATCATAAGCCTAGCTTCACCGTTTCGCGATAGATAGACGGTGAGGGGGGAAAAAAGGGGGGGGGAGAGATAGAGGGAGAGTGAGAGAAAGAGGGAGAGAGAAGTGAAAAAAGGGGGAGGGGGAAGAATTAAAATAATTTGGCCTAGTATGAACTTGGGCAAGTGACTTAGGCGAAATGATATTCAGTCCACATAACATATGCAAAGAGACTTAAATTACTTTTCGGCCAAGTGATTTAATATAATTAGCTTTATGCCAAGTGACGTTTAACATAAGTAATATTAGGCCAACTGACTTTTCGGAGCAAAATTGATATTAGGCCGTGTTTTTAGACAAATTAATTTATATCAAGGGACTTTTAGTATAGCTGGTGTTGGATCAAGTGGCTCACTGCATAAGATATTAGGCCGTGTTTTTAGACAAATTAATTTATACCAAGGGACTTTTAGTATAGCTGGTGTTGGATTAAGTGGCTCATTGCATAAGATATTAGGCCAAGTGAAATATATGTTGAGTGGCTTTTAAGTTGAGGGATTTTTGGCCAAGCGATTTTAGGATCAATTAATTTTACGCCAAGTGACTTTATGAATAGAGACTTAGTGAATTTTATACCAAATGACTTCAAGGGCAAGTGTCTTCTAAGCCAAGTGACTTTTAGGTTGAATTATTTCAGATCAAGTGACTTTTAGGTTGTTTGACTTTAAGATAAGTGACCGTAACATATGATAATCTGGTATTTCTGCCAAACTTATTAATTTTTATTTTATTTCCATTGCAAATTTATTGTTTATATGTATTATTTGCATGGCAGTTCGATTGGCAGAAATTATTGTTATTCAGTTACTCTAAGAGTTTGCAATATTTTGTAAATGTTTATTTTATTGTTTATATCTTTAATTGCAGTTTGAGATTTGAGTATGACCGTAGACTGAAATACTTTCAGAATTGTTAAATTAATTTAATGCTTTAATGCAGCTCTTTGTTAATATAGTATGGTTAAAAGAAATATTTTTTAATGTAAACATTAATCGATAGTTGGCAGCATAATACAATATCTAATATTTAGCAAGGGAATTTTTGGAAGTGTTTCTCCTATAGTGCTATGGCAAATTTCAAACAGACTGTGTTGAGAAATTATCTTCGTTCTGGAATATTTAAATTGACATGTTGGATCCTGAAGATCGTTGGAAATCTATTGAAATATTGTATTTTTAAAGTGGATCCTATAAACAATATGTTATTCAGGACGACATTATTTGATGCCGGTGGTGAGCGAGTCGAGTAAAAAGAAGAATGAATGGCCAGATAATTAAATTGCCTAAAATGTCTATCTGAGTTAATGATTGTCCTGGATGATAGCAATGGAATAGCTATAATTAACAACGAGAACTTCTGGCTTCCGAGGAACTACAAACACAGGCAAGTAAAGCCTTATATAAGTTGCAGATGACATCAGTTCGATTGCATATGATTTTCCTAACTTAGTTTTCCAAGAATTATGCGTGACCCGTTCAACAACGTTCTCCTCATTAAACTTGCCTACACTCACTTCAGAAGTAGAGACATTATGCTTCTACCTAAGTATTCTTATAAATCTGAGCAGCCGAGGCAAGGAGTGCTATTTCCTCATTAATGGAGAATAAGTAAGTGAGACAGTTTAGTTTACTGGACATTGAATAATTATTTTTTCCCTAGAGTGGAAAGACTAACTTAAGCTGCTAATGTCAACTTAATTACAATTTAATTCTGAGTTGAGCGTTTTGGAAATTGTGCTTCGTGTATTTTATATATGAACATTGATTGCTTGTTTTTCACCAAACTTACAAATGCAATAATTAAACGCTCCTCAATAATTGCATGACTATTGTTTGGTAGTCAGATCAGTAGTGGAATATTTTTTGGTATTACAATTATAGTGTTGATGATGACTGATCTCCTGCCAATGTGTTCACTCCAATATACCAGTTAACTGTATGACAACTTGGTTCATTAACACCTACTCCCGAATAATCGTATACACCCCAGATACAATAGAAATTACTCGTAATAGTCCAAATCATTTCATGACTTTTAGGAGATGTGAACTTTAGGCCAAGTGATACTAGGCCATGTGACGTTGAGCTTGACAAATTCTGTGGCGAAGAGGGGCCGCGGTGGCTGAGCGGTTAGCCTGCTCGCCCCTCACCAAGCGAACTGGGTTTAATACCCGGCTGGGTCGCCCCCGGATTTTTGTACGTGGGAATCGTGCCGGACGATGCGACTGGTAGGCGGGTTTTCTCGGGGCTCTCCCGTTTCCCCCGCCCTTTCATTTCGGCGCTGCTCCATGCTCACCTCGCTTCGCCCTCATCGGCTCTCAAGACCCCGGTGTTAAGAGCAAATATTTTCACTCACACATGCTTGGCTGCACCATCGTGGTTCGAAACTCGATCCGAGATCGGATCTAAGATCGACACAGAACTGTTTCGCTATTCGAGTTCAGAGCTGGACTGGAGATCGAGATGGAGTTCAGAGCTGGACTCGAATGGTGCAACAGTTTTCAGTGTCGATCTTAGATACGATCTCGGATCGAGTTTCGAACCACGAAGGTGCAACCGGCCCGAAGAGACGTTCCCCGGCGAGGACAGGAGATAGACAGAGAGAGACGGAGAGAAAGAGAGAGTGTGTGCGCTGACCTGCTGGCCGTCACGCTCCGCCACGACGTACTTGACGAAAGGCGCCTGGCAGGGGTCGACGTCGTCGCGAGGTTCGGCGACCACGGGTTCCTCCAGAGGACCGGCTCCAGCGCCGGACCTCTTGCGGCCTGGAGTCCAGCCGTTGGAGTACTGGAAGGTCTGCGCCAGCACCAGCCCAGCCGCGCACAGCAACACCACCGCTACAGACAGCTGGCTCGCCATCCTGACACACATACACGCACACACACCTTCACTCGTTACGCCTTCACACACTACGGGCTACAGCCTCTGATTAAACACACTATGGAAACAACCTTTAAATATATACCGGTACACCTTGTTACAGGCTGTTCACGCTAAAGTTTGCACTTTCGAGGCCTTAGTTACTTGTCCCTTTCAGCCATTTGTTATCCTTTAACTACCTCTTAAAATAAATATTGACATGTAAGTAATAAACACAGTGTGTCTATTCCACCGCACTAGAAAGTTAACGTCTAGGGCTGAAATAAAATAAATTTATTAACTATTATTCAAAATGAGAGGGCTTTTAAAAGTGCTCACTTTACCGTGAACAGCGTATAGGTAGATATAGACTGTTCAAAGTAAACTGAACACTTTTGTAAGCCCTGCTTAAGATCTACTTGTTTGTACAGTTTGTGTCCTTCGACCTTATTTAATATAATATTAACGTTAACACGATTACTTTATTCGTACTACCGTCAAGTGAAACTGTGTAATTTTTTTAGAAAAGTAAAAGGTTTACAAATTTGACAACCCTTACGCTTATAAGCATTAAAAAAAATGAAGCTAAAGAAATAGTTTAATTATTCACAAATTACCAGCTAACACTTTCTATTAAACGTTAAGACATGGAACGACTTTCTTTCCCTTGTTACCAACTTTGAAGGGCTCCCAGTGCCCAGTCACTGTGGGCCCAGTAAAGTAAATGCACGCAGGGGTAGTGACTTTTTCGAAGGTTGATTTCAAAAGAGCCCAGATAACCGAGAATAACATATATATAATGTAGGCTGTTCACGGTAAAATGAGCGCTTTTGAAAGCTTTGCTTAATATCTACCTGTATGCACGTTGTGTATTCTTCCGCCTTATGCCCTTATGCAAAATTAACATTGGCACAGACCTCATCACTGTATCCATGCGTCGGTTAAGTGAAACGGTGAAATTGTTAGAAAAGTATTTTTACAAATATGCACATTTTTACACTTCGATTCCTTATATAAAAAAAAAAAAAAAGCAGTGGCTTTTATCTAAGGTTGTTTTCGAAGGTGCTCACTGTATCGTGAACAGCCTTTATATATATATATATATATATATATATATATATATATATATATATATATATAGCGAGGTCATTAGAAGACGGAGCAAGTTGTTCACTGGAGCAGAAAGGGAAGGACGAATCCACCATTGTTTGTATTAACGAGTGCAGAGATTTGGCGGAGGTCTTGAGAGCCGATGGCGGTGAAAGGTTTTAAGTATGGAGTACCGCCGGAATGCAAGGGCGGGGGAAACGGGAAATCCCCGAGAAAACCGGCCGACCAGAAGTATTCAACTAATAACGAGTCAAGCATATTTCCCATCTTCGCATGTTCCGTGATACTGTCTTGTGACAACTGATGAGACATCTTTTAATCTGCATTATGAGCTTGTATATCTGGAGCAAAAATTTTTATATAATCACCTTGCGACGCTCCAAAAATACTTTCGTACCTTTTGACGAATGAGAATGAAAACCTTTTTACAGGTAGAATAATCGCTTTGTTTTATTAATTATAGCACAAAGGACTTCACCTACGAATCTCAAAACATAAGGAAATTGGAAATGACGAAATGCTCGTGCATTGTGGCAAGTTCAGCGGAAGGGCGTGTTTTGTTGAAGAACAAACACGTATTGAAATTCCGTTGTCCGGGATCCAATGATAATCATATTAAATCTTCCTTAATTAAGTTGTAAATGAAGGAGTACAAGAAAGGCTTTGAGCAGAAGGCGTCAAGTGCAGGGATGATCACTTTTACATTAGAAGGGGGAGGGAGTTTACAGCCCCCTCTAGCGAGTTTTTTTAAAATTAATTTATCGTAATTTAAATCTTTACTATCTGGAAGTTGTTTCAAATAGCTTATATTAATCTATTCGAGGTTACTTCACACTTTTCTGAAGCCCTGCATAAGTTCTACTTCCAGAATATTCCTCCGCCCAGTGCAAACTAAGCTTCAAAAAGCCTAGAAAATTACACCGGAGGAGAACGCACCTTATTCGTGTTCACTCAGTTGCAATTATATTTTGTATGAGAACTATTTCACACTAGGTGTTTCCAACACATATGTTTTCTGACAGTTTTTACAAATATTTATTATAAATTAAATATTATAATTTATAAATAAAATATTGTTACAACTTTAATTTAACGAAATATAAGATACTTTTATTTTAACAGAGGTATAAAACCTTGTGATACATGACATATTTAGTAAACAAGTAAACACGTCATACATGGGGCAATTTTCCGAAGGCTGGATTCAAAAAGTGTGAAGAAACCGCGAAGAGACAATAGTTGCCTGGAAATGTAAGAAGCAGGGCAGGAAAAGTAATCTGCCGTGTCCTGTAGCAAGAAACTGTCCCAGCATCCCACCGGAGTGATCTCGAGAAGCCATGGTAAACCGATACCAGAATGACTGTATCGGAAATTGAACCCGGGCCCTCCAGACGTTTTCCACTGTGCCACCTCGCTCGGTTACAAGTAAGGCATTACGGGGAGGAAATTATACTTAAGACTAGCCTTGTATGCAACTTCACTCCGTCTCAGAAATAGTAATTTTTTTTTTTATCCTTCAAAAATGGCCAAAAACGACACTTTTCCTTTGCCTTTTTAAAATGTTCTAGCTTAATATCTGCGAAACTTTCTTTCATTAAAGAGAAGTCCATTCGGTAAGACTGCTACATTTCGTGGGGTTCGTCCACCTTAAGGGCGAAACTGGAAAGATCGTAGACCCTATGCGCAGAGCACTGAACAGGCGTGCAAGGTTTTCGCCCCGCTATGTACATGTAATATGGGACTGCCAGTGACAAACCTATAACTTTACAATTTAACTATAGGCTGTTCATGGCAAAGTGAGAACTTTTTAAGGCCCATCCAAAATGCATTAACCCCTAATTAATATATTTTAGTGCAATTTCATACTTTAACTTTGGAGAGTGACGAAATGTATACACTGCATTTATTAGTCATATTGCAAAGTTTACATTTAAAAAAAGTCGCGGAAAGGTTGAAATAAATTGAAAGGACAAATTTAGCAGGGCCTTAAAAAGTGCTCACTTTAGAGTGAATAGCCTATATCAACCTTCCGCCAGTAAAGTCTCCAATTTGTGCCTGGTGTGAAATTAAGTACAGTTCAAGGTCGACACAAAAAGTTAACCTTGGTTTCGACGGCCAGTAGGTGTATCTCAGTCATTTGTAACTTGGTGTGCTTTCCAGCTAGCACTTCCCATCTGAAGAATGCATCAAGCTTCGTTGTTTCAGTAATCATCGCGCTGCTTTCCAGAAAGGGAAATCACGCCACTGGCGTTAGTTGTGATCAACGTTGGGATCACGGGATGCGAAATTACCCAGAAAGGCGAAGAGAACAATGGCAGATCATGTGAAAGGGCCGACAATGGGGATGGAACTGGCCTCCTTCTGGATGCAAAGCTTTCCCTAACAATGCGCACGCACGGCAACAATCAGCGCTGCCTGGTGGGAGGAACAAGAAACATCTGCATGCCAGCGAGAAAAAACAAATCTGGTACTTGCGGATCGAGTGAGAAAATGGGGGAGGGGGGAAGAAGAAGAAAAAGGAATGAAGGGAGGGCATGCACGTAAAAGAACAGCTCAGAAAAAAAACCTCCGGCGAGACGAACCAATCAAAACGCTTCCAGTTGACTGTACAAAGGCAGACTATAGAACCCCACCCATGATTTATTCTCTCTCGGGGCGACGATTCCATTTGACGAACGTACATACATGAACAACCAGAATGATTAAAAATGTTATCCTCATGTGCGTGTGTGCGATCTGTAATAGAATCGCAAACATTAGAACCGATTCTTCCGTTAGGGTGGAACGTGATAATGTTTACTGTTTGGCCGATTCTTATCATAACGTTCATTAGAAAAGAACCCTATTTTGGTTACTAAAATGTTAACCATTGCACTTTTAGCCAGACGTTGAAAGATACGCTTACTTTGCTGGAGATGTAACAGATATTGTTAACTTGAAACCTGATGTTGAACGGACATATTTTCATTGCAAACTTACTGCTAATAGCATAACTATAAGCTATTCAAAGTAAAGTGAGCACTTTCGAAAACTCTCTCAATAGAGGTAATCGTCAATAAATATATTTTATTTTAGCATTAGACGTTAGCTTCCGAGTGAAGTGGAATATACACACTGTGTTTATTTCTTACATGGTAATATTTATTTTAAAAGGTAGTTAAAGGATAGAAATTGGCTGGAAAGAAAGTAACTAGGGCCTCTCTCTCTCTTTCTCTCTCTCTCTCTCTCTCTCTCTCATACACACACACACACACACACACACACACACACACATATATATATATATATATATATATATATATATATATATATATATATATATATATATATGCAACAGTACAGACTGGCACACGCAGGTTTCCAGTTACGTTGGCAACGAGATAATAAAAATAGCTCTACCGCTTGACGTATTACGACTGTAATGATTAAATGTATTGTCACTGAAGTTGCCATTCTTATTTTGTACATATTATAATACGAATCTAGATATTAATAACATATATATATATATATCAGTTTGACGTTCTCACTTGGGTGGCGTATTAATAAAGTGTTCAGGTCAGATCCATTGCAATGTTAATTTTATTTAATGGTGGAGGGATACAACATGAAAGGCAGAGTACAGTTAAGGTTCATTCGACTCAGGCTGGGAAAAAAAACAAGATCTATTATGGGAGAGTTTGGCGTAGGGGAAAATATCTGCCTCTAGCTGCGTAGTGTTCCAAAAGGTAACTTTAGACTAAAATTTTAAGCTACGTGAATTATATAAGAGAAAGATTTTACTTAGTCACGAAGTTATTTTATATTTGATTTATGATCACTGCAGTTACCCTGTTTTTTAAAGTAGAAAATAGAGAAAAACTGGCACCATTCCGATACTAGCGCTTACCTAGGGCGGAAAATTTTTCCTTTGGCCAAACTTTTAACATTGATCTGTCCAACCTGGAATAGAAGTTAACCTATGGTCTACTCGCGGTTTATTCACACTTTTTGAATCAAACCTTTGGAAAATCTCCCCACGTATGACGTGTTTGGGTGTTTCCGGAGTATATCACGTTTCACAAGCGTTTTATACTTGTGTTGAGATAAAAGTAGTCTACCTTATTTTTGGTTTAACTAGGATTTTATTTGTATTTTATCTAGAAACATTATTTCATTTATAATTAGATGAATTAAAACAGTGAGGAAATAGGTGTGTTGGCAATGCCTAGTAATAAATAGTTCTCATGCAAAATATTACGTGATTGAGTGCGCACGAATAAAGTGCACCATCCAATTGGTGTTATTTTCTTGGTTAAGCTGTGTTCGCGTAAGGCGGAGGAATATCCTGGAAGTATAACTTAAGTAGGGCTTCAAAAAAGTTAGAAGTAACAGTAAATGGACTGTAATCACCTACGTACGGGTTAGATCATTGGTCTCTGAGCCGCACAGTGTGGCAGCTCCGGCCAAATGTAATCATATCGCGCAACATGTTCTCGATTGTGGGTCAGTGGACCGGAGTGGGTGAACTTTTGTACTCCGTAAGTATACTTCAATCGTATCAGACTTCCCTGGATGCCGAATAATATATTACCAATAATAAAAACAAGGATTCTATCATAAAGGACAGTTGTCCCTAAATTCTTTTGAGACGTAAGCTTTCAGGGCACGTTTAATGCAATTATTTGGTACTGATTTTGTGAAAATTTCGTCATGCTGCAATACGACCAAAAAGTTCACGAAACAAACCTTGCAATATTTGCTACTTAAAGTGGTTTTATGTTTTCGGAATGTCCTGCGCATGCGCATAACGATGACGTAGACCGCCGATTTTCGTTCTTCTTCACCAGCTCCAGTTGCCAATAGAAATGGCGAAATCACACGGTCAACCAGTGATTCATGGCTGTTTACGTTTGGTTTTCCAAACAGACTCGCGTTCTCAAGCGAATAAAACATTTCGACTATAGGCTATTCACGATAAAGTGAGCACTCTTTAAGGCCCTCCCAACAGGCATTAACCCTTAATAGATGTATTCTATTCCAGCCTCGGGAATTAATTTTTGAGAGAGATTAAATGTACAC
Organism: Dryococelus australis; assembly: GCA_029891345.1. Classification (NCBI taxonomy): domain Eukaryota; kingdom Metazoa; phylum Arthropoda; class Insecta; order Phasmatodea; family Phasmatidae; genus Dryococelus; species Dryococelus australis. Next base: position 21,581,754 of record CM057006.1, on the reverse strand, counting down.
ACTCTGTTTATTAGTCACATGGAAATGTTTAGACTAAAAAGTGGCGGAAAGATATAAATTGACTAAAAGGAAAAATTTAGCAGGGCCTTAAAAAGTGCTCACTTTACTGTGAACTGCCTATAACTAAAACATATTCTATATTAATTGAAACTAGGTCAGAGGGCATGTAAAAGTAGAACGTGTCCTAACCCCAAAAGCAATCCGAAGCTGGACACGGAGTGTGTTAACTGCGCAGCTGACATGCGTACTCTGCATCAGTCCTGTATACGGATATGTTAAAACGTGCGCGGTTGTGAGGAGGCGGCAATGGACAAGCGGAGCCAGCCAATCGCAGAAGACGAGCTACTCCAGCTCCAGGGAGAAGCAGTTAAGACGAGATCGGTCTGCGGAGACGGCCGTAGTTACAAGTTCTTCCAGTGCTAGTTTGCCGCGCTTCTCGGCCGGCCTGGAACGTTCCAATGAGAGTTTGAGGGGAGTGAGAGGGGGGGGGAGGAAATGGCCGCGACTGGAGTTTTAGCGGAGCCGATAAAACGTCCTCTTAGCGCAACACATCGGCGAGCGCGCGAGCTCTCAGTTTTAATTAAACCGCACGTGGGAAGTGTGTTCGGAACGCACCCGCTTCCCTTGCCAACCCTCCTCTCCACCACCCTTCCCCCGCGCACAACCACGAGAGATACTCGTTAGCATGTGTAACGGCGGGCGAGCGCTATTGGCCACTGCCTCGAAATGAAAACTGTTACAACACACACCGCTGATCAATCCGGCGATTGCTGTGCCTTATTCAGATCCGCAACCCCCTCAAAACCCCCTGAGGGCACTCTGACCAGGGGATGAAATAAAATGAGAGAGAGAGAGAGAGAGAGAGAGAGAGAGAGAGAGAGAGAGAGAGAGAAAGAGAGAGAATATATACAAATCACGAAAGAAGCAGGTAGATTCCATCCCGTGGTCGGGATTACAAAAGAGAAAGCTTCTTTATTTCCTTTATTCCCCACTGCTCTCGTGGGCGCTTGAGGTCATAACAAAGAATATTGTATCTCTAAACAGTTACCTCCAGACCGTACGTTTCTCCATTCTCTAGGAAACTTGCGTTGCGTTTTTTTTTTGTCATCCCGAGATTCCTCATGTTTCCAGACGTTAATACGTTTGTCTGATGGTCCAAAGGTCCCGGATTCGATTCCCGGCACCTTCGGGATTATTCGAGATAATATTCCTTCCTCTGATCAAAAACAGGTCGTGTGCTACTGTCCCTTCATTGGGCACTGCTAAAGACTACGTTAAACCGCCGTATACAGGCTGCGGCAGAATTCGAACGATAGACTCCGTGTGATAACTCTTTACGCAAATTTGAATGGGACATTATTTACCAAAACTGAATACGAAGGAAGATTAAAGCCTTCGAGAATCGTGATTTTAAACTGATTTTTTGCAAAACATCGGAAAATAAGTGGAGTTAAAGTACAGTTCTCAGAACATTGTTTTATGCTATCGAGATATTCAACCTAAGCGCAAAATCTCATTATAGGCCGTTCACTGTAAACTGAGCACTTTTGAGGCCCTAGTTACTTTTATTTTTCAACCAATTCACATCCTTCTATCACTTCTTAATATCAACCCTGCCATGTGAGTAATAAACAGAGTGAATAAATTCACCATACCCAAAATCAAAAGTCCGAGGCCACAATGAAATGTATTTATTGGTAATTATGTCTGATGAAACAGCTTCAAAAAGTGCTCACTTTACCGTGAACGGCCTATAGTACCTGCCACTTCCCTATTGTAATGAAATTAACAGGGGTGGCTACCCTCTTCTTATAAAAAAAAAAACTTTTTGCCGTCAGGGAGCACTGGACGTTTGATACTGGTTTATTGAGCACTACGACTCTAGCGAACAGCGATAGCCATCTTATCGCTACCGCCGAGGACTCATCGTTTCCGTGTAAATATAATGCAAAATTTTGGCGACAGCAAGAGCTCCGGACCTGCAGGGAATCGCAAATTGACTGCCTCCAGAAACAAAGAGGTTGTTGCAATACTCTATAAGCTTATCAATGTATGGTATAGGCATTCCTAGGTCACTTACGATGTTTCTGAATTCCTGCTAAAATTTTACTCATACGATATCCTTCCGCCTCGTGCAAAAATAAGGTCAACCGAGTTTAAGGAATCACATCAAAGTACATCGCATTCGTGCGCATTCACTGTAATAATATTTTGCATAAAAACTATTTCTTACTAGGCATTACCAATTCACTTATAATCATAAATGAAATGTTATACTATATGTATATATAATATAAGTGAAAGTTAAATTAAACCAAAAAAATTAGGTAGTTTTATTTTGACACAAGTATAAAACACATGTGTTGTATGGTATATTTAGGAAATAACGAAACACGTCATTCATGGAGTTTGATTTTAAAAAAGTGGGAGAAACCGCGCATAGACTATAAATGCTATTCACAGTAGGTGATAAAAAGGTCCTCGACCATCTCCTGTGCTGTGGACACAGCAGCACACAATACACATGTGCAGGCAGCGTTGCCTACGTGCCAGGCGCTGCATCGCTGAAGCCGAACCTGAAGCTTTGTGTGCGTGTTACAAGGAAACGGCGAGACCTGGCCAGTTTTAATAAGATGAAAATTTCTGTCGATTTCTTCATAGTGCTCAGTAAACCAGCATCAAACATTCGTTGTTCCTGACCCGGGGGGGGGGGGGAAACGGTGGCCACCCCTGTTATTTTCGTTATGAGGGGAGGTATTAATGAGAGGTCGCTTTAAGGTTGACTATGCCGATAACATACACTATATTATTCATCACTGGAACTGTTTCCATTTGAAGGGTTTACAGTATGAGAACTGTCTGACCAAAGGCTCTTCACGCCAAAGTGAGCATTTTTGAAATCAACCTTAGGAAAAAAATCGCTGCTCCTACCTGCATATAGTATTTTAACGGGTGCACTGAGTGACATGCACCCAGTAAAATTGGTAACTACAGATGGAAAGTAGTTCGATATCTTAACGTCAAATAAAAAGCGCTAGTTAAACATTTGTGATAACATAAATTATTTCGTTCGCTATTTTTTAATGCATCGAAATGTAAGAATGAGATTTGTAAAATATTTATTTTTATAGTAATTTTAGAGTTTCACTTGACCGACACTTGAACAAAGACGAGGCCCGTGGCAATGTTAGTTTTACATAAGGCGGAAGAATACACAATGTGGTTACAAGTAGACCTTACGTAGGACTTTCAAAAGTGCTCAGTTTACCGTGAAAGCCCTGCACAGACTCACGCAGTTCAAGTACTAGTTAGTCGGGGGACTTAAGAAAACACAACGAAACAAGACATTATTGCTAGAGCAGGTCGTGAAATGTTGTTGGAATTAACATTGTTGTTGTTGTTGCATAAGTCATTAAGTCACCAAAGATGTTGAGAGGTTTGGGCGTCTCGTAACAAAGGGGCTTCAAGAGCTGATCTGATGAGAGGTGGATATGGAGCTGCACTGGCCAGCGGCATCGTCTGAAGGTACTAACGAGCATGACATAAAAATAATTTGGGAGTGGAGTAAAAATGCTATGCTGTATCCCACCCACGATTTAATTTTTGGGAGGAGGAGCCTTTAGACTGTACCCCTGATCCCCCACCCCCATTCCGGCGCCCCTGTCATCATCATCATCAACAACAATAACGTTATTAGGATGGTTTGATTGGACTGCGTCCATTGCCGACCGCGAGACTATATAAACATACACAAACTCAGCAAGACAAAAACCAAAAACCTTTTACAACACCACAGACAGATAATTAGGAAAAAGATGTTTCCTTGTCAATAGATTCTTAAAACTACCAAAAGACTGGCGAACAATGTGTTATTACACAACAGGACAGAGAGCAAAAGCAAACCAAAATAAAAGACAACACGATGAAGAAAACAAAACACCACAAAAGTGAACAAAACAGAGTAATAAAAAACAATATCAGTGGTTCCTCATAGCTGAAGAATAAAAATAAAAAAAAAAAAAAAAAAAAAAACACACAATGTAACACAAGTCAGGAAAAATATTCCTTGTCAGATTACAAAACCAAATAAATTAACACTACGAACAACACAGGATCCATAAAAAAATAACCAGAGGAAAGAATAGATATACCTGAGTTCCAGAGTTTCCTGTATCTCACCCGAAGAAGGGGGCAGATTCCCGGCTCCGAAACGTCGTGAATACTTATAATATTTATTTGTGGTTCGGTGTACACTTGCGTGTTTTATATTGCAAATAATTTCATATTTAATTATTTTACGGCTTCATACTTCGTTCCATCTTATTCTTGGTCGACCAACACCCCTCTTGCCTCTAGGATTATAGAGTGTTATCTCCTTTGTGAGATTTCTCTCATCCATTCGTGTGATATGTTCCTTCCATTCTTGTCTATACTACTAAATTTTATCACCAAGTCTATATATATATATATATTCAATTCCTGCATTATGTCCTCATTTTTCAATCGATCCAACCTTGTACATTCTTTAACCCCGCTCAATAATTTAATTTCAGTGGCTTGTATTTTAGACCTCTCCCTGAGAGTGGGGACCCAGTTCTCACAGCAATTGTTTTGTAGAAATTTAGCATAGTATTTTTCCTTGACTTATCTTTTAATGTCCTTTGTATTGCCCCACATATATGTCCAAATTTATGTAATTTGTTGTCAATGTCATGATCTCTATCATAGCCAATGCTACAACCTAAATAGTTGAAATGCGAAACCTGTTCTATGAGTAAATCATCTATACATATTTTTGTCCCAAATGTATTTTTTTTCCTTTGAATGCATAACCTTTGCCTTCTTCTTTGAAATTTCCATATTGTAATTCTTACACAACATGATTTAAATTGTGTGGAGATCTTTGAAGGTCGTTTTCATTATCCTGTACTATAAGTTGATCTTCTGCAAACAGTAATGTATTGACGTATCTATTGCAATTTATCTTAATTCCTGAAGCTATTGTCAACATCCAGTCATTTAAGATACTATCCATATAAATGTTAAATAAAGTAGGGGATAAACTACAACCTTGTTTCAAGTATAGTTATAAGATTATTCTTATGCCATACAAGGATTCTCGATGTGGTTATTATTTACCTACGGTATTGCTTGCTACTATTTCGGAACTGTTATTAATGCAAGCTAACAGCTTCAGCAGCCTGAGACATATCAAGCAAGGGCAGATGACGGACACCGGTTTACATGATATCGGTATAGGGCAAAGTGTGAGAGACCGCCGAGCAACATTACGAATGTGTCTCGTTTCAGACTATGCACCCAAAACTTAGTTTAGTTCTGTAAGATGTTTTATTGTTAATCGTAATTATAAAATAAATATTAATAAAGGTTTCATACAGTAAAACTCTGATCCTGGTTTAGTCAGGACTAACGAATGTGGAAGTGGTTGTTATTCTATATCTGTAATTAACCACACAGGAAAATTTTTTTGTTGTAAGTATATGTATATTATCTATGTTGACTTTATAAACTAACGTACAATAAATATCTTAATTGTTCACAAGAGACTTGGTGTTTCAGTATTTTTTAGCTGTATAGCCTCATGAAATGTAATATAGCGCAGTTATATGTATTATAACTGCAGAGCTGATGACTCATCCTGTATATATACGCTATACTTTGACAGTTGTGTATGATTGGGGTAGGTCAGTATTGGCTACATGCACAGAAGAAAAATAAGCTGTCTGTCTCATCTTTAGTCTATGGTATCAAGTACAGTAAATGAGTACACTGCCGAAGAATCAGATACGTTTAGTATCAGTTTAACACTCGGCACCAGTATGTTGCGTCTGCAGTTGTATTTAATACTGGTACAGTAAAATTTTAATTGTATTTAAAATGTGCTGTCGAGATGAAGCCCTATTTCTTGGTTCAGATTTGGAAACTGCACAGTTAGGTGATTTAATTTTTTTTTAGAGTATAATTTATAACTAAGTTTTCGCTTACACTATTTACATACAGCAAGCTCATTATCCTCTCTGAAACATTTTCGCGTAAAAGAAGTTTTGTATTATGATTCTGTTTTTAGCCATATTTTGTTTCACTGTAAAATATAACACAGAGCACACTAACTCATAACACGTACTTGATAACACGTGTACTTGATAACGAGGGTATCTGATACAAACCTACCCGATACTGTTAATCTATACATGCCCGCTTCTCGAGCGATATGGCGATTGGCGAAGCAGCGACAAGTGAGGATCATGGGAAAAACTACTTCATTCTTATCCGAACCCAGGAAAATGGGGCCCCATAAGGCTCAACATTACTATTCCTAGTGTATATAAATGACATCCCATGTGCCTTAACCCCAAACACCACTCCAATTTTATTTGCAGTTGATAACGTAGTCCTTTCACGGTTTCTTCGGCCTTTTTGAATCAAACCTTCGAAAAACCTCCCCATGTATGACGTGTTTAAATATTTCTTAAATACGCCCTGTATCCCAAGCGTTTTATACTCGTGTTCATATAAATTACCACTTTTCTGTTAAATTGAAATGTTATTCATATTTTATCTATAAATTATATTATGCTTCATTTATAAATAATCTGAATAAAAATCAGGGAGAAAATAGGTATGTTGGTAGCGCCAAGTGAGAAATAGTTCTTATACAAAATACTGTAACACTTACAGCGCACGAATTTAGTGCATTGTTCCACTGGTGTAGTTCTCCAGGATTAGTTAGACTTAGCTTGCACGAGGCGGAGGAACACCCTGGAAATAGAACTTTAGCAGGGCTTCAGAAAAGGCTGAAGTAACCGTGAATGGACTATAGCATCTTAGTCTCTGGAGACTCAGTAAATGATCGTATGCAAAAAAACAGGCACAACATTTACAGAGCTAAACGCACGGTTTACTACAAATAAATTAATAATTCTCAACCTAGAAAAAACATATCTTATAAATTTCTTTACAAAGAACCAGAAAAAAACCACTTAATTCAGCAGTGATTAAGTTTCTTGGCTTAAAAGTAGATAATTTACTAAACTGGAAATCTCACATTGCGTATATTTTACCTAAACTAAGTTCAGCCTGTTTCGCTCTATGAAGAGTTACAGAGGTCTTGAACAAAAATACAACAAAAATGGTATATTTTGCATATTTTCATTCCGTCATGTGCTATGGTATAATTTTTTGGGGTAACTCCGCTGACAGTAAAAAGTGTTTCACATGCAAAAGAGAGCTGCAAGAATAATCAATGGCAAAATAAAGTCAGACTCGTGTAGGTCTATTTTCAAGAGCTCTGAGATTTTAACAAATGCATGTGAGTATATGTGTTCAGTACTCATATTCGTGTCCAAAAAATTGTAATTTATCTCAGAAAAATGAGCCTTTTCATTAGCATGAAACTAGAATAAAAAAACACTTACAAATGGCTTCAGTTAATTTACAACTAGCCCAGAAAGATCTATCCTACCTTGGTAACGAACTTTTCAATAAACTACCACAACACCTTCAAGAAATTTGCTTCTATAACCAAAAATATTTAAAGAACAGCTGAAAGAATTTTTTATCGAATGTGTATTATATAGTGTAGATGACTATCTAAACTACAAAAATTAAGAAATCACTGTATAACATTTCATTGTACACATTTCATGCTCCGGTTTTTCTCGTTCTCTTCTTTTTCAGTAAAACAATGTGTGTGTGTGTGTGTGTGTGTGTATATATATATATAGACACACACAGCTGTGTGTTTGTGGGTGCACATGCACGTACATACTATGTCCAGTGTACATATATGTATAGTGTAATTTGACTTGTATACCTTTGTACAAACATGAATTGAAAAAAAGACCTTACGGATGCGATAAAATAAACAAGCGACATACTCGGGAAGCTCAGAAATTTTTGTATCTGCTACAGAAAGTATCAGAGATACTTTGTATCAGATACAGGTCTGTATCTGCATCAGTTTGGAGCAGGTACAGAAAATAGATGTAACAACCCGTCTTTAGTCACAATATTTCCTTATAGCCACACTTGACTTTGAGGCGTTTAAAATTTTCACTAGCGATTCCCTGTGAGAGTGCTGTCGTTCCTCGACAACTTTAAATGTCCTGCACAGTTGTTATACTATCAAAAAATTATTGTGAAAACTCCTGCATCAGGCGTTTATCCACTTTTTATATATATATATATTAGAAACTATAATATAAACTTGTCGTCAGATGTGGACATTTTTTACAATGCTATTCCTAAGTGAACATATTTTACGGACGTTGATCAGTTTTTGAGTAAGAAGTTTTATCTTGAAGCTCTGCATACAGTTCGGCGTCCTAGCTAAAAGGAACCCTTAAATGCTGCGCTCCTAACATAAAAATTTAAGCAAAGACAAGGTCTTGCTAACACAGATTTTCAAGGCACAATTTTGATAACAGAATTATCCACATTAAAAAATATATGGAATAAAAAATAATGAACACATTGGCAATAATACATAAATTCGACGAGACAAATGCACAACGATGTAATTTATTCTAGGTTAACTATAAAACAAGTCAAAAATCGCAATTTAGGTCAGTTAAGCATTTCTTTCTTCTCTGCTAGTTTTATTTCGGTGTCATTATCTTCATGGCCACGTTTATATTTATTACAGGTTATTTTAATTACGCCAATATCGTTTCAAAAAGTGCGCCATTTGCTAGTGATTTGCCACACCCACTGCGGCATTGCGACTGCACTCTGGTGTGTGTTGTGTGAACCTGTGCAGTGTGCACCAACTTCCAGGCCACACCCTAATTAAAACCAAACGGATCTCTGGTAGTGTGAAATCTTCAAACAATTCGAAGCAGCAGTATTTTAGAGTACTGTATGATGCTTGCCTTGTTCAAGAGGAAGTATTCATATTAAATTGCGAATTAATAGTTATGTTGAAAACATAGGAAATATTTTTAAATTATTGTTGCTGAGGCATTGAAAACTTTTTCGCATGAAACGATACAACAGATACCTAGTTTTTATGCAAATCACTAGAAACATCTCAATTAAAAAATTGTAAAGTAAAGCGTTGAGCCAAAGCAGTTTATCATACTACAGACGTAAATAATCAACAGCGCCAATGAGAGGTTTTATTATGTTAACTACTGTGTAAGTTTATGACATACTTTAAAACCAAAGTATTTATCATACGACAGACGTAAATAATCAACAGCGCCAATGAGAGGTTTTATTATGTTAACTACTGTGTAAGTTTATGACATACTTTAAAACCAAAGTAGTTATCTCCAAAGCAAGATTTGGCCAAATGTTCCATCATGTAATATTCTCTACTCAATTTTTTTTAAGTTTTCCTGAAACAGTAGGTATTTGGGCAATACCGTATCTTATTTTATGGTATTGTATAATTCTATAGGAATTATTTCTGTGTGATTATTTAATAATACCCTGATATACAAAACCTAACTCACATTCCCTCGTAATCGATTGCATGCACTGTGGCTAGTACTGAATTATTAACATGCGTCCTGTAACCTTGTATTCTTGTATCTTTGAAACATCAACACTTTTACTTAAATATTATTTTTCCAGATACTGCAGAATTTCCTGGATATTGCTTAGCTTATCTACTCACAGATTTTGGTACTATAGCCATGTCCGAAACGGATACGAGACGATTATTTAGGTTACTAAATCGACCATTTGATCAGGTTTAGGCCCTAAATATTTGGGGATTTAGGGTTGAAATTTACTGAGGTGAAGTAGCACACTAAATCCCCAAATATGTAAGTAAAATCGTCTGCCCTTGTTTATTTACGTTTTATTTCCCGCCTTGTGGCGGAAACGTCGGTATTTACCGTTCTTGAAACAATGCACAATACATGCGCATGAAAATTGGAGAATCAGGGATCTATCTACACGAAGTCATTTTAAAATAAAAGTTTGAATGTTGTATTAACATTGCTATTAAAAAAATTGATCAGTTATTTGAAATGGAATGTTAATTACAGGGAGCGAAGAAATAATGAGAAGATTGATATTGGCTAGAAAGAGATACAATCAGTTGTTTGAAGTAAGTAATTTATTGATAGCGTGACAAACAAAATAATGTCGTAGTCCCGCAAACCTGTAGCTTCCAACTTTGTCTTATGTAGCACTGTTACAAGACGTTCGAAACCATCCACCCTAAATTCCTAAACCCTAATTCCCCAAATTTGCCATTACAGAACGGCTTTTGAAAGATCGTATAGTGGTTACAACATTAAATAATTGGGGAGACACTCGATCAGATTAGTATCTTTATTCCGTGTTAATGCAAAGCAGGTATGAAGTACTCATGAAGGAGCAGATTATAGCATGTCTGAGACTAAATATTCGGGTTTGTTAGAATAACGACTAGAACTAAAAGATATATTTTATTCATGCAGATGTACATTTGTAATTTTCTTTCACCTGTACCTGCAAAATTCATCCACAGCTTCTTCGTTTAAAATGCCAATAAATAATATAGCTGCACATTAATGTTAATTTTGGTGCATCTCAACTGTTGAGATATCAGAAAAATTTCTTATTCGAAACATAAAACTGAATTATATTTTAAGTTTATAATTTCAAATACACAATAAAAACTATACATATTTTTATTTCAAAAATTAAACTTTAATAAAACTCGGTGCCCACTTCTTTTGTATCTAATAATTTCAACACACAAATAAAAAAGTGACAAACCACTAGCGAGAATTGAAGTCTGCGAGGCTATAAACAAGTATGACAGTGTTGGATCTTTCGTCAATGAATGTGTGAAAGTTTTCAACATGATACTTCTTGGACTGTTAACACATACTCCCTTGACAACATCGCTTACAATAAATCTGAGGATTGTTCCCTACTAATATTTTCAAATCAGCTGTTTGTACACTTTGTTGACATCTTACATATTGGGTAAAAGATCAGGGCCCCTCAAAACTCCCAGAATATGATGGCAAACTTGCCAAACTATTTTGAAACTGCCCGAGCACACACGTGATTTTTCGTGTCGTTAACTCTATAAGTTACTACGAATTTGTATTTTCACTCATTGTTCAACCACGTGTAGCATTATATAGTTTGTCATTAAATTTAGGCCTCCGATACCTGTACTACAGTATACACTAAACCAATCGCTTACCCATCTTTGTAGATAATGTAATGGAGAATTAGAGTAAGGGATACAGCAGTTTTCAGATTCTAACGATTGTCAAAATTTTGGCCATTAAATGCAAAATAATCGCCGACCTCTTGCTTTTTTTTTTACCAGACAAAACAGCACATATGCAATTAGAATACCTTTAACGAGAACTCATAGTGCATTATTAAAGAGGAAATAGACCAAAACAATTTCAATTAACTTGTCGCAAAACTAAGTAAAATATGATTGCATCAATGGCATGCACAGATAGGCTGTACTTTCTTTATAAAAATGCAAAGTTAATATCACATATCAACATAAAATATACAATCAATTTAACAAGAAAACTGCTAATTATTCATAGCTCACAGTTCTGGAATGAAATGTAATTGATACTTAAAAGGGCCGGAAAGTATGGGCGAGCAGTATTGACGTATAGCCATTGCATTTATTGTGACACCGATTTACTTCTTTCCGGAATATTTGTGTTAAAATAATTTAAAATTTCCAGTTTCTGAATTCTAATTCTTAGCAAAATTTCGTAGGTACTTACAGTTTATGTAAAATATTCAGAGCTTAATATGATGCCTATATCTACTCCAATAGGAGAGCTTTACAGCTTGACAGCGTCTTATAAAGTTGCACTTCAGAGAATCTAACCTATACTGTAAATTGAAATCAGCAAAAAAATGAATATTTAATTAATAAATTATTTATGTTGGCAACATTCTACAGCAGATAAAGAGGTTATGGATTTTCTCTCAAGAACAGGTACTTGCAGAACGCAAATTAAACAAATTAATTTAAAAATTTTGCCTTGAAAGTCAGTTTTCGGAGTTAAGAAATTCATGTATTAAAATTACCGTTATGCACGATGACTACGAAGTTTGAATGCAATGCAAATATACATACCTTTAAAAGTGTACACAAATTCTCAAGAATCTGACGAACAGGCGAGCACCCACTGCCTAGGGATCAGTGGTCTGAACAGACTTGTTACTAGGCACTTCAGTGCGGAGGACTTATATACCCTTTCAATATTCCCTATTTTTAAACTCCTGTCATCCCTCCTTTGCTACTACAGCCCACTCAGGCTCCATTATTTCCCACCCCTTCTCTCGAAAGGGGTAGTGGACACGGAATGAATTGCGGCTCCGTACTTTTAAAAATCAATTAATTTTGGGAAGAGATATTTAATTTCGCGTTGTTTTTATTTATCCTTGGATTATTATGGATGGTTGAATATTTTCGAAAGTAGATTTTGTCAAGTTTTTACAATATGGCGCGTTAATGATTATTCTGTTCTATGTTTTTCTCTGTCTATGACAATTATCCTGCGGTTGCGATGAAAGCACGTTCTTTGTCTTGGCAGACGCGCATGCGCTTTGCTCTGTTAAAAACAGTATGGCGCCAGTTCCTTCAGTGTAATGTTGTGGCACGAGCTTGTGTTCATTTTGTTTAGATATTCATTTTTATTTTGAATTTAAATGAAAAGTGCCATAACATAAATTGCCAAGGAAAAAAATTAAAAATGATTGCTAAAGAATTGTGAACCCAGCAAATGTGGCGTTAGGCCTACGTCAAAGCTGTTTTGACGTGAAAATATAGGAAAGGGACACCAAGAATATGGAATCCATAAGGAAATGGTTGTACAGGCCCAAGGTAAGTCTTTTGATTAAAAACCGCATGGCTACAATATATATTCTTGTTATTTATCAGCTCTAGAAAAGCTTTAGTTTATTTCTTAATTCGAAATTATCGTTTTTTTATAGGGCAATATTTTAGAACTTTTTAACAAGGCAGGTTTTATGCAGTAATGTCATTGTTTCTCTTGTGGTGCTACAAAGTTTACAGGTGTTCTTGCAATGAATAATAATTTTTAAGCCATTTACTAAATATCTGAGTTACAACGACCAGTTTTTCCTTGAGAGTTTTTTTCCCCCTTTGAACAGGTGGTGAGCTGGTACGTTTATGTTGGTACACAAAAATATATGTTTATTTCTCCAGTCAGGATTGTTTTTTATATTCTGGATCGGTAAAAAAAAAGATAGTATTCCATACACATTCTATCCTTCGTAGTTGTTGGAATTATCATACCTAACAAATTGCTCTACTTTTAAGACAAGGCAACATGCCGTTTTCCTACAAAATTAATAACCAGGTAATTTTTTTAAAAATATTTATTAGTATTTACTACAGTGGATGAAAATTGATTAATACATGGACATGCCATATATTATCTATATTATATTAATATGATCATGCCAAATGTTTAAAAATTATAACATTCATCCCCCTTAACTAATAGTTCATGCATGTAGACCCAGTGACTGCACGCATAAATTAAAACATTCTTGTGTTTATGGAGTGTTTAATTTGCTGGCGTGGCAGTGCGTGGAGCAAATGCAGCGACATATGTCGTGGCTATATTTTGGAAGCATGCCTTTTGCTTTTCTTCCATAGGTCTAATGATAGATGCATTGCAGCAGATCTACTGGAAAAATGTGTTGCATTATAATGAATAATGTGACTCAATGACTAATTAAATAATGTTGTTAACCACGTTAAAAGAATGAAGATCTAACGTATCTTAATGTAACTTCATGATAGGTTATTAATCACAAAGGGTGGTTGTGATGATGTGCTCTCACAAGCCTGAAAAAGTTTAATAAGGACTAATGGAATAAAAAATTTAACCATGGTAATTCAATTGTCAGCATAAAATTTAATCCTGCGAGTTCTTATAGTCGTTACTCTGACGTGTTATAGTGTGCCGGTACACACACCACCTGTGATTCACCTATCAGTAAGTTAGGTCAGGTTATCTGTATTTGATATGGTTAGTTGCCAGAAGTACGCAAGCATTGCAGTATCCAAATTAACATGCAGTGTGACACTGAATACAGTTTCCATCCTAAGACTATGCACAGCCTATTATACAGATTAACCGAATATAATACAGATTATACGATACCTTCGCTTTCTATGTTAACAATTCTAGACTTCACTCTCCCTTGTATTTCTGCACAATAATTAGATGCTACTTTTCACATGCTAAGCAATACACAGAACTATGAATGTTATCACTATAAACAGCAATCCGTTAACGCACATTCTTGACTAATGTAAAATTGTATTGAAACAGCGGAACTAATCTGCTACTTTCACTTATAAATTAACAACTATTTCCTTTTTTCACATTTCAACTAAAATCATAATACAACGAATATACCATGGTGGTACATGAAACAAAGGACAATATATATTTTCTTGTATTACTTCCAGTTGACGTTTTACAACCCTTTCATAATATTACCAGTAGTGTAAGCCTTGCAGAAGATAAATATACATTTTTCATACATCTGACATTTTTTTTTTCTTTCAAAAAACAGTAATTCTTATTAACTAGAATATAAAAATAAAAATCTTAAAAATTTGAAGCAGTTGTGGGTAATTGTTTACTTCAGGAACTTAGTGTATTCCAATTGACCCTAAACGAGTGGCTATTGTTTATGTACCAACAAATGGAACACGACGCGGGAAAAGTTCAATGCAGCCTGCTTGTTTTGATTTGGACAGACTGGTCAGACGTTACACGATTACAGGTGCTGAGTGCCGCGTTCTAGGAGAAATGAATACTAATCGTATGAATACCAAAATGTTCGTAATTAGTGTAGGCCACCAAGTTCACCCTGGAAATTTATATTAATAAGTGCCATAGTATTTATTTAAACATAACATGCTACTGAATTTCATTAGTTGTGTGTGACCATCCTGTGCATATGAGACATCAAGCCCACATAATGAAAGACTACACAGTGGCCTGAAATAACATTATCATGGTCTCCAAAGTGTTCAAATTGCTTGTAACACACTCAATACAATCAGCATCACATCAAGATGTTTATATTTTCAATAGACTGGTTATCGGCAGGCCTATTTGTAAAACAGGCATTTACATTGAACTTCCCGACAATAATTCTCTACTGCTACTACTTGATGACTCCCTTATTCCTCCTGGTGAACAAATGGCCTGATTGCTCACTTCCCACAATGGTAATTAATGTGTGTTCCAATCCCGCCAGAGTCCTACAGGTTCTCGGACACAAAAAAACGTGGCACATTCTGTTGGGACCAGATGGTATTCTTGGGGAACTAACAGTTTTCTATACTCTTTCGTACTGCAGATGCTCCATGTGAGGTCCTATCCCATGTCATCATTTGAGGCTGTTGGGGGAGCTATTGCTTCCTGTTCGAAATACTCTGTAAAGTTGGTGGGTGTTGTTTTCGTGCCTTCTGATTGGCCACTGCTGAAATATTGTAGCGTAGCTTGCAAGGAAACTAGGATGCCGTCAATTACGCAAATCTAGTAAACGAGCTCATAGAGCTGCTCGTAGCCAGTATAAATTTGAGTAAAGACACTCATAAGCGAGCCATTACGACTCCCAGCATACAATATTGTAAGAAATATTATACTGTGTGTGGTGGGCTTAATACTAGTGTACAGATGATGTAGTCCAATTGAATAGTAAATAATTTTATTGTATCATACCTTCTTAACAAGCGCTCCTAGAATTTTTATAATTTATTCTACCTACCAATATATATAAAGCATTATCAAAAATTCAGTACATTGATAACAGACTCTAAAGTAAACTCCTATCTGGGTTTCAACATTAATAGGCTTCAATCGAGGGGCTAAAGATGGGTAAAATTCTGAATCAGGAAACTGCTGGCACAATTTTTCGGCTGGTTTCTCTTCTTAACTCTGAAGTTTTTCTTGAACTGGAAATATTATCAAAAGAATAAAATTACTGTTGTCATAAAATAATTCATAAATAAAAAAAAATAGCAAATAAAATTACACTCAACCAGCCACACCGACTCTGGAGATGCAAGAAAAATTGCACTCGGAGCGCACCCTTTTGGTGCATTTCACAATTAGAACATGAAAATCCACTGCACCCAGTGAGTGTTCAGTCTAATTGGAACACACTGCACCAAATGGGTGCGCACCGAGTGCAGTTGGGTGCAGTAAATGGAATACACTATTAGAAAAAATTGATGGCGCGGGAGGGGGTGATAGGAATAAAATTCATTGGGGCTCTACAAAAGTTGCGGTTTTATTTCCGCATAGGAGGTGCATGTGTGTAATTGATCAACATCCTAAATAATTCTGTAATATGGAGGTGTGTGATAGTCGAGGAAATTGGGGTGGGGGGGGATCACACAGTTGCTGCGAATTATAAAAACTACTAGCTCCAGCAAAGTATTCGCTTGCCAATCAGCAGCACTCTGCTTCTCATAGTGTGAGCAAAGTGACCATAATAGGCAGCACACATTTATGTGCTCAAGTGGAGCAGGTATGGTAAATGGATGCACCGTCTACACTTGTTATACCCCTGCTCATGAAAGATTGGTGCAAATTCGCATGTGATCAGTTTCCTGGAGCTAAACAAATTAATTCCAATAGTAACGAAATTTGTCACTTACACTGTAAAAAATAACCATCAATACAGTGTTACAGCATGTACAGTGATCCACTCAATAATGAGCGAATCACTTCCGGTTAAACAGAATAAATGTATTAACTGATGAAATGAAAAATTACTTTGAGCACAACACCATTACAGAGCTATGTCACCATAGCTGTTGTCAACAGATAAAGACTGTTCATGATAAAGTGAGCACTTTTGAAATCAACCTTAGAACAAAGTCACTGACCCTACCTCCATATGTTGTATATTAACGGGTGCAGTGAATGACATGCGCCCAGTAAAGTTGGTAACGATGGATGGGAAGTAGTTCCGTATCTTAACGTAAAATAAAAGTTGCTATGTACCTAACCATTTCTGATAACTTCAATTAATTTTTCGCTTTCTGATTTTTTTCAATGCATTGAAGTGTAAAAATGAGCGGATTGGTAAAATATTTACTTTTCTTATAATTTTGCAGTTTTGCTGGAGCGACACATGAATAAAGTGATGAGGCCCATGGCAATGTTAATCTTGCATAAGGCAGAAGATTACACAACGTGTATACAATTAGATCTTAAGCAGGGCTTTCAAAAGTGCTCACTTTACATTGAATAGCCTATATTTAAAATACCTAAGGAATTTAGTCAAATAGTACTACCGTACTAAAGAAAGCAATTCAAACAAATGAACAAGCAACAAAGACCAGACTTCTGTATAAACACACACAAAACTCCAGACAGTCTAATGAGGCAGGCAAATACTACCCTCTGTCTCGTATAACTTGGCAAGATTACAAGTGTCCGTGAGTGGCAACTTGACGTTTACGAAACAAGGTGCTATTTACAAAAGCCTGCATTAGCAGATGCACTAACGAACTTAAATTAATATTATATTGGCTATTCTGATTGCACTGCCGACACGCATCAGACAAGCAGAAAATATGCGGGTAAAATAGTGTGATTAATTAATACAATTTATTTTACGTGGTCACAAAACAGCGGTTATTAGTGTTGCAAACTAAACTTCATGCTAAAGTAGTAATGTATAAGTGTTCAAAATTAAATGCACATTAAAACAATCTGTATTCAAATAAAATGCAGCTCCAAACCTTGGGATTTCTTTACATGTAGTATCCCCACGCTCCTTCCATACCTTACATATGTGCTCGATATTAATTCCAAAAACCTACAGAAATATTGCAGGGTATTGTTGTATTATTTTTTCCAATAATTTGGCTAAATATATTTCAAACTCGTGTAGTTTAGAGCCAGTAATAGGAGAAAAGTGAACTTTTAAAACTATGGGATCAAGAGGCAGGCCAACGTGCTGCTATCTGTTGAGTAACACGCTCTGTTCACAGCACTTCCTGCTAAGCCATGGCATTACATTTGTCGGCTGTCTCCCAAAGCACTACCAGCCAGAAAAAATAGCTTTCTTGTGTAAAGTAACAAATTTATGAATGGATACCAATGGTTTTATTTTTCCGTGAGCTGTGTATAATTTTTAACGTAATATGTATTTCCATGTACAGCGATTTTGATTACTAGTAATTTCTATTGGGCTGGTAATCATTACTTCTATGTTCATTACATGCCATGTTCTCCCGCAATCCCTTTTCCTTGTTGTTTTTATATTGTTACTATACTCTATTAATAAAACAAAGAAAGTGGGACATGCATGTGTAGTTTTTAAGCAATTATTTTGTTATTCCATGCCACATATTTCCAACTTTAAAATGTTAGTATCAGTAATAGCAGAATTACTGATTTGCAATAGTCGTTGGTAAGTTGTTGGCAAATGAAATTGTCCTGTCGAGCAAGTTCCCCAAATTACTTTTTTTTTTTTTTAACATATTTGGTGTAACTTCCAAAGTGTGGTAAGAACTATTACAATTACCATCTCGCAAATGTTAACCCAAATTAACTATCTTGGATAAATTAAAAAAGGGTTGTAACATATTTTGAAATTTTTACTTTCGTTTTATAACCTAATTTTTTAAATAGATGTCAGGCTATAAATACTGTAATATTTGTTTAGCATTACAGTACAATGGCAAGTGAATAGCTGACAGCAAAAGCTACAGCTCCCACTTGACACATGAGCTGATGGTGAAAGGATACATAAATGACTATGTAAACATTCGATGCTACTTTCTTTGAACTCTCAAAATATTGCCAAGTTGCACGAGACAGAGAATAACACAAAGATAAAGAAAAATATATAGGCTCAAAATCTGATAAGACAGCAAAGACAGCACACAACGTCTACAGCTCTCTTGATGAACTAGTAGTGTCATCCTTCAGATTTTTCTTGACGATATAGGCCTACAATGGTGTTAATTTCCACACTAATCGCTTACTTTTGTAACACATTACCTGGTATTAGATAATATAGTGTAGTTCATACCTGTGCCCAACCACACAACTAGAAAAATCATGAATACGCAAGTCTGCTATTACTTCTCAGGTAGTGCCTACTGTGTTACAATTTGAATCACATACTCTTTCGATCTATTTTACATCTCCCGTAATAATATTCTATATTTATTGGCAAGACGACCAGCAACACCTCATATAACACTACTACTGGAAATTAAAATGCTAACTACTTCGAAATCAATGGAAAAGAAACAATAAACAAGCTATGGCAGCTTTGCTTTCTTACAAGTTTGATGAAGATTAGATTAAAAATGATTTCATTGGTTAAAATTAAATTGATATGCTTAGAATATTGACTACTTGGCTAAGAACATTACTAAGAATATTAATAAGATAAAATTTTGTATTTAATTATAAATTTAAAATCCAACACCAGTTAGCGAAACTGACATAATTTCCTTGCCTTGTATTTTAAATCTTTGTTGTCAAAGCCACACATTGTTTTCACACCACTTTGACTTATCTGTTTTCGATTCGAAGATGAAAGTTCCCTGTAGTCAAACTACGAGTCATCCACAGCTGAATCAAAATCCTGGAACTGGTTTTGAATGGCTCTCCAACTGGAGTCAATCTAATTCAGAATGCTCTCTTTTGTGGGCTGGTCCACCTCGGGTAGATCTCTGAGGACTCTCCTTTGCCGATGACATACTCTGAAGAGACTCCTTTGCCGATGATGTATTAAATATTCGTATACAGTCGGAGGTTGCAAAGACTTTTTTTCGATGTCTAACTGGCATATCATTTCAGCAGCGAAATTCATTATATTGTTTTTCTTCATATATTCTATTTCTGCTTGCAATGCGTGTTTGTATTTCAATTTAATTACTAATCAGTTTCACATCAAATGACCACACTAAATTCTGACCGAAGTTCAAAACCTTCCTTCTTCGTCTGTTAGTTTCCAGCTTAAACCTTCTTGAATGAATTAACATGTGGTATATTATTATTATTCAAAATTAAAACCTTTGATTGGTTAGCTAGTGTCGCCTGATGTTATATATAAAATAATTCCAATTACCGGTATTAACACAATCTAAACGTATCTATCTATTTTAGAAACAAAATACCTTAATAGCAATACTAGTAGGCCTAACAAAATTAATTTTACATACAACATAACTGTCAAATGAAATAAATAATTTTACATATAGTAAACTGAATGTTTGCAAAATATCACATGTATTAAACCTCATAAAATTTGAACTTGATTTTATACATTCATAATATTTACCACATCATTCGAAATTGAAGTTTTACCCTGTTACTCAAAGTATCATTCAAATAAAATTAATCTATTCATGTGTTTGCATTGCACCTTCATGTATTACATACTTCTGTCATGTATTACATACTTGTGTCATGTTTCTTAAAACTGCTGACGGAAAATATTTGGTGTTGGCTATTTCAGTTACCTTCGCAGTTGCACTTTACTTAACTAATGCAGTGATCTAACAAAAAAAGTGGCAAGGATTGTATAATATCAGTAATTGTTAAGAATCTCTGCTTATGCAGAAAAAAATTCTCGGAAAATAGTATAATCAACACTCCTAATCGCACAGAACGTGAATTTACAAGGAGCTCACAATATTCACAGAACATACTAGCAAATGTGATTGTGGGGAGGGCTATGAAGATAGGGAAAATTGTGAGGAAAAAAACACAAAATTATGTATAATTGATCTCAAGAAATTTGGTTTGCTGCGCTGCATGTAGGAAGACCGAACCTAACTTTATGTAACTTCACTATTGTTTAATCACAATATGTTATTATTTTTAATTGCAAACTCCAAGCTTCGCGTATGCACGAGGGCGTCACACTTGATACCTGCGTGCCTTGAATCACCATTCTGGGGATTTACTCCCGTGCTGGTCCTGGGGCTCTGGCTCGGTGCATAATCATTGGCTACGCTTGAACGGTATTTTTCATTGTGAGGAGGCTATGCTTATAAACAGGTGTGTATGTGTGTGCCAATGCGCTATTACGCATCGGCACATGCATACACACACCCTGTTTATCTTTTTACGGTAAACGCCAAGCTTCGCAGATGTACTAGTGCTTAGCGCTAGATACCTACAAAGAACTACTTTTGTGCCTTGTATCACTGTTTTGGGGATTTACTCCCCTGCCGGTACTGGGACTCTGTGAACAGTATTTTTCAGTGTGAGGGGGCTATGTTTTAATACCATTTGTACAAGATAACAGTAAAAATGTCAACCTATCATGAAGTTAGGTACAATTTGGTTATCTCTTCTGCATTGGACATGGCCAGGCGGCTAGTTTCCTAAAGCTGTAAGAGAAAAGTATGACTATACAGACTTAGTTCAATATGTGGGCTTTCATCATGTGTCCTATAGTCCCATTGTTAAGGATCTAATTTGCACAGTACAGCATCACGATGGAAACACTGCACGCCCTCCACGTATGAGTGATGAGGTACTAGTGGTGTATGTTAGTGTCGCCCATGTTGCTCCTTCACTTCTTGACCTATATTGCACAGCTACATGCTCTCGTTTAGTCATCATTGTTAAGAACCGCCCAAATCTCTCTATTCCACTTGTAATTTGCAAATACCCACATGGTCAAATATGAAAAGCCATAACTACACACAGGGAATCTGTAATCCTTAAAAACAAACAAATGTCTGAGTATGTAGTTCAGATACTTGGTATTTTTCTGAAATTGGCCAGTATTGATAAAACAATATTGTGCAAGATACATGAATGCACCCTTGCAGAATTAAAATAGCAGTTTCTGTAGAGCATAAAAACACAATTTTCGATTTCTTTTTTAGGTTTTTGGAAAATTTGCCAAAGTGTATATTTATCGGTTGTAGCCATTAGCTAATGCTTACTTCTTTATAGGTGTATGAAACAGCAGAGTTGCAGTGTTGTTTTAATGTTTTATTTAATATGTTGTCACAAAAAGTAATTTTATAAGGAAGATTACGGTATTATATATTAACTTCTTATACAATAGATTCTTTTTTAGAACTTTGATCCTCGCGTATAATGATTATGCATGTCTTCATGTACAGTTTAAATGGTGAATTTCTACATGTGACAATTAACCTTAAGCCACCTTTCACAGTTAAACAAACTGACATACCTTCTCACAAACTCTTTTTAAAAACCTATTGCAATATTCACAGTGATACTCTTAGAATACAATTTCATAGTAGGGGTCTACTATGTCATGGAAGTGTGAGTTTACTCACATCAAGATAAAATTCACACACCATGAAGATTTTATTACAACTTGTGGTTTTGCCCACACTAGAGAGGCCCACCAAATAGAAGTTTGTTTTACAGATTTACAGCACAGAAATAGCTTGACAAATATGTCACTGCTAAAATATTGTCATACATACATACATACATACACTCGCAATTAGGCTACCGCCCGGTGGCGAGCTCTCTCAACTCGCTATCACCCAATCAACTCCTTTTCCACTCCCTTCCTGAATTTACCTACTCCTCTCACAGATACAAATTCCTCCCTCAACACATTCCACTCCCTCACAGATCTCACAAGCATGGACTGCCTACCCCGCTCTATTTATTATTCAAAATGTTAGTTAAAGCAGGTATGTAGGATTCCTTTTTCTTGGTTTTCGTTAAATTGGCTTCCAAAAGCTTTTGGAATGGGTTTAACGATCAGTGCTGGTTTTTTTTTTTTTTGTTACTGCCTGTGTGATACCTTGTTTCCTGAGAGACTGAGCACCTGTTATGCTGTCGTGCATTGACAACTTATCTTGTTAGGGTTCTGTCGAGTTGTACAGCTGTTAACATTGATGGCTATCCTTGGATTTCAGTCTGCAGGTTTAATAATATTTTTATTAAGACATATTTTTAAATATACACCACAACTTTTGCACAGACATCAGAATCCACATGATATGTGTCTGGATAATGATTTCCTAACAAAAGTTTTGCGATTCTCTTGTCAATTGTCAGTGGTTTGTTTATCAGTTAATACTCTGGGCTAAGTTAGGACACAAAATACTGCTATTAGTTGTTAAAAAAATTTATTGTACAAGCACTTGTCTAGAAAATGGAAGCCACGCAAAAGAAAAACTGAACGAAAATGTTATTTTAAGAGATGGTCCAAAAGTTACAATAACTAATGAATACGGTAGAAGTATGATTGTGGGGTCGATGGGGTTTATCGCAATTCCAGTGGGGATCCTTGTAACCCCAGTGGAGGGTTGGAACCGTACATCCACGTTGTCTCTATACCCATGGCCCGCAGTGGTATACTGAACTTTATACACAACGTGGATGCTGTGGAGGTAAGTCGTACTGTGTAACTCTGGCCACAAACAATCATGCCAGAGTGATCCTGTGATCCCGCAAGCTTCTGAGCGACTAACCCCCTCCACTACCTGAAATGTTGTCATGTGACTTGCCTTCTGACACTGGGGTCTGCACATGTTATTTTGTCTCTTGTCCTATTATAGATGGCAAATCCTTTAAAAATAAACTTTTATTTTAGTTTTTCTGTAATATTAGTTATATGGCATCACAAATGACACTAGTGGCAAATGGAATCTATAGACTGTTCATGGTAAAATGAGCACTTTGAAAGCCCTGCTTAAGATCCATTTGATTACATGTTGTGTATTCTTCCACCTTATGTAAAATTAACATTGCCATGGACCTCATCGCTATTAATGCTTGGGTCAAATGAAACTGTGAAATTTTTAAGAAAAGATACTTTAAAAATCTGCTCATTTCTACACTTCGGTGCATTAAAAAAACAGAAAGCAAAAGAAATAATTTTCAGTTAGCACAAATAGTTACCTAACACTTTTTATTCAATGTTAAAATATGTAACTACTTTCTATCCATAGTTACCAACTTTACTGGGCAAATTTCACTCAGTGCGCCCATTAAAATATTTGTAAGCAGGGACAGTGGTCTTTTTCTAATGTTCATTTATAAAGTGCTTAATTTATAGTGAACGGCCTTTACAGGTCTGTACATAGTGATAGTAAAAGGGTAAACAGTAGGTTATATAATGTGTAGAGGCCTCATAGCCGACACTGGGCCACCAACATATGATGGCTCTGTTGTTTCCAATTGTAAAGAAAAAAAATTCTTGGAAGTAAATCCAAAGCCTTTTACTGTAAAAGGCAAACAGAGATCTGCAGTCTGAAAGGTGTGTGTGTGTGTGTGTGTTGGTAGGGGGGGGGGTGGGTTGGTCGGGGCATAACCCTCTGATTTAGTGAAATAGTTGATGGAGAATGTGTATTTTTGAATACATATGTGGAGTGCGTATTTTAACATGCAGCATATGCAGTCTACTTCATTGCTACAGCATATGTGCTAGAGTGCATGGAGAGTTCATAATTATTTCTGTGTAGTAATGTTTTTGGATAGAAATTTTTGTCTAGGGGTTGCTGCCCTTTCCGCAGAATTTGCTCCTGTCACTTCCTTAGATTTTTTCAGGTGCTAGTGTATATTAACTGTGGTTTGCACATTCCTCTTTTGGATAATTCAGCAGTTTTTGATAAATTTCTGGGGGGGGGGGGATTACTAAATTTAACAAACTCTGCACTCTATCGAGTCCAATAGATTGTTGAATATAATCTTTTAAACATTTGATTTAACACTCTAATACGTTCATAAACATATTTCGGTTGCCATGTTCGTTTACACCACCTGAAGTTTTGGCAGTGTTACAATGTTTATCTGTCATAAGTTGGCTTTTTCTAAAATCGCTGTTGCGGTCGCATCAGCATTTGGAGATAAACAATTTTATCACTGTCGTAGGCATTTTTGCCTTCGAGAACGTTATAATATTTCTATTATTTGTGCTACGGCGCAGTTTTACTTGGTGTGGGGAAGTGGTTGCAACGGGAGTTGCACAAGTTTCCAAAGGGATTCCATACCATGCCATGCCATTATAAAGGGATTCCATGCCATGCCATTATAAAGGGATTCCATGCCATGCCATTATAAAGGGATTCCATACCATGCCATGCCATTATAAAGGGATTCCATACCATGCCATTATTTGGTCAGGTTTTTGGCACCCTGATGCGAGGAGTGGGGGTAGGCACATGGCGACTTCAGCTCCGAGCGCCTGCCGCCCACTAACGTTCTACCACAAGTCAGTGAAGGAGACGTGTAGAGTGTGAAAAATATCGCCCACACTGGCCTTTACTTCTTAATTTTTTTCTGACCTTCAAATTTTGGGCAACTTTATTCTACAAAATGATTTCCGCCGGTGTGGGAGTTCACTAGGGTGCCAGGAGGGCCCTGACATCCCATCTGTCTTAGTTTTCTCTTGCAATGTGAGTTTTTAGCAATGTGAATAATAAATGTATCACTGTGGCGCTGTTATTTGTTTGCCTCGTTAAGCTAACTGTTGTGACTCTGCATTACTGAAGATTGTGAACTGTTTATTTTGAATTTGAAATAGAACTATTGGGGAACTAAACAGTGACTTGAATTCTTCATTTTATTTTTAATATTGTACCTTAATTTAAGTTTCATGTGTCTGCAGCATGAGCAAAACCAAACTGTGATTTTCATTTGCCAATTTTGACGTTTGCGACATTACAAGTTTTTCTTTTCATTTTAAAGAAAGGCAATGGGGAGGATAAGAGACTGACTCGGACCCTTTTTTTTTTAAACAATATCTCGTATTCATTTGGGAATCTACCTGTACTGGTTTTGATTAGTTTTAACACCACTGTACCAATTACTTTAACGTCCATATGATTGTAAGCATGTAACATATATTTACAATGTTCCATGTTCACGTTCCTATACTTATTTAGAACGAAAAAACATCCATTGGAATTAAGTTGACATCTGACCATGTGTCTAATTTGATTTTTTTTTTTCTTGTGTGTTCCAACAACGGACTCTACACCTTGTATTGTACACTGTTGTACATCACTACTCACAAGGTACACTTGAGTGATCACTCATCAAGACTTTCACTTGCCTGCTACTTCCTCTTGCTTGGTGCACTTTAAAAACTTCTGCTCATGCTGTTGTCCACAACACTTACATGAAATAACCTATGAAGACAGACAGTTCATTACTTTGTTGACCTGGATGATGAAATTCTTGCGTTGCGTCGCAACCTCTACTAGCCGCAAGCTGCAACTGCTTTATGACGACATCGAGTTTGGTTCCACCATCACAAACCAACTTTTTTGCGTGTCTAAATCAATCATCAATCTGTTGCTAATAGCTTCATCCATTTATTTGAAACTACAGCCTTTCACCAGTAAGTTAACTTCCATCGAGAATTGATCAGATGGCTCATGCAGCTATAGTTTTCGCTGGTAGAACTGGAATCTTAGAACATTTTTCTTCGGCTCGCAGTACTCCCGAAATTGGCCAATAACTTTCTGGAACGTTCTTTCTTGTTCATTCACAAAAATGAAGTTGTTATGGATTTTCGCACCATCCATGCCAATATAGGCAGTTCACAGTAAAGTGAGCACTTTTGAGGCTCTAGTAACTTTTTCCTTTCAGCCACTTTCTATCCTGCAACAACCTTTTTAAATAAATATCACCATGTAAGTAATAAACATAGTGTTTAGATTCCACCACGCATGGAAGTTATCTTCTAAGGCTAAAATAAAATATATTTATTGACTATTATTCCAAATGAGACGGCTTTCAAAAGTGCTCACACTACTGTGAACAGCATATAATGTATTGTATTCAACAGTTTATTGGACTCGATACAAGACACAGTCAATAGGATTTGAATGCAGAGAATTTTAATGTCATGTCACAATGTCTGCGTTCAATTTACCGGAGAAATTTATTGTTGCTTCCGGTAACATTGCTCAGAACTGGAAATTGTTTGAATAGTCTTTAACTGTGTATCAAATGGCTTCTGCATTGGATAAGTTTGCTGATAGGAAGATTGCAATTTTATTTAACACTTTGATACATTCGTAAACATACTTTGGTTACCATGTTCTTTTACACCACCTTCCACGATCTCCTTTACATTTAGAATGCAGGGTGCATTCTCAAAGTAACTCTGCATACTACATGCACAGAACAATTATATGTCTTAGCAGAGTATTTTATTTTCCCTCTTGCTACCCTTTCATCTGGGCAGCCCTGATTTTCTCCCTGTCGGCAATCTTTATCACCAACTTGACTACCTGCAAGCAATTTGACGTCGCTGTCGTGACTTGAATAACATTGTTCACACGAATTGCTGCCATACATTAAAATTTGCCCATGGTGTAGTGGTTCTCTCTTGGAAAAATAGGTTCTTGCCAGAAGAATCCGAATAATTTTGAAATTGGTTATCAGTAGGTACTTTTATACAAAGTATAGTTGTAGATTGAAGAAATGGGTAACAACCCAAGTTTGTCATTACTTGAAAACAAGGGAATCGAGTTTAACCCAGTTTTCTCAAAAACACAGTTCTTGCATGGTGTGGGTAAGCTTAATTCTACTCAGGTTAGGAACAAAATGAGTTTCCTTATAGGAGAGTTTGACATAGGGACAATTTCTGCAGTTAGGTAAGTGCTAGTGTTCCAAAGAGGTCACTTTAAGTTAAAATTTCAAGCTACGTGAATAATAAAAAATAAAGATTTTACTTAGTTAAGTAGTTACTTTATATTATTTGATTTATAATTATTGCAATATATTTTTTTTTTTTTTGCAGAAAATAGAAAAAATCCAGTACACAATGCGACACTAGCACTTACCTAGTGGCGAAAAATTTCAGTTGCTATTCTGAAAGCATTGAGCTTTCCAACGCGAGTAGAATACACCTTAGTGTGTGTTATGAGGGGTTACTCCTCGGGCAAGAGTGAAATACATGAGCGCGGTGCTGGGAATGTTGACACAGTGATTAGCAATCCCTGGCAAATATGTAGGGCAGACACTAGCACAGTTAGCTGTGTGTTCAAGGCTGAGCGTTTGGTGGTGGCATAATGATGTGTTTATTCCACCCGTGGCGTACATAACATTTCTGATCTATATTTTTCTGTAGAGGTTATGAAAGTCGCTAAAGGCTGTTCACAATAAAGTGAGCACTTTTGAAATCAACCTTAGAAAACAATCACTCCTCCTATCTGCAAATATTTGAATGGGTGAACTGAGTTACATGCGCCCAGTTTAATGTTGAATAAAAAGAGTTACGTAGCCATTTCTGATAACTAAAATTATTTCTTTTACATTTTTTTAAAATGCGTCTAAGTTTAAAAATGAGCAGTTTTGTAAAATATTTACTTTTCTAATAATTTCTCAATTTCTCTTTACAGACACATGAATAAAGTGATGAGGCCAATGGCAATGTTAATTTTACACAAGGCAGAAGAGTTCACAATGTGCATACAACTAGATACTATGCAGAGTTTACAAAAGTGCTCAGTTTTATCGTGAAAGGCCTACAACATGACGTGCACCTCCCACTGGGAACATGAAATTTTGCTATAGGTCATGGGAAAAGTTGTTAGTAGTTTATAATTTATTAATAGAAAAGTAAGTGTACAGCCTTTTTTGTAGTGATGGTAAACAAATAACTGTACTCCAAACATTGTGAAGAGTAGTTATAATTAATTTTGTACATTGTAAATAACAGTTTAAAATTATTGGGGAAGGGGTGTTTCCATATTTTTTTATGTAGGCCTTAGTGGTAAATATTGCAGTATGAAAATAAGTTTGAAGCCACATATTTCTTTTAAAAAGTTATGTAAATGTAAATCAAAGGTGGGGTACAGTGTAATGTAGTTATTTGGTTTAAAACTGATCTCTCTGGACAGGTTGTGTTGCTCTAAAAGATTAATTACTTCGCTGATAAATTATTCTCAAAACAATTCCCTACCCATTTGTGTAATACAATGTTTTAAAGATGGCCTTTGCCATTCTCGTCTCCTAGTTCTGCTAAATGACTCACATCAGCTATGACAGTTGAGAAATCCAGCTGTGCGGGCAATTTCCCCACATGATTTGAAATTACTTATGTAGTATTTCTCTGTTTATCTTTCAAAATTATTACTTTTCTGTTAGTACAGTCTCATTTGATTGATTTGTGTGCTGTACATTAGTGAAAATACATTACAGTGTAGTTGATGCAGAGGATGTTGCAGTGAACATAGGGCGGTGTTCCAATATATTACTGTGTGAGTAAACTTTTCTCTTTGGCTGTCCCAAAACACATTGAGTAAATGTTTTACTCACGCATGGCAGTGCCCCAAAACTGTAGAGTAATTACTCTGAGTATTTTGCTAGCGTATAACTTTTACGTGCACTATTTCTGCAAGTAACGAAGGGTAAAGTGGAAATGGTGGGATGTTTAGTAGAATTAAATTGAACTGAAAGAAAATGTGGACGTTGCAGTACAGACATATGGGAGAATTATAAATGACAAGTTATAAAAAATATTAGTTTTGTTATGTTAAAAGTTTTCATTTTTTAGACATGTTTACAATTAACTTACGGTAATTAAAGCTGTTTATTTATATAACCCATTATTAAGAAAAGAAAGGATTTTGCAAAGTGAGAAATGTCTTTTGGAATTTGTATCGGTTGCTTAATCAGTACATGTTTGTAACTCAGGATGCTATTTAAATCCTGCTCCTTCCAAAAACCATTTTCTTGCTCTCCTCAGATGTTATAGACTGTTCACAGTAAAGTGAGCACTTTGAGGCCCTAGTTACGTTTTTTTTTTTGCTATCAGACTTGTATCCTTCCACCACGTTTTAAATGAAATATTGCGACGTAGGTAATAAATACAGTATATATATTCCACCGGACTCGAAAGTTAACGTCTAAGGTTACAATAACATTATATTTATTCACTGTTATTTCGGATGAGAGGGTTTCAGAAAGTGGTCACTTTTCTGTGAATAACCTATATCCTCTGTTTTTTTTACTCTGCTCTGAGTTAAGTTTTGGAACGCCGCCCCGAAGTGTGTCTCCAGGCGATCACCTGCCCCAACGCAGTGGTTGTCTATACCATAAACTAAAGATGAGGTAGATCGATCTCGCTGGCTGCGCACAACCAATCTCCGTGTCCCAACATTGAACTGCTTTTCTGCCAACACGTCTAGCGGAATCGGCATGGTTTGAATTTTAGGTTAGAAAACTGATTCGTAAACAATGATTTGAGATGTATGTATATTTCGTCTAATCAGTTTGAAATGTAGTTTGATTAAATTGAAACTGGTAACAGTATTTTATTAATATAATATGGCTTGTAATTTAAAAGTTAAGATGTAAACAAACACGTTCATTACTGTTGATCATGTGACTTTGACAGTTGTGTTCCTTTGGGGTAGGTCGATGTTGGGTACATGCGTAGAAGGCGAATAAGCGGTCTATAGGCCGTTCTCGGTACAGTGAGCACTTTTTAAGGCCGCCCCAACATGCATTAACCACTGATAAAGAATTTTTTTTTGCAGGTTTTTTGCACTGTGTGTATTTGTCACATTTCACTGTTTATATTAACAATAGGCGGAAAATTAAAAAGTCGGCTGGGAGGAAAATTCAAGCTGGGCCTTAAAAAGTGATCTCTTTACCGTGAACGGCCTATACCTCATC
Organism: Dryococelus australis; assembly: GCA_029891345.1. Classification (NCBI taxonomy): domain Eukaryota; kingdom Metazoa; phylum Arthropoda; class Insecta; order Phasmatodea; family Phasmatidae; genus Dryococelus; species Dryococelus australis. Next base: position 21,551,131 of record CM057006.1, on the reverse strand, counting down.
TTTAGTCTATGGTCTAGACAATTTCCGGCCGTGACAGACAAGCGCGAGGTGGAGAAACGCCCGTGATATTCAGCGCAGCCGCGTGTCTTGGCTAGCTAGTGTGTTGGAAATCACGGAGGGGGGGGGGGGAGGTTTGGGAGGCGGTTCCCCCCCGCACACTTGGAAGCGAAACGTTTTTCCTGCTGGCCCTGCCCACTTCTGGGAAGGGCCTCCGCGTGCCGCGAGGCAAAATGACGTAGCGACTTCGGACCAGGGTGCTTATTCCAAGTTACCCTTTAATTTTTCGTATTTGTAAGTTCCGAAAGTTCTCCAAAAGCTTAAAATCGAGAAAGGCAATTTCGTATTCTAAATCACATTTCGTTAAGAGCCCTCCGAGTCTTCGACAATGTTCCGGTTTTCGTTAGCGAATGAAAGATGGCAGCACTACGCACATGAACTTTAACTGAATTGCGAGAGTTTGTTTATAAATTATTAATACTTCAGCTTGGGAACGTTAATAAACCAAAGCTGTGAGGCCCTTGAATGATTTTCTATCCGTTTGGTGGGTTTTACATGCTATTATTAAGTAAATCATGTATTTTAGGGAGAGGTAGATTTCGTTCTAGTATGTGAAATTTGCTGGACGTGTGATGTATTACGCATAAATATGTTGCAATTTCGTATGCACTGTCTTGGTATGGACTCGCATTTACGCTGATATGAGATAGAGAGCGCATATAACTTTGACTGTCACTTGGACATAGATTTTGCGAACACGCTGATTGTAAAATAAGCATGGACAACGAATTAGACAGTGTCGTATTTCTAGTCGATTGTATTAATTATTTTCAAACAACAGTAATTAAATAATAAGTATCCTCACAGTACCCAGCCTACATAGCTGTTTACGTGGTTCACAAATTAAAACAGAAATGTTGTTTTTAAAATATTTTTTTCTAAAATATGTATTTATGTATTTGTAATTCATGAAGCCACATTACTTTACTATTCTCTTGTACAACAAATACAAATAACCTGTACCACACGCCCGCCAGGTTTTCATAATTACCTGTATCGGAAGCCTGAAGGGCTTCTTTATCGTTTCAGGCTGCATATCATATTGACGTCAACGAACAATAGAATGCGCTTAGAATAACTCCTCTCGTTAACGAATATTCGAGTAGTAACGATTACAGGAAGCGAAACGAATAACTTGGAACAAGCCCCCAGGCCGCGATAACATTTTCGCTCGTTGTTCTGGGAGCACTTCGCGTTGCTCCAGGCGATTCGTTCTTGGATCAAAAAAAGTGTACGCGGAGGATGGTTAACGGGTCGTTGTAGCGTTTCAGGACCACGTCTGGGCCCGAGAGGCGCAGGCGAGCAATAAGAGCGACACTGCCTCTCGCATAAAGTACACCATCGCCTCTAGGCGCAAGGCTCTCAACTAACGTGCAGTGTTATAGTCATAGTGCGTGTACCTATTGGATTTTCAGCGGTGAACCTATTATTTTGTTTGTGGAGGAACGTTTGTATGTTTTGAGATGGAGTACTTTGAAATTGTGTTTCTAACTTGCGTGACAGTTTGGAAGCACTCAAAAGTCCTCTTCTGAAGTGTTCATTCTTTTCTTAGGTCAAGACATTGGACGCGCGTTTAATATTTTCGCGGAAAAACGTTAATTTCTAACACACCAATTCAGTTTCGGGTGCCGGGTATGCCCGAGCCTTAATTCATAATTAGTTTCGTTAGCATTCACTTTTACTTTAAATATGTTCTCCGAAAATATACATGAAGGATTGTTTCATGAAAATCTTTACAACCTTTTAAGTAAGTGATGCAGTGGGCCACAAGACAGAAGAGCGAAAGTTATCACTTCGCAGAGGCGAGTTCGGCATGTTGTTTGTTGTACTCGTGTCTTCTCAATCGATGAGTTTTACACACGTGCTAAAAAAAAACGCGCGAAAAAAAATGCTCTGGTCTCCTGCTCGTGTCTGAGTCGAACAGCTTGCGGAGTTCATAATCGATTAAAGGGTGTCCACGATAAAGTGTGCACTTTTGGAATCAACCTTGGAAAAAAGTCACTGGAGCATATATTTTTAACGGGCGCACCGAGTGACTTGCTCCCAGTCACGTTGGTAACAATGAAGGGATCGTAGTTCCATATCTTAACGTCTAATAAAAATTGTCAGGTAAGCATTTGTGACTACTTAAATTTTTATTACGCTGTTTGTTTTATTTTTTCTTTAATGCGTCGAAGCGTAAAAATTGAGCAGATTCCTAAAATATTTACTTTTCTAATAATTTCACGGTTTCACTTGGCCAACGCATGAATGTGTTAGGTTCCTATATGTCAGTTGTAAAAACATGGCGTAATGAATTAGTTTGGCGACAACAGCAGCCTTAATGCTTCCGTGCTTCTCAAGTATGTACAAGGCAGCCTAGACCATGTTCACAAAGTTCTTTTCTGTCGGATAAGACCTGTGCTCATAGCAAGATAACGGCCAAAGGTGCATTCTAGGGCGTGTTCATTTTATAACGACCTTATAAAATATGTTCATTTATTCAGTGTGCCCGTGTTCTAATGGCCGATGGATTTCTGCCTACATAACAAATCTCCAGAATGGCATTTTTTTTAGAGGTGTTAATAATTGAATCCACGCTGGTTTTCTTGTTTCTAAGCGTTTTGTGTTATCTAGTATGGGAAGCAGTAAGGGCGAGATTCCCGCGTACGTCATATACCACATCGCCTTTGTCGGCTAGCACACGTGCACGTGGAGCGAGTTGTAATGTAATGTTACGTCACTTCAGCAGGTAAAGAAGCGCTTCCTGCCTAGTGCCGTTAACAACTTCTTTATCGTCGTTTGCGTAACCGCTGGCATTTAGGCAGATATATCGACTATCGCATCTCGCTGATGTCAATTACAAAGTCGATGTTTGGATGGCATGCGCCGTTTGGTGGTGTTGGAGTAGGTCCAGCTTTTCGTATTCACGTCAGAAAATTTTACCGTAGTGTTAATCTACAGGATACACGATTATCAATTACACATAGTTATCGGAAAGTACAACTGTCAGTTAGGGTAATCGTGGATGTGTTTCTTGCAGACTAAATATTTTATATTCCAAAATGAAAATGTAGGTAATTTATAGTTTAGCCCGACGCTGTTCAAAAAGCTGAGATTTCAGTACTGTATTTGTGGCGTTCCAATATTTTTACAAGTGTTAGTTGTCGAGGAAATCTTCCATAAAATTGTTTAATTTATTGCTTGCGTTTCACTAATCTCTTGCTTTTTAAAAGCCAGTTTCCTTCAGTACTTGATGGTTACAGTTCTTAAAATACTTAAGTTAATTTTATTTGCCACGTTAAAATATTCTCTTTGTGGGTAATTGTGTGCAACGAAGGCGTTAAAAGTATATAACTTAATATATTTTGTTTTGAATTAAATTGATTGTTTTCGACACTTCCTAATTGAGTCATTTGTATTTTGAACAGTTTTTTCCAAGTTCTTTTCATTATTGGCCAGACGACACGCTAAACAATTCCTATTTGGTCAGATCACTATATCTGAGTTCGTGAGGGATGGAGGTCTTGATAAAAATAAAATATCAATTCATTCACACCGCTATTGTTTATAGCATTCATCTCCACTATTACTCTTTATTCCTTAGTGAGCGCAATATTTGATGTCTATATTTACTCTAGTAACCTTCTTAATGTCTCTGTTTGGTTATAGTTATTTAACTCGTACTCATCATTTACACACATTGTCCGTCAGTTACCATCATTTGTAATGCCTTTCGCTCACGCATCTAGTCCAATAGCCCCGCCTGCCAGCCGCACTCTTCACTGTGTGATGCTCGCAGTCGCAGATTTCCCTTCCGCTGGTTACTTGTTTCGTTCGTCCGTCGTTTATCGCCAAAGCTCCAGCCACTCATCCGAAAACTCCCGGTCCGGAGGCCAGTCGTACCACATTGAAATAAAATGTGACGTCGTTGCGTTTTTGGTCGTGTCGTGCTGTGTTGGTCGGGGACAATGTGACTTCGGCATCACTCTTCACTGCTCGAGAGGACATCTCGGCGCCGTAGTAGAAGACGACGTGGTTCGGAGCCGCGCTGGTAAGTGGGACGGTGTCAGTCGTCGGCGACCCGGCGATGTGTGTCGCGTGGCGGGAAAGTGAAAACAGCCTCCGGGCATATTGGCATCACTGCGCTTGGTCTGTTAGAAAGTTAGGGGGGGGGGGGAGCGGTTGTCTGCCCTGCTTGCGACAGAGTGCTGTGCTTGTAGTTTCCTTGACGAGGGTTATATCACTGCCCGTCGCTGCGTCCCGGTACTCGACGATCGTCGGCTCTTGTTCCGTTATAACTGTCCACGGTGGATCGAGCACTTCTGGAATCCTTTGAAATATGTCGCTGTCCGTACCTGGAAGCGCGCGAGCTGCAGGGCGAGTCCTTTAAAAGAGGCCCCGTGGGACATGTGTGTGTACACTGTTCACGGTAAAATGAGCACTTTTCAAAGCCTTGCTTAAGATCTACTTGTATACATGTTGTGTGTTCTTCCGCCTTATGCGAGATTAACATTGCCATGGGCCTCAACACTTTATTCATGCGTCGGTCAACTCGAACGGTGAAATTATTAGAAAAGTAAATATTGTACAAATCTGCTAATTTTTACACTTTTACGCATTAAAAAGTACAGAAACCGAAAGAAATAATTTAAGTTATCACAAATGGGTACCTAACACTTTTTGTTCTACGTCAATATATGGAACTACTTTCCCTCCATCGTTACCAACTTTACTGGGCGAGTGTCACTCATTGCACCCGATAATCTAAGGTTGATTTCAAAAATGCTCACTTTATCGTGAACAGCCTTTAACGGAGCGAGGGAATGATGAAATATACAATTTATTACAACTTTTAAATGGTATTTTAGATGTAGGTATATTTTAATAATTTGACACTTTTCCGAGAAGTTTTCGCGTTGAAGTACCATTCTGTCCTCTCCTGGCGTTTGACGTCTTTTCGCAGGTAAACATACTTGGGAGGACGTAAATAATTTCGTCACAAAACCAGGATTTGTAACACTATGTTGGTAACGACGCTCGGAGGGAGGCTAGGCCAGTTCCATTCCTTAAATTTGAGTTTGAATTATTTTTTGGTTTATGTATTTTTAATGCATGTAAGTCTAAGCATCGCTATATTTGTAAAGTGATTGCTTGTGTTGTAATTCCGCAGTTTCACTTGATTGACCCGTGAATAAAGTGGTCAGGTTGATGGTGATGTTGATTTTGCATATGGCGGCAGAATACACATTGCGCATTCAAGCTGTAGAACTTGAGCAGTGTTGTGTTTTCAACAGTGATCTTGTCCAACTTGAACTGCCTATAGTACTGACGAGCGCAGGAGGCTACAATGTGCAGAATGTGATAAAATATGAATATGTTCTCGACTTTGTACACTTATCTGAAAACGCACAGATATATTTCAGCCCAAAAATATTAAACAACTAGCAAAATGAAAATTCTCTATAATCGTACAGTGCCAGTGAATCCGAAATTATGACGCGGAAACGAAGTATTCCTGCAAAAGAGCTGAAGCCTAAACTTCTTAATGTCATCCCTTTCCTTTAAATATCACTGGTCAGCATACTGGGGGAACAGTCACTGCATACTGCCGTTACCTCCAAGTGATCAGTGATTTCAGTGGCCGTCAGTAGTAGCGGAACGCGGCGTGTGCTTAAACTGGTACAGTGGTCATTGAAGCGGCTATACGACCGACAGCTTGTGGCGTGATTGTATGCGCAAGAATGGAGTAATTGGTAATTAACTGCATTAGTGCCGAGTCCCTGATAATAGTAATACGTGCCTTCAGCTCGCCAACTCCAATCGCTTCTTTCGCTATTCACTTGTTTGTTTCGCAGAGGACATGTTGTAGTGTGCATACCAGCTCTTTACATGGGCGTCCGCTGGAATTGTATATGGGGTCGTTGTTTGGGGGGTGGGGGGCTGCCTTCCTCTGAAAAATGCCTCGTTATGGTCAGGCGTGACTTACTAGGGACATTTCCCTTAAGAAGGGAAGTATCCTCGCCATCTTGGATTTACGTGTTTTCCTCCCTTATTTAATTTTCGGAGCCGGTTTTGGAAAACCAAACTAGTCGAGGCATAGGGAACATCTCAAGACAGTTATTTAGATACCCAACTTATTTGTAACTTATCTGTAACCGTAATTAAATATTACATAATTTACTGATGCCAGTCCCACGTGGGAAAATACAAGTATAATTAAAACCGTAGATGTCATGTCTAGCTGTGATTTTTATTTGGTCGTAAATTTTCATTACGGAGATTTGTAAGAATAATTGATGATAGGATTGATACCACCCCCTTTACTAAATTGTCGTCCAGGGATTCCGCTGATGCAACGTTCTCATCGCTCTGCGTGGGTCTTCAGCGGTGATCGTATTATTGTACTGGTGGAAAGTCTGTAGAAAGGTTCAGTGTAGGACCCATGAGAAGGCTTGTTTGTGTAGGAAGCGTGTATTCTTAGACACAACGCTTCGAAAATAAGCCGGTTTTAGCCACTTTGGAGTACTCTGAAATTGTGTTTGTAAAGTACTTGACGTCTTGAGAGCACTGAACAGCCCTCGTCTGGAGCGTGTTCTTTCATAGATCAGCTCATTGGTCGCGCGTTTAATAGATACGTGGAACACCCTGTGTGTAATGCAGGTCAAGAAGCGAGGGAGCGATACGGACGACACTAACACGCACGCCTAGCGCCTCATCGCTCCTACGCGAGTTTTTCCGTCCTAACACTTTACTGTATATACTAGATCTGTGACTGTGGGGTTTTATTATACGCGATGAAAGTACACAGATCAAACTGCATGCGTATAATCGTACTTTTCTCTTACCGCTTAAAGAAACTTCATAGGCAAGCTTCATAAATACGAATTTTGACCACTTTCACGATTTTTTTCTCCATTAATGCACTTAGTATAACAATAAAAAGATGGTGACATAGACAATAATTTATTTTCCGTACTTGCAAAACTAGGTATTTCCAGAACATTTATTTACTGAGACACGCGTTTAGGCGCAAACAACGATTTCACAGGAAACGTTGTAGTGCATAGGACCCTTAAGGAGGCTGCCTGCCTGCCAGCGGCGCTGGAAGTGCGCTGTAGTGTGTTGCGAAATCAGATTTTTGTTACGAAACTATTTCTTGTGTGACCATTGTGTTAGTTTAAAAAGACGAATACGGAGTGTCACTTTCAAGATGTTACGCACACTTGAAATATTATGTCTCAAGTCCTCTGACATGGCTAAAAACGGTTTTTTAAACTGCTGTATCTGAAAGTACGCTAATCGGGTACAAGTAAAACTTAAATATAATACTGCATTGAACTTCGCCACAAACTTCCCACTGATAGAATTATTAGTTCGGGGGTGAAGTGTACAACATGAAGTGAACCTTGCATTTCATTCTAGAAGCAAGCCACTTTGAGCATACATTATTTAAGGGTTGTATGTTTATTTAATAAGCAGAGCCATGGCGGAATACACAGCTGTAAGCACTTGATTATGTATATTTTACAAAAAAAAATCTTTTTTTTTTTTCATATATCCTAGACTAAGGATCTTAAACGCCCTTGCACAGGTTTTTTTTTTTGTTTGACTGTGCGACATGTGGTATCTTCAGCCACAAACACAGGGTTTTGAACATTTTATTATCCTTCTTGTAGGACTTCATATTGAAATCTTAAAAATGCAAGGTTTTGAGAATAAGTTAAAAAATTTAAAGGTGTTAAATTACACGTATATTAAAACAATTCAAAGCGATTTGTTCACAATAAAAAGAGTGAAGGTAAAAAGTGCCTTAATTGGTATATTATTATTAAATGCTGTAATTTTTTCGACCGAGTAGACAACCTGGCTACTACAACGACCATTCCACAAGTAAAGGATGTTCACTATAAAGTGAGCACTTTCGCGTTGTTTTTTAATGCATCGAAGTGTAAAAAACGAGCATATTTGTAAAATATTTACTTTAATAACAATTTCACATGTTCACTTGACCGACGCATCAACAAAGTGATGAGGCCCGCGCTATGCTAATTCTACATCAAGGCAGAAGAATACACAAAGTGCGTACAAATAGATCTTAAGCAGGGCTTTCAAAAGTTCTCAGTTTACCGTGAACAGCCTCAGCCTATAGCAATGTGTGTGTGGCTAAGGCAATCCTTCCGCGATCCAGGCCCTGCTTGAGATTCTATTCACGTGCTGCAGTTTGGTTTGGCGCACTTTACTCGTCTGTTGCGTGACGAGTTTCCGTGGACCTCTTAGTGAGTGGCCTTGGTTCACTGAGCATGCGCGTTTTCGCCCACTACTCCTCCCCAATCTAACAGGATCTCCTTGTTGCATCTCATTTCAGACATTTCACAAATTACCATTGACACGTTGGGCGCCGTTCTCAGTTCAACTACACATGCAGAATTTCTCAGCTTCGAAATATTATTTTCAATTTAACTTGGACTTCCTCTCCAGCTCATTCAACCAATTACTCAGCAATTTTCTCAAATACAATTAAATTCTATGTTCCTTATCTTCAGATATTGCACATTTATCTTGAAAAACATCCCGCAGTAATTAGTTTATCTTCTTAATTATTATATAATTAAAACTTCCTGTAAATATCCACGTCTACCTTTGGAGGTGGTGAGAATTGTTCTGAAGAAAAGATTAGATTCTTACTTCTGCCTTAAGACTCGGTTTCCTCCACTCTGAAAACTGAGCGAGAACTAGAGACTGAATAGAGATTTTAAGTTGCATTCAGTTGTCAGTTCAGTTAAGTCTGGTTTCCTACTAAACTGATCCAAAATGAAAAGTGTATGTGTCAAAATGGCGGAACAGATGTTGAGCAGGTTGCATGACAGTGTAGAAATTGAGCTAGGACAAGATACACTGATATTATTTTAGTGAATGAAGTAACAGATTATCGAAACCATGGCCGACAACCAGCAAAAGGACGTAGAATACTTACACTACTTGCCAATCGTCGTTTGGAAGTGTTAGTAAATAATCACTTGGGAGGAAATGACGCAAAATTTTTACAGTACTGTCGGTTAACACTTTGCTTTTTCATTATATCCTAGAGCGGATAAAACCAGATATAGGCTATTCAAGGTAAGGTGAGCACTTAGAAAGCCCTCTAATTTGAAATAATAGTCGGCAAATATATTTTATTTAATCACAGGTGCTTACTTTCATGAGCAGTGGAATATACACTGTGTGTTTATTACCAATAGGGCAATATTTATTTTAAAAAGGTGGTTAAAGGCAAAACGTGGCTGAAAGTAAAAAGTAACCGTGACCTCAAAGTGCTGACTTTACCGTGAATAGCTTATATCGATGCCCTACCTTGCAACAGGAACAAACATTCCATAGCAGCAGAAGAAGAAAACACTGTGTATTACACTGAGGCGAGTTAAATAAAATATCACTTTCATTTTAGTGGTAGGTATATCGTAATACTGCATTTGTTGTGCGAATGACTACATCCATTTGTATCCGAAATGTTACATGCACAATGGCCTCTTTCTTATTGTCCGCATATTGCCATGTACAAAAATATACGTAACATCACCACAATATAAATTGGGTAAATGTACACACGTAACCTAAATTATGTTTCTATATTTACAGCAAACTAGCTTGTGACGTTATCATTATTCCAGTCTTTATTATATATATATATATATATATATATATATATATAATCGGGCACTGCGTTGCCTGACGTGCTTCTTCCTTCTCTGCGAGCTGAAGCTCGACATTTCCTACTGGCTGAGAAATTGCTAGCTTAATTTTGGCAATCACCGATTTCGGAAAATTCAAGTATCACAGATATAATTAACAAATAACTTGATGTTGTCTGGTTTCTCCACTAGCCTTTCATATCGGTTGCGAATTTTTTTTAGAAGCTCCACTTTCTTTTGCTCGCTATTGTCTTGTTGGCATGGATTGGAGAGCCACCCACCTACTCTTCTTCCGTATAGACACCGAGGTTTCGCAGCTTTGACAGGCTGCGGAGAACTATGTTTAAGCTCTCCAAGAACGCGTGACTGTTCATCAATGTTCACCTCCGCCTCATATTCTTCCTGCACTATAGGTCTACTCGATGTCGTCCTGTGGGAAAGAGAGTGAAATTGAATGGCGCATGAAAGCAAAGAAGCGCGTTTCCCTTTAATTTTAATACAATGCAATTCACATTCCAATTATTCACCCGGCTCCTTCCGATCACGCGGTTTCTTATCAGTGTTTCTGTATTCTTTATGCTGTGCGTTGTGTAAAAATTAATTTTGGAAAACAAAATCCAGCATCCCTTTCTTCTTCTGCTGCACTCAACTTGCGTTTGACACTTATTGCTTATATTTGATGCACTAGAAAGAACTTAAGTGTCTCAACACACAATTAATTTGCAAATTACAGCGAGAAGACAACTGAACTCATCTTAACTGGAAACAAAATAACTACTCGCACCAATATTTTCCCGACCGAGAATTCTAGTGGAAAACTTTAAATGTTAGTGGCAAACTGAAAATTTATCAATTACGTTCAGTCGAGTCTAGTCCAGTTTTCAGTTGGAGGAAACCAAGCCTTTACTTGTGTTGTCTTCTGTCCTCCGATTGGCTGTCGTCTGACCATGACATATCTACGTCAATCAGCAGGGGCGAGACATATGACAACCAGGATAATTTTATTTTGTACTGTCGTTTAATAAACATTTAATGCTGGCTACCCTCTAGAGAGGAAATGAAAGTAAAGTGACTACGGTGTAGAAGCAAATTATAAATACTTACATAGTATCTCAATTATTAAAGTAATCAAAGATTATACTGTTAATTAAAGCGTAATTTGGAATAATATTAAATGAAGTGACAACAAGCAAGTGATATATATAATGCAAATGTATATTATCAACGGTAAACATAGCCCCGAAGATCTGCAATGTGACAACCAAGCACTAAACAGTTTTCAAAATAGTCTTGAGTTCACTTATTTCCCTGGCAGAAAATCTTTCTGGCGATATATGTGGCAGGTTGACAGCTATAGTCCATCCACGCTTTCGTCACATTTTCCTTTCCTGAAGCCCTGCTAAAGTTCTATTTCCGTGTTGTTCCTCCGCCAGGTGCAAACAAAGCTTACGTAAGTTTAGGAAATTGCACCAAAGAGACAGCGCACAGCATTCGTGCCAACTCTGTGTAATAAAATTTTGGCATAAGAACTATTTTTTACTAAGCATTACCAACACACATTTCCTCCCCGTTCAGTTAAATAAAAAAAACTACTATTGTGATACCACAAGTACAAATCACTTCTGATACATGGCATATTTAGGAAATAACGAAGTACGCCATTCAAGTGGTAATTTTTCAAAGGTTTGACTAAAATAATTTTGAAGAAACCGCTAATAAACTATAGCGGAGTGTGTTAATGTAAACACCTGGGGGAGGGGGGAAATCGCTGTATCCACAAAACCAGCAGTAAACAGGACCCCATACTAAACTGTCGAAGAGCACTGGTCCGTAAGACATACCATAAATAGGCGAATGTGTGGTGTTATGAATACGTGGGGTTTAGTCGCATTGTCAATACCGACGAACTCTACACGACATCCCCAACACGACGAAAATGCATAATATGTCAATAGGCAATATAGAATACCCGACAAAACCACAGCCCCGACAGCCGACAGAAGTAGATTCTGTGTATTCTTTCCGTCTTGTCGACACGTCTGGATAAGCAAAAACTGCGAAAACATTGAAATTGTCTGTATTTTTATATTGTAGATGATAAGGAAATCTGGCTTTTCGGTTTTCTTGATTATGTTTTGGCACCAGTTCAGATTTTCTTCAAAGGTGAGTAGTAATTTACTTTATCGTGAGTTTTATGCCATAAATATTGGATGCTGCATGGTTGAGTTGTAATTTTTGGATTTTCCAACAGCGAAGTACTACACTTATCGGACAGCTATTGCTGGGATGTTGTGACCACTGAATAAAATAGCAATCTTCGTCGAGCTCAGTCTTCATATCGGACTGTCGTGATATGCCGGAGTCACGTAGCTCCGACAATCACGACACTGCACGCGCGACACGGCGATTAAAACCGAACAGCTAATCAAATACAAGACAGTTTCTGACGTCAGAGCTACGATAACTGTCTCGCGACTAGTATAGTCACGGTTTGTTATCGTGTGCCGCACCGCGAAAGAGCTCGTCCATTACAAAACTAGGTACTTCGACGAAATCTTCGTCTAGTGGATAGTGTGGATTTTTCAAGGGAAAGTGATTTGCTGCTTTCTGGAATAAACTCGATAAAATGTATATTAATACCTTGTAGAGCTTTAACGTAATATGATCTCTGTAAGAGCCGTGTTCCAAATATCCCTCTATCCACCGCCTTTCATGAAACTGGTTTATTGTGATAGCACCAAAAAGTCGTTTTGTAGAAGTCAAGCAGTTACATTGGAAATGTTTTTGCATTGTAGTTGTTGCTGTTCTTTTCTCGTCGTGTCGTTCTTGTAAGATCTGCCAGACTGCCGTCAAAAGTTTAACTGACCGAACCTGAACAATGAAACCCAACAGTATAGTCTCTACGCAGTATCATAACACTTTGAGAAATCACCCAATGTATGTCGCGTTTCGTTGTTTCCTAAGTGTCTTGATATCACAAGCTTTTTATATTTCGGCGAACGTGAAAGTATCTTATTTTTGGTTAAATTAGGCCTAGACTTTTCCATTTTGTGATTAATATAATATTTATGTTCTAATTTTTTTTTTTTGTAATATGAATTCGACCACCTCTGGACGCCAATGAACTCAAGACTTCTGGTTCGTCGTCTTCTTTCTTCCTTCCCAGAACTTCCTCATTTTCTCTCCAACTGCTCGTCTCTGTTCTCCAGTCCACACTCTCTTGGATCTTGGTTTCGGTCGATCTCGCATTGTCGATCAGTCGCCTGATCTCTCTGTTGTTGAACAATTCTTCCGTTATCCCAACTTTTTCTGCATCTTTCTTGTCCTCTACCATCCATCCTGTTGTGCATTTCAATTTTACGATGTAGTTGAATATTTTCTTGGTGAGTCTATTCTCATTCATTCTTTTTAGGTGTCCATAATATTTCAGTCTTATTCTTCTCACTGTGTTTGTAATTTTTTCGGTATTTCTGTATAGGTCTTCATTTTTCCTCTTGACCCAGGTGCTGTCTGTGTTTCTGAATGGTCCCAAAAATTTTCTCAGTACTTTCCTCTCTCTTACATCCAGTTCTCGCAGTTCTCCTTTCTTGTTCGTCGTCAGGCATTCTGATCCATATTTTGCTTCTGGTTTGATTTCTGTATTATAGTGTCTAATTTTGGCTTGGATGAATATTGCTTTCTTATTGTAGTGACTTTGTGTTATTCTGTATGCCAATTTCAATTTTCTGACCCTTTGTTTGTTGTCCAGTCCATTTGGTTGGATCCATTCTCCTAGATATTTAAACTTATCGACCCTCTTCATTTCTAAAACATAAAAACACAGAAAATATGTGCTTGTAATGCCTTGCAAGAAATAGTTGTAATGCAAACTATTATTAAAGCGAGTGCGGTACGTTGTCCTTTTGGTGTAATTTTCCAGACGTGGTCGCCAAGGCGATCCGAGTTCAATCCCCGGCCGGGTCACTCCGGATTTTCGCATCTAGGAATTGTGCCGGACGATGCCGTTGGTCGGCGGGTTTTCTCGGGGTTCTCTCGTTTCCTCCTGCCTTTCATTCCGGCGCTGCTCATACTCACCTCAATCACCCTCATCGGCTCTCAAGACCTCGATGTTCATATCCGTTCACTCACTCTAGACGGGGTAAATTTTTGTTTGCATGGGACGGAGGAATATCCTGGAAGTAAAACTTCAGCAGGGCTTTGGAGTGAGTGAGCGAAGAGATTTGGGTGGCTCTTAACATCGAGGTCTTGAGAGGCGATGAGGGTGAAGCGAGGTGAGCATGGAGCAGCGCTGGAATTCAACGTAGGGGAAACGGGAGAGCCCGGAAAAAACCAGCCGACCAGTGGCATCGTCCGGCACGATTCTCCTTTGCGAAAATCTGGGAGTGACCTGGCCGGGGATTGAACCCGGTTCGTCTTGGTGAGAGGCGAGCAGTCTAACCGCTCGGCCCCCGCTGTATCAGTGCTTTGTGTAGTGTAACCTATAGTCGATATTACACGATACCTGCAGCCGTACCTGGTTCTTGTACAAGCTTCCACAAGCCCTGCTGCACGAGCGGGTATACCGGCGGCTATATGAGCTGCCATGGAAGGCTCATATTCCACGACAGCAGTTCGCGTACTAGCATGTGACGCCCTCGGTGGGTGCGCAGTGTGTGGTTTGTAGTAAATATGGACCCCATTCGTAGAACTGCTACCAAGTTGCTGCAAGTTTGTAGTAAATATGGACCCCATTCGTAGAACTGCTACCAAGTTGCTGCAAGTTAATAACTTGCGTAGGCCTATTAAAATCCTAGCTACCACATCTTAATATTGCCATAGTACTGTTCGCCTTTTACATAAATAGGTTGCTTACTAGATTAGTTTCATTCATTTTCTTGAAAATGTCGTGATGTCACTAAGAGTAGGAGTGTGTTATTTTTAATAGTGACGAAAAATACTGACCGGTTGCAAAATATAGTTTTTTCTTTACGTACCGGGATATAAATGCATGTAAAATTAAATTATTAAAATAAGTCATGGTCCGGCGGGTTTTCGAACTCGCGTCTGAAAGTTACGTGTTCATTTTATACCTCACGACTTTACCACTGTACTACCAAGTTCACGCACATTCTCACTTGTTTATGTACCATAAATGTCGTAAAAAGTTGAATTCATTTTTCATACAGTAGGCAATGTTTTAAGTATTTAGAACGGTTTTAGGCAGTAATTGAAAGTTGTCGTAACCAATAAGTTATTATTCGTCGTCGTATTTTAAATCTATTTGAAAGAGTGTCAACCTCACGGATTTAAAATCAAGATGGAGGTTTTCTTTTCGGTCTCTTCATCAACTCGTTTCAAGTAGTAGCCGCGGGGAGCGCCCTACGCTCTGAAACTGCAATGTGATTGGCCAGGTACGAGAGCCGGTATGGAACCTGCCACGAAAAATAGGATGTGTCCGATTACCAAACCTGGTACGAAATGTGGCCCTACTAGGCGTGAAATGCCACGACGGGGTGCCACACTAGCCCGCGTATCGGCCGCTATGGCAGACCTTGCACAAATCGCCTTATGGCGGTAGATCGAGTTGCACGGCGAGTTCGCTGTAGCGTGGCGCCTGACTTCCGGCGGTTACGCAACCCGCTTACTGCATAGGGCGTCTACTGTAGTCTCCAGCCGGTCCGTAATTCCTGTTCCGTCATGCATCGTAGTAGAGGCGAGGAACACACACACACTTTTCTTATGGGAGAATGAATTTCGCATAGGGAATATTCCCGCCGCTAGGTAAGCGCTGACGTCACTTTTAATTACAATTTTAAGCTACGTGAATGATACAAGAGAAAGTTTTCACTTAGTAATTATTTTATGTTTGATGCAATTATTTTTTTTTTAACGTAGAAAAGATCCTGTTTACAATACAACACTAGCGCTTACCTAGCGGCGAAAAGTTTTAGTTGCCAAACTAAAAGCATTGAGGTTCCCAACCTGAGTAGAATTAACCCCAGTGGTGGCACGCGCCTTATTGCGATGCTCGCCCGGCCTGTGTTTCCACCCTTCAAGTAGTCTACTCGCTGTTTCTTCACGATTTTTAAATCAGACCCCCAGATATGACTTGCTTGGTTATTTCCTTAATATGCCAATCATCACAAGGGTTTTTCACATACCTTAACACGAAAGTGTCTTATTTTCGATTAAATTAAACTTTTATTATTTTTTTATCTATAAAATATTTTATTTGTAACTAATACGAATAAAAAGAGAGAACGTGTGTGTGTGTGTGTGTTGGTAATGCATCGTAAGAAGTAGTTCTTGTGCAGAATGTTATTGAAGAGAATGCACAGGAATACTGTGCGATGTCTCTCTGGTGTAGTTTTGCAGGCTTGAGCCGTGTCCGGAACGGCCAATTTGGGGAATTGTCGTTTAGGATTTTAGGATGGATAGTTTCGGACGGCTTGTACAGAGCTGCATGCTACAAAGTTGGAGACTGCAGGCTTGTGGAATTTCGGCGTTATTTTGTTTGTCGTTCGGAAGAACAATCTGCTCTGCGCATGTTTGTTTACAATTTTTACTATCACCTCGTTACCTACGTTTTACTGAAGTACTAACCTGGAAAGACATGCAAGGTTATGCAATTATCAATTCCACGTATAGACGAATACTTGTAGTAAATTAAAGAAATGATAGTTAAATCACCCTGCCAATAAAATACTTACTCCCAAGTATTTTTCACGTAACCCCGTTGTCTTGTGAATAACTGGTATTTCTTTATAGCCAATATTAATATTCTCTTTGTTTTTTCGCTTCCTGCAATTGACATTCCATTTCAAATTACAACCGATCGCCTTTTTTTTTGACAATTTTAAAACAACATACGGACTTTATTTCAAATAACTTTTTACTTTCATACTAAATAACATGTAGAACCCCGATTTTCCATTTTTCACGAGCATATTTTGTGCATGCTTTCAAGAACAGTAAAACCAGCGTTTCTACCACAAGGCGGGAAATAGAAAGAAAATCAACAGCAGACGATTTTACTGACCTACATGGAGGATTTGGTGTGCAAATTTCAGCCCTAAATTCCCAAATACTTAGGACCTAAACTCGGTCACGTGGTCGACTCAGTAACCTAAATAGTGGCCTCGTAGCCGTTTCGGAGAAACTTTGATCAGGCGGAGGAATAGTGTGAAAGTACTTAACCACGAATGGTCTGCAAATGCCCAGCAGAACTATAACACGCAAGTGCACAACTGTCAATTTCTAGTAATGTTTGAGCGCTTGACGTGTTGCTAGTCATTACCAAGTGAACTGTTCTTCTTTTTGAAGAAGTAAGTCTCATTGGTAATATGTGAACTGTCGCAGAACGAGAATTTTCTGGTTGTAGTTTCGACCTGGAAAATATGGGAACCTAAATTTGACGAATAACCTGGAAACGTTTAGTAAACAAACAGATATAAATTTGCCAACATGAAGCGACGGGTTAGAGAACTAGAAATTCTGGTGACGGGGGAAAGTTAAATTGGTTAAAGAAATGAAAGTGGAAGTTGGCATAAATGCAAATGTTGAACGTATAAAAAACAACCAAGGTGTCATCATTTTGAAGTGTTCAGTTTTGTTATAAATAATTTTATGCCTGTTATTTATATGTGGCTACACAAAACACTGAAAAAACAAACTATATGCTATTCCAAAAACTAAGAAATAGAGACAACATAAATAACATAACATTAACATATAATAATAAATTGTCCTCTTGAACGAGTGTTTTCCACAAGAGCTCTTGGCCTTATCATAGATTCAGTCTTAACGATATAAAACATATAAATTAAAGGCTTTTACCAACAATAGGAGTAATGCATAGGCTGCAAGGTTCAATATCTAAAAAATTATTTAGAAGTGTATACAGTTCCATGACGGAGTCGCATCTTAGGTACGTGTGTAATTTGGGGATGGTGTAATAATTCCTACTCGCATGATCTAGATATTCTACAAAATTGCGCAATTAAATAGCTGTATGGCTACAACTATCTCACCTCAACTAAAGTTATGTATGAGAATACCGATATAATACCACTTATGGACATAATTAGATACTCAGCTGATCATCTTCTCTTTTTAAAAACTTTACACGACTAACCCATATATGCCCCCTAAATACAACATCCCCACTGATTGCTGAAATTCATAATTACAAAACAAAAATATAAACAAAATACACAATAGGTTTAACACCACTTCAACATACGGAATTAGATATAACCTAATTAAATTATATAAATGATGCACCACACACACTACTTGGAAAATACATCGTTTGTGATTGTAAAAAAGGCAATTAAGGATTACCTTGTTATTGAAAGAGCACACAGATTAATTATATGTTAACTGCCTGCTAAACAAAATTGATATGTAAAACTGATAAGTCTTACTATTATTTGTATTTTTTTCTTTTTTTTTCTTTTGGAAATGTAAGGGTATACTGTAGATCTTTTAATAATGAGTGTAGGTATACTTCATATATTTGTGACTATAGTTTAGACGTTTTTTTTTTTTTTTTCAAATGATTTCGTAATTCTCGTCACGTGGTCATAGATGCAGTGTCACGAAATCGTAAAATAGCGTCAAAATTGAGAAGAAAAAAAACTGTTGGCTATTGGACAGTCAGCTGGATTGACAACAACCCGACAGTCCGACAAAACAGTCCCGACACCGACGAAAGTATTTCACCAGCCAATCAGGAGCAAGGTCACCCCGACAGTCCGACAAAACAGTCCCGACACCGACGAAAGTATTTCACCAGCCAATCAGGAGCAAGGTCACCCCGACAGCCCGACAAAAGTAGATACTATTTCTACTTTCGTCGGGCGTCGGACCGGTCGGCCGCGTTTGGCAGTAGAAAAAAATAAACATTACCTTGCAAAACAAAATATATGCGGATTTCGCTACTGTGGTAAATTTCAATATTTACGTGTACGGCCTGGTTATCTTGTAACAGAAAGCTAATGGATTGACGAAAATCAATATTCGTGGAAAAATAACTGCTCCAAAATCCAAAAATATTTAGTTTACAAAGTTAGCAAAAAAAAGTGTACAATGATTTGTGATTTCTTCACACTCCATAGCACGTTACTGGCAGTTCTAGGATTTAACGAAAGCCACGCAACACTTGACGGAAGGAAACTGTCGGGGTATTGTAAACATTGAACTAATTCTGGTGGCGGAAATGTTCAGTCTGTACGTCGTGTCTGACTGTCGGGACGGCCTCCACGAAAAATTTTTTTTTTTTATTTGTACCATAATGTTGAACTTGTAAACATTGCCACGCTACTATTTGCACTCAAAACTGTACTGTTTCTGTCATTTACAAATTAATGTGCAGGAAATGCAGAAGCGCAACTGAAAGGTCTTGTCTTAATTTATTTTAAGTTGTGCTTAGCAAAAGTTATTCTAAAAAAATTCAGGGGCAGCCACAAATAAAAAATGCGCAACGATTTCCTTATTTTCAGCAATTTTTTTTTTTTAAATTTAACACATTTCGTTGAGTGATTTTATAGACATTTTGAAGTAGCTCATGGATTCTTCTTTATGCGAACTAGCGTATTTATGTGCGTTAGTTGGTTTTCATTATTTGTACATTTTTAAAATAGCAAACTTGTAAGTTTTACCTTTTATTTTTTCATAAACTTTGCGAGGAAATAGAAATCAATCATTAATGTTTAAAAGTTAAACAGTTTATCGTGCGAATGTAAGTTAGTTTTTTTTTTTTTTTTGCCAATGTTGTTAACGTGTTCCGATGTATCTGCGACGCTCAGCGACATCGCAGTGTGTGTTGGGTCGACCCAGGGACCGTAAGCTGTCGCGAAGCGTTAACAAGTAACGGTAGAAGACTGCCTGAGGAGCGGCGGTACGTTATACCGGATGTCCCAATGGAAGTGGAAAACCTGGCAGCGTCAAGGAGTTCCATTGTCAAAATAATTTTACATTACCTAGTAGTATCGCACTACCAACTCAGATATGCACCAGTGGAAATGCATGTATCTGCTCCAAAGTTCGAACATAAGACGGAGGTGGTATGTGGGAATGATCAAAACATTAAGTCCATGCGGCACCTAGAACATGAAATGCAACACTTAATAAGGAATGTAACATTCCAAAGGACCACACGTGTAGTAGTTCTGGCTGAACATCTCCCTGGGATACAGTATCCCATGCTCTCTGTATTTCTTGGTGTAGCTGGGCAATGGTTGCCAGGGCTGGGCTGGATCCATCGTATCATGTCCCACACATGCTCGATGGGCCTGAGGTCTGGATATCTAGCAGACCTGGGTAGCACATGTTGCTCTAGTAACATGGGGACATGCATTATTGCTCTGGAAGACTGGTTCCTGCAGTTTGTCAAGACATTGTAGGAGGATAGGGTGACAACAATGCAGATGTGTGAAATATTTCTCACGATTCTCGGAGTGCCACAGACTCTTGAAAAGCTAGGCGATCTTTTTGCACGAGGGTGGTTTAGCAATCCATAGTCAGCGCCGGAACATCGAATCAAAATTTCGAAACTCCTAGGCGCTGCCAGGTTTTCCACTTCCATTGGGACTCCTCTATAACGCTAGTATGCTCACGCAGTTTGCTGCCAAGAGGATATTTTTTTAAATCTGCATACGGCGAAAGGAAACCCTATTTCTTTTGGAATCTTTTTTTTTGTCATACCTTGTTCATCACATTTAAAACTATAATTCAACGCCTTCAGAAATTAGATCACAGTGATTTACCATGATTGTCATTTAAAAGTGTTTCATTAAATTATGCCGCATAAAAATTGTATAAAGAGTTTAATAAAATTTCGTTCATAAAGATCATGTATTACTTTTGCATAAATTGTGCCTTACAAAGGCTGTATAAAGGTACCCCCCCCCCCCACCTTTTTATGGCCCTTTTCCATTTTGGTATTAGGCGCGTGTGAATTTAGTACAAGTGCTTGAGCATTTATCTGTAATGAATTCGTAAGAATAGGATTAGAAATAGTGACGTATTCGTCATATTTGTGAGCAGAAAAGCCTAGGTCAAGGCTCTTTTGCGATGATAAGGTTATCGTGCATGTGTGGTAATTTATTTTGCCAAGGTTTATTGTATGGATCAATAGAACGTGGCAAACCTTCATTTAGATGATAGTGTTAAGGGCAATTGTAATAAGTACACACTTAGAGAGAGTGTACTTTATGGCAAGAAATCATGAAGAGTGTTAGTGTGTTTTTAAATCCTATTGAAGGTGTTATTTGTAAATTGGTGGCAGCTTTAGTTAGTTGATTTGTTTTTCACACGCAAGAGTTTGCATAATATTTACATTGTTTGACTTTCACATTTCACGTTGATATATCCGTAGTTACTGGACAATGGGTGTTTAATTTTTCTGCGACGCTGTATTTGTCATCGCAGATTATACATGCTTGGACAAACAAAATCTCTGTTGAGCAAAAAAAAAATTATTAGTATCAAAAAATATTAGCTTAGTCAACTGTATTTTTTTGGCTTCTCGTTTGATTGCCTTCGTTCCAAAATACACTTCAAGAGTATGTTCGCAGGATAGTAACAGTGTTTGTTAGTGAATTTGATGTGTAATAACGATGCAAGACTCCTAATAAAACAAGTTCAATAGGAAAATACCATCTAGATATTTAATACTTGAATATATATTTTTATGCACGTTGTCCAGTATTTATTAGAAATGTATTTTATTAAAAGATATTGTTTCATCAGTCTCTTTAGCTGGGGTTGCTAGGGCGTAAACGATCTACATTCGAGTTTCATTCGGGCTATTAATTTTATTTTTATGCTATCCCAAACTGTTAAATGTACGTAGCCCAAGCTTAGTTGCACCAACCAAATCTTATTCTGAGGCAACCAAATGAGAATAACAAAATGTGTTTCAACAACAAAATATTTCGTTGCCCCTATACATACACTGTCTACCAAATAGTATTTGGGCACCTGTCCACAATGTTTGCTCGGTGGTTGTCACCCCGTTATAATCTCGTAGGGCCACCTCTTGCGGCTATAACAGCAGCCACCCTGTCTGGCATGCTCTCTACGAGTGTTTGCAGGACATCCACGGGGATTCGTCGCCATTCCTCTTGCAACCATTCCATGAGTTGAGCAATGGATTTTGGCCGCGCCTGACGAGCCCTCACCCGGCCTTCCAATTCGTCCCAAAGATGTTCTGTTGAGGTCGGGGCTGTGGGCGGGCCAGTCCAATCGGCGAACATTGTTGTCGGCGTACCACTGCATAGTAGCCCTTGAAACATGGCACCTGGAATTGTCATCCTGGAAGTAACACGGGTCCATTCCGTAAAAACGCCACAATGTTGGGAGTATTTCATTATCCAGAATGTTACAACAGGCCTCTGTGTTCATGTTACCACGGACAAATACCAGCGGTTCTACGCTGAAGGACTTGAAACAGAAGTCAACTGACGTACTGAATTACCTATATTCACGGGTGCCCAATTAATTTTTGGTAGATAGTGTATAATTAAATTGTTTGCACCAAACAACCCTTGTTTGATTCAACGAAACCTTTATCTCGGTATCGTGTAGCATTCGTGCGTCGACAGGTCGGAGGCGTCCGGAACCCCGCATGGAATGGGGCTACGGGCCAGTTGTTGCAGAGTCGCTAATGGATTGGGTCATTCCTTTGTGTGTGGCTCACTGTGGGTATACTGTACATACATAGTGGGTAGGATATCCTTGCAGCGCGAGTCTATAGTCTATTCACGGTATCTTAACACTTTTCGAATAAACCTTTGAAAAACCACACTATGTACGAGGTTCTTGTTTTTTTTTTTTGTTACGTTATCACAAGCGTTTTATATTTCTGTTTACATAGATATATCGTTTTAGTAGTTCACTTACTGAAACTTAGTAATGAATTATAATATTTCTTTTATAATTAATATGAATATAAACATAAAATGTGTGTGTTGGTAATACCTAGTAGGAAATAGTTCTCAGTGAAAAATATTACTAAACAAAAATTCCCCACGAAGGCGGTGCGTGGTCCCTTTGGTCTAATTTTCTATACTTGTTACACTTAGTTTTGACAAGGCAGAGGAATATCCTGAAAGTAGAATTTTAGCAGGGTTTCAGTAAAGTTTGACGTATAGACCGTTCACGGTAAAATGAGCATTTTTAAAAAGCCTTGCTTAAGATCTACTTGTATGTACGTTGCGTATTCTTCAACCTTATGTAAAATTAACACTGCCATGAGCCTCGTCCCTTTATTCATGCGTCGGTCAAGTGAAACTGTAGTTATTAGAAATGTATGTAAATATTTCACAGATCTGCTAATTTTTACACTTCGATGCATTTAAGAAGCAGAAAGCGGAAGAAATAATTTCAATTATTCTCAAATGGTTACCTAGCTTTCTTATTTGACGTTGAAATATGGAACTACTTTCTATCATTCGTCACCAACTTTCCTGGGCCCATGCCACTCAGTGCGCCCTTTAAAGTATATGCAGGTAGGAGCAGTGACTTATTTTCTAAGGTTGATTTCAAAAGTGCTCACTTTATCGTGGACAGTCTTTAACCATGAGTTGACTGTATGGGAACCGACGTATGACGTAGTTTCTCTGTGAGTACGCAGTGTCTTCCGAGCTGTTGTTGACAACAAAATTCCTCCCCGCGAGATAGTGTTGTTGGTGCGCCATTCTACTTTTATCAGATGACGTGCTTTCTTTCTGAGCGTAAAAACCTGGATTACTGCCGATTTTACGTAACAGCTACCCTGGGAATGGCCCAGATAAAATCTCCCGTTTGTGAATTAAACTTCATTTCGGGTTTATTTTCGGCATTGTGACTCGCTGGTAAGGAAAGTTGAGGGACAGCTGGGCGCCGTATTGGATTTAAATATACTTTTGTTTGTGATAATTTTTTGAATATGCTACTATTGTGGTTTATAACAATTATATTTTTGAGACAATAATTGGTTTCTTGTACTGTAATCGTTTATCAATATCGATAGTAGATTAGTTTCTATTTATTGCACACTGTAAACAAATAAAGTTACATTTATTTTACAGTTATTCATACATCTGAGTGTTCTAAGTATGGTTTGTCAAAGGGAAATTCCAATAGTCAATGCGAATGAATACATTTTATGGCTAGAACTAGCAACACCACCGCAATGCGTTCTCTCTACCCCTTAACATACGCAATTGGATTTTCTGGAACTTTTAATGTAGCAAGCTAGCGTGTTCTACTAAAATATTTGAGTGTTTCGCTTGCAAAAAGTTACAAATAAATGTCGTATACTGTTCATTAGTGTTTTACTGGACTCTCATTTGGATAGAATTTAAGAAACAGTGTAGTTATCACGATTGTTCTCTACAGTATGCTTAGTTTTTAGTGAAAATAGCTTTCGTGATAACGTTAAGGTATAAATACCCTGGTATAGTATATTTTAAGCAATACATGGACGGAATCCTTGCCTTTAATACGACGCCACAGCTGAAAGTTTGAGGCGAGTTAACAATGAAAAGACTGCTGCAGCATTTCATTTTATTGCGCGTAGATTATGGAAAGTGCCCGATGAACTTTCTTCAGTCTTCCAGTTAATTCCACGAAGTAGACCAAGCTGCAGTATGTAAAATAAGAGCTATCGAAAAGTAACGATTCCCACGGTGCTAATCGAGTCACCTACAGCACCTTGACAGACCCATATACGTTGCAGTATGTCTTGGGTAAATTATATGGATTGAAAAGTGATACTACAGACTAAAGGTTGTTCCTGATAGTGTGCACTTGTGAAATCAACCCTATAAAAAGTCACTTCTACCTGCATACATTTTAACCGGCCCACTGGGTAACATGTGCTCAGTCATGTTGGTAGCGATGGAGGGGAAAGTAGCCTTATAATTAACGTCGAATGAAAAGTGTTTCGGTAACCATTTGTGATAATTCCAATTATTTCTGCCACTTTCCGTTTATTCTTAATGCATCAAAGTGTAACAGCGGAGTTGTAAAATATTTGCTTATCTAAAAATTTCACAGTTTCACCTGGCCGAGGGCAGTGTTAATTTTACATAAGGCGTATGAATACACAACGCGCAAACAAGTAGACCTTATGCAGGCCATTCAAAAGTGCAAATTTTACCGTGAATAGCCTATAGTTAAATTGTTTCCAGGTACTGATTCTAAGTAACAGAGGCCTAATTAACGTGGCTCAGTTGTAATGTTGTTTGCACCACGATGCAGTTGTTACATTCAGCTTTTTTCTGGTGCGGGGACTTGTTTGTACTAGGTTTTCTGTTCTGTAGAATGTGTCGTATACTCTCATTCTTGCTTGTGGAGGGTCACTTTATTTAACAAGCTGCGGTGCCTTGTTCTTTATCATGCACAGTTGTGCATTTTTAATTGATTGTATGCCGCGCACGTCTTTTTCATTGCGCAGTAGCTTTTTTTGCGTTTTCTTGCGTGGAGATTAAAAGTTAATTTTTTGTCCATCTTTTAATTCTTTGTGAGCACTTTGACGCCTTTGTTGTGCGCCCCGTAAACTATCAAATCAACCAACCTCCGGCAACTATTTCTTCTGCTGTCTAGTTTATCCCAAAAAGGATTGCAGGGGTTTGTTCAGAACTGCGGTCCTGAGTAGGGCCGAATATTACGGAGGTAGTTGTTTTAGAATTGCTATCCTCTTGTTACCAACTCGGATCTCATTTTCACTGTTTCGCCGAGAATATCCAGTTGTGCGGGAGAGTAAGAGATAGTTTATAGGAATTGCCGTATTAAAACTTCGCTTGGGCAACTTAACTGTTCTTCCAATTCAGTGAAAATTAGTTACCAACATTCTAGCAAATTTGCAACTGGAATTTGTGCAACAACGTGTTAGTGCACTGATTCAAGCTCGCGATGTGTATTAACTAATTATATTCGAGTATTTACCGCTCTCCCTTATTGTCTCTGTTGGCGCATTAAGAGTGCATGCTCAAAGACAATTTTTAAGTCGGTATTATTTCTGTAATCGTGAAAATGGCTACAATGGGTGTTTCCGGCATTTTTTAGTTGCTAAACTTTCTACAAAGAAACTTGAATTTTTAGACTGTTATCTTTATTAGCGTGCCATAAATATACAGGGTGTTCGCTTAGTTACGTTCAGGTGATTCGTGGAAGGATATACTGCACGTATTGGACTTTGCTCGTAGAGGCGATAAGGTAAGTAGTGAGTGAGCAAGAGTCGGCCTTACATAGATTTTCTTCAGTTACAGACTCTTCTGTTAACACATGGGGTATTTTTTAAGGTGCGAACTTTAATTTTAATCCCGACGTGTACTGTTAGAGGTTTCTAAAGTTGTAACCAGGGCTGCGGAGTCGATATTACAAACTTTCGACTTCCTCTCCGTTTCTCCACTGTCCGGCTCCGATTCAAAACCCCCCCAAAAAATCAGGGTAGCAAAATTATTGAATAAGGAATTATATCGTCACCGTGTGAATAATAATTTCATTTGACAAGTGTAAAGGTTGCGTTAAATTTTTACCCAACAAAGTGTTTTAAATTCCAAATGGAAATACGAAACGAAGAATGTAATACAAAAATTAGTTCTTTAATAAACGTTGTTGAAGTCTGAGTTCCTGTAGTTGTTTCCGCAGATTCCGACTCCATCGATAATTGCTCAAGCTTAGACTCCACAGTCTCGTCGAAGCTTCGCCCAGGAGCCTGGCCCGCGAACAGGACATTGCCTCCCTGCGTGTCCGCTCCTCGCGTGCCATCACGCGACGCGACGCGACGCGCCGTCTGCTGTCTGCTCTCTCAACTAATACCCCACCCACCACGACACACACTCCTGCTGTTTGCCTCATCGACCAGGGGCTCGCCGCCCCTCAATAGGCGTGATCACAGCGGCCAGCGTTGTGCACGGAAGTTACTGAATTATATAGTAGCTAAAGAATTCTATTTTGTCTGTGTATGTAGTTTAACGTGCAGGTGAAAAACGTAGGAAATATAACATTTTAAGATATTATCGAATTATGTTATTACGGCAGAATAACAAGCACTCGTCTTTGAAGAAGCAGCGGACACGTTAAACACCAAGTAAGAATAGCAACGTGTTTTTGTTCATTGTGGTAAATAATTAGTTTGTTCCACTTACGCTACCATTTTTAATAGAAAATAAAATCTAGTCTGCACGCTTACAAAAAAGAAGTTGCCAGGGCTGCCTGGAAATATTTTGCTAGAAAAGCAACTATTACTTTCTATTAAAACTTGACGTCAAGTTGGCCACCGAAATAAAAAGTGGAATATTTGACCAGCACAAAATCTAACGTTATTCGGAAATTTATAATTTCAAAATGCGGTGGGCAAGTGTGAAGACGCTAGTGTCCCTTGCGTGTAGCGGAGAGATGATCCTCGGGTGTCGGACAGGACTGGCCCTCTAGACAGCGGCTATTGTTCCTGTGAGCGCGTGACCGCAGCGGGACCGGACAGCACGTCCGCAGATACATCGCCTCGTCTGTCGTCTTCGACCATTACATCTCGGAAATATTCCCCCCGGTCGTTACCCAGGAGGCGTGGGACATAAATTAACACCAAGTACGTCAATTGAGAGTTTACTGGTTTTTGAAAGCCAACATAGAGAAAAATTAAAAAAAATGGCAATCCTACATAATAGGCCTTGCCAACTTAACGACCAAGTATTTTGAATTATTACTGTATCAATTTAGCATAATGTCTTACGCCACAAAAATTGACGGCGTCCGAAATATCTCGGCGGAATAACGTCACTCAGGTAAAATATTTTCTCTTGTAGTTAGTAAAAAATAATCTGTTTGGTTGCCCTTTCTTTGTTTTCTTTATTGGTTTCTATGAAATTTGCAAAAATTCAATAAACCTCAATGGCATTAATGTATGTCCCATGCCCTCTTAAGGCCCGTCTACAATCGCGTTGACGCTACAATAACGCGTTACAAGAAGTCGTGGATCCGTGGATCGTATACGCTCTGGCTACGACCGACGTTTATCTTTGCGTCTTACGCCAGCCAATCAGTTCATGACGTCACAAACAAGTGAAAACAAATGTTACAGACGATTGGTAACATATAACACCGTACGTGTTAAACGAAATCAATATACAAATAACGCAAAATGCATTTACAAATAATTGAGTAGCTATTTTGTCTCCGGATTTTTTTTCTTCAAAAGTTTCTTTTTAAATTTCAAACAAACAAAAATGTTAGTACATATACACCTGCATTCTTAATTTTTATTCTTGTTAACGTCGATTGTAGACATGCCAGTTTTCTTAAGGCGACGTTTTGTGTCAATGTGATTGTAGACGGGCCTTTACTTCGAATGTCTCTTACGCCGAACGACATGTACCCTATTCAAAGGCCGGACATTAATTTCAGGGTTTTTACTATCACTTGTTTTTCTTCGTTATAATGTGAAAGGATAGTTTATAAGAATATGGAACTGGTAAAAAATTATATACTTGCATATTTACCAGACTCCAAAAATTCAAGTAAGTTTTTTTTAATGCCAATTTCGAAATTAAACGAAATTAATATGTTGGGTTAAGCTCATAATATGTAATTTATGAACGTTTGCGCGCAGTAGTCAGAAAAATTGACATGGATGCTAGACTCCTTAAGTAATATTGTGCAAGAAATCACTGTACCAACGTCCCTTATTCACGCAATAATTTTGAACTCTATAGGCTATTCACTTTCACGGTTAAGTGAGCACTTTTAAAAGTCCTCTCATTCGGAATAATAGTCTGTAACTATATTGTATTTCAGCCTTAGACGTTAACTTCAGAGTGCCGTAGAATACACACAATGTGTTTATTATTCACATTGCAATATTTATTTTAAAAGGTGGTTAAAGGATGATAAACGGCTGGAAGAAAAAAGTTACTGTGGCCTCGAGAGTGCTCACCTATAATCGTGTGGGCGTGGTCTGATGGAAAGCTCCTCTGATTGTTCGCTACGCCATGTCTTACTTGGGCCTACGTCGTGCTGCGACGTGTGTTGTTGGTTTGTGGTTGTAATCTTGGTGGGTATCTGCAGCTATCCCCTCATATCTCCGCGAACAGCAGTGTGCGAGGGTTGGCTGCATAACCAGCCAGGCGTGCGCCCGCCCGCCGACTGCTGATTGGCCCCGTGGTTCGTCATGCAACACGGGAGGCATTTCGGAACCGGAGAGGGGCCTCGTCGAGCGAGCTGCAAGCAAATACGATGCGTTGAGGTAACGTCTCTCGGGCATTCTTGCGTTGCCTTTTGTGTCGCGTCGTCGTGCTCGCGAGCCGGGGGCCACGCGATCTCTTGATCAACTGTAGCACTTAGGCCGTGTCCGGGATTTTGTAGACAAGATGTTCACCTGACCCGATTTGGCATACAAAAATGGTGACGTATTTGGTATTGTATCTACAAAATGACAAAGTCAGCGCCATGTTTGTTTTTGCTACACATGCGCCTTTTAAAACTAACGACTGCACATAAAATACACTAGGAATGTTTTTAAATAAGTAAGTTTTGTGCTTTGTATATATTGACAGCAAAAAACATTTAATATCGTTATTGCATAATTTATTATTTTCTTATTTACAAACGTATTCATAGTGTTCCAGTGTTGATTGCAAAAATATTACGTCTTTTTTAAGCACTAAATTTATATAAAAGTATGTTACACTGTTAATGTAATGATATGTTGCCGCGAGTGCTAAACAAATGACCGTCGACAACGTCCGAATTAATACCTGCCAAATCACAAATGTACAAAATCGCGAAATAACGTAATTTGGCAATTCGGACACGGCCTTATTTTCAAGTTCTGCTGGGGAATTTGGGGGGGGGGATAGTGCTACTGCCCCCCCCCTCACCAGGCAAGCACCTCTCTGGTTAAGCCAGCGCCCCTCCCACTTGCCAGGGCAAAGGAGAAATAAGTACCTGTCCCCTCTCTACTAGCTTTTTCATTTCTGACACTATAATTTCTGTTTAACTCAGAAATATTTTTGAATTATATTCTGTCGACTGGGTTTTTACTGTGTCTATGCCGGTTTTTCCCAGTCTCGTCTAGTGTTAGCTTAGCTATAAGTACACTTCGTGAGGTAGTCATGGCCCCAATTGTAGGCCATGGCTGCACAATCCCTCTCTGCTGCGATGCATGTCTCCTTGCATGATTCCTTACCTTGTAGGATTAGCCCTGGGACGCATTAAATACCCGTCCTACCCACCGGGCTTTCACTTCTCACTAGTTGCAGAGTAGCTAGGGAAAAAAATTATAGTACTTATGTAGGGTTACCAGATGACGGCCGAGAGGTCGTATATAATTTATTCCTCCGCCTCACGCAAGCTAAGCTTGAACCAAGTCTAAGAAATTACAAGCAAATGGACGACATGCTGAAATTGTGCGCACTCAGTTTACAGGCTGTTCACGGTAAACTGAGCGCCTTCGAAAGCCCTGTTTAAGATCTACTTCTATGCACAGTGTATTCTTCCGACATATATAAAATTATCATTACCACGAGCCTCATCACTTTGATCATGCGTAATTGTCGAGTTAAACAGTGAAATTATAGGTAAGTAAATAGTTTTACAAATGTGCTAATTTTTACATTTGTACGCATTAAAAAGAACAGAAAACTTAATAACTTAGGCTACTTCAGTATTCAAGAATGTTTACCAAATACTTTTAATTCAACGACAAGAAATTTAACTAAATTTTCTCCATCGGTACCAACCTAACTGTGCGCCTACAAGTCAATGTGCCAGTTAAAATATGCGCAGGAAAAAGCAGTGATATTTTTTTAAGGTTGTTTTCAAAAGTGTTAGAATAACCGTCAACAACCCATACCAACATTTTGCATTAGAACTATTTCTTGCTAGACATTACCAACACCCCTGTTTTTAGTGATGTGATATTGCAATTGAATCATTATAATTTTTATATAAAATATTAGCAAAAGTCTTAATTCAATAAAAAATAATATCCTTTCATGTTAACAGAAGTAAAGAACGCTTGTGAGACAAGACGTGTAGGAACCAACCAAACACGTCATACATGGGATGATTTTTCAAATGTTTCATTCAGAAAGTGGGAATGAGTGAATATATATATATATATATATATATATATATATATATATATATATATATATACTGTTGGCTCTTAACATAGAGGTCTTGGGAACCGATGAGGGTGGTTGTGGTGAGCATGGAGCAGCGCCGGAATGAGAGGGGGGGGGAAACGGGAGATCCCCTAGAAAACCCGCCGACCAACATCATCGCTCGGCACATGCGAAAATCCGGAGTGACCCGACCGGGGATTGAACCCGGATCGCAATGGTGGGAGGCGAGCAGGCTAACCGCTCAGACACTGTGGCCCCCAGAAAGTGTAAAGGAACTGCGAATAGACTGCACGCGTGACCAAGTACGCAAGTCGGGAGAGAATGGAAAAACAGAGCGATGTTTCCAAAAAGTATAATTTGAGGGTTTGGGGGGGGGGGGGCTGCATGGACGTCTTGTTTACTGCGACGCCACGGTTTCCGGGAAGTCAGCACATATAGGCTGTTCACGATAAAGTGAGCTTTTTTTAAGGCCCTTCCACGAGGCATTGACCAATAATAAATATATCTTATTGCAGCCTCGGGCATTAAATTGTGAGGGTGGGGAAATGTATACACTGTGTTTATTGGTCGTATTGCAATGTTTATATTAAAAAGCAGCATGAAGGTGGAATTTGAATGAAAGGAAAAATTGAGAAGGGCCTTAAAAAGTGGTAACTTTACCGTGAACAGCCTATAACTGGCCGACGTCGCAGTAGCCGGCGTGGAATGGTCGGAATTACCGCGAGAAAGCTGACCCTGACCTGGCTGCGAGGCAGGTCAACTCACGGTAACCTACGCCATATTCTACACCTTGCTCGTTATCGCTCACGGCGTAGTAGAGCTCGGTGCAAAGTGCGCTGTTTACGACTGCCTCCAGAGGGTCGCGGCTCTGTAGGGATTTCGTTGGCCACTAAATTATTGTGTAGAAATACTTCACCAAATTAAAATAATGCTCTTTAATAAAGAAAGCTGTGTATTATCATCATCGTTTCTGTTCTGCCCAGCGGCAGGTTTTCACGTGGTATCTCTCCATGCTCTCCTGTCTTCTGCCAATCTCTTCAGGTCCATATACTTTCCTCTTCCCTTGAGGTCATCTATCAAATGGTATCTTCTCCTTCCTTCCTGTCTTTTCCACAAACTATTCCCATAGCGTCTGTTAGCAAGCACTCCCGCCTCAACGAATGTCCCATACAGTTTTTCTTCCTTTCTCTCATGACTTTCAGCAGTGTATTTTATAAACAGTATAATTTTATTTCTTAATATACTTATCTCTCAGGTAAATTAAGTTCAATTATTATAATTTATAAAATATGCAATTTTTAATTAGGCATGCGTCTGAGCGTAGAGTTGTTCACTTGTTTTGCGTTTGTTGTGTTCCGTTGCTGGAGGAGGTGGAGTTGTTGTTTCAGCGAATTGCAGGAATTGAAGCATTGAATTTTCAAATGCTGATTGCCTGAGAATAAACCGTACAAGAGTTATTGATATAGGCGACAGTGCGTTTTTAGAAGAAATAAATAATATGTACAATAGCATCTTAAACGATTATGCAGTTAACAGAGTAGCGAACCGATGTATTCTCTGCCATCAATTGTTACACACATTTAGTTCCATATTACCATTTGTAAATACATCATTTAGTTATAACATTTTAACCGAATTGTTATTAGCAGTAACTAAAAACGTCTCTGAAAATTGAAATAATGTTTAAGTGTTAAACGGTTGGCAACAAATTTTACCTAATAACCCAAACATAGAGGGAAATAAAGACCCACCAAAACAGTATTGAGCTTCGTCTCTTTGTCTTACTTGCTTTGTGACTGCCTCGACGTAACGTGGCTGGCTTCTCTCTTCCCGAAGGGATCGCGACCTTGGTGCATGAACTACGTTAGTGTGTTTTTTTTAATGAAAATATTAAACGTACCCCCAGTATGTTTACTTACGAAAAGACATACCCCAGACGATGAAGGGATGCTATTTTTTATTTGTGGCAGTGTTATGATTTTTTTAAAAATATGTTTTGTTAACTATATTTTAAAATGAAATAAGCCTACATTTCAGTTTCCCTAGTTCAATTTTGTTTAGCCCTACGGGATTTCGTTTTATTGGTACATCCCCAGAACACTAGAATTGTGATCTTTACACGGAGCGTCGCGATCAAACACTGTGCTATCTGAAATTTCTATTATGCGAAGAAAAGTTATTCTAACTAATGTGTACAAGTTGGATGATATTTCGAACAATTTTAAATAACCACGGTGTTAACTGAAATTCCATTTTGGAATCATTCCCTGACTTTTCCCAGACTTCCAGGCAGTATCTTACCATTTTCCCCCGACATATTTTCAGGAATTCTGAAACCCAATACCATACTGCATTAAACTACACTGCAACAGATAAGCAAGCGTGCGAACATTTGATTCTGTCCGTCAATATTTATCGCGGTACATGCCATTGGCTTCACAGGAGTGCCCATTACAAACACAGAAATACTTTGTCCTATGTGTAGGCCTTATGCTACTTGGTAAAGATGTACTATTGCCGGTTCACATACTTAATTTTAAATCTTAAATCATATGTTCATTATTACACTATCCTGTATTAATACAAAAAATATTCGCAGAGTAGTAATTATATAAATAATAATAATAATAGTAATTATTATTATTATACTTTCTAACCGCTCTTAGCCATAATGCCCTGCTCTTTTTTGGCCATCTGCCCCACTGGCATAAGCTCTTGGCCCAATTTTGATCATTCTCCTGCATAGGAGATAACCTATCTAACATCATCAGGAATATCTAAACCACTGCCAGCACGAGTCTATCCTCAATCTGCCCTTCGGGTGCAGGAGTAAGTCAGTGGTCCCACGGACACCCATCGGAGCTGTACCTCCGACCCCGTCACCCCCCCCCCCCCCCCCCCAGCCGGTGGAACCTCTAGAGTAGTGAGGTTGGTCCATGCGACTCCTTCCTTTTCATCTTAGACTCTCCATTTCGAGTGAGCTAATACCTCAACACCCCATTTCCATTCACACGAATTCGTTCACTTTGAAATTCAGCCTGTGGGTTGCCACCCTGATTAAAGGCTGTTCACTATAAAGTGAGCACTTTGAAAATGAACCTTAGAAAAAGTCATTGCCTGCGTTTAATTTAATAGGCGCACCGAGTGACATTAGCCCAGTAAAGTTGGTAACGGTGGATGGAAAGTAGTCCCATATCTTAACGTCGAATAAAAAGTGTTAAGCAAAGATTTGTGATAACTTAAATTATTTAGTTTGCTTTCTGTTTTATTTTTTTATATATCGAGGTATAAAAATGAGTAGTCTTGTAAGTGGTTACTTTTCTGATAGTTACACAATTTTACATAAGGCGGAGAATTGCACGATGCGCATACAAGTAGATGTTAAGCGGGGCTTTCAGACGTGCTCATTTTACCGCGAATTATTTAGTGAGCAGTATCCGCAGGGTTCCGGCCTGCAGCGCAAGTGCTCCATCGCTCCTAAAGCCCCTGTCACACTGTTAAATTCTTCCGTCAGGCTGCTTCCAATAGGTTTCGTCAAAGTTGGACAGTTATCACGTCATAAACGCCGCCATATTTGTCTGAGAAAGTTGGATGCCTTCAGTTTATATCAGACGTTTGAAGATTGGACCGGTTCTGATATTTCTTGAATTTTTGATGGCTTCAGCCAATCAGAATCGTGTACGAATATAATGGAGATCAAGAAACTTTAAAATAACGAACAATTGCTGGTAACTAAATGGGTTATGAAGATGATTTTATGCAAAAGCTGTCTTGGGAATGAATTCTATTTTAGGTGTATGTTGCACATAATATTACGAACTCAGCGGTATTAAATTCTTTTATGCAGGAAACTTCCTCTGATAAATAAAATTTTAATTTAATAAAGAGGTAAAAACGAATTACAGCATTTCTCGCATTTCTTTCTGTAATTGACTGCATGGAAACATAT
Organism: Dryococelus australis; assembly: GCA_029891345.1. Taxonomy (NCBI): domain Eukaryota; kingdom Metazoa; phylum Arthropoda; class Insecta; order Phasmatodea; family Phasmatidae; genus Dryococelus; species Dryococelus australis. Next base: position 21,516,359 of record CM057006.1, on the reverse strand, counting down.
AACTGATATCTCACAATGAAAATCATTTTTTAAATCATTGTTCAAATTATCTCCGAGTAAAAAAAATTGACAATGTGACACATTTTCAAACGCATTCTAGATTATTTGATAAAATTTGTTGGAAGGAAAAATTTGATGGCCTTCTAGTATTACTTTACTGGTGGAAAGTTTGTACAGGGTGTTCATGGTAAAATGAGCACTTATGAAAACCCTGCTTAAGATCTACTTGTACGCATGTTGTGTAGTCCTCCGTCTTATATATAATTAACATTGCCATGAGCCTCACACTTTATTCATGCGTCGGCCAAGTGAAACTGTGCAATTATTAGAAAAATAAATATGATACAAATCTGCCCATTCTTATATATAGACGCATAAAAAAAAATTTGAGAAGAAAAATATCTTGAGTTTGCACATGGTTAACTAACACCATTTATTTGACATTAAAATATGGAACTATTTCCCATCTATCGTTACCAACTTTACTGGGCGACTGTCACTCAGTTAAAATACACGCAGGCAAGTGCAGTGACTGTTTTCCTAATGTTGATTTCAAAAGTGCTCACTTTATAGTGAACAGCCTTTAGGAAGGTTCGATGCAGGGTTTTAGAGTTTTGTATGCATCTGCCGCGTATATTCTGGTACATAGCGCTTTGAAAAAGCCGATTTCTAACATCTTGGAGTACTCGGAAATGGCTCTTCTAATGTGAGTGCCGTCTTGAGAGCACTCAACACCACTTGTCTGAAGGTGTCTTCTCTTCGTAGATCAGCATATTGGACTCACATGTTATAGTTTCGCAGGAAAACGCGAATCTCTCACACACCGTGACGCAGTTCCAGCGCCAGGTCGACGGGCGCATCAATGCCCGGGTTGTACTAACATCTTCCCCAATTCGAGATAGAATGATCCTAGTTCCGGACCAGGATCCAGTCCGTTCTTGGTTCCAAAGTAATAGTGTTGCACCAGCGAGATTTTATGATTCTGAATCTCCGATTCGTCGATCTTGGTTCCAAAGTTAGAGATCGAGATTAAGTATGAGTAAAATTTTGCTATTGGTTCGTAATATATGACGTCATGGAAGTAGGCGAATTTTTACTATAGATAGAACTAATGTGCGATGTTTTTATCTTTTTTTTTTTATGTGAATTATTGTACGAATTCTACTGACTAATATTCAAGTCCGTATAATGTTGTTTTAAATTTCCGAGAAAACAAAAACGATCGAACGTAGGTCTATCTGTTGGCGTGTATTTTGAAACTACATTTGTCGACGATGACTGCTGGTGTCGGATCGAGATTTCGAACCGGCAATTTCGGCGGTTCGAAATGAACTTCACCTCGATCTCCAGTCCAACTCTGAACTCGAATGGTGCAACAGTTTTCTGTGTCGATCTTAGATCCTATCACGGAGGCAGCAGTTCAACCGTGCGTGTTGTGTTGTAAATGAGCTGTTTAGGATAACGAAACGGGAAGATTCGCACCGGTGGCGGGGAAGAGAAATCGCTAGACACGAGGCTGGATGGGGGGGGGGGGGGGTTAATGGTGAAAACGGGAGCCTCGTCATCGAGGGGGAAAGTGGGCGATATCGCGACCTTGGCACGGGGACGCAACTCCCCGAACTGCTAACTTCTGCAGTGCGCGTGCGCGGGCTGCGGATTTCGCGGCTAATTGAGACATGCCACTTACTTCTGAGAACTACTTCTTCCCGTCCTTCATAACGGCTGCTGGAACCCAAAAAAAATTAAGTCATTTTATTTTTGTCTCGGAGATTGCCCAACTTTGCACGCATTATGTGTGACATTTTTCTCGAATAAAGAGTTTACACTTAATATTTTTTTTAATAATCTGATGTCGAATTGATTTTTTTTTTCTGTTTTGTTGCAGCCGTGATAAATACCATAGGCTGTTCACGGTAAAATGAGCACTTTGGAAAGCCCTGCTTAAGATCTACTTGTATACACGTTGTGTAGTCTTCCACCTTATGTAAAATTTCATACGTCGGTCAAGTGAAACTGTGAAATTATAAGAAAAGTAAACATTTTATAAATCTGCTAATTTTTACACACTAAGGCGTTAAAAAAAAACAGAAAGCGAAATGTTTAATTTAAATTATCACAAATGGTTACCTGACACTTTTTATTCGACGTTACCATATGGAACTACTTTCTACCCAAAGTTACCAACTTTACCGGGCGCATGACACTCAGTGCGCCCGTTAAAATTGTGCAGGCAGGGGCAGTGACATTTTTCTAAGGTTGATTTCAAAAGTGCTCTCTTTATCGTGAACAGCCTTTAACTAAGTTGTACATGTGACAAAAATTACAAAGTAAACTAATGCTATCGGCTACCGTGTGATATGTCATCACCAAATAACAAGCCATACATATATATATATATATATATATATATATATATATATATATATATATATATATATATATATATATATTTACATTTTTTAAACATTTTTTTAAAATGTATGAACTGTTATTTGCTGATGACATATGTCACTTGGTAGCCCATGGCATTAGTTTACTTTGTAAATTTTTTCATTCATACAACTTGGTTAGTACTTACTATTGACTGCAGCAAAACAGAAAAAAAAAATTGAATTTCACATGAAATTATTCAAAAAATGTAAACTATACTAATATTTTACTCGAGGAAAATATCACGTGTACAAGTTAAACAGTGTTCGGTACAAAAATAAAATTACTTGTTTGGGGTCTAACACCGTAAAACATTTTTGGAGAATACATTTTGTTTGGAACGCCTATCTTTAAAACTAATGCACTGAGGTGAAATTTCCTTAGCAGCGGATTTCCTATCGAAATTTCGCAGCTGCCTACCACGTATTACAAACACATCCACGGACCTAACGGCACTTCGGAAACATTACATTTACGTCGATATTTGATGTCATTAGGCACTTGCCATTTACGACGTATCGACTGCTATCAATCAACGTCTGGAACATGGCACTGACATCTGCATAATATGAGAGGAACACAAGCAATTTAAGGGAAAAACCAATTTATCGTAGGTATTGATTATTTATTAACACAGGCGATACTTAACGAACACGCACACGTGTAGATATCTCCGAATTTGCAGTTATATCGATCACGACTATAATATCGAAGATGATAAGATCGATTAATACTTAGTCATCAACATATCGAAATTTCAAAAAAAATTATAGGGCCAACGTTAGAATAATACATTTTGGATTACGGGAAGACTTGTGCGAATGGCGATGGAGCGCTTGATGCACGTCATTATTGTCGCCCTTATCGATTCCTGGAATTCGTGCTTGTAGCTTGGGACATATCTGCAGGCAGATGGATGCCTTGAGGAACTGGGCAGGTATTTGTCTGGTACACGGACGGAAAATCACGTGACATAAACCACCGCCAATAAAAGCCAGCCAAGTTGCAAAAAAAAAAAAAAAAAAAACACCTCCGGAAATCGAGCGTGGCGCATTTTCGCTACGATCGAACAAGCCCCAAGTACAAGTGAAAACACCGAAATAATGAACGCGTACAAGCGAAAAGGGTGTGCGCTTTGTTGAATTTTAATGATGGCGGGCAATATATTTCCACACTTGCTGTCCGGGGAAAGAAAGGGGAGCTCAAGAGGAAGTCGAGATGAGAAACTCTGAACCCGCGCCATTCTCGAGATACAAAGGTGAGAGCGCCTGCTGTTTCCCGTGAGTTTAAATCCCAGTTCGTTGTCGGCGAAGCACAAATCACGCAGACGCCATCGTCGTGACTCGGGCCGCCGTACTGCTTTACCGAGTAGTCACGGGTTCGGATTCCGAACAAGATTCCACACTTGTTTTCAACAACACGTTCGAGGTGAACCGCTCGAAGAGAAAATGCACCATTATCGATATAGTTAAACATTTAGCTGAAGGCCTCCGCCTGGCTGGCACATCAAGCCCAGAGCTTTGATGACAGCGAACTGTGGGATATTTTGCAGTGATAAAGTGGTATCATTAGACAAAACGTTTAAGGATCGGATTCATCCTTTTTGTATAAAAGTCGAATTCATCTGAACAATGTACGTTTATAGAAAATTTATATTTTTTGAGTCGTTTGATTTTTTAATGCCTAATTTTGTGTGTCAGGAACATATTTGTGTTTTATTAATAAGTCGCTGCCTTTTTGCAAGTATGAAATAGCACACAGTGAAGATTAGATACAAAAGTACCTACTTAAAAACTAGTAAATTGTAAATTTTCTATAATCAAACATTTACAATAATACCTCAAAACGAGATTATGAAACGAAAACGAATAAGTATTAAGACCTGAGAGCGTGGGGTCGCTAGGGGCGACCGAGACGTGAGCATCAACTCTCTCATCGCCTCTGCGCGCAAAGCACTGAACTGGCGTGCGGTCTTGTCGAAAACGCTCCTCTACGAAATTTTCAGCGGAGACCGTGCTACCATTTTATTACGTAATAATATAAATAAAGGATTGATGCACATCCCTATTGCTTTTTAAAATGTTTTTTTTTTTTTAAATAGCAGAATGTTCATACCTAAATATGACCGTGGAAACACCCTATTGAGCAATTTTCACTGTCACAAAACTATGCTTTAGAGAGAAATGGAGGAACTGAAACAGTATACAGACGTGTAACGTTTCTTAAATGCTTTTCGTAAGCAGACCTCGTACGGACACGTTGGACAGTTTTTTAAATTTAACGTTTTCTGCTGGCACACCGTTCAGTGGGCTACCCAGGCGACCTGCCACCTTAATTTTCGCATATAGACATTTCAGAGTAGTTTTTAGACTCGCGTCGTTCTTTTATCTTTATTAGCGCGCAGCAAACATTTTGGGTCACAAGTCATTTTAGGCGATTCGCCGGCGCCTTGCGCGTAGAGGCGATGAGACAAGTGGCGTATGAGCGAGACTCGGCCTTACAGCTCACGCATTTACCGCCTGTCTGGAGATTTTCCTGCATTTGTGGTCTAGAAGAGCGGGGAGAGATAAGGGCGACACTGCCTCAAGCATCAAGTGCGTCATCGCCACTAAGCGCGAGGCCCTGAACTGACTTGTGAGCACTTTTGAGGCCCTAGTTGATTTTCCCATTCAGCCACTTTTTATCCTTTAACAATGCTTTTAAAATATATATTGCCACGTGAGTAATAACCACAGTGTGTATATTCCACCGCAACGTCTAAGGCTAAAATAAAATATATTTATTGGTTATTATTCCAAATGAGAGGGCTTTCGAAAGTGCTCACTTTACCGTGAATAGCCTATTATAGTGTTCTAGTGGCACTGCGTGTAAAGACTGTCCATGATAAGATAAGCACTTAGAAATAAGTCCCCACTCCTACCTGCATATATTTTAACAGGCGCACTGAGTGACATTCGCCCAGTAAAGTTGGTAACGATGGATGGATAGTAGTTCCATATCTTAACGTCGAATGAAATAGTTTGGTAATATTTTGTGATAACTTAAATTATTTAATTGTCTTACTATTTGCTTTTTTTTTTTTAATGCGTCGAAGTGTAAAAATGAGCAATTGTAAAATATTCACGTTTCAAGTAATTTCGAGGTTCCACTTGACTTACGCATGAATAAAGTGATGAGACCTGTGGCATTGTTAATTTTACATAAGGTGGAATATTACGCAACGTGCATACAAGTAGATTTTAAGCAGGGCATTCAAAAGTGCTCATTTTACCGTGAACTGCCTATACCCATGGGACTTCCAGCGGTGACCCTGTTATCTTATTGGTGGATAGTCTGTAGGAGATTTCAATACATTGCTCTCGAGTAGTTTTGTGTCTATTTGTTGCGTATATTTTGAGATTCAGCGCTTTCAAAAATCCCTTTTTGGCCCTTCTGGAGTACTCTGGAATGTTTCTAACATGCGTCGACATCTTGAAAGTACTCGACAGCCCTCGTCTGAAGGGCGTGTTCTTTTTGCATATCAGCACATTGGACACTCGTTTAATAGTTTCGTAGAAAAGCGTGTATATTTCAATCTCACTGCCACACATTTCAAATGTCAGGCGGGACAAGTACGGAAATAAAATAATATCTAATTTAACAGGAACAGAACGTAAGCAGTGGAAGTTTTTGGTCAGATAGAACAGACAAGTGGCCTAGTGACACGTGTCGCTAGCTGACCATCTCCCGCCTGAAGTTCCGTGTTCTGCACGAAACGCGGCTTCAAGTCGCCCCAGAGTCTTGGCAGCAGAGGCCGCCAGGAATATATAGACTGTTCATGATAGAGTGAGCACTTTTTAAAGGCTCTCCAAATAGGCATTAGCTGCCAATAAATATATCTTATTGCAGCCTCAGGCATTAAATTGTGATGGTGGTAAAATGTGTACACTGTGTTTGTTGGTCACATTGCAATGTTTATATTAAAAAGCAGCAGGAAGATTGAAATTGGATGAAAGGAAAAATTTATAAGGGCCTTAAAAAGTGCTCATTTTCCCGTGAACAGCCTGTGATGAGAGTGCTGTCGCCACTCTTCAATCTCCGCCGACTCGAGTTGCCGAGCCACGCCGAACACGGGCTACCTGGGGCCTATTTCATAAAAGTTAAGCCGCGTCGACACCGACAGTTAACAACAAAGGTTTATAACGTTTGCTACCAACACGTTGTTAGCAACAGGACACCAGTTTGACATTTACTTTTGTCAAGGGCCTTACACAATTTAAAACTTTTAACATTTGACTTTACGTTTGCTTTCCGACGTGCTGTTTCTTGTGGAGCTTGACACAATGGAACTGTCAAAGGTAAAGTCAAGCACTCTTGACTTTACGATTTCGAAAAGTTGAAATTTTGACCCATTCAAGCAGCCATTCTGCCGAGAATCTAACAGAGGTTACGTGGAAAGTGCGATATTTTATTGTAGTGCGATTTTAATCTCGGTATATTATGCGAAGTTCGTGTTAAATTAAATAAATGACAAACGAATATAGTGTGAAGAGAAAATATATGAATTTACATATTTTAATGAAGAAAACAAATGAGTTTTTTATTTTGAAATAAACTTCTAATATAAATTTTGAGCCTATTAAAAAAATGGTACGTAAAATGCATTCCTGGATATTATCATAATTATTTTCATAATAAGATACACATTTTTACTAAGTTCCTAGAATTGAAGTTCAATTGTCTGAACTCTGATTTTACAATTCTATTGTGTATTGGTGCTTTCGGCAGAGGAAAGAACACGTAAAGTCTTCTATTGTGTAAGAAGCTTAAATAACATTGTGGCCGAATAACCTCAGTTGGCTGCAAGGTGTGTGTGGAGGAAGTTTACTCGCTGCGGTAGAGTGGAGGGGGGATGTTACTAACATCGCAGAGGCGCGGTAACACGTGTTTGCTAACAAATGTTACCAACATTCTTTGATCTTTACCGACTTCCAACGGGTAACATCATTCGTGTTACTAACATGGTATTTATGTTGCTAACACAGCTTGTTGGCAACAAATACAAAAGCGTTTTTTTAATGTGTTACTAACAATTGTTAGCAACTCGTGTTACTAAAGGCTGTTCACGATAAATTGAGCACTTTTGAAATCAACCTTGGGAAAAAGTAACTGCCCAGGCCTGCATATATTTTAACGGGCGCACTGAATGACATGCGCCGAGTAAAGTTGGCAATGATGGGATGGAAAGGAGTACCATATCTTAACGTCGAATAAAAAGTGATAGGTTATCATTTGTGTTTACTTAACTTATTTGTTTCGTTTACTGGTTTTTTTCTTATCCATCAATTCTAAAAATTACCAGATTGGTAAAAAATTTACTTTTCTAATAATTCCACGGTTTCTCCTGACCGACGCATGTATAAAGTAATGAGGCTCGTAGCAGTTAATTTTACATAAGGTGGAGGAATACACAACGTGCATACAAGTAGATCTTTCGCAGGGCTTTCAAAAGTGCCTATTTTACCGTGAACGGCCTATAACTCCGGTGAAAACGCGGCTTTACAATTCGACAGGTGGCAGGGAATTAGTCACAGGTTTACAATCCGACAAATGTGTGTCTCATAAAAGTTGGCGAGTTTACAAATTTGTCATGACCAAGTTGTATGGAATTGTATGACAATTTGACAAATAGTTGTCTCACAAACGTTTTGAGCTGACATTTGAAAATCCGACAAATTTGTCAAATATTACACTACATACTCGGCGACGTATCTAAAAATTTGTAGAATTGCCACTGCAGAAGTGACATGCAAGCTTTCCAATGTAACCAGTAATTTGCAATGTTTATATAGCATGGCAGTGCAATTGTGTTTCAATATTGGAATTAACATTGCTTTCCAGATAGCACGTTTATTTCCTCTCGAATCAGGTTTAATATAGTAATCTTATCCACATTACTTGGCATTCTGCTGCTAGAGTGAACAAAGTTATGTTGGTGGAATTATTTGTGGTAGGAATCGACTATTCATGAATCTCATATAAGGTTGCGCACTTTGAGAGCTATCTAGTGTGTAATAAATTAAACTTTTGGTTTGACATGTAATTGTCGTGTTTATGAAAATGTTATTTTAAGGCTAACAATTTACACGTTTTTACCTGTAAAATAAGGGAAACTTATGTATTATTTATGTAACATAACATTGTCGTGACATATTGACAAATTTGACATAATTGTCGTATATGCCTCACCTGTCACGTTTTATGAGATAGGGCCCTGGTTTAATCTATTCCGGTTTCTTCACACTTTTTGAATCGAACCTTTGAAAAATCACGCCATGTACCACGGGTATTTCATACTTGAGTTAACATGGTGCCCCATTCAACCATGCGGGACGTACTGGGGGTAAATCATCTCAGCCATCCGTTCCTCTATCAGAAAGTACTAGGCATTCAGCGAAAATACGTTTTCAGGACCTAATTTTCACTGGCTCATATCTCCTTCGATATTCTGTTTAGGTATATGGTGTTATGTATATTTTCGACCTAATTTTTCACAAGGAATCGCCTCCCGCTGTTTGGGCGTTTAATTTCCGAATATCCTGTATTTTAACGGGTGAGCTATGTAATATGCGCCCAGTAAAGTTAATAAAGAGAGAGGGAAAGTGGTTTCATAACCCAATGTAGAACTAAAAATGTTGGGTAACCATTTGTGATAACTTGAATTATTCTTTTCGCTTTCTAGTTTTTTTTTTTAAATGCATATAAGTGTAAAAATGAGCAGATATGCATAATATTTACCTTTCTAATAATTTCAGTTTTACTTGACCGACGTATAAATAAAGTGATTAGCCTCACAGTAATGTTAATTTTTTCATAAGGTGGAAGAATACACAATGCTCATACAAGTAGATCTTAAGCAGGGCTTTCAGAAGTACTCAGTTAACCGTGAACAGCCTATATAAAGTATGTTTGTACTATTCTCTAGTGGACCGTGACAGTCAAGAGTCCCGCGTATACGACCCGGGTTCGATTCCCGGCGTGCTCACCCGAAGTAGATGCAGCGGGCGTTGTCGCTGGGGATCGGGTTTCCTCGGGGCTATCCCCCCGTCCCCGCCCTAATATTCCGCTCATGCCACTCTAACCTCGATGATAAGGGGCCTTCCTCCAGGTAACATCCGGTCATAAGGAGGCATTGCGGCTGCGGCGATGGGAAGTACCGTGAACAAGCTTATAGGCAGTTCACGGTAAAGTGAGCGCTTTTGAAGCACTAATTACTTTTTTTTTTTTCATTTCAGCCATTTTTATCCTTTAACCGCCTTTTAAAATAAATATTGCCGTGCATGTAATAAACACAGTTGGTATAATGCACCGCACTCGGAATTTAACGTCCAAGGCGAAAATGAATTATATTTACTGGCTATTATTTCAAATGATAGGGCTTTCAAAAGTGCTCGCGTTACCGCGAAAAGCCTATAGCATGCGTTCCGTTCCCTCATAGTTTTAAGTGGTGACAGTAGGGTTGTAGTAATACAACAGCCCGTTCAGAAAAGAGACAGCACTGTCGCTGTAGTTTGAAACACCTGTTTACAGGAGGATTTGTGTTCATTTTGGCACTTATCGACCACAAAGACAGGTTTTGATTTAAATATTCCATAGTTTTTTTATTTATTTATTTTTTTGAAAGATATCGCTGTCCGCAATGAGATCTGCCAACTCGTTCAGCTTTCTTCGTGCTAATTTCTACGGGAGACTCGAGTGTCTTGTCTGTGCGGAACTTGTCGACTTTCTCGCAGGTCCAAGCTGGTCCAGTGAGAGGCTGTGTGCGGGTACTAGGACAGGTTCCCCACATGCGTGTACCGGAGTGCACCTACATTCTGCATCCGAGGGCGGGGAAAGTCAAGGTTAGGAGACCCGCCACTGTCCGCGGCGTGGTCGACATTTGCCTCTGTATCGCGCCCAGCGACGGAAACATTCATACCGGTTACCGAGAGGAATCCCTGTTCATAACGAATAGAAACGTTGATATCGGGGGAAAAAAAAGGGGGGGGGGATATAGATATATTTATTGGTTACTTATAAAAGTATGGTTTTTCGAAACGAAACACGGAATCATGTATTTGATGTATTAAAGGGCTTTAGTAATGTATAATTGATTGGGATATTACGCATTGAGGAGATTAGGCATTGCAGAAATATTCGGCTCCTGTTTTTGGCGCATGTTACCAAAGTAACTATAGTAATTTTCAAATTCAATTTTTGTATTCAAAGCCAGAGCTTATTGAAAGAGCAGTTAATAAAATTTGTATTCCCGATACCTGGAAAGAGATATTGATTATTGTGATAAAAATATCGTTAACAGTATCGACGATTCATATCGATAGGCTACATCATTTCGATACATCGTAATGTTTTCTTAATCCGTAATAACGAAGGGCGAAGAGTGGAGGAGGTCATAGGAAGCACTAATATCGGCAGCGGCGAAAGAACGGCGTACGACCGAAGAATAAGAGCTCTTTGATAGACCATCGGTTATTACGATTGGCTATTTTGTGTGCATTACTTAATAATAACAGAAAAGAAGTGAGAGAAGATGATTTACACTGCAAACAGCTCCTGTGAGGGATCACCCACTCTCTCTTTTCTGTCTCTTTTTCTCACATACAGGATGAGTCATCAGCTCTGCGACAAACTGCGAGAGGACGTTCCTTGCGAAATTTCAGTTAGAAAATGTCTGACAACGAACTCCAGGAAACCACTCCTAAGGGCAGGAAACCCTTGTGAAAATGGGGTTGCAATTACGAACTTTATTTAATAACACTGAAACCATGTGATATTAAGGGTTGAATTTCTGTAATCATGCCAAACAATTCAGTCACTGTAACATGCAAGTACCCATGTTGACCTGAGGCATACACTACATAGTAATATGGGGGTTGTACATCGTTACGTAAATTATGATCACGGCCTATGAATTACCATTACAAGACGTAAAAACAAGTCCTTTTGATAAGAAAACCTCCGACGAATGGTTTGCAAGAAAATAAACCTCCAAGATATCAAATGCCACGTAATGCTTATAAGCCATTTAATATATTGGAGGCCTGTTTTATTGCAAACCATTCGTCGGAGGTTCTCTTACCAGGAGGACATTTTTTACGTCTTGCAATGGTAATTAGTAGGCCATGATCATAATTTATGTAGCGATGTACGAAGACCCTTTTTTTTTTCACTATTTGAAGGGGTGGCAACCCTCATTTCACTATGTAGGGTATGCGCTATGTCAACATGGGCACTTGCATGTTACAGTGACTGAATTGTTTGGCATGATTACAGAAATTCAACCCTTTATCACATGGTTTCAGTGTTATTAAATAAAGTTCGTAACTGCAACCCCATCTTCACAGGGGTTTCCTGCCCTTAGGAGTGGTTTACTGGCGTTCGTTGTCAGACATTTTCTAACTGAAATTTCGCTAGGGACATCCTCTCGCCGTTCGTCACAGAGCTGATGACTCACTCTGTATATAGTTAGTAGTTTTGAGTTTGCTGAGAATAATTGTTTTGGCACTGTCCCAAAATAAAGTAAAGTATTTAAATTTAAACACATTTTAAAACTAGTTACAACATACTTTCCAGCTTTTTTTATTTCGTCCCCCCCCCCCCAATAGCTTAGTTTAATCTATTTATTTGTACCAACAAGACAATAAAAATATAATTGTGCAGAATCTATAGAATGCAAGTTTATTTATTTGCAAAATTGACATTAGTGTGCATACGTGCCGTTGCACACATTTACAATTATTTTTGCTTTGAAGCATTTTTAATAACTGGGGAAAAATCTATTATAAGAGTGCAGCGAGAATGATGTTCAGTATCCCCGTCCCCCACTATAAATCTATTATAAGAGTGCAGCGAGAATGATGTTCAGTATCCCCGTCCCCCACTATAAATCTATTATAAGAGTGCAGCGAGAATGATGTTCAGTATCCCCGTCCCCCACTATAAAACTGCAGAACTTTGTATGGAGCATAAGCACACAGCTGAGTAGAGTACTATTGCATTACTGTTTCTCTTACAATCTGTCCAGAGCATCCCCACACTTTTGAAAAACACCCCCATGTATGATGTTTGGTGGTTTCCTAAATATGCCTTGTATCGCAAGCAAGCGTTTTATATTTCTGTTAACATTAAAGTGTTTTATTTTTAAAATTAAACTTTTACCAATTCTTATCTAAAATAATATTTCATTTATAATTAATGAGATTATACAGAAAAAAAAGTGTTTTGGTAATACCTAGCACGAAATAGTTTTCGTGCAAAATTTTATTACATTGAGTACACTCGAATATGGCGCGTGGTTCCTTCTGGTGCAATTGTCTACACTTAGTGAAACTTTTGTTTGCACGAGGCGGAGAAATATCCCGTGGAAGTAGGACTTCAACAGGGCTTCAGAAAAGTTGGAAGTAATTACTAATCGCCTATACATGCACTTTAAAAAAAAATTACTGTATTTGCACAAGGAATTCTTTGGCAAAGATAGAAACAATGTCGACTAAATTTCTCAAAATCGTAGCGGGGAATGTGTGAAATTAACATTGTGTTCTAACTAGGAAGTGATGTAGGCTTCGAGTTTATTTTGAATATTGAGTTACATAAACTGTTTTGCATGTTTTCTTAAAATAAATAAATTCGGGGGGGGGGGGGGAGTGGACCCAGGTTGTGGCAGCACCCTCTGATTGACGGGCTTTCTAGCTGGGACCCGTAGATGCTCTTCATCTCTGAACATGACATGAATGAGGCCTTAGGATGGAGCGGCGCTGGAATGCAAGGGCGTGGGAAACGGGAGTTCCCAGAGAAAACCCGCCGGCAAGCGGCATCGTCCAGCACGGTTCCCACGTGCGAAAATCCGGGTGCGAACCCGTCGGGGATCGAGCCCGGATCGCCGTGGTGGGAGGCGAGCGCCTTAGCCACTGCCACCGCTACCCCCTTTTCAGGGATAGTGTATTGTAACTAAACAATATTATATTTGGAGAGTTACAAGAATATCTTTGGCAGCTAGTTTCCAAAGAATGGTTTGTAGCAAGCACAGACATTTTTTTTTACTGTGGGGAAGTGTAGTTTCTGCAGTTGGTGTGTGCAGCGGGCAGTCGGTTCTCGGGTTGACCGTGGTTCCCAGTGAGTCACTGCCAGCCAGTCCGTGACGTGAGTCAGTCCCTCGTCAATGCCTCACTTTCCCCTGGGGTCCCCGCCACAATGCCTCACCTTTGTCTCCATACGGCATCCTATCCACCTAGCAAGCCAGCCATGTTTGTGGCGTATCTGTAACAACGATAGAGTGATTGAGTGAAGAGATCTCGAAGGCTCTTAACATCGAGGTCTTCAGAGCCGATGAGGGTTATTGAGGTATGGAGCAGCGCCGGAATGAGAGGGCGGGAAATGGAAATTCCCCGAGAAAACCCCGCATACCAACGGCATCGCCCGGCACGATTCCCACACGCGAAAATCTGGAGTGACCCGGCCGGGGATTGAATCCGGATCGCCTTTGTGGGAGGCGAGCAGCCTAACCGGTCGGGGAGTGTGAATGATGCTTTTGAATAAAAATAGCATTTGTAGGTTAAATTACGGGCGCCCAAACAGCCGCCCTCCCACAAAAAAAAATTGCAAATTTGTATAACTTATATACTATTTATTAAATTGTAGTAGTCATGATAGAACTGAACACCCTGGATGGCTGTACTGCTAAGTAGGGTTAATGATGTATATATAAAGTCTAAGTGCTCAGCCACCGTGGCCCCGGCTGTGAGAAATATTTTGTCATTATTTGTACTTATTCAGTCTCATATGAAAAAATGCAGGCTGAAATCTGTCTATTCTAGTTTCAGGAATTCTGTATGGTAGTTCTGCGTGTAATAACGGTTGAATTTCAATATAAAGTCTCAACAAAATATAGCAAATGTACCGCCATCTTAACAATAGCAAAAAAAAAAAAAAAAAAAAAAAAACCCTGCAGAAAATAGCTTTGAAAAATAATATTACAGTTCAGTTTAGAAGTGGATATAAATCACAAAGTCCCTAATATTCATATTTGTTTAGGCTGTTCACGGTAAAGTGAACTCTTTTGAGGCCTTAGTTACGTTTTATTTCACCCATTTCTTATCGTCTAACCATCTTTTTAAATAAATGTTGCAGTGTAAATAATAAACACAGGGTGCATTCAGAAGTTAACGTCTAAGGGAAAAATGAAATGCATTTATTGAGTATTATTCCAAGTAAGAGCTTGCAAAACTTGTCACTTTACCGTGAATAGCGTATAATGTGTTTAACGATAAAAATAACAACAGTATATTGTTTTCAAAATCAAAAATAGAACAATTATGTTCGAATAAAAACTATAGGTTCGTTAAATAAACCGCGGCAGTGTGACAATTTTCAAACGTGTTCAACGCAGTCCATTGGCCAGGTAGGCGAGGGCCTTAAGGATATCGGGAGTTTTGGTCTGAAAAAAAAGCGAGTGCAACTTTCCCCCAGCGTGTTGTGGGGCACCGAAGAGAGCGAGTATACCGTGTTGGCACGGTTCCGAGATTTTAAAAAACACCGCGAACGAGTGGCCACCCCTGGTGTAGACGCCCCGTTTGTCGTCTCAGGGTCGTCCAGTGCGGGCCCGGCCGAAGTTGGCGCCTTCGCAGTGCCTTGTGATGTGGAACGTCTCGACACGGCGGCATTGGGAGGCCCTTCTACACTGTAAACAATTTATGCAAGGGAAGGAGGCAGAGGGACCGATTAAAAAAAATTACAGTTCTTTAATTTTATAATTTAACAACTAAAATAATTTTGTTTTATAATAATACATCGTCTTTATTTGCCGCAGTTAAGGTATGTCTGTCTTCTCTCACACTGAACCATCTTACAATTTACATTTGCATATTACTGTTTAGAAGAAAAAAAATAACAGTTCTTAGTAATTAACAAACACTGCATAAGATCAAAAGTCGGTACTAGATATTAATGCAATAAGTAATTAATACTTAATAGAGACATGCATATTTAAGTGCTGAAAAATGTATACATTTAAGCCAGTGATTATTAAGTTTAAACTAGTCCGTAAACACTGATGATGAACTTGCAGGTATCAGACCAAATAATGCATACAATTTTTAGCCTTTTTAAAATTTTTTTTTAATATTGTAACTTTAATTTCATGCCTCGACAAATTTTACATGCAGGCAAAGTTTCTCGTTTTAAATTTGTCATAACCGCGACCAGTAATAGACAGTCTTCAGCCGGGGACTGGTGACATATTTTTTTGTTCTGCTCTGTACTTGTTACAAGAGTAGATGTCGAAAATCTCGACCATATGCCCAGTGGGGCGGAAGTAGATGTAAACCGCGAAGGGTGCGGAGGCAACGCCAGTGGAAAAAAGGGGGGGGGGGGGCACTGACCCCCGCAGCCATGGAAGTTCCATGTGGCTAAACTGGATGGATTTAGTCCATATTCAGTGTGTATCGTAACTCATGTTACAGACTTTGGGAGATGATTCCTTATGGAAAAACATTGCGAAAATGCCGACTGACGTATGTCCGGGAACTACGTCTAAGGGTTGAAAACACCCCTGAAAGTTTGGCATTAGAAGTAGTTTCTTACTAAATAAAATGGAAAAAAAGTAATATTAATTTACAATATTTAAATATCTTAAGTTAATATTAATTTATTTCCACTTTATTAAATAAAAATTAATTTTAAAGCCCCGCTTTTGGGGATGTTTTCCACTCTTAGGAGTCGTTTCCGGACATAAGTCAATCTGCATTTTCGTAACGTTTTTTCGTAAGGAGTCACCCCCCCCCCCCCAAAGCCTGTAACATAATTTACGAAACAACCTGTATATCGTGAAGTTAAACTATATTCGATATATCTGTGATCCCAAAGCAATAGTCTCGTAACAGAAATGGATTCCTGCCGGAAACTGGAGCTATAAACGAGCGTTGGTGGTGGTGTTCTTGTTACAACCAATTATTTAGAAACTAGTTGACAAAGATTTTTTTGTGACTCTACAGCGTAAATATCACACATTATTTTGGGGGACATACAAGGCTGTTTATGTAGTTCAATATTTATAATAAACTTGAAGTCTATAACATCTGCTTGTTGTGATTCAACATTAGTTTTACACCTTCTAGGCAAAGGTTTTGTGAAATTTGCTCTAATCTGCAGGTGTTGCGAAAATATGTTTGGCAAATAGTTTCCGAAGAATACCTTACATAAATTTAGAAATGTTTTACAGTGTAGATTGTAGTCTCTTTCTTCCCGCAAAGTTTCGTCAGTCAAACCAAACGAGGAGTTATCGGAAATTTTTTTCGGCGATGTTAAAATTTCAAAGTCGTTATATTTACCCGTCACTTGGAGAAATAAATGAAAAAAGAGTGCTAACTCATTGATAATACAAAAAACAGTCCTCCGTTTTATCAGTAGGCTTATGCAGAATATCTGCTGCAAACGTAATATATGGAATTATGGGGCTTTGCATTTCGGCAGAGAGGATAACCGAGAGGGCCAAACATAATCCAGGAAATTCTGTGATACTGGAATTGCTTCACGTTGGATCTTGGATCTTATTTACAAATCCTCGTAATTAAATTCCGTGACATGACATTAAAAATGAAAAGGAAGGTCTGGAGTTGATAACCTCTTGTTGACTCCAGACCTGTCCCCTGCACTGCCACGACACGCGTGATCTCAGGCTCGCGCCAAATAACTTAGGTTATCCGAGCTTCACTTGGACTGACTGCTATGCGCGACGCAAACTCAACGTCTTCAAAGTGACGATTTTTTTTTTATATTTAGTAATTATGTCTTATTACATCCAATAGTTCTTGGATAAAATTATCAAAACCATGGAAAATTAATTTTCCAAAAAATAATTGCGGAAATTACAGGAATTTCGATTTTATATGTACTTGCGTACAAATTAAATTTTTTTACGTATTTATCATGTTTGGGCACAGTTCAAATTAGTTGTTAATGTCATTAGCATAAGATAATGTCATTAGCATAAGATAATGAAGTTCGGCCATAATTTTTATTTTAGGTTTTACAGTAACATTTAAATCCAAAATAGCCAGAAGTTAAACCCTATTCACAGGCAAACAAAATGCCACACACTAAAGCAATTTCTTCGTGACGTTCCTTATATATATATATATATATATGAGAGAGAGAGAGAGAGAGAGAGAGAGAGAGAGAGAGAGAGAGAGAGAGAGAGAGAGAGAGAGAGAGAGAGAGAGAGAGAGAGAGAGAGAGAGAGAGAGAGAGACATTGTGCTCGTGTAACTTTTTGAAATTTGTTTGGCACAAATGTTTAGGTTAAAATGTTGATAATTATACAAAAAGTATGCGAGCGTTAATTTAAACATATTTGGCAAATAATTATTGATATTGTATCGCAAAACATCTTATAAAGGCAGGGGAAAAAACTTTAGGCACTTGAACAAATTGACAGAATACACAGACTACATGACCATGAATACGCAAATTTAGGTTTGGTCAGGTTAAGCCATCTCAAGTGTAGGTGAGCACTTGATACAATACATTTAACAAATAGGGCCATAATTTGCACATATACTTTATGTGGATAATAATATATTCTGTTGTTGAAGTTGTCTCCGTGGCATGTTGTACGTTGTCGCTACGGATGATCTCTGGCGGTCACAACACTTCTGATAAGGATTTGCGCTGGCGGCATATGAATATTACTTTCCATTTAGTTAACAGAGTCCTTCAGTTGTATACGAAGTCACGCATGTTATACGTGGCGCTAGAGCTGCCTTGTTGTGTTCGAAATACGTCAGTGACAAAACGCTTCGGTCTTGTTAAAAGTACTTGCTTGTGTTATTTCACATTTAGGTTGCGATACAGTTAGTCGTAAACGTTATATTATGTGCGTAACGTTAATTATTGAGTAATTAAGTAAATATTAAGAAAACTACGAAGAGAATCATTTCTTTAAAGGTTGTATAGCCGCATCAGTTGCGTAAAAATGCATGGGCTATTGTGTTTCAGAAACATTCTCGACTATTCCATTGAGAGCTGGAGCTTATTTCCGCACGTGTAAGATTTTTTCTTATATTAAGCGTATGGATATGTTATATTTTCAGCGCTGTGCGACCCCTCCCTTTAGTCACAACATGGTCCTCGTGTAGGTAAAGACTTCCGGGTGACACCTTTTACTGGTTGCTATCAGTTTTAAGGTTTTTTTTTCTGTCTAGCATTGTAAGTAGATTAGGTAACACAGGTTCAGATCTTTAAATCAGATATACGACCCCTGTCGTGTCATGAAGCTGGCTACGCCCAGTTCTCGCAGCCAGGGAACATGCGAGTAGAGAGTTGCAACTCAACAGTACACATGGTGTGTCTAAATTCCCATTACACTACGTAAGGGCTTGTAGCGGGGACCAAGACGTTTACGTTTTGCGTAGGAACTTATGTGCGGAAACTTACAGTTTCCCCGCGACAAACAAAACACCACCACATCACATGTTGACCTCTCCCACATCTGCAACATACTGTACGTTGTTTATCTTCTGGGTCCACTTACAAGAAGGGCTCGATGTGACGACCAGCGACGTCTTACACAAACACGGTACCTACGTACCATGTTCTGGTACACACGATCACCAATACCTGGACGTCCAGGATCCGCCGCAGCCATAATCCGAGCCAGCAGGGGTCTCGTCAATCACGCCCTTCATGTGGCCCCACAGGAAGTAGTCTAGCGGAGTCAAGTCGGGCGAACGTGCAGGCCAAGCGACGGGGTAGATAGGTCCATGGTCCTCATTACTTTATTCATGCCTCGGTTAAGGGGAACTGTTAAATTATTAGAAGAGTAAACACCGTAAAAAGTTGCTCATTTTTACACGTTGATGCATTTAAAAAAAAAACCAGAAATCGAGAGAAATAATTTAAGTTATCACAAATGGTTACCTTGCACTTTTTATTCGACGTTCATATATGGAATTATTTTCTCCTCCATCGTTAACAACGTTACTGGGCACGTGTCACTAGTTCCGCTCGTCAAAATACATGCAGGTAGTAGCAGTGACGTTTTTCTAAGGTTGATTTCAAAAGTGCTCACTTTATCGTGAATCGCCTTTATGCAATTTTTTTTTAAATACGGAAGTTGAGACCGTGTGACCTATTCAGGCGCTTGCTTGCAGCGGCATTGTGTTAGAGGAAAGCGTACGAGCCGACGTGAAAGTTGGCGTCGGAAATTTCCCTGACCTGCCGCCAGGTAAAAGTGTTCTTTTGTTTCGGGCGAGCGACGTTTCTAGTGTCGGACGTACGAGAATTATCCTGCACGTACTAGAATTACCATGTACTCAACAAGGACTTTGGGTCCTGATTTCATTATTATACACTATCTAACAAAAAGTAATTGGACATCCGTGATGGTAGGTAATTCAGTACGTCTGTTGACTTGTGTTTCACGGCCTTCAGCGTAGGACCGCTGGTGTTTGTCCGTGGTAGCATGAACACAGAGGACTATTGTAACATTCTGGATAATGAAATGCTCCCAACATTGTGGCGTTTATAAGGAATGGGCCCGTGTTACTTCCAGGATGACAACGCCAGGTGCCATGTTTCAAGGGCTACTATGCAGTGGTACGCTGACAATAATGTTCGCCAATCGGACTGGCCGGCCCAGAGCCCCGACCTCAACCCTATAGAACATCTTTGGGACTCATGGAATGGTTGCAAGAGGAATGGCGACGAATCCCAGTGGATGTCCTGCAAACACTCGTAGAGAGCATGCCAGACAGGGTGGCTGCTGTTACAGCAGCAAGAGGTGGCCCTACGAGATTCTAACGGGGTGACAACCACCGAGGAAACATTGTGGACAGATGCCCAATTACTTTTTGATAGATAGTGCATTTTAAGAAAATCGAAACTCCAAACTTGCGTATATTTAAATCGTATTTGCGGTTGGATCACGTTTTATATGATTTGCAAATTAGCATCTGTGTACTATATTGGGAATTCGAGCATGCTAGTGTATACGCGATAACGTTGTAGGCGGGCCAAGTGGAACGTGTGTATACTTGGGGAGAATTCGGATACAAGTTACTCTTCGTCTTGTGTAACTTGGCAAGATTTTGACTGTTCGACGAAAGTAGGGCCAAATGTTTACATTTCTTTTATGCATCCTTTCGCCATCAGCTGGTGCGTCAAGTGGAGGCTGTATATTTGATCAACACGCCGACAGCTATCCACTTGCCAGTGTAATGTGATGCAAAACAAAACAAAATAAAACCTTGCAAAAATTATATTTGCTAACTTTTTTTTTTTTATTTGGTCCGAGACAGCGAATTTGGGTTAACATTTGCGAGACAGTAATTGTAGTTATCACACTTTCCACGTCACAGCTAATATAACTGGAACTAAATGTAATCCGGGGGAATTGCTTGACAATGCACTTGTATTCGCCAACAACTCACCAACAAAGCAGTAATCCTGATATTGCTGATACTAAACAGTTCGAGTTGGAAATATGTGGCGTGGAATAACGTAAGAATTGCGTAAAAACTACTCATCTATGTCCCGCTTTCTTCGTTTTAGTAATACGATAAAGCAACAACATGAAAACAAGGAAATGGGTTTGCGGGAGAACAACATGGTGTGCAATGGATTTAGACGAACGATGATCGGCCCAATAAAAATGACTAGTAATCAGAATCGCTGTACACGAAATATATGTTACTTTAAAAATTGTGCGGAAAAATTAAACTATTGGCATTTGTTCGTAAATGTGTTATTTTACACAAAGGTTGTTTTTTTGTGGTAGTGCTTCTGGAGAGCGGACAGATGACGCGCATGGCAGGGCGTGTTCTGAGCCGAGTGCTTTAATCAACAGGTAAAGTCTGTTCTCCTAAAGTGAGCACTTTTGAAGCCCTAGCATTTTTTTTTATAAAGTTCACATTGCCATGTAAGTAATAAACCGAATGTGTTTATTCTACCGCACGCGGAAATTAATATCTAAGGCTAAAATAAAATATATTGACTATTATTCCAAATGAGAGGGCTTTCAAAAGTGCTCAATTTTCCAGTAAATAGCATATAACAGCATGTTGGCCTGCATCTTGATCCCGTATTTTTAAAAGTTGACTTTTTTCCTATTACTGGCTCGAAACGACACCAATTTGAAATATAGTTCGTTAAATTATTTGAAAAAATAATTCAACAGTGCCATGCAATATTTCTGCAGGCTCTTGGAATTAATATCAAGCACGTATAGAAAGCATGGGTGAAGAGCGGGGATACGACGCGAAAAGAACTTCCAAGGTTTGAAGTTGTTTCATTTGGGTACGGATCATTTTATTGTGCATTTCATTTTGAACACCTATGCATTACTACTTTAGCACGTAGTTAAGTGTGCAACGCTTAACAATCGCTGTTTTGTGACCACCTACAATATAATGTATTAATTAATCTAGTGACTCTTTCTTATCCGCCTATTTATGCTTGTCGGACGATGTGCGTCGGCAGTGCACTCAGAATAGCCAACACAATAACGTCAGCTGACAAAGAATTCTTGCTGTCGTTATCGTGCCAAGTTGTGCGAGAGACAGTAAGTTACGCCTTCGACGCCGAAGTTATCGCTGTGTGTAGTTGCGAGATCCGTGAAGCGCTTAGCAGTTAATGTTCACAGGCATCTTTCCAAAGTAGCAAAGCCCAAGACATGACCATGAAAGCGGAGAGAAAATTGGTGTGTTGGTAATGCCTAGTGAAAAATTGTTCTTGTGCGAAATATTGTTACGTTGAGTACGCACGAACGCGATGCGTTTAGACTCGGCCTCAGAAGAGTTGGAAGTTACCGTGGATGAACGATTTTCATATTTTAGTTTTAAAACTTCCGATACAGGCAATTTAGTTAGCATAGGGATATGTCTTTACTATCATAGGCTGCTCACTGTAAATTGAGCACTTTTGAGGCCCTAGTTACAAATTTCCAGCCGTATTTGATAATTTAACTACCTTTTTAAATATATATTACCATTCCGCCGCACTCGGAAGTTCACGTCTAAAGCTGAAATAAAAGGTATTATTATTCCAAGTGAGACGGCTTCCGAAAGGGCTCTCTCTGCCGTGAATAGCCTTATTTATTCCACAAAATTATAGGGTAGTTACTGAAAGTCCTATAGAGACGAGTCGACGAAAGGAACTGCATGCAGGTTCAGCGCCTCACGAGTAAAGGCGACCAGACATTCTATGGGCTTCTTGGCTTCGGACATGAAAAACTTGTCGCACAACATAAATAGCGGTGTCAGGGCGGCGTGGAGTTCCAAAATATTACTCCGAGAGAAGAGCTAAAGCAAAAGAGAGAGAGAGAGAGAGAGAGAGAGAGAGAGAGAGAGAGAGAGTGAGTTAACAGCCGAGAAAAGTAAAAGTATGGTCTTGGAACGAGCATGGTGTAAATAGCATTCTGTGTGCACAAATATGTAGGCCTACTTATTAAGCAATTAATGCACATTCCAAATTATATTAGTCCATTCCCCAAAATCCTTTCCTTTTAAAAATATCTGGTATATACATAAACAGTTTTACTTGCATTTATCATAAACATTATGTATAAAAATATGACCTTCATAAAAGTTTTAATTAAAAATATGAATTTTATTACTCCTATTGTGTAATTTTCCCCGTGTGTCTGTAAACAGACATTCCTTTCATTTAGTTTAATTCTACTAACTTTTACGTTATTTTAACTGTTACTCCTCGTTACTCGCAGAAATAGTGCGTGTAAAAGTTTTACTCTGGTCAGATGCTCAGAGTAACTACTCTGCAGTTTTGGGTCACTGTCGAGAGTGAGTGAAACATTCACTCAGGAGTGTTTTGGGACAGCCAAAGGGAAAAGTTACTCGCAGAGTAACATTTTGGAACACCGCGTCGCAGTGCGATGATTGCGCCAGCGAGTTGACGAGCAGAGCCAAGGAAGGATGCCGCGATAATGTGCCAGCGGGAAGAGCATCGGGCCGTGGCGATTATGAGCTCGCTTCGGGACGGACAGGGCCGCAGCCAGGAGCGGATCTGGGCGTTCTATTCTATTAAGGGGGGTGAATTGTATTGCATTGGGCTTATCAACCACCCTGGCCCCCTGTTGTACCTGAAGGCTTATCAGGGGGCGGTTTATAAATTAACTCACGACCGAACTTAAACTAACACCCGGGCATTACCTGGGATTCGAACCCAGTACATTCCGCACTCCAGACCGCCGGCGCACCAACCAACTGCGACATGGGTGATCGGTAAAGGGGGAGGGGGTGTGGTCACTTTTCCATTGCACAAATGCAGGTCTTCCGATGAAGTCAATACTTTAAAAATTTATATTATTTCTTTTCAGTTTTAAACCATTCACAGGGCAGGTTCATGTTTCATGACAACGTGTCGTCCTAGGAAAAGGGGGGGGGGGGGGTGTCCATGCTCCGATGATCCGCGCCTGGTGGCAGCACCACGGAGGAAGGAAGAGGGCCGCAAGGTCGTCTAAACTCTAATGCCCTGTTGCGCCCTCGTGGTTCGAAACTCAATCTTAGATCGGCTGTAAGATCAACACAGAAAAATGTTAGCACCATCCGAGTTCAGAGCTGGACTGGAGATCGAGATGTTCATTTCGTACCGCCGAAATTGGCGGTTAGAAATCTCGATCCGAGATCAATAGCCATCGTCGAAAAGTGCATAGTCCATTCTCCACTAGAAACAACTTTCTCGGAGCCCTGCTAAACATCTACTTGCAGGCCCGTTTCGTATCCTTCCGCCAAATGTAAACAAACATTGCCATGTAGCATCTGTCAAAATCAATGTTTACATGCCATTGTGTGTGTGTGTGTATACATGGGTTCGTATACTTTTGCTACACCTAAACGTGAACGTTGAAATGTGACTTCTACTTTTATACGTGTCAAATGTGTTGTTTACTGTTTACAGCTTTTCAAAGAATTCTGTCATATTCCAAAACCATTCCGTATACCTCCAACAGTATTTAGTTCAGCTTTATGACGTTTTAAAAATGCTTGAATTGACAGTTCTTACGGTTATTTTACATTAACATATTTGTTTTCCACGACATGGCTCAATACATGTAGTGCACGTTAGTATTTTGCCGCGACTGTGTTTACCACTGTCACAATTGCGTGGTAAAGGGCTGTACTAATTAGATTTTTATTGTTATTGATAATATGTGTTGGGTTATTTCTTTAAAATTACAGCCTCAGTTGGAATAAATATTAAAACGAAGTAACAACCAGTCAAACGAAGAAGGCAGATTACTCAAGCACGCAACTCATGTTTCTCATGTTTGTCATACAAACTTAAACGATAGCGGTGAGCATGCACACAAATAAGCCTACGGTAACTTTTATTCCGCTCATATTTATATGTATTGCTAATTACTGTGTATTAGGTTTATTGAAATTTATCAGGCTGGGCTTAGTATTTTTCTTCTGGGATTGTGGCAATTACTTTACACGACTGTGTTTCAAACCCCTTAGGGCAAAGGTACAAAGTTGTGATAAATAAACAGACGTGGATATAAATAATTAACTTCGTTATAAAAACAGTTCACTGTTAAAACGTATAAATAGTGCTAATCAAATATTTCAAATCACACACACACTCAGGGCCAGCGTATCGACCACTATGAACAAAGACACTCCATTTCACAGGCGCAATAATTAACGAAACACGCGTCACAGTAGGTAGGTTTAAAAAACCTTGCCTAGGTAGGTTTAAAAAACACACCGTCTACAAACGTGATGTGATAATTTGCAGTATTTTTGGGAGTAAGAATAATTTACGCTTCGTTTGGCAAAAAGCAACACGCCATGTCATGTCTCGCCACGTCTGCCAACTTCACTTGGTAACTGCCCCGCCATCATATCTAAATATATTAAAATACGTATTCAAACATTAGAATCTCTTTTCAGTTGTAAATTACAAATTCAAAAATCATTATTTTGCTGTAATAAGTATAAAATATGATACCATTGAAAACATGTATTATTTTCCCTGCTCACCAGCGAAGTGGAACTTCCTGAGTGCGAAAGAGATAAAGAAAGAGAGAGAGAGAGAGAGAGAGAGAGAGAGAGAGAGAGAGAGAGAGAGAGAGCGAGCGAAAAGTGTCGCCCAGTAGACAGTTGGTTTCAGTTGTCATCTCGCTCGATAAAACAACATCGTACCATAATGGCCTACTCACGATATTTTCCGCTGATATTTTACACTGTAAAATGATATGTTGCCATCGGGGCTACCTAAATATTTAAATAGGCACCATTTAATTTACAAATAGTTAAAATAATATTTTAACTGTGAACTGTTTCTTACTGGTCGTTGCCAACACGTCGCTGCTCTCGCTGTTGTTAATTCATATTTAAAAAGAAATAAATATTATGAGTTATAGAAGATAAGGTAAATTTTCATTTATACAATAATACAGTACTCTAAAGTTAACCACAGTGTTATATACTTGTGGAATACAGGTTAACATGTTATGCCTAGTGTTTTTTTCAACGGTTGATTTTCATAAGTCGCTTCCAATCGGGAATGAACTTAGTTTGAAAATATTCCAACAGATAGAAATACGTTCCATTTTTTGTTGGGAAATTAAAACAACATTATACGCACTTAAATATTACTCAGTAAAATTCGTACAACAATAATTAACTTAAAACAGATAAAACCTCGCACATCTAGTTCTATCTATAATTAAAAATACGCCTGCTTCCATGATGTCATTTATTACGAACCAATAGCTAAATATGTCTTCTCTCGATCTCTCACTTTGGAACCAAGATGGATGAATCCTAGATCCAGAATTATGAAATTTCATTGGTGCAACACTTTTACATTGGAACCAAGATCAAATTGGATCTTGGATCGGGGAAGATGTTGGTACAACCGGGCTTCAAACATGCTTAAATTTACATTGCGAATTGCACTTAATAAATGAATGTATTTAAGAAAACTACTTGAATGGTAAAACTCACAGGGGGAGTTGGAAATGCAGGAAAATAGTACCGAACCATTATTCCAATCGATTATTTAGTGTACTGAATGCCGTGTTTTGTTTTTACTCGTCGTATGTCTGTTGCTGATGCAGTGATTAATTTAAGGTTGATCGTTGATTTACTGGGAATTTAAAAAAAGAACGATGCTGGTAGGTTTACGTTGATCCCTGTGCCAGCGCATTTTCATAACATTTTGATAAGATGTCCGAAGAATTTTCCCTTATTGGGAGTGATTAGCACGGTTAAAAGGGACAACCCTGTGTTAATTTTTTGACGTTATAAAAGCAGGGCGGTGGGTTGTAGTGTCTGTCTTGCGATATCCAGTCGTCAGGATCATTTCGGCGTACGATAAACATATCGATATTGCACGCGACGTTTCTCGTCCGGAAAGTATTTGAAATCGATGGGGACACAGAAAAATATCTCGCATTGGTATCGCAAACGTTAATATCGGAAACGTTCGTCTTACAAGCATTGGGAATATTGATGCCAGAAGCAAACACCGAATTCGCTAATATTTTGTCACCTACAAAGCAAAAATGTAATTGTCGCAGTATTGCAGATACCGCAATATACAATGTATTAGTAACGTGTATTGAACTACATCGTAGATGCTATAATTCATATGCAGTAGTCCATTCACAGTTATTTTCAACTTTTCTGAAGCCCTGCTAAAGTTCTACTTGCAGGCTATTCCTCGGTCGCACGCAAAGAGAGCTTAATCTAGTGTAGAAAGTCAAACTAACGGTTAACGCACAGCATTCGTGCGCACTCAGTTTAATGATATTTAACATGAGAACTACACTGACATGACAAAAGTCATGGGATACCTGTCTAATAACATCTAAGGCCCCCTATAGCTCGAAGAAGTGCAATAACTCGACGTGGCATGTACTCCACAAGTGGACGGAAGACCTCTGGATATATGTTAAGCCATGCTGTCTGAATTGCTGCCCAAAGTTCCCTGGTATTCCTAGGTGCAGGATCTTGGTTCCAAATGACTCTCTCCACCATGTCCCATAAATGCTCGATTGGGTTCATGCCAGGGGAATGTGCTGGTCAATCCATTCGCTGGAACTCTTCAGAGTGCTCTTCGATCCGATCCTGGACATCCGCAGCCCGATGAGATGGCGCATTATCCCGTTGGAACATCCCATCATCAGGAAAATTGAAGTCCATGAATGGCTGCAAACTGTCACCAAGGAGAGTTTTGTAGTTACCATTGACGTTTGTGGATACATGGACAAGTGGAACCAAACTATGCCATTTGAACATACCCCACACCAGCCTGCACGGTGCCTTGTTGACAATTGGTATCCATGGCCTCATTGAGTTTGCGCCATACCCGAACCCTGTCATCGGACCGGGCCGCAGGGTCCAATTAGCAACCTCACGAGCCCTAAGTGAGGCCTTATATCCCATGGAAGCTAATGCACGTGTTACACAGACCTGCTAGATACACGCCTGGAAGGAATACAAGACAGAAATTTCAGAAAGTTATGCAGTGTCAGGTCGGCCCTAATGGAGAATAACAATTACATAACATCTCAAATATAAGAACTTGATGAGTGTGCAACGCTGATGGAAATGAAATTAAGTTTTTACCAAGAACAATCAGCTTTGCTTACTGTTACTGCATTGCTAGAAGTGCTGATATCGAGACAAGATAAATATTCAGACTACAGTTCCATTAGAACACCAATAGGTTTAAATCCTAATAACATTTTAGCTCAAGTGTTTCAATGTTAATGTTTATAATGGTGATAATTATCCTGTTATTTCTATTAAACCTTGTGCGGTCCTTTTCGTTAGAAAATTTATAAAAATGGAGGAAGGGGAACGCCTTATGGTTGCTGCTGTAACCCATTATGTCTGAATGTAGCTGTGATTTGAGCAAGTGTTCCTGCTCTGTTAGCACGGACAATTCTACCCAACTTCCGCCGGTCACGATCATCAGGTAATTTTGGACGACCACTGCGTTGTCCGTGGTGGATCGTAATGCCTTGATTTCGATATTCGCTGTACACACGTGACACCGTGTATCGAGGAATATTGAAGGTCTCCCACGACTTCTGCACCTTGTGGCACCCACAATCATACCCCGTCCGAACTCTGATAACTCACGTCGCCTTGCCATGAGCACGTAAATAAAAAGCCAGTCCGAATGACGCGACCACCTGTTCACAACTGAGGCGGGTTTAGGCCGTGCAGCGTCGTTCTTAGAGGTGGTGCGACGAGTCATTCAGTTAAAGGTTGTTCACTATTGAAATCAATCTTAGAAAATAGCCACTTCCCCCGCCTGCATGCATTTTAACGGGCGCACAGTGTGACATGCGCCCAGTAAAGTTGGTAATGATGGATGGAAAGTAGTTCCACATCTTAAATTCGAATAGAAAGTGTTAGGGGACCATTTGCGATGTCTTAAATTATTTCTTTCGCTTTCTGTTTTTTTAATGCATCGAAGTGCGAAAATGAGCAGATTTGTGAAATATTTCCTTTTCCAATAATTTCACTGGTTCACTTGACCGACGCATGAATAAAGTGATGAGACCCATGGTAATGTTAATTTTGCATCAAGCGAAAAAAAAAAAACCCAACGTACATACAAGAAAATTTTAAGCAGGACTTTCAAAAGCGTTCATTTTACCGTGAACAGCCTATACGTAGTGCTATCCCATGACTTTTGTCATGTCAGTGTATTTTTTTTACCAGGCAATACCAAGACACCTTTTTCTCCTGTATTTATCCACGTTATGAATAATGTTATTTATAGATAAATCATGTGTAAAAATTCAATTTAACCAGAAATTAGATAGTTTTATGTTAACACAGGTATAAAACGCTTGTGGACAGATTTAGGAAACTACGAAACAGGTCATGCATTGGGAGGGGGGGGGGGATTTTTCAAAGGGTTAATTTAAATCTGAAAGTGCGATGAAACCGTGAACAGGCTATAGATACTGTATCGTGTCTGATATTTCGCCACAGTCGCTTCGACATGGCTGCAGGCGACGGGAACCTTGCAGGTAGCAGACGGCTCAAGTTCACCGTCGTCGTGGGATGCGGGTCTGGGAGGTGCGGATACGGTCGACCTTCGCACGTGTATCACATGCGCTTCTAGCCTTTATGTCCCTGCCAACACTCCACGTGCCATAGGGTCTGTGCTCTCGCTATGTGTACTGTTCGTATCCCTTACAGCGCACCGATATCGGAAGTAGCTTTATAGTGTTTTGAATCCAGTCCAGTTCTCATGCAAATTATAGCACTCCGCTTAAAGCCACGGTCCTTCATTTCTACAGTTTGTGCGAGAATTAATTTTTTGTACCCAAACGGGAGCCGATATTGTAAAATCTTTTTACAGTTTTGTTACAAATTATGTAGTCTAATTTTTCCAACACAAAAAAGTGTAGACTATACTTTTATCCAATTAACTCACGAAAATGTTGTATATTTAGTAATTAGTTAAAATAATACTTTTTTGTGTTGAAAAAATTAGACTACATAATAATATCAATTTGTAAATAAAATTGTAAGAGGATTTTACAGTATCTGCTCCCGTTTGGGTACACAAAAATTACTCTCGCAAAAGCTTTAGAAATGAGAAGGATCGTGGCCTTAAAGGCCGCGATCACTGTAAACTAAGCACTTTCGAAACTCCTGCTTAAGATCTACTTGCATGTCCATTGTGAATTCTTTCAACATAATGTAAAACTAACGTTACCAAAGGGTCTGGCCACTTTATTCATGCGTCGTCCAAGTGAAACTGTGAAATTATTGGAAAAGCAAAAGTAATAATTTCAGTATTTATAAATGTTTCCGTAACACTTTTAATTCCGCGTTAAATAATGGAACTACCTTCCGGTCGTTGTTGCCAAGTTTACGGAGTGCATGCCGGCCGTAGTGCCCATTAGAATATATGCAAGTAGGGACAGTGACATTTTTCGAAGGTCGATTTCGAAAGTGATCACTGTATCGTGAACAGTCTTTAGAAAACTTGACTCCCTTTGACACGATGTCGGCTAATATAAACACGGCACATGTATGCATAAGTACGTTATGTAAGTCTCAACACTACTACGTCGTGTTGAGTTGGATTTTTAAGGAATCCGCTGCCACCTAAGCACTACTAGCGATATGCGACGGGTGTTGGCAGTCTCTCGCCCTGCAGCAGTACAGATGTAACTGAATTAACGCGGGGTTTAACATTTTTACAACCGCCTAATATCTAAGAAAAATGTGAGGTGCCAATTGAAGGCCATGTTCGCATCGTAGTATACCCGATGGAACTAGTTGGTCACGGAGTTATATTTTCGGAATGGATCGCGCTGGAAATGTTTATCGCGTTTTCCTCCCCTGTACTCAATGCGTCGTCGGTCTGCTTTTACAGACGTATTCACGTCAATAAATTACGCCAGTTGTAGTTCTTCGACCCCCAGGAAAATGCCACGTCCATTTCGTTGTTGATGAGCGAGAAAATTATAGTACAGCTGCAAAGTGAGCGGGGAGTGTTTTCATCTTACATGCGATGTCAATAGGAGGGCGGTGGCAAGGTCTGGAAGTTTTCGGTCTTTCGGGGTGGGGGTGGTGTTGTCGCCCACTGTAGTGGATGATCCGCGACTTGTCCGGCGGGAGTCCGGGGTTGGCCGGACTCGTGTTAATTACCCCCCGGAGTGGGCGGCGATGCGAGGGCCAGGCTGATTGTAATTGGCGTGTCTCGTCGCCGGCCCATTGTGCACGTCCCCGCCCAGACGCTGTAAGCTGCTCGCGTCGACGACGGTGTGGCGTCGAGGGCGACGTCCTCCGCCCTCGTGTGTGCCCCGGGCTCCGCCCCCTCGAGAAATGGCCCTCCCACTCGGCTGGTCCGGGAGCTGCGGCACTTTCTTCTCGGACAAAACCACAGTGTCGTATGCACGAAGTTGAGGTTGCGTGTTTTAAGGCAGATTCCCGCCCGTCGTCCTAAATTTATGTGATTTTTTTTTGCCATACTCTGGAAATACAGTTTTGTATAGGTCTCTCACGGTAAAGTGAGCACTTTTTGAAGTTGTTTCATCAGATATAATAACCAATAAATACGTTTCATTGTGGACTCAGACTTTTGGTTTTGGGTGTGGTGAATGTATACACTGTGTTTATTACTCACATGGCAGGGTTTACATTAACAAGCGGTGGAAGGTTATAAATTGATTGAAAGAAAAAAGTAATTATGGCTTCAAAAGCGCTCACTTTACCGTGAACAGCCTATATCATGATTTTTTTTTGGAACGGCGGAGCACAGAGCGTTGCCTAGTGCATTGCTGAGGTCAGTATTTCTTGGTTACTGTTGATATCGTTACCTTTGTAATCGTCCGCAATAAATAACCTCGCGTTTCGCCTCGACAGTTACCAGCTAAAAATTAATACGTGTAGCGAAGTTGTGGCAGTTCCATAAAGTTTGGGAAGCTGCTATCTAGGATATGTTGTGCGGGAAATTTCAATACTCCTGAAATAGTAGCGTTGGCGAAAAATCGATAAATCCATGATGGCGGGTGGGAATCCGCCTTAAGGTGGTCGCCGAACGGAGTGCAGAGCTCCAACAGAAATCGTCTTATTAAAAACAAAAAAAAAAAGTCCAACGTTTCTTAGTGAGATCTGTTTTGGAACAGTACCTACAAAACGTTACGCGTCTTTATACGTTTTTCAGTTCCTCCATTTCTCGCTAAAGAATTCTTTTGTGACTGAAAATGGTTGAAACGGGTGTTTCACAATCATTTTTATGGATGAACATCCCGGTACGAAACATTAAAAAAAAAAAGAGGAACGTGGACGCTTATAAAACCTTTGTTTTTATTATTACGTCATAAAATGGTAGGGTCTTCGCTGGAAGTCTCAGTGGTGCGTTATCGACGGCAAGACTGCGCGCCAGTTCAGTGCTTTGCGCGTAGAGGCGATGGGAGAGTTGGTGAGCATGTCTCGGTCGCCCCTAGCGCTCCCGCGCTTTCAGGCCTGAGACTTGCGAAATGCCTTCAACCAGGCGGCCACCTTACAGATACTGCTTCAATCTTACATGCTCGCCACGGTAAACTGAGTACTTTTGACAGCATGTTTACCTACGAAAAGACATCATACCCCAGACGAGGAAGAAATGGTACTTTTTAAAGTTATCACGCATGCTGTACGTATTATTCTCGAGTCTCCAATATAGTTGAAAACTGTTTTACCAGAAAGTGAGTCATACTACGATAGGAGCATGTGTAACTTTGATACAGACTTTCATCAGTAAAATGATAGGTGCACCGCTTGAAGTCCCATAGGTACACGCAGCACTACGAGAACCCTGCACGTAGCGGCCACTGTGACCCTTATAGCTACCGTGCTTCGGGGAAGTGGGGGGGGGGGGGGAGGGGAGGACAACACAGGCAGGTGGGACTCTCCAAATGTTAAAGTGCGGTTTTGTGGTATAACATTGATAGGAATTTGATAACAATGCCAAAACAGTTTAGAAATAACTTTGAATTACTTTTTTTTTTTTTTTTTTATAATTGGTTCATCCGCAAATTTTTTTGCCAAATAAATTTCGGAAAGTTATACGAGCACAGTGTTTGGTTTCAGCTGAAGTGTTTCTTGGAGTCTTAAGAAAGCCATGTAGGAATTTCTTAAAATCCGGGCATTTTGTTCACCTGTGTTTAAGGCGTTTCTTACAGCTATTTTGAATTTAACTTTTATTGCAAAACTTAAAATAATAATATGATCGATCCATTGAAAGAATTTGCACTAAATCTCCTTGTATTCCGATGACACAAAAAATGAATTTTAACTGTAATAAAACTCGTAAATTATGTAAAATTTTAACATTTGTATGGTAAGACATAAATTTTAAATTCCCATAACTGCGATTCATTTTGCAAATTAATTTCCCGTGTTTTTTATACTTTCATTAGACTGCTATTTGATGTAATACCACAGAATTATAAAATACCCGTAAAATATAGAAAGTAATATTTGGCATTTGAACGCCTTTAAGGGTATCAACCCCCACTATCTTGGAATTTTCCGTTTCTCGCCACAACTCGCATTTAAGGTGGTTTTAACAAGGTTTCCGCTGTCTTCATTCATTTTTTTTAACTAGTAACAGCTCGCAATAAAAAAATCAAGATGGCGGGGTTTAATTCAATTAACGATTGTTCTAGTGCCTAAATTTTTTCTGAATATGTAAGATATTTTGCGGTTTTTTGATACAATATCAATAACTATTTGATATAAATGCCAAATCATTTTAAAAATAAGTAGGGTTACTAGCGTTTTAACTTTAAAATTTGTGCCTATTAAATTAAAAAAAGTTTAAGAGCACAGTGTTTGATCTCAGCTAAAGTGTTTTTTTTTTTTTTTTTTTTTAAGAGCACCACGAAGAAATTTCGTTGTAGTGTGGCATTTTGTTTACCCGTGATTAGGGTTTAACTTCTGGCTATTTTGGATTTCAATTTTCTTGTTTAACTCTAAATAAATTTATGCCTGAACCACTGTAAGTCATCATCTTATTCTGATCAAATGAACAACTAAGTCGGACTGTAGTCAAACGTGATAATTGTGCGAAAATTTTAAATTTGTATGGCAATACATAGATACAAATGAGAAATTCCTGTATTATCCGTCATTAATTTTTTGTAAATTAATCTTCCGCGGTTTTTGATTATTTTATCAATATGCTATTTGATGTATTAAAACTTAATTATATATTATCCTATTCCCCCTGTGTGAAATGGGTATCCGTACCAACACACAGTGTGAAGTGAAGTGAACGTTGGTTTAATGATTGCAGTTCCTCTGTGCTTATACTTCCTGACTTTTGCCTTTTTTATGTAGTTTATGGCTGCACTTGCAAGCTCGGAAAATTCACCTATGCAAGTGTGCACTTAATTTTCAAGGGTTTAAAATTGTGCGGAAGAAAAAAAATCAAATCATGAAAACTTTTGCAATCTATAGCTAATTAATTTTTATCCGATATAAACACACGTGTGATGCGTTCTCAGAAAAGGTACCTTGCGGTGAAAAACCATTTTCGGGTTTTGGGTTGTTTGTGTATACAATTCTACGAGGAATTCAATGAAACAAGTCGCGCCCTTGTGGCGTTCATACACGCAGCATGATCCGTCATATCTCAAACCAGATATTTTGCATTTTTCAACCTTTTTTTTTTTTTTTTGGGCCTACTGAAAAACTTTTTCACCTAAGGTACCTTTTCTGAGAACGCGTCACATGACAATTTTTCCGATTAAATAATAGAGAAATCTTCTTAAATGTTTTACACGTTGATTTGTTAGTTTGGCCTACGTAAATTGCCGTGTTTTATTAATGCCTAGATGAACGACTTTTTAACTGGGAGGTGGTGTAGGTCGTGTTAGAATTTACCGGTTAGCAGATCAGTATTTATTAGCGTACAATTGCGACACGGTCGTTGGTCACTTGTTCAAAGATGGTTGCGATTCGGTAATTTAGTATTTTTTAGTAAATTTCGTTACATACTAAAAACTAAATACCAAATACGTCATTTTAGTGTAGTGATTCTGGTAACGTGATAATTAGAAAACTAAAGTAGCCAATTCGAACACCGCCTTATGTTGGCAGGTCTGCAAGTAGTGGAGCGACAGGGTTCTAAAACATGAAGCGGGCACAATGTCCTGGACAATCTTGCAACGATAACCCCAATCATTCATATCACTAAGTAAGGCTACTGCACCCGTCCATATAGCATTCTAGAGGGCCCGTAGCCTTGCTTAGTGATCTGAATGACTGGGGTTATCGTTGTAAGATTGCTCAGGACATCGTTCCTCGCTTAGTGTTTCAGGACCCCGCCGCTCCACTACTTCTGCGTGTGTTAACTGGGGCATAATGTAATTGCTATATCGAACGCGTTGACAAGTCCAACCCAGTTGGGAATTCATATGTGACGAAAAAAACGGGGAAAATCCACTGTCCGTGGAGCTGGGATTGCGTTTCGCTATTTCCTCTCGCACAGAAATGATTGCGACGCAGTGCATTTGTCTTTTATTATGAAATTGCCATGTATGAGAGACGCGAACCAACTTCCCTGTCCGGGGAAACGATTTACTCCCACGACCCGGGGATTGAGAAAATCGTTGTGGCGTGGTTGGATGGGTTAAGTTGTTTTGGGCCGGGGGGGGGGGGGGAAGACTGCTTTCATTGCGTGGGATGAATTGCTCGGTTCCCTCCCCCTTCTCTATGCGAGTTCCCACGCTTGTTTCAGCGTGTGGCGGCGCAAGATAGCGATGGAAAATGTGACGAGTGCTCGACCGTGTGGGATTCCACGAGCGAAGTGCGACCTACTACGATATTACAGGCTGTTCACGGTAAACTGAGCACTTTTAGAAAGTCCTGCCTAAGGCCGGGATTACGATAACTTAAGCGCAATGGTGCACGCAAACCGTATATTTTTTATCATTTTTGTCATAACTAGTTTTACAGCGGATTTTTTTTTTTTTAATTTCTAGCTCGACGAGACGTAAATAACACTTTTGAGCGCCTTCTTACATTGTTACAAATTCACTGTGTTCGCTATTCTTGGAGCGCTGATTGAAGATAAGAAAACCGAAATTCTTTCTTTTCTTCCATCAGTGTTCCGAGAATGACTGAAGTGAATATTGAACAACGTAAAAAGGCGTTGAAAATGATTATTTGCGTCTTGTCGAGCCAAAAATCTCGACAAACCCTTTGGAAAACGACTTATATCGGAAATCGGGTAAATGTACTGCTTTCATGCACCATTCCCCTTAACGTGTCACGTAACACGTATACACTGTTCACGGTAAAGTGAGCAACTTTTAAGGCCATGCTGAATGTTTCCTTTCAGCCGGTTTCTATCTTCTTATCAATTCTCAATATAAACCTTTATCCGTTTGTCTAATAAACATATTATATATATTTCATCACACTCGAAAGTTAATGCGTGAGGCTGCAATATAATATATTTATTAATGGTTAATCGCTGTTGGGTGGGCCTTAAACAGTGCTCACTTTACCGTGAACAGCACGTCCACGCAAGCCGGCTACACCTTGACTCATATAATCCGTATTGCGATCGTCTCAACGTAACTTTGATGGAAAAGCTTGTCAATGCTTAGCTTCTGCGTGTCACGTGACCACCACGTGATCTCGCTGACCAATCACAATAGGGACGTGGTTGTTATCTATTCTTTTCGTGGGTTTATTTTTATTTTCGCGATTCGTCTGCTGACGTTTTTTTTTTTTTAAATTCATGTACCGCTTATATAATTGTATCCCGGGAATGAGGACGAAAAAGTAATAAAAGTTAGACTAAAATTATTTATAACCCTTAATAATTCAGTCAGCTTTATATTGCCGTAGTTTATTAATTATGTTTCTCAGAGGTGTAATGTTTACCGATAAATTTGAATTTTATAGTAGGGTTATTTCACTAAACAAAATGTTAATTTTCTCTGCAGATGAAAGTTCATTACATACGATTTATTCCATGTACACATCTACATCTCCCAGACACATTTCGTTCTTGGGGTTATGGCGATGCCCCAGTTGTTATAAAGTTCGTATAATAAATTATAAACGCCATGCGTCCGCGACCTGTTTATACCACATCGATATTAAAATACAAATACGCATATGTGTAACGAGATGTGGCCTTGAGCAAATGAACACGCATGCGCCGGTCTTCAGACCACTTGTTTATACACATGAAGTGTGTTTAC
This sequence comes from Dryococelus australis, assembly GCA_029891345.1. NCBI lineage: Eukaryota > Metazoa > Arthropoda > Insecta > Phasmatodea > Phasmatidae > Dryococelus > Dryococelus australis. Next base: position 21,479,189 of record CM057006.1, on the reverse strand, counting down.
AACAGTGCATTAATGTGAGCAACCTATGATAGCGTCTTAGCGAAATAGAAGCACTTCAGACCAAGGTAAAAAAAAACAACCGTATTATGATATGCGAGTTCCAAACTCCAAAACGACCAGTGATTAAAAAAAAAAAAAAAGTCGTTTTTATATATATATATATATGTTTTAATTGTGAAGGGCTGTGTAGTGCAGTAGTTATATAATAAACCCGGAGAGAATCTTAAAGCCGAAAATAATAGTAATATTTACACATCCCCCTATAACCGCGGCTGCTGGCATGTGTGGTTCGCATATCACAAAAAAAAAAAAAAAAAACTGTGTTCATGTACTAGGCTACATCATCTAAACGTAGAACACATGAAATGAGGGTATGGCGTGGCAGAACTTCACTCTAGGGCACTGTCGATCCAGTTCACATTCAGGAACACACATCATGTCGGCGATATCGCCTTTCAATCGACTTCGCTTTCTAGACACTAGATATCCTGTTTTCGAAAAGGTCGTCGCCGGTGAACATTAATATTCCCCCGCGAATGTGGCGAGTGTGTGATATGTTGCTGGGTTCTGTCTGCAGTAGTATGATGGATTCGTTGAACGCAGTTCGTACTGATCTTGCAGATGGCTACATCTAATGCTGTGCGTTTGAATGTGTTCTCTAACCCGAACATCAGATGTTCCCCAATACTCGTTATTGGCACAGTGTGCTCAAGGAACCAACGGGAAGTTGTGCTGAAGCCTGGTTAAAGGCAGTGAGCACTTTTTAAATCAACCTTAGAAAATAGTCACTGCCCCTGCCTACATATATTGTAATGGGCGCACTAAGTGACTGAACGTCGAATGAAATGTGTTAGATAACCACTTGTGATTACTTATATTATTTCATTCGCCTTACGTTTTTTTTAATGCTTCGAAGTGTGTAAAAATGAGCAAATTTGAAAAAGAAAAAAAAAACTATTTACTTTTATAATAATAATATAACAGTTCCACTTGACCGACGCATGGACAAAGTGATGAGGCCATGATAATGTTAATTCTACGTAAGGCGGAATAATACACAACGTGCATACAAGTAGATCTCAAGCAGGGCTTTCAAAAGTGCTCAGTTTACCGTGAACAGCCCATAGTAGACCGCACCACCTCGTTTAATTTGCGACTGCTAACGAAAGGAACAGCCTTAAAACAAAACGAGGGTCGATAATGGTCGCAAACGCAAGTGGCAAAACTCCATCTACATTGGCGAGTGTTGTGTCGTGTCCAGCGCCGTAACATTTGCGTCTAATACTTGTCGCACTACACCGGGTTCATTTTGATGTGCGTCCTGATATTGCTTCATAAGTAACTGTATTTGCCAAGATTTTTGACGCTGACACGTGACTAACAGTGGCCCATTCGGACGGGATAATACTCTCAAGGGTTGAATCAATGACTGCAAGTATGGCAGCGATACACCATTTGGTTCTCCCAATCGTGATAACATTGCATATTTACTGTTGCGTCTTGTGTCGGCCTCTTGAACTAACTTATGAGCAGGTTTTCCCAGGGTCATTTGCATAGACGTCAGTTTTTCTTTGGCACTAGTAGATGACTTAAAATACCCAACTATCGTGCGGCATTTACTTCGTAACCAGCTTACGTTTTCGAGGTCTGTTTCGACTATTAGATTGATTATATAAGCACAGTAAGGTATATATGGCACATTTGGGTGTGTATACAATCAGTGGTGGCTTTAACATTGGCAGCGATGTTGGCTACAACACACAAAACGTTTGTCTGTTAAACCCCAGTTACCTGTGGTACGTTCTAGTTCTGTTGCAATGTTAGCATAAGTGTGTGAATCATGTAACGTGGCTGCTTGTAAAGCTACTCTTTGCAGTTGGAAATCTTTGTTTATAGAATGACACGTAACGGCCATGTACGACTCTGTTACGGATGTTCACGGGTCTGCGGTCAGACGCCCAGTGTTCAGCCTCAGATAGTTTTGTCCCCCCCCCCCCCCCCCCCCCCCCCCGCTGCACCATCGTGTTTATCTGCAACCGTTGACTTTGTCGTTTCCGTGTTGGCAGCACATGTCGAGGATTCTGGGACGACACGAGTGTTTCAAACCTTCATCCGCCACTATTGAAAGAGACTGGAAATCCTTCACAATCATTTTCACCTACGCGTCATCGAATCTCTTCTGTCGTTCGCTGTTCTTTGTGACAAGAATGCGGCATTAGAACGATATAGCTGATCGTCACCAGTGTTTGAGTGGAATGTGCGAGGTATTTTTGAATATGCAATACAGAAATGAGTACGGCATGATGTTACGTTATGCATACACGCTGTTCACTTTTTAAGTGGCACTTTTTTTCTTAATTTTTATTTTCAAACGCCTTTATTTTAAGAACTCCCGAAGTTTTCTTTCCTTTACACACACGAACTTTAAATAAAATCCACGCAGAAGACTGAAAATGCCATAATCGGCAATAATTACAAAATTATGAAGAAACCAAAAGCATGAATTTAAGTACACTTTTCAGTGTTAACTAACTCAATAGCGAATAAAAGAGTAGATAGTGGATACCCGTTACAAATAAACATATTTGTGAGGTACAAGATACAATGTTTGACGTGTCAAACGAACTGCCACAAAAGTGTCGCTTACACGTGAACCGAGTATACGTTCATACACAAACGCTTGTGGGCTGGGAGGACCTGGGGGATAGCTGCTAAAGGTTGCTATCAGTCGCACAATTGCTGTGTATTTGTACCGTGTCGTCATGTCTTGTCTTCAAGTGCTTCAGTTTGGCTGTTGTACTGTTCTTGTAACTTAAGTAAATTGCACACCACCATTATCGGTGATTTCTTCGAAGTGATCCCACACATTACCGAATGCTTCCGAGATGACATGTGTGATATATCACACACGAACTCTACATTACAACTGGTAACTGACACGGACTGCACCTTAGAAACAGTTCGTGCAGAGGGAGCTAGTGTCCTATACCACTGTTCCCAAAGTAAAGCCACGTGCTGTGAGATATGTCACTTTATACAATGCGTAGTATCTGTTTCTTGCGAGAGCAGACCGATTACCCAGTAAGTTTCTTCAACTATTCATCATAATTGAACAGCCACGTGTTTCAAATTCAATTCGATCGTTTCGTGTTTTAATGCTCTGGTTTATTCATATCGTTCGTCTTCCCCGTAGCGAGCGCGTGACGTCATGCGGGCTCGATTCTTCGCATGCGAAGCGAGTCAGGGGCCGGAGTATCAAGAGTCGATACTCGCGATTCTATGCAAGAGTCGATTCTTGCGATCCCATGGCATCGCCCGCCCACATCACTAGTTCCGTGCTTCTCGTACTGGAACGCGGAAGAAATCTCCTGCAGGTGGGCGTGATCCTTGAAGCGCTCCCAAGTCATCTTTCACCGACGTCAGATCTGTTGCTGTAATAAATCAGTGCTTCAGGTCGCAACTTCGGCGCTGTTTCCTGCCTTTGGGATTCACTTTAGACCATACGTTGTGTATATTTCTCCTTATTTCGTGTAATACCAACAGCTAAAAGTTTTATGGTATAATTTATATACGCCCTGTATTGAAGTTAGGCCATCTTTCCACGTCGAAACTGTAACTTTACGTCACTCTTAAGTGTGAATGCACAGATTAGCGATCTCAAATTAAACTTAGGGATAATGTTAACTCGGTGATCTGTACGTTGACTCCAGTGCGGTTCAGCCTTTTTAGATAAACGCTGTTAAAGGTTAATTGAGCATTTTTTTTTAATAGTTTGAAAAATGTCACTGCTCCTATATGCGTATAAAACGGGCGTACTAACTGACATGCGCCCAGTTTGTAATAACGATGGGGAAGTACATAGTTTCATTTCTTAATGCCGAATTAAAAGTTTTGGGCAAACATGTGTGGATATTAAAATAGTGGTTTGTTTTGTTTTCTGTTTTTTTTTATTACATTTGTAACAAATTTCACATTTTCACTTGACCGACGCAGAAATAAAGTGATCAGGCCCATGTTAGTGTTAATTTTAATAACGCGTAGGATAAGGCAGGATTTACGACAGCCCGTTGCTTCTCTTTTACGGTAGTGTGTTTCTAAGTACAAAAAACAACCATACACGTACGTAACGGAATTAATCGACGTAAAAAAAATTTTTATAGCATATAAATCATAATTTTATTATGTTTACTATTGCACAAAAGGAGCCCGTGTTTCCAAACGTAATTATCAATTAATTTCTAGGAAAAATGTAACTTAATTTCGTTTTACAGTTATATAAACACGTAAAAACAAAAGACAGCAAAAACAAAGCACTGCACACACTACACAGCTTTGTAAAGAACTGTGGTTGAACGAGTAACAAAAGTCCCAGTTTAGAAGGCTTTAATTTCATCCGTTCTTCCGTCGAAAGTCAAAGCTTGCCAAGGTTTTGACGGACGGACGGACGTGGCGTGACGTGTCGTTGTAAATCCTGCCCATCGCAGCGTTGCTTACAAGTAGATCTTAAGCAGGTCTTTAGAAAGTGCTCAGTTTATCGTGAACGGCCTGTACCACAGTTGGTACACGTGTTGACGCGATCGGAATGAAGCTGGCTCGCTGTTACCGCTGAGTACATGTGTACTTGATATCCCTGTTTAGTTTTCTTACACCAGCCCATTTGCTGCTTGTCCCTTGCCGTAGCCTCGGGTAGGCCTACAAACAGTGCCATGAACATTGTGATCACATACATAGGTCGGTAAAATGGTTAAAAATCATAAATTCTGTACTCACGCGTACTATAAAAAAATGCGCATACTCCTTTCACGGTTACTTCCAACTTTTCTGAAAGGCCCTGCTAAAGATCTGCTTCCAGGATTTTTCTCCATCTCATATTAACAAAGCTTAGGAAATTACACCAAAGGGCCAATGCACTGTAATTCGTACGCACTCAGTCATAATATGTTTCATAATGGGCGTTACCAACATACATATTTTGTCCGTCTTTATTCATATTAGTAATAATTAAAAAATATATGTATAATTTATAGATACAATATGAGTGAAAGTAATAACTTCATATATATATATATATATATATATATATATTATATATATATATATATATATATATATATATATATATATATATATATATATGAAGTATAGCGTTAGCTGGTAATATCGTCTTTAGGATGTGGGAATGAAATACGACTCAGATACTCTGCTGTTACAGCTTAAATCGACAGATCCAGACGAGATCGTTTGCAAAATCAGCGTGCTAGCAAATCTGGAACGCGAGGTACACTTGGCCACAAGTGTTCGCCCGCGCCCACAGAAGCCGCCAGTCGTCGGGGGGCCCCCACCCGGACGTCGCGCATTCGTGGCGCCAGCTCGGAGTAACGCACTGTCGTGCACCCGAACGAAATGGACCACGTTTATCTCAATCGTGTTGCTAAAGACTGTTCACGATAAAGTGAGCACTTTTGATATCAACCTTAGAGAAATGTCACTGCCCCTGACTGCACATATTTTAACGGGCGCACTGAGCGACATGCACACATTAAAATTGGTTACGATGGAAATGAAGTAGATCCATATCTTAACGTCGAATAAAATGGGTTAGGTAACCATTTGTGATAACTTCAATTATTTCATTGCCTTTCTATTTTTTTAATCCACCGAAGTGTATATAAATGAGCAGATTTGTAACATATTTACTTTTCCAATAATCTCACAGTTTAACTTGACCGGCGCACGAATAAAGTGATGAGGCCCATGGCAATGTTAATTTTACATAAGGCGGAATAATACACAACGTTCATACAAGCAGATCTTAAGCTGGAATTTCTAAAGTGCTCATTTAACCATGAATAGCCTTTAGTCACGAAGTTACAGTGTTAGAGTCGGTTTCTACATGGGTATTTTCTTTCAGTGTTGGCAACACTGCCCACATGATGATGGAACTAAGTATTGAATGTACTTTGTATTCGCTGCTAAATACAAGGTGATTCTCATTTAGACTGACAAACTTCGCGAGGTTATTTTTAATTAAAAAGTAAGAGGAAAACATATGTGGCATTTTATATGTAAACCGAATATTAAAGGAAGTATGAACCCTTTAAAAAAGAAAACGATGTTTTAAGCCGTATTTGTGCAAAATATTGGCTCTTACGTTCAAGGTCCCGAGAGTTGTCATTGTATTTTACTTAGTTACCGATATTTTGCACTAATGCAGTTTACAGCCTCCTTTTTTTTAAAGGGCTCGTACCTCCCTTAATATTCGATTTAGGTATAAAATGTCGCATATGTTTTCCTTTTACTTTTTCATGAAGAATCGCCCCCCGAAGTTTGTCGGTCTAATTATGAATCGCCTGTATAGTGTAAATATACCAGTTGATGTTCATATTAAAATGTATGCATGCGTGGGTCGCAATCTCCTCCCCCCCCCCCCCCCCTCCTTTTTCCAAACAGTCTTGAAAGCATTTTTGAGGGGCCGCGGTGCTGTAGTGGTCTGACTTCTCGCACCCCACCAAGGCGAACCGGGTGGTTCGATTCCCGGCGGGGTGGCTGGTCGGCGGATTTTCTCGGGGATCCCCCGTTCCCAGCCCTTGCATTACGGGGGCTGCTCCGTATCTCTCTCTTCGCCCTCATCGGTTCTCAAGACCTTGGTGTTAAGGATCCTGTGCACTGAAACGTTTTCTGTGAAATCGTTGTTGCGCCTAAACGCGTGTATCGGGAGATAAATGTTATGGAAATACGGAGTTTTGCCAGAAAGGATAAATAAAACTATTTTGTATATCGCTATATTTTCACTTTTATCATATTAAGTGTATTATGGAGAACAAAAATCGTGAAAATTGTCAAATATCTCATTTTTTAAGCATGCCTATGAAGTTTCTTTAAGCGGTAAGAGAAAAGTACGATTATACGCAGGTAGTTTGATCTGTGTACTCCACAGTTACTGATCTAGTATACACAGTAAAGCGTTAGGACGGAAACACTACGGATCTAGTATACACAGTAAAGCGTTAGGACGGAAACACTACGGATCTAGTATACACAGTAAAGCGTTAGGACGGAAACACTACGGATCTAGTATACACAGTAAAGCGTTAGGACGGAAACACTACGGATCTAGTATACACAGTAAAGCGTTAGGACGGAAACACTACGGATCTAGTATACACAGTAAAGCGTTAGGACGGAAACACTACGGATCTAGTATACACAGTAAAGCGTTAGGACGGAAACACTACGGATCTAGTATACACAGTAAAGCGTTAGGACGGAAACACTACGGATCTAGTATACACAGTAAAGCGTTAGGACGGAAACACTACGGATCTAGTATACACAGTAAAGCGTTAGGACGGAAACACTACGGATCTAGTATACACAGTAAAGCGTTAGGACGGAAACACTACGGATCTAGTATACACAGTAAAGCGTTAGGACGGAAACACTACGGATCTAGTATACACAGTAAAGCGTTAGGACGGAAACACTACGGATCTAGTATACACAGTAAAGCGTTAGGACGGAAACACTTCGGATCTAGTATACACAGTAAAGCGTTAGGACGGAAACACTGCGGATCTAGTATACACAGTAAAGCGTTAGGACGGAAACACTGCGGATCTAGTATACACAGTAAAGCGTTAGGACGGAAACACTGCGGATCTAGTATACACAGTAAAGCGTTAGGACGGAAACACTACGGATCTAGTATACACAGTAAAGCGTTAGGACGGAAACACTACGGATCTAGTATACACAGTAAAGCGTTAGGACGGAAACACTGCGGATCTAGTATACACAGTAAAGCGTTAGGACGGAAACACTACGGATCTAGTATACACAGTAAAGCGTTAGGACGGAAACACTGCACGCCTTGCGCTCGGAAGTATTCGGCTATTGGCGAACGGAAAAGTAGCGAAAACAGCGGTTACTCTCGGCAGGACGACACGAACGACTAACAGCAGTAAATTAACGTCAAAAATATGTAAACGAAATTTTATTTAAAAAATGTTGTTAATCGTTATTGTGTGTCTGTAATTTATGTATATTGAAAATTTTGACCACTCAAGATAACTTACTTTCGAGGAGAAATTTGTCTTGGTTATTTTTATTTCTCTCCGACTTCTTATAGGATACCCAAACATATTCTCTTCATCAATCTGCATAAAAGCAACATACTATTTGCAATCATCACTCCCAAGACACTCCGAGGTATGTAATTTTATTTTGGCGGCCATTTTTTCCCACCTTGCTAGTTTTGATGCTTCTGCTGTACCTCGGCGAGCAAGAGCAGAAATAGCTGCTTTTTATAGCACAAATAGCAATTGCTACCGCCAACCGAACAGCATACAAAAAAGTGCCTCCGGTAGCAAGTAGAGATAGCAATAAACTAGCAGAATAGCAAACCACGCGAACACACCTAGAGGTTGGTGAAATGGGGGGGGGGGGGGAGTGCAGTTGGACCGCGCAGCTGTCCTGGATGCGGGCGCGGCCCGGGACGGGTTTGGCGCGCCGCACGACTTTACGTTTTCGGGAAGCTTGGAGGAAGTTCTCTCTCTCTCTTTCCCCCCTCCCTCTTCTTCATCTCTCTCTCATATTCTCGCGCAGCCTTTATTTTTAGAAGTTATCGCAGGTCCGAGATACTGCCTGCGTGTCCGCCATGTGGTCGGCCTTGTCTTCGCTTGCAGTAGTGCGTGCGTGCACGTGTTCCAGGCGCCTGCCGTCCTTGTGTTGTCCTGCGTGGCCCGACTTCGTCGTCCTTCATTTTTGTGGTTTTCGTCGGTGCATGTTTATTCACGTGGTGCTGAAACCTGGACTTCACTTACAGGCTGTTCAAGATCAAACAACCCTCCTCCCCCAAATAAAACAAAATTTCAATTTAATTTAACTGATTATGTAACAGTTCACGACTTTTAATTGGGATCAATGTGGGGTAGGGGGCATTAAAAAGATGTCCAACGATCCCTCTTTCGGCTACTACCCGATAAGAGAAATTAATAATGTTATTTATATAGGAGTACATTATTATATTTTTAAAATTAAAGTTAATTAGAGTTCAGGTATGGCCAATGGCCGAGTACTGATCAAATTTGTAATTTCTTTGTTGTTCACGGTAAAGGGAGCCGTTTCGATGCCCTTGTTGCATTTTTCCTATCGGCCATTTTGTTTATCCTTCCACTACTTTTTTAAAATAAATATTTCATGTAACTATTGAACAGTGTATATATTTCACCGGACTGGAAAGTTGACGTCTAAGGCTACAATAAAATATACTTGTCGACTGATATTTCAAATGAGAGGGCTTCTAGTGCTCGCTTTACCTTGAACAGCCTATACTATAACCAGGACTGAAGGGCAAAAGCGCTTGAAATCAGGCTTTTGATGCTCATAAGCAGTGGCGTGGTTTAAAATATCAGGAGAAGAACCAAGAATTTGGAGAGTGACTAGTTGTTTCGGGAATAATAGAATAGGTCCATCAGCGTAGAAGAATGGCATGCACACGTTTAAAGAGTGAAGGATCGCGTACCTAAGATAAGAATGTTCGTAAGTATTAGCTGGACGACCCAGGAAGAGGTGCCGAAGAGACTGTTGTCTCGCGTCAATTCGGGACAAGCATAATCTTGTAACCCGAAATGAGCATTGTTCTTGAGACAAATGGCGAAGCGCTTTGCATTTCTGTAAACGACGGCAACATTGTCAGCGGTGATTTAAGGCTTGTTAGTTGCAGCTAGTCCACGGGATATAAGTGCAACTGCCCCCCCCCCCCTTATCTCAGTGGATAGCGCAGTAGGCATGCCGATCTTTACCTAATTAATCAATTTATTTTCTCGATCTAGTTCGAGACACAGCACATCGATGCGCATTGAATAATCGGACGGGAAAAAAAAAAATTTCTATCTTTTTCGGTCCAGTTGGGTAAACCCGTAAATGCTGTGTGTTTGGATGTGCCATGGCCTTCAGAACAAACTTACACATCCAGAAATACTTTAACTAAAATATGAAATGCTATAAAAACCGAATAATCTATAAATACGACAGTCCAGAACTCAGGGAAATAAACACGATAATAGTGCCGCTGAATCGAAAAGTGATTCTACAAGAAATATATCGATTCCGAAACCAATCGGCAGCCTTAATATCGATCGAAAAATCAGTCTTTAGAACCGATTTAATTTATTTTTAATTGGCGCCCCCATGGCGTGGTCGTTTAACAGCGTACGATGGCGACTCTGTGTGATTTTCGTCTCGGTATTATAAACCAAGCTCGTGTAAATTAAAGAAAAGGCAAACAAATGCAATGTAAAGAGGAAATATATGAATTGATGCATGTGATTAAAAGTAAACAAGTATTTTTTTTGTTGTGAAATTAAATCTTAATATAAATGCAAAAACCTATTAAAACAACTGGTAAAAAAATGCATTCCCGATAATATGTAATGATTTACATAACAAGGTACAGTATGTATTTTTTAAAAGACTTCTGAACCGATTTTCAATTGCTTGATCGTGACTTTACAGTGGTATTTTTTATCGGTGGTTTCGTCAAAGGAAAGGAAATGTTAAGTCAAATGCTAAAAGGGCGCCGCAGTGGCTGAGTGGTTAGACTGCTCGCCTCCCACCAAGGCGAACCGGATTCAGTCTCCGGCCGGGTTACTCCCGGATTTTCGAATGTGGGAATCGTGTCGGACGATGCCTCGGCGCTTTTTCTCGGTGGTCTTCAGTTTCCCCCGCGCTTTAATTCCGGCGCTGCTCTATGCTAACCCCGGAACACCCTCATCGGCTCTCAAGACCTTGGCGTTGGAGCGGCTGAAATCTCTCCGTTCTACTCCATCTTCTTCGGGGCGAGGCGTATAGTCATTCTCGGACTTAAGGTTGAAGTAAAGCAACTGCCTATGGAGCAATGCAACTGACTGTACAATGTGAAGAACTCATAAAACATTAGTAGTTACCATAAAAATTGTCAGAAAAGTGTGATTTAACCTGTATACGAAAGAAGAATGTACATATTTTGCAACATTATAAGATATTTTACTAACATATACTTTTTAAATGTAAAGAATTAATCGATCGATTAAATCCGTATTTTTTAACTAAATTTAAGCGCATTTCCGTTTTGAATGCTTTGTAAAGTAGAATTTACAAGAAAATTTTCTTCAGCAAAGATCATCATATTTTCTGTGATCATGTGTAGTAAAATCATTACGTATCATACCAATTTTATAATTGACTTTGCTTACTACAGTTTCAGCCATAAATGATTGTGACAAATGGACGCACATAAAATCAATCATAAAAATTATTCCGTACGTTATTATTACAATTTTCTTACATAAAACCATCGTAAACATTATGACAATATTTCACGATGATTTTCTTGCAAATTCTGCTTTCTGAAGCACCCAAAACGGAAATATGCTTAAATTTGGTTAAAAAAACAGACTATTTTAATGTTTATTTTTTTTACGTTCAGAAAGTGTATTTCAGCAAAATATTTTATAATGTTGCAAAATATATACATTTTTCTTTCCTGTACAATATAAATCGCACTTTTATCACAATTTGTATGGTGTCTGTACTTTTTTTTATTATGAATTCTTCATGTTGTATAGTTGAATGCAGTTCTCCGTAGCCAGTTGCTTTATTTCATATTAACATATGATCACTTTATATAAGTCCCCTGTTACCGTTCAAATTGTAACAAGTTTCGCTGCCTTTATTGATATTATTGGTGTGCACGAAAGATTCTGTATTTAGAGCAGGGGAAACATACGCGGGGAGACATCCAGGTTACCCTGGATCGATTGCGAAACCTTAAAGCAGCGTGACGCAAGCAGAACTGTGTCGCGAGGCGGAGGATGTCTGGCGCGGGTTTCCCGCAGATATGGGCACAGGCGTGGGCAAGTCGTGATCCTCTGTGGCGAGAACCTAGCTCAGGAAGGACTGTCGAGCCTGGCCGTAATATTGCAGTGTAGGCCGTTCACGGTAAAGTGAGCAGTTTTGAAGCTCTAGTTACTTTTTTTCCTTTCGACCAGTTCATATCCTTCCACCACTTGATAATGTAAACCCTGCCGTGTGAGTAATAAACATAGTGTATACATTCACCGTACCAAAAGTCTGAGGCCACAATTAAATGTATTTATTGGTTATTGTATCTGATGAAACGGCTTCAAAAAGTGCTCACTTTACTGTGAATGGCATACACTAACCCGGGCGAAAGTATGAGGCAGTTCACTGAACTGACATAAGTCAGTTCTGTATATTGGAATTTTATGTTTGCCTCTATTTAGCGCCATATAATTAATGATCCTAATCTAACTAAAATTGTTGCCTCTTGCAATAACAGTCTCAGCGCCCTTTTTTTCCCCGCATCATCTTTGTGTGGCTTTACTGTATTGACAATTTACATGTCTGCTAGATGACTTCGGGTAGCCGGTATATCAGAACAGCTGCAATTGTCGGTCAGCCGAGTGCGGATTTGGTGCATGCGTGCTGATCACCCGGGTGCGGATTTGGCGCATGCCCGTCAGCCGAGTGCGGATTTGGTGCATGCCCGTCAGCCGAAAGCGGACTTGGTGTTCATCGAATAGACGACTTAGCTCAGTTGCTGCATCTCCTCGACGGGGGCTTGAACTTAAAGTTTGGTCAGCCTGCTTGTTGCTGACGTCCGAATCCCGAAGTTTGTATTTATCTGCATGCAAATGTAGTTATCCCCATCTTCGTGGTAAAAACTCTAAAATTGCGGGAGTGGAATCTCGTACAGTACATTTACTACCGAGAACTTCTCAAATGTTCCTGTTCGAAACCTCCTACTGCAATTACCGTTTCTTTGTGTCCTTGATGACTGTGATATGTCCTCTATACGGCACCTGGGCGCATATTCAGGCTGCCACAATTGAAATGCCCAAACGGTTCCTATTCTGTACATTACGGAAAATGATGCTAATGCATACCAGTTCGGATATTTACTTTCCAGTGTTAACTTTTTTATACCGTGTTCCTTTTGTTTATTGTTACGGTGTCTGAAAGGCAGTTTGGAAAATGTGTATTTAATTTCTGCATACAATTTCGTGTTCGTTAAACCTACTTGTATTCAGTAGACTAAATTAGTCAGTTTATAAATTGGTTGATAAAAAAATGTGATAATGTACTTTATTTTAAATGCCAGTGGTGTTTCGGATCATAGATACGCTATGTTATAGGCTATTCGCGGAAAAGTGAGCACTTTTTTAGGCCCTGCTAAATTTTTCCTTTCAATTAATTTCTACCTTTACGCCACTTTTTTTAAATCCAAATATTGTAATATGACTAATAAACACAGTGTAAACATTGCATCACTCCCACAATTTAATGTCAGAGACTGCAATTACATATATTTATAAAGTGTTAATGCCTTTTGGGAGGGCTTCAAAAAGTGCTCACTTTACCATAAACAGCCTATACTGCTTTTCCCCGCTGGTTTTCCCTTGCATATTCTTCTACGAGACAACTCGTCAAGGGACAAAATACATGGTACAATGGGACAACCGAGGACAAGAAATGTTAAGTCTCGGGTCACGTGAACCAATCACTGCATGTGCAGTACCCAGCTTGCAGGGAAAGATCAGTTGTGGCAAGGCCCTGGCAGTATCGCATGCGTAGTAGTATCGTGGGGTAACAATGTGACTCCGCCGATACTGGTAGAAACACAGACATGTCATTGCTACATCGATTCATTGTGTGTAAAACCAAACGATATTGTCGTCACGTATTCTCTTAAACATTACACTCTTAATAACATGTCAAAAGTGTGCTGGGCCATGTTGAAGATGACTTAAGCCTACAAATATTTGGAAAGTATCCGTTGAAAACTAAGAAATGGCTACGGTACGTAATAGTTTTGCCAATTCTTAAGTATTTTACCATAGTGATATATTTTTCTTGCAAGTCTTGCACTGCTAATGTACAACATGACAGCGTAAGAAGCAATATAGGAAGCAATGCATCACTCTAGCAAAATATTTTTTTCCTAAAATTGTGAGGAATTAAGTAGATCCCTATAAATTAACGCGTGCTTTTCTTTTTCCTTCTAATAATCAACTGTCCAAGTTTTGTTTATATTCTATGCTCTAAAAATTGACATCAAAGGCAAAAACATGAGTAGATTTGCACTCAATTTCCATTTAAGTTCCAAACGAACTTGGAAGATGGGTTTCTCTTGGTTGAATTTAAGTATCCATTCCATCCTAGATTTTTCTTACAAATCTTCGTAATGAAAAGTTACAGCCAGACGTACAGATTAAAGCCATGCACGACCTAGAGGATTATTTAACGAAATTTGTGAAATCTCAAAGATTTAAATTTTACCTGTATTTTCCCATGTGGGATTTAGATTATTGAAAATTATGTAAAATTTGATTACAGTTGCAAATGTGAAATAAATCACGTAAGGAAAATAAGTTGGATTTCGAAATAACTGTCAAAATGTCCCCTGTGCCTTGAGAGCTTGATTTTTTAATATGGACTCCGGAAATTAAGTTATGGAGGAAGACACAGTCCAAGATGGCGGCAAGGATGCGCCCCCCTTAAGCAGCAAGATCGCTGTTGTGTGCACTAATATTTTTGTGAGTCTATTGCGTTATTCTGAAGTCTGCTGCTTATAGGCTGTTCATGGTAAAATGAGCACTTTTGAAAGCACTCCACTTGTTTGCACGTTGTGTATTCTTCCGCCTTATGTAAGATTAACGTTGCCATGGGCCTTCGTCACTTTATTCATGTGTTGGTTAAGTAAAAATGTAGAATTATTAAAAAAAAGTAAATGTTTTACAAATCTTCTCATTTTTACACTTCGAAAAGCATTAAAAAAAACGGCAATCGAAAGAAATATTTTAAGTTATACAAAGGGTTACCTAATACTTTTTATTCGACGGATGGAACTACTTTCCGTCCATTGTTACCAACTTTACTGGGCGCATGTCACTCAATGCACCCGTTAAAATACATGCAGGTAAGAGCACTTTTTGAAGCTGTTTCATCAGACATAATAACCAATAAATACATTCCATTGTGGACTCGGACTTTTGGTTTTGGTGAATGTATACACTGGGTTTATTATTCACATGGCAAGGTTTACATTAACAATTGGTGGAAGGATATAAATTGGCTGAAAGAAAAAAAGTAACTAGGGCTTCAAAAGTGCTCACTTTATTGTGAACGGCCTATA
The DNA here is from genome assembly GCA_029891345.1 of Dryococelus australis. Taxonomy (NCBI): domain Eukaryota; kingdom Metazoa; phylum Arthropoda; class Insecta; order Phasmatodea; family Phasmatidae; genus Dryococelus; species Dryococelus australis. Next base: position 21,463,993 of record CM057006.1, on the reverse strand, counting down.
AGTAACAATTTGTGATAACTTGGTTATTTCTATCGCTTTCTGTTTTTTTTTTTTTATGCTTCGAAGTGTAAGAATTAGCAGATTAGTAAAATACTTAATTTTCTAATAATTTGACAGTTCACTTGTTCGACGCATGAAAGCGGCGAGGCCCATGGCAATGATAATTTTTCGTAAGGCGGAAGAACACACAACGTGCACACAGACCTTAAGCAGGGCTTTCAAAACTGTGCTCATGTTACCGTGAACAGCCTACAGTTTGGTTTCGTTGATTTTCGTGCACTAGTGTCGCACACCCAAGAAAAAAGTGACTGCTTCGAGATCGGTAGTTCCTTCGCATGGATGATACGTACATCTGAATTTTGAATGTCTCGCGAAAATGTCGAAACGGTTAAGGTGGACGGTGCACTAATGTGTGATATATATTCAAAAACGTTTCACTGCTGCCATTTTTCGGAGGGTTTATCGTATTATCCTTCTAGTATGTACGATTTAAATTTGTGATCTGACCTGTGCAATTTCGCGATGTTTTCGTAAACCGTGTCAGCCGGGACGATGCCAACTACGGTACAGTCAATTCACGGTAAAGTGAGCACTTTAAGGCCGTGCTGGATTTTTCTTTTCGATAGATTTCTATCTTCCTGTTACTTTTTAATATAAGTAAGGCCATCAGACAAAAACACAGTGTATACATTTCACCGCTGACAAAAGTTAATGTCTGGAGCTGCAGTAAAACATATTTATTAGTACCGTGAACAGCCTATAGTTTTCGTGTTAGGCGAGCAAGGGTGTGCGCGCAGAACACGTGAGGCCGCCTTGGTGTCGACAAACTTGTTCTGCCGCCAGCAGTTGGCATGTGGCCGACCTTGCGTGTGATCTGACCTATCAACTGCCCAAGTTGTGACGTATCCGCCCCGGCTATTGTATTAGTGCAGATGGCAGAGGGGTGTGTCCGAGTTGTTGAGGGATGAAATAATAATAAACGAACTAAATTTGAATGATTAACTCACACAGCTATGATTTATAACAAATAAGGTATCTATCTCCACTATTACTCGTTTCATTCTCAGTGAGGGCAGTATTTAATGTATCTGAATTCTAATTAGTCCTTAACAAAAGTATCCATGTTGGGTTACACCCAATTCACACTCATTATTTACACATATCGAATCTACTTCCGTCTTTTCAAATGACTGCCACTCACGCATCCAGTACAAAAGTCCCGCCCGTCAGTTTCACCCTTCACTGAACCGATGCTCGCAGTCCGCAGACTTCACTCTCGCCGCCGCTAGTCGCTTCGTACACCTGTCACAGACGCCCGTCTACCTTGAACTTTTTCCCTCGTTTGAAGCCGAGAGGCGAGGGAGCGTTAAAGGCGACACTGCCACGCTCATCGAGTCCCGCCATCGCCGCTAAGCGCAGGACTCTGAACTGGCGTGCAGTGTTTCTGCGTGTACCCATGGGACTTTTCAGCGGCGACCCTATTATTTTATTGGTGGAAAGTTTGTAGGAAGGTTGCCCTTGATGCCCCTTGATTAGTTTATATGGATCTGACACGTACATTTTGAGATACAGCGCTTTTGAAAAAGCCATTTTGGCGTGCTCTAAAATGGTGCTTATAATTAACGTGAGGCCTTGAAAACACTCCACAGCCCTCGTCTGAAATGTGTGTTCTTGTCGTAGGTCAGTACACTGGACGCACGTTTAATAGTTTCGTGGGAAAACATGTATTTCGAACACTCTGCAAAGCACTTCCAGCGCCAGCTAGACGGGCGCCTTAACGCCCCACAATCCTCCAACTCCCAACCCGGCGGACGTCTCTTATCCCTCAGTCGATACACTAAGAATATTTCATTGTGGTTAGATAGTCATTTGTAATTAAATATGGCATCTTTCATAACGTATTTGCTAGTAATTTCATATCGCCGAAATACTATTTTTAGGAAATTTAAAACCGTCATTTATTAATAATCTCCAAATACGCGTTTCCGAACCCCGCCGTTTCGCACATGTCTACAATGAAGACTTTGGCCTAAGCGAACGTATCTTATCCCTCAGTCTCCTCCCAGACGGCAAACGGGAACGAACTCCCCTACGTCCCCTCCTCCCGTACGTCCCCTCCCCCCTTTCCAATATACCATGATTAAAATTTTATATATATATATATATATATATATATATATAATACACACACACACCTTCTCGAACACATCACACCTCGGTACACCGCCAGACGTCCAAGGGTGAACATCGATGCTGCCGCTCTCAAAAAAAATAAAGGACCCATATCACACATAGCAAATATATACAATCACACAAAAAAACTTTTTCATCAAAGAAATTTGATCAATTGTTATCCCATCAAACATCACATTAATTTATTGGATTAAATTTGTGGATTAAGATTTGCTTAATACAATTTTTGATCAGATTAATTACGGATTAATTATCAGATTGATCGAACCTATCAATTTGATATCAGATTGATAATAACCCAGAACATTCTTTCAGACAACCACAGAAATTCAATCCGCTAGAGATGAAGAGCAGGCGAATTGCAATAGGCTTATCACGGCGGCACACATTGGTTTTCGCGGCGGCATACTTTGGCGAATCGCCGCCCGCTATCACATCACGCTTGCCTGACATTCCCTCGCTTATTTAGCACTTTTGAAATCAACCTTTGAAAGATGTCACTGCCCATTCCCGCATGCATTTTAATTGATATACTGACTGGCGTGCATCCAGTATAGTTTGTAACGACAGAAGGAAAGAAGTTCCATGTCTCACCTAACTATGTGTTAAAGGTGTCAGGTAAATATTTGTGAATACTTTAATTATTTATTTGCTTTCTTTCTCAAATGCGCATAAAAGTATAAAAATAAGCAAACTTATAAACAATTTCACATATTTACTTGAGCAATGCATGAATGGTGATCTTGACAGTATTGCGTTTACGAGTGATAAAATAATAAACAATGTTCATACAAGTAGATCTTAAACAGGGTTTTCAAAAGTGCCCAGTTTACCATTAACAGCCTATATCGCCGGAGGTGCCAGCTGTTCAGTAGAACAGTGCGATATGATACGATACAGTTTTTTTTTTTTTTAGTAAAATACCACATCTGCGATTCACTTGAAAAGGGCAAAGAAATGTTACATATTGCGGCATTTTCTGTGTTATATTTGTGACAAAATAATTTTCCGTCTTCGTAATATTTGTTAAACTGTAAAGGATGGGGAGGGGGGGAATTTATGATGGTATTACCAATATGTATGCTGCTCTAGGTCTACCGATATGGGCATGTGATGTTACTAATAAGATTTTACATTTTCCCTGTAGACAATGGCAATATGAAAGTTATGCGCATTGTCATTATTCATGATATATCATCACTAAGCTGCTACTGTCCTCTAGCTCCCCAGTGTAGTGGCTTGACAACATGAGGGTCCTAATTGTTTTGAGCGATTTTCACACGGTTTAATGTGGCGGATCGTATAGTCTCTCTATCTCCCTCCCCCTTTCCCCCTCTTCCGGCTCATCAAACATCATCCTTGAGGCATGTATTTCTCTTAAACGGAAGATGTAAACTGACTTGTCTTCCGCGCATCTCTACATTAATTCAAGATTTTTCCCACAGAAGAACTGATGTTCAAACAGCGATGTGGATAGTTACATTTAGTTTTTGTATACAACTATGTTTCTATAAATAATAAAGCTGTGATGAAAATCCCAGTACTACATTAAATATATCTGGTACAAAATTTTTATCATTAAAATATTGATTGTGAAGCTGTTGGCCACAGAGTCCAAGTTTGCAGGGGGTATTTTGTGTGGGAAATTTTACTTTTAGATGTTCTCTGGTTGACCTCATCAGCATTCATAAAATCACCCAGATTGACGCTTCGTGCATCTGCAAGTATTTCCTAGAGTAAGTAGGCATCACTGTTTTCCTCCCAACTCCCTGTGTATTATTCCACCTTAATGTCAAATTAACATTGTCATTGGTCGCATCACTTTATTCACGCGTCTGCCAAGTGAAACTGTGAAATAATTTGAAAAGTAAATATTTTTAAATCTGCTCTTTTTTACATTCTGATGCTTAAAAAAAAAAAAACAGAAAGCAAAAGAAATAATTTAACTTTTCACACATGTTTACCTAATACTTTTTATTTAACGTTACGATATGGAGTTACTTTCCCTCCATCGTTGCCAACTTTACTGGGTGCATGTCTCTCTGTGTGCCTGTAAAAATATATGCAAGCAGGGGCAGTGACTTTTCTCTAAGGTTTTATTTCAAAAGTCTTACGTTATCGTGAACAGTCTTAAAATATTGGTGACATTTCTAAAAATGATTACAGTCAGTTGAGCACTCTTGAAATCCTTGCTTAGAAAAAACTTTTTCTTGGAGCAGCGATCAGTTATGACTGAAATTGTTAGGAATGCGCATATATATATATATATATATATATATATATATATATATATATATATATATATATATATATATATATATATATATATATATATATATATATAATGCGCTGGTTATTACCTTCTGTGAATGTACCACACACAACATTGTGTACACAAAATTGAAGCGTAACACTTTCAGTTCCGTATATGATAGGGGCGTGGACATTTTTTAAGGGTTGATTTCAAAAGTTTTTACTTAACCGCAATATCCTACACAAGATTCCTTGGTACTTTTGGAGATAGTTTATTGTCCTAACGCAAAAATATTGCTTTTGAATTTCTGTAAAGAGGCGTGTCCGCCTGCCCACAGCTTTTTTCCGCGTTTGAGTCTGAGAAGCGTGGGAGCGATAAGGGCTATAATGGCACGTGCTACAAGTGTGCCATCACCGCTATGTGCACGGCTCTGAATTGGTGTGCAGTGTTCTCATAATGCTGCGTGCACCTATGGGACTTTCAGCGGTGACGCTATGTTATTGGTTAAAAGTCTGTGAAGGCTGTTCATGATTACGTGAGCAGAAAAATGTCACTGCCCCTGCATGCATATATTTTAACGGGCGCACTGAGTGACATTCGCCCACTGAAGTTGGTAACGATCGATGGGAAGTAGTTTTCCAAATCTTAACGTTGAAGGAAAAGTGTTAGGTAAACATTTGTGATAATTTAAAATTAATTCTTTCACGTCTGTTTTTTAATGTACCAAAGTGTAAAAAAATAGATTTGTTAAGTATCTACTTTTTTAATGCCACAGTTTCATTTGACAGGCGCATAAATTAACTGATGAGGTACATAGCAATGTTAATTTTATATAAGGTGGAGGAATGCACAACGTACATACAAGTAGATCTTAAGCAGGACTTTTCAAAAGTTCTCATCTTACCGTGAAAAGTCTATAGCAAGGTTCAATACATGCCCATTAATTATTTCTATGTGTGTATAACACGTATATTCTGAAATGCAGCACTCTGAAACAGCCATCTTTACCTACGTCGGAGTGCTCCGAAATGGTGTCTCGAATGTACGTGACATCTAGGAAGTAACAGACAGGCATAGCCTGAAGTGTGTGTGTTTTCGTAGACTAGCACATTGGACACACGTTTAATAGTTTCGTAAAAGAAACTGGAACGTGAACACACTGCAACGCAGTTATTAACCATAGGCAGGTTTCCATCTTCTATGTCAAAGCATTGCCTCAAGAATTGGCAAAAAAAAAAAAAAACTTAAAATTACGTGTTTAAATGGCTATGTTCCATTTACAACAAACGTGCCAGTTTAAGGAAATAACATATTTTGCGTAAGTTGATTACACATCGCTATTACATAGCAGCTTTGTCAGCAGTAATGTACTGGCATATCCAAGCAATTAAACAGCTAACCATATTCGACGTCGTGTGGCTTCTACGGTTGTGTAAGAAGGAAAAGCAGTCTAATATTGGGACACAATTGGTATAGGCTATTCACGTTACAGTGAACTCTTTTTAATGCCGTGCTTAATAGTTCCTTTCAGAGTATTGGTACCCTTTTGCCAATTGTTAATACAAAAATTGTTGTGTGACTAATAAACACAGTTTATACATTTTATATCTCTGAAAAGTTGGTAATGTCTATGCCCACAATAAAATATAAGTGTTTGGTTATTTTGCCTGCTGGGAGGAGGGCCTTGATAAGTGCTAACTGTAGAGTGAATATCTTATATCTCTGGTGTGTGCGTTCTCCCATATGTATATTCTCTCTACTCTCGTGACGCCATTGTGCTGGAAGACAAGTAACATGTGTAAGGGTTAGTTCACAATCAAAGAACATCGCGTTGATCATAGGACATTCACATGACCAGCCTAACTTTTCCTCAATTTTAAATAAACAACAGTGTCGAACATGTTATGCCATGCTGTGATTGGATGTTTATCCCATGTGCTTGCATAAGAAGTTAAATATTACAATTTCCTTCGTGCACTATGTCAGGAATTATCATTGCACACGACCTATGTTTTCTGGTTTTTGTCATGCTTTCAATTGTGAACAAAGCTTGTAACGGTCGCGACGCTGCTGAGGAATGCATGTTTGGAAAAAGGGGGACAGGTTAGTGGATAATGTTCGCATATTAAAAAAAAAAATAGCAATGAATTTTGATTGTTAGTTGACTTGGACACAATGTTCATTTGTGAATTTTGGTGCTCTTTTCCATTTCCATCTTTTGAATTTAATTTGGTTTGGCGATTGTAGCGGCAGTGCAAAGTTATAAACACTGACAGATCAACAGTAAAGCTTTGAAAATCAACCAGGTGTTTGAGAAGGGCATGTATCTTGTCCCTTTGGCTAAATTTGGCATTCTAAAGGTGGCAAAGTGACATCACGGCCTTGATGCACTTTTCTAGGGCATGAAGCCAGGTAAAGGCTGTTCATGGTGAAGTGAACACTTTTAAAATCAACCCCTGAAAAAAAGTCACTGCCCATAAATAACTACACATGCTTCTGCAGTTAAGTTGGCAGCCAATCATTGAAATTATCCTAAAGGTGGGTTTACGGTTAACTTAGAGAACTTGAGCCTTGTGCTTAGAATATGAACTGGTGTTTTCAAGGGTATTGGTGTATTGTTGCAGTGTGCAGGTCATGTATGTTCTTGGCATGATTGAAGATATGGTTATAGTTCTATTTTATATGGTGGGATACTATGCATTATGTCAAAACACATGTATGCCAGTATTCATCCAGTTTTAATGCTACACGTAAATGTCTGTGATTAAGTATAAAAACGAGAAATTTTAAGCCTATACACTAGTGTATGTAGTAATACTAAATTGCTAACAATTTACTTGTTTTCAAGAATAATTTAATTTGATCTAGTGTAAGATCAATGTCCATGGGAGGGGTCAAGCTCCAATAGTCCTTACCTTGGATCCGCTCCAGCAGAATATTGATAATTGGTCTATCTCGTGTTTAATCTATGTTTGGAATGAAAAGGTAGCAGGGAATATGCAGAGATGGTGGTTCATGGTACCACTTTTTAAAATAAATATGTCGTGTAAGTAATAAACACTGTGTGTATATTTCACCGGACTCAAAGGTTAACTTCTAATGCTACAATAAAATATATTTATCGACTATTACTTCAAATGAGCGTGCTCCAGAAAGTGGTAACATTATAGTGAAGGTTGCTTGTGCCGCAGCGTGTGTGTGAGGGGGAGAGAGAGTGAGAGTGATGCAGTAAGGTCGGTGTGATTGGTTTAACAGAAGGATGACAACTCACTGCTGGCTCGGTTCTTCTTCGCCGACGAGGCGCTGAACATGGTGGCGGCCGAGTTAGACAGCTTTGACGGCCGCAAGGACCCGGAGCGCTGCACGACGCTGGTGAACCGCCTGCGCCACTGCCAGGACAAGGTATACCGTCCTTCCCCCTCCAACTGCACCTCTAAGACAGCGTTCCAAAACGTTACTCCGAGAGTGTAGTCCATTCACTGTTACTTTCGAATTTTCTGAAGCCCTGCTAAAGATCTAGTTTTAGGATATTCTTCCGCTTCATGCAAACTAAGCTCGATGTGGGACAACGCACTCCATTCAAGCGCACTTAGTTTAATAATGTTTTACATGAGATTTATATCTTACTAGACATTACCACTTTCTCACTATATTTATTCATATTAATTATAAATGAAATATAATAATCTATAGATTAAATGCAAGTAAAACTTCAATTCATCAAAAAAAAAAAAAGGTACTTTTGTGTTACGACAGGTATAATGCTATTTTGATACATAGCATATTCAGGGAACAACCGAGCTTGTAAAACATGGTGATTTTTCAAAAGTTTGATCAAATAAGTCTGAAGAAATTACTAATATACTATAGAGTTAAGTAACAAGAGAGTAACTTTTTCATACGAGCAAATTTTTTTTCAAATTATGTACCTCCAGTTTTTATTGTATCAAATTCATTGAATGCTATATGACGTACGAACGTCATAATCGCCGCCATTTTTCTTTCAGTTTCTTGAATGGCTTGTTTTCTTTCAGGCAATATTAGTGGAAGTAATTTCATAGTAATAGAGTTATGTACACACACCTAAACTTCTTACCAAATAAGGTCACATACTTTTTTAAAATAAAATGTACAAATTTGTTTGAGTTTAACAAAGCATTTTTGTGTCATGCACGGGTCATAGATACTTCTAAAAATTTACTTTTGATATTTTTAATACTAATTTCAATAAATGTTTGTGAGAAATTTTCACTTTGAGACTTGAAAGCATATTTAATGCAATTCATTGAAAGGCAAATTAAGTAATTTTTTGGTTCAATAAATTGAACTTAAGTAATTGAATTTAGTAAATATTTCATTGTGTGAAATGGCCGTAGCAGAGGAAAGCGAAAGTAAATATGGTTTTGGAATGAGCATGATGTAAATAGTAGGGATGGGATCCTTGATACAGCGATACCGCTATATCTTCGATACTTCATAGTATAGAGTATCTCACAAGAATATCCAAAAGCATCACATTTTAACACCCATTTTCTCATGCCGTAATTATGGTACGAGCATACCATAAATTTCAGAATCCGTACGATACTTTCGAAAAGTATACCATAATTTAATTATTTATAGTCCATTCCCAACCGGAAGAGACTTTCTCGGAATCCTGCTAAATATCTACTTGCAGGCAGCTTTTCAAAGAATTCTGTCATATTCCAAAAACCGTTCTGTACAAATATTCTCAGTTTAGGCCTATAACATTATTTTGGTCAGCTTCATGACGTTTTAAAGACGCCTGAATTGATGATAGTTCTTGTGGTTATTTTACATTAACATATTTGTTTTCCACGACATAGCACATTACACGTAATGCACCTTAATATTTTGCCGCGACTGTGTTTAACACTGTTACAACTGCGAGGTAATGAACTGTAGTATTTAACTCTTGTTATTGATTTGTGTTGGGTTATTTCTTTAAAATGACTGCCCCAATTGGAAAAAAAAAATTAAAACAAAGAAACAATCAGCCCAACGAAAGACACATTAAATTCAAGCTAGCAACTCGTGTTGCTAATTTTTTGTCATAGAAACTTAAAAGATAGCGGTGAACATGCACACACATAAGCCTACCGTAAATTTTATTCCGCTCATATTTCTATGTATTGCTACTTACTGTGTATTAGGTTTATTGAAATTTATTGGGGCTGGGCTTGGTTATTTTGTTGATTGGTGGTAAATCACGTTACACGACTGTGTTTCAAACACCTAGGGCAAAGGTACACCGTTGTGATAAATAAACAGAGGTGGATGTAAATAATTAACTCCGTCATTAAAAGTTCACAGTTAAAACGTATAAATTGTGCACATTAAATATTTGAAATTACGCACACACAGGACTAGCGTTAAGGACCACCATGCCATTTCACACGCAGCGGTTAACGAAACACGCGTCACAGTATATATATTACTGCCGTAGAAACAGATTTATCGCAACATCGTAACTTGCCTAGGTAGGTTTAAAATACACAACGTCTACAAACGTGATTTGGTAATTTGAAGTATTTTTCGGAGTAAGAATAATTTACGCTTCGTTTGGTAAAAAAGCAACACGCCATATCATGGCTCACCACGTCTGCCAACTTCACTTTGTTTCTGCCCCGCCATCATATCTAAATATATCAAAATACTTATTCAAACATTAAAATCTCTTTTCAGTTGTAAATTACAAATTCAAAAATCATTATTTTGCTGTAATAAGTATGAAATATGATACAATTGAAAACATATATAATTTCCTTGCTTACTAACGATGCGAAACTTCCCGAGTGTGAGAGAGACAATGAAAGAGAGAGAGCAACAATCTCCGCCCGGCTGACAGTTGCATCCTCAGTCGATAAAACAAACACAGTGTCACTACGGCCTAAACATGATATTTTGCGCTGTTATTTTAAAGTGTAAAAATGAAATATGTTGCCATTGGGGCTACCTAAATTTTTTAATAGGCAACGTTTAATTTACAAATATCATACTAAAAAACTTGGTTAAAATAATTTTAACTGTGAACTATTTCTTACCAGCCATTGCCAACACGTCGCTGCTCTCACTGTTTTTAATTCATATTTAATACAAACTAAATATTACGATGTATAGAAGACACTAAGCTACAATTTCATTTATTCACGAATACAGTACTTTAAAGTCAATCACAGTGTTGTATATTTGTGGCATACAAGTTACTGACTAAATACGTTGACATGTTACTCCTGGGATGTTATTTCAAAGGTTTGTTTTCAAAAGTCTCTTCCAGTCGTGAATGGACTATAACACGTATTTTCTTGTGCCAGAATTATGGTACGAGTGTACCATAACTTTCTAAATGTGTACGATACTTCTGCCTCTGGACCGTGGTAGAATTTATAGTCTCATAGTCCATCATCCAGAAATTTCATTAATTCCCTAGTTGCGCCGAGTGTCCTGATTCCCAAAATATTCTTGCGCCTCTTGCACCTCATGTCAGCTTCTTCAGCTAGGGGAGGAGGAGAGGCTGTGGCACCAGCTATTGTCGTTGCTTTCAGTAATTTTTGGGCTTCCCTGAAGGAGTGGCGAGGAGGAGAGGCAACGAGCACATCCATCTTCTGGAGGAGAGGCGTGGAGAGGAGAGGAGGGTAGAGTAGAGGTTGGTCATCCCCCACAGAGCCTCATCGTGCATGTGACGAAATCTCACAACCAGTGAGCTGCAGCACGTAACAATATCAAGGATGAATATGATCTTATATGAAGACCACGTTTTTCAATCATTTCTTTGAATAATATTTTCGGTAAACTCAACAGTAAAAAAATTAATTTTTAAAAATTTTGAAATTTACAAAACATACATAAGTATTGATTGTTCATGGTAAACTGAGCACTTTCGAAAGCCGTGCTGAAAATCTACTGGTATGCACGTTTTATGTTCTCCCGCCTTTCATAAAATTGTCATTGCAATGGGCCTCATCGCTTTCGTCATGCATCTGTCAAGTGAAACTATAAAATTATTAGAAAAGAAATATTTAAAAAATCTGTTAATTTTTACACTTTAACGCATTAAAAAACAAAGCGATAGAAATAATTCAAGTTTTCACAAATGGTCACCCAACATTTTTTATTCAACGTTAAGCAATGGAACTACTTTTCCCTCCATTGTTACCAACTTACTGGGTGCGTCACTGAGTGTGCTCGTTAAAACTATGCATGTAGGAGCAGTGACTTTTTTCTAAGGTTGATTTCAAAAGTGTTCACTTTATCCTGACAGCCTTAAGTTACTTTGCATATCAAGATTATCGTAAGACTCAAGCCACATTTTGTAAGGAAATTAAAATCCAGAATTGGAACATTTATCAGGTCATTAAGGTGTTCCTGGCCACACACAGTACACCCCGTGCATGCACCTATGAAAAATTTCCTTTATTGCATAAGAAGCCATTAATTTTTTGTGTGTTTTGTGTGTTGTGTGACAACATTAGCTCAGTGTGTTGTCTGTGTGGTGAAGGTGCTGAACATCTGCAACCTCATAATGGACACTGTGATACCTTACGAGAGAGCAAACCGTGACTTCAGGGTGAAGTTTCCGGATGATGTGATGCAGGAGTCTCTTGCCGGGCAGCTGTGGTTCGGAGCAGAGGTAAGGCTGGCTTCCTGTGCCAACAAACTGAAGGACCAGCATCTGCAAAATACGCTGGTGCCCTAGTTTTGGTTTTCCAGATGAATCCTGGGATGGTTTATATTATCAGCCTTGGCCGATTCCTTTACCATTTCTGAATGTCTAGTGTTCTCCCTCCAAGGCCTTGTCGCCGTTTGAAAGCACTCGTGACGCTTGGTAAACAAATAAATTAATCATAGTTGCAGAACTACACGTAAAAGTCAAATTTGATGATGCATGTGCACACACTGTGCAACACTAGAAGGTGTTTTATGCAATGGCGCTTCTCAGACAACTGTCCACATTTCATTTTATTTGGACCCACTTACAATGAGTCGGGCCGTGGGTATAGTGGTTAGACTGCTCACCTCACATCAAGGCAAACAGAGTTCAATTCCCGGCAGGGTTGCCCCCCCCCCCCCCCCCCGGATTTTTGCGCGTGGGAGTAGTGCCGGACGATGCCACTGGTTGACAAGTTTTCTCGGAAATCTATTCCTATGCCCTTGCACTCAGGTGTTGCACCATACCTCGTTTCATATATAATATAAAGGGTTAGTCAACAGCTCTGCAACAAACGGCGAGAGGATGGACGTTCCTTGCAAAATTTAAGTTAGAAATGACAACAAATGCCAGGAAACTGCTCCTAAGGGTAGGAAACCGTTGTGAAGATGGGGTTGCAATTATGAACTTTGTTTAATAACACTGAAACCATGTGATATTAAGGGATGAATTTCGGTAGGCATGCCAAACAATTCACTCGCTGTAACATGCAAATACCCACCTCAACCTACCTTATACCCTACATAAATTGTAAAATGGGGATTACCACCCCACTGAAAAATGGTTTGTTTTACATAGTTACACAAATTATGATCAGGGCGTATGAATTACCATTGCAAGACGTAAAAACAAGTCCTCTTGGCAAGAAAACCTCCGATGAATGGTTTGCGAGAAAATAAACCTCCAATGCCACATAATGCTTACGAGGCATTCAATATGTTGCAGGTCTGTTCTCTTGCAATGGTAATTAGTAGGCCATGATCATAATTTATGTAGCGATGTAGGAAGACCCTTTTTTCACTATTTGAAGGGGTGGCGACCCCCATTTTACTATGTAGGTCCACATGGGTACTTGCATGTTACAGTGACTGAATTGTTTGGCATGCCTACAGAAATTTATCCCTTAATATCACATGGTTTCATGCCTACAGAAATATATTTAAATATATAAATATATTTATTATATAATTTTGTCTTCGGGGACTCATACGAGGGTCCAAAGGAAATTAAATGTGGACATTTTCATTAGAGCATTGCATAAAACACTTTTTAGGATTACAAAAGTGTGTGCCAATGTATCCTGAAATTTAACTAGGTATAACAATGGTTATATACAATATAGAGTATAGAATCTACGAACAGTATGCTTGGCTCTTGAGTGCCTGCACCTCTCGCCTAACATTTTATTGATAACATTTTATCTTTGTAAATAAACATGTTTAAATGTATAAATTTTATCGTTAAATATATAACTTACCAATTAACTAAATTAAATATTTAAATATTTTATATTAAATTTAATAAATTTTAGTTCTGGGCACGAGGCCCTGTGCGGCAGCACCTGTCACATACCCCTAAAGACAGCCCTGTTTTGTAGCAGGGTAATTGAGAAAAATGAGTAACTTATGGCCAGTGCACAGACAGTAAAACTACGATTTCAGAGGGTACAGATTGTAAACATAGATGAAGGCACCAACAAGGTATAGAATATCAGCAAGGAATGGTGAGTGTTCTCGAGAGTTCAGAGCCATGTGTCATCGGAGGGAGCCACATAGAAACAAATGCAAACAAGTGTACTCTGTGAGTTGGCCTGTTGACCTGATTACAAGAAACTGAGCTTTGTTAGTCAGTGTGTAAACACTGTGGATTTTGGAGTTTCCAGTTTATATCATGAATCAAGGTTTGTGGATCGAAGGCAATTGAAAGTTGTGGTTTTTTAATTATTAAATAGTAGCAGGATAATTATAAAAGTGATAATGAACTTGGTGTTTAAATAATAACTACCTGTTGCACACAAATTGCAGACCTGCTTGCTTGCTTGAGAATAGAACTTCACTCATATTCCATGCATGCCTAAAGTTGAGGAATACTTGATGAATAAAGGTTTGTATTGTAATTGAAAAATACTATCGCTGATAATCTTTGAAGCAATAATGCAATTTGAATGTGGCTTCATGGAGCTTAGTAAAACAGTTAATATGCGCAAAAAAAATAGCCTAACAGTCCAGTCTAACATAGTGGGTTATGCTTAAATGACTGTAATGAAACTGTGATGGGTGTGCTTAAAACACAATGTCCAAGTGTAAATGTGTTGTTTGGTAGTTGCTTGACTGTATGTATACTATTTGAACTAGTTTTAAAGGTCCTTTCCTGTAATGCTTTGTGAATCTCACAACTGATAACTTAAATTAATACTCTATTGTTCTACTCTAACAAATTACACTCATTTAAAGAAATGCATCTCTGAAATGTTTTTCGATTCTTTAATTTTATTTTCTATACTTTACTGTTAGAGAACAGTAGTAAGAAATGAACACTGGCAGGTTTCTGCAAACTGCCACAATATTTTTGTACTAATATTTTTTTATTGACTTGAAAGATAGTTACATTTGTCACTAAAACAGCATTTGATCTTGTGTAAAAGAATAATTACAGAGAGAAAATGGATTGATGATCGGGTGGTGTAAACTAGTATGTTAGTTTTCTAAAAAAAAAAGTGTGGAGAAAAGTCAAGAATTTTAGAATTCTTTACAAAACTAAAGGACAATTACCGTGCCCACAGAAATTGAATTGTAAATTTTGTACACTGCAATCTATAGTGGCCGACTTTAGATTGTAACATTTTTTTTTTTTGTTTGGAAAGGAAATAGGTATGCGAGAGCATAAGCAAGAAATGGTATGTTCAGATTTACTGTCATGGAAAGTTTTGAAAGGATTCCTTTGTTCTGTTTTGTGCTTAGGTAGTAGCACATATACAAGTATGTGCTTTTGGCTAAGCTATAATGTATTGTGGTTTTTCTTATATTCAAAAGTTTGTTACCTAATGGGTAAAATAAATAGTACAATTTTTTTTGTGGCTATTGCATGTGGTGGTGACTACTGCTCAATTATGACATTGCTTTTAAACCAATATTTTCTATTGAAGTCCCTTGGTTTTCACTAGTCTCCCAGCAGCTCTGCTCCTGGTTCTAACCCAGGCCGCTGTGAGCAGCAGTTTCTCGGATGGGGAATTTCAGGTGATGGTACATACGACATTGCTGTGATGATGGACTTTTGTTTGGGCCATCTTCATTCTATTGCTGCATCACCCACACTTGTTCCAGTTGTGTGGGGTAAACTGGTGCTAGCTCACTGCTCTACATACTCGGTGGATGCAGCAGGAAACAATTGCAACTGTGGAGTCTAGGGAATCTGAATGTATTTTGACCATTCACAATGAGCTGGCGAGAGGCCCATTACACACGTCCTGTGGCGTCACCTGAAGAATTTCGTTTTAGTGGTGGTGGAAGTGTACACTAGTGAGCAACAGGGTACAGCACAGAGCTAACGCCATCTTACCTTGCAACAGTTCACCACACACCACTGACCTGTTCCCTCGCATCATTAATTTGGTTGGCTGGATCGACAGGTTGTTCCTTTGGGTAGGCCAGCTGGCTCTAATTTTTCTAGGAGGCCACGGCTGGTGCAGCAACTAGTGCTACCTCCCACCAAGGTGAATTGGGTTCAATTCCCGAAGGTGTCGCTAGTGGATTTTCACGTGGGAATTTTGCCAGATTATGCTGTTGGATGGGTTATATCAGAAATTTCCCATATCCCCCACCCTTGCATTCTGGCGCTGCTCCATACTCGCATAGCTTCACCCTCATCGGCTCTCGAAACCCCAGTGTTAAGGGCCACCCAGTCCCCTCCATCTCAACCCACTCCAGTCCGCGCTCGTTGCTCATCCATGTTGATGCTGCGTGAAGGTGGAAACAGTGTGCAGATGTACACTGTGTACAGAAGGTGAGGATGTGCTGATGTTGTGCAGTGCTTGGCAGCCGGCTCCAGCATCATGAACCGGGAAGGGGAGAGCACGGCTATGCGGCCCCTCGCGAAGGCCCTCACGAAGGCCCTGGAGAATGTGCGCAACATGCTGCGCGAGCAGTCCTTGCGCAGTGGCACTGCAGAAGCCCTGAATGAGCGCATCCCAGAGGCTCTCAGGATCTTCGACCGGCTGTTTGCGGAGTTTGAACTGTGCTATGTGAGCGCCATGGTGCCTGTCAAGACCCCTGAAGAGTACGAGACCCAACAACTTGTCGTTGTGCTCTTCTCAGAGACGCTGCAGAGGTGAGACTGCTTGACCTGCCACTTTACAGCTGCAGTCGAGATCATGTTCTATGTGAAACTGAACATGTTTTCTGAATGATCCTTGCAGTAAGCGTAAATAATTGAAAAAATAGTTAATTTAGGTTAGCCCATTGCAGAACTGTGTTGCATGCTGAAAGAAATCTAGATTATGACATGAAACACACTAAAAGCAAGTCTGTATTAGTTATTCTCAACAGATATTGGGGAAAAAAAACAGTTATATGAAAATAATTACTGTAAGTTGGTTACCATGTAACTAAACAAACATATCAACTAATCATAAAAATTAACAGCAGCATTAACTTAAGATTGTTCATATACATGTGAACTACTGTACTTAAATTACAAGAAAATATTACTTCATGAGCATAGAGGCAGAAACCAGATAAATAATATCCACAAAGTTCTGATGTTCAATTTTCATAAATTTCGTTAGTTGTACTATTTAAAAAAAAAAATATATATATATATATATTATTAAAATTCTGATCACTGGGAAAAAGGCCTCTTTTTTTTCCTCCCTCCTCCTCCTCCTGTGTCTGCATTTTTGATATTTTCTGTGATTTAATACATTTCTGTACAGTAGCATATGTCCAGAATCAGTTTTCATTCCTTATAGTATTACTGATTGTAGGCACTATTTTTAAGAAATTTCACGTTAATAATTAACATTCAAAATAATTTCTCTTTCAGTGACGTAATTAGACTAGCTAATTTGGATAATTTTTGACACTTACAATTTTCATGTTGGGACAATCTCCCAGAATGTTATAAATTTGGATTGTGTTTAGTTAACACTTTTGCTTTGGACATGGATATTGTGTTGGTGCATGTGCGCTTTGTATACTTTTTTTTTGTTTTGTAGATAGTTTTCAGTATGGTTTTTTTCCCCAACATATTATATCATTGATTTTTTCAAACTAGGTGAATTCTGGTATGCAATGTTTTGGAGGCTCTTGGTTCTGTCATCTTAGGTTGGGTGGAAGTGCCCCCCAATCAAGAATCATTAGTTGGCAGAAGAAAACCCAAAAGGGTGGTTTGCTTAGTACAGAAGAAATTTGGGGTTCTAAAAGCTCTTCAGGAAGTCCACCATGGATAGCATCTTGCAGTCTCTGAGCAACCATTATCATCAACCTGTTTTCTGATGTAAAGTTTTCATCATTCATTTAACTGAAGAATTTAAAATGTTATATTATTTTCGAGTTAATCACAGGTTTACCTCAGTGGCCATAATCAAGAGAGTTCTGCCTTTCTGGCCGTTAGTTGAAGCATAAATTGATTTTGAACTAAATGAATTTACTTGAAGCTGTTTTGGCCTTTCATATAGACCTAATTTCTGCAAGATTTAATTTGGAAAGATCAGTGTAATAATTTCCTGTTTTGCGACTTGAAACTAGTAACAACAGTTACTATGACCGGACATTCTGTTAATTGCATTGATGAAGTTGTTTCAGATTAATCGACCTAATAAGTGCATTTACTGTCACAGGTGATGTTCCAGTTTTAACGTTATAGTATTATCTTAATCTACTGATACCTTACTAATGGATCTTGTATTTGAAGTGTTTGGTATGTTATGTGTCTGTCAATATTTGCAGGGTGGCTTTTTATTGATGTTTAAATATAATGTAATTTAAAATCATACTCGGCAATGATAATGTTCTTCAAGCTGTGTTAAGTGCATCTAGTTTATTTGGATATAAGCAGCTTCAGCCAAAGGCATAATTACTCATATAAAAATAAGAGGAGAGTAATTTGACAGAGCTTGCAAATTTCTGCTAACATTTCAACAAATGTAGTTACTTAATTTGGATTCTGAGTAAGCCATCAATGTTTGTAGCGTTAATGTAAATAAGGGTATATATCATTAAAGCCCATGTATTAGCATAACTGCCTTGAAGCAAGATGTTAATAAACCCAAGCACTTGGGATTTTATATCTCTGTGTGTGTGTCTCTATCTCTATCTCTCTCTATCACTATCTCTCAAAATAAGACATTATAACCAAGTTTGTACAGTTTAAATGGTGTCGCTATTTTTCCATTTGGGACAAAATTACTAAATAATGATGGAAACTTTGATTAAGGTTACAGATGTGAAATGAAATTGTATTTTTTAAAGAACTATTAGTCTTCCATCTGCCGTGACAAGTTTGGTTTTTAAATATTGAATGTGAAAATTAAGTTGTGGAGGAATATACATAATCCAAGGTGGCAGGGATCTCTTTCTTTAATGTACCACAGTTTATCATAAATTGTTTTGTTAGATTCGTACGTGAGGAATGTTAGTCGCTGTGCAATGGCACAACAGTTTTCCACCTTGACAGTCCAGGTTCAGTGGCTGACCCAACTTGAGATTTGTGTACCTGTGAAGTGGTGTGTGTGTCTCAGGGCCCTGGAGATGAAGCTACTACAGCAGGATATGGTGGACGATTGCGATCCTGCTCTCATGTTCACCATTCCACGCCTCGCCATCGTCAGCGGCCTGCTGATCTTCCCCGACGGCCCACTCTCCCTCGACCAGCCATCCTGCGAGATGTCAGAGATGTTCCGGCCCTTCAGGGTGAGCCAGCATTCTCCTCCGTTGCCGGCAGTGGATAGCAAAGATTTGTTTTTTTTGTTTATGTGAGGTGCTGTTAGACCTGCATAAATTATGTTTGATGTCATTTCCAGATAATAAAAACCTAGATATAATAATACAGTGGAAGCTCAGAATGCCGCGGCCCGTTATACTGCGGGGCAATTTTCTCCCAGCCTGAATAAATAGATAAGTGGAAAGTATGGCTGTCAGGTAGGCGTGTGGTCTGTCGGCGAGTAGTCTTGGGCCGGGACGTTGGTGGGGGATGGGCCACGCGTTCTCCCTCCTTTCAGCGCAGAGATCTATTTTATTGATTCATTACAGCCAACGTTGTATGTTTTCCCATATTCAGTTTCCTTTGTGTGTTGCAATGTCTTTGACAGAAGAATTCTAAGTGGTCCTTTTCATGTGACTGTATTATACGGGGTGAATCCTTTAAAAGGGGCCACATGATCTGTATTTCCTCGTTCCCTCACTCCATTACACAGATGACCCACGGGACCGCTTTTAAAGGACTCGCCCTGTACCTGTTCCGCTGTTTAATTATAAACAGGCCAAAAAAATGTTACTGTATCGTTTTATCTTATCTGGGGGGTGGGTCAGTGTGGGGGATGGCATTCCAAGTCTTATATCATGCTGTCAAGCATGCCTACAAGTTAACATGAAATGTGCGTGCGTTGTATAGCGTAGCACATTTAAGCAATTACAATTATTCATTGCCAAAATGTTTAACTAAAGTAAGTTAAAATATGCTGGAATACTGTCGTTTAAGGGATGCCTAATTCTGTGGCGCATTCGTTATAAAACTGGCTTGCAATGCAAGGGGCTCTGGTTCAGATTCTGGGTTAAGGTAGGGACTAAGTAATTCACATGCCTATAATTACTCACCTACAGGTTATAGCGCTACGTAATCATTGTACTAATACTGTTAGACACTTTAATTACAATGTGTATATAGCAGTTTATTCGGTATGTCTTCCCATTTGCCGAAAAAATTTTCGAAATTTGAGGCAGACCTCAAAATTATACTTCTAAGTCATTTACAGGCCTATAATTAATTACCTAGGGGGTATAGCTCTATGTAATCATTATAATTATAATGTACACACTTAATAATGTGTATATATTGGCTATTCGGTATGTCTTCCTGTTTTCGGAACAAATAATTCAAAAATTTGAGACGCACAGTTTTATTGTCTTGAAGACAGGCATGTTAGTACATGCATCATGGACTGTGGACAAGCTATTGTGGACAAGGGTTAATGCAGAAAATCTGCCTTTCTTTGCATGCGACAAATAATTCACTTGTTTTTTTTTTAGTTTTCCTTCATAAAATGCAAATCAGACGAGCAAGCAACATGTTTCGCAACACATGAGGCACTGATATATCGTACGCTCTGGTTTCCCTTCAAACTTATAAATCTTTCGCCCTTTTTACTGATATATCCTATCTGCAGTGCAAGCTTGCATTCGACCTTTGTTTAGTTTTATTTGGACGTGAGCTTTGTTTCTCATTCTCATTTCCACCCAACCAGACCCACCAGGAGGTGAGGGGTGAACCTCCTCCTCCAACCCGAGAAACAAACAACTCGCAGCGAACACCGTCTTTGGGGGTGTAAGTACATCCTTGGCATGGAAAAATGCGGTATTTTTTAGCTATTCGTGCTGGAATGCTTGTGACCCTCTATATCACACCACATTTCTCTTCTGTTTCCCTCCCTTCGGTGCTGTCAAGTCCAGTGATGCAGATTTAAAAAAATAAAATTCTGATAGGAAGGGGCTAAATGTTTCACAAGTTATGGAGGTAAATATCAACACTTGCGCCTTGTTTAACAGATAGGTGCCACGCCCCATTAGAACACTGGCTTTTTTTTTTGCTACTGTACTCAGCCACTCCCGGAATAGTGCAGAAATCTGTAACACGGGTGTGAGTTATGTCCTCCAACTGCAGCATTATATTAGACTTTTACTGCAGTTGAATAATCGCATGTTGCAATTTTACTGTTTTTGGAACACACTGTTAAAACTGACAGTTTATATTTTTCTTTCACTTCCATCCTGTCTCCCCCCATTTCTCCCATTATCTTTCTTTATCTCTTCTACTTTGTATATTATATAAGCTTTTCTCCCCTGTATTCTAACGCCTCTTTTTCACTAACTTATGTTCTCAATCAGTCTAGTTTCAGATAGTAGACCTCTTTCTAAAGATTGCATGTTTAGTACCATATCGACACATATTATACTGTGGAAATCTATATATGGACCACACTCATAAATGTTATACTCTTAATTCAGGTTTCACATCTCCTCTCATATAGTATGTGATGTAATCAACCAAAACAAAGCATAGATGCTGTTAGGCATACTAATTTTTCATTTTGTTTACCACGTCATGTGATTTGTTTTTATGTGCATGTAAAGTTTATATTTATTTATCTGTTGGAAAAATCTGTAGATAAATTATTAGTGACTTAGGTAGTGATGAACTGCACCACACTAATGTATATCATGTGCTGAAAATGGCTGCCAAAATAGTCAATTTAAACAGTATTCTCAAATACAAGACAAATTTGAAATATTTATCCTTGCAGCGAGGGCTAAATCTTTGTAAGGCATTCAGGTAAATACAGTAAAACCCTATTAAGAAGTACCCTCTTAATAAGTTTACATGCTTAATAATCTTGAAAATGTTTAAACTTTCTCAATTTTCAACATGTAACTTCACACATTTAAGAAGTCTTAATTTTTCACACTTTACAGTGATTAACATTGCTTTATATTTGCAGATGCTGCTTTTCAAGATCAGGGAACTGCTGTGGACATTGAACAAGAGAGAATTATATGCCTTAGAGAAGCTGCTCTGTTCATGTGAAGAGCCAAGCAACTACCAGAACTCGGTTCTTGAAGATGAAGAAACCAACAACTTGGAAAATTACAATTCCATCCCAGACCTCGATGATTTTGTCACTCGCTTCTACATTGACTACCCGAGCTGCAAACAATTTGTGTCTGATTTCTATGCACCAAATGACTCTGGTGAGCCGGAAAGTGAAGAGGAAGGGGACTGGGTGGGCGATCTCTCAGAGTGTGAAACTGTGGTCAGCAGCAATGTAACAACTCGAGCAGGTGAAAATGGCAGCATGACGATCATCACAGTTCCTGCTCCGTCTGTGGAGACACCTTCAGAAGTGCCGGTTAGCATGTTCGATCCGCCAGTATTGTCATACGACGAAGACCTCCCGCTAGATGGAGTGCTAACCCCTCAGCAGAATGGGTTCCTACTTGCCAACCAGGTGGGACACGAGGCCATGCTGGCGTCCCTGGGGCCCACGGGCCACGGAGATTCTCCTATTGGTGTCGAGTCCATACCTGACGGGGACCCCCATATGTCGATGTCTGCAGCAACTGCATCCTTGTCTACCTTACTATTGAGGGGTGAGCCCCGCGCACATTCGCCCCTTGATTCCGGTGTCGGTACGAATCAGAGCCCCTCTCCAGAGCCCTGTCCTCCAGCAACCTCTCGCTGGGAAGTGCAGACAATCCCGTGCAACTGCACCTCTGTGGATGATGGCTGTGCCTGTGAAAATGTCGTCGATGACCGGACTGAGAGGCTACCATCCGATTTTGTTAGTGATAGCATACTTAGTGTTGACGATTGTGATAGGACTATGTGTGTAGGCTGTGATAATGTTCCTGTTGAAGCTGTTTCCCTGGCCGGCATTTCTCAGTCCTTCAAGCCCGGACTATGGACACGGGGCAATGGGGAGGCAGTGAAGGTCCCATCAGCTCAGAAGGTTCCTGCGAGTGTTGTGATACGGACAGAAGGGGAGGATTGGGTGGGGCTGACCTCTGGGGAGGGGACATTGTCAGTGTGCAATGGAAATGTAGTGCCTCCCGTGTCGCTGGACTATGCCAACAACTGGGACAATCTGGTGGGCTGCCGGCCACGGGAGTACAGGTCATCCAAGTCCAGGATAGCTGTCACTAGTCTTGGCTCCCAGGGCAAACATGCCAGCATGTTGGAAGAAACCTCATCTGTGATAATTCCGAGTGCATTCAGCAGGCAAGTAACATTCTCTTCTAAAAGCAAAAAATAGACTTGTATTCTTTGTGTATTTCAGTTTGGTATATTGTGTCCACATGTTGCGAGCTTCACTGAAAATTTGAAGTTTTATGTGATGCTGTAATGAATTGTGGGCTTAATTGTTCATTGTAGCTATAAAGGCAACTTTATTGACTGTATCAAGACAGTACACTCTCTTTCTCTCTGGCTTTGCTCTGTCCTCTCTTTCCACCCTCTCTGCCCTTGCTCTGCCCTCTCTTTCCACCCTCTCTGCCCTCTTTTTCACCTCTCTATCCCCTTTCTCTCCCCACTCTCTCTTCTTCCTCCCCCCTCTTCCCCCTCTCTACCCTACCCCCTCACTACCCTACCCTTTCTCCAATCTCCCCTCTCTTCCATCTCCCCTCCTTTCCATCTCCCCTCCTTTCCATCTCCCCTCTCTTCCATCTCCCCTCTCTTCCATCTCCCCTCTCTTCCATCTCCCCTCCTTTCCATCTACCCTCCTTTCCATCTACCCTCCTTTCCATCTACCCTCCTTTCCATCTACCCTCTCTTCCCTCCCCCTCTCTTCCCACCCCCCTCTCTTCCCACCCCCCTCTCTTCCCACCCCCTCTCTTCCCACCCCCTCTCTTCCCACCCCCTCTCTTCCCACCCCCTCTCTTCCCACCCCCTCCCCCTCTTCCCCCTCCCCCTCTTCCCCCTCCCCCTCTTCCCGCCAACCCTCTTCCCGCCAACCCTCTTCCCGCCAACCCTCTCTTCACCACCCCTCTCTTCCCACTTTGCCCTCTCTTCTCTTTCCCCTCTTTGCCCTTTCTTCTCTCTCCCCACTCCCCCTTTTCTCTCTCCTCCTGCCTCCTCTCTGCCCTCTCCCCTCTGGGGTCATTGAGGCTGAGTGGTTAGCCTGCTCGCCTGCCACAATGGCGATCCGGGTTCAATCCCCGACTGGGTCACTCCAGGATTTTCGCATATGGGAATTGTGCCAGATTATGCTGGTTTTCTTGGGGATCTCCCATTTCCCCCACCCTTACATTCTGGCACTGCTCCATACCTTAATCGACCTCAATATTAAGAACTGTCCAAATCTCTTCACTCACTCATTCACTCTCTCCCCTCTACCCCCTCTACCCTCCGCTTCTCTCTCTCCCTCCCTCTTCCTCTCTTTCCCCATCTCTTCTCTCTTCCCCCTCTCTTCTCTTTCAATAACCACAGCATCAAGAAGTTGGCTCATAAAAAACAGGTGAGGGAGTTTGCATGCTGATGGACAAGTTGGTATGGGGGGTGTGTGTGCTTATTGCTAATTGGTTGTTTATATGTAGGGAGCTTCCCCCAGCTGCCAGTAGCTGTTCCTCGTCCTGCTCCAGCTGCCAGAGTTCCGTCAGTGCCAACTCTGACAGGTAACTTGCACATTTTCGTAACCTCTTCCCAGTCTAATTTTGACAGCAAAAATTTTAAAAATATGTATTGTTTTATATAATTTCATTACAATGAAACCTCGTTGAGATCCCGTTTGTCGATTTCCCATTACAGTCTTTTTTTTACGGTTCAGACAAATATCCTATATAAACAATGTTTAAAAAAAAAACAGTATCCTACGGCCCTGAAATCATTAATTTACCGATATTCCATCAACCAGATATTCTGCCTGAAAACCAAAATATATTCAGAACAATCTTTAGCTATGATATACAGTGGGTTTTCTATGATTAGTCCCGTTATTTACATTTCACCGTGTTTCTCATCGGTACATTCACTAATGTTTGTGCTCATAATTTGTTTCTGAACACTATTTAAATACAAAATAACACGGAAAATCAATAAATGGTGCTATCTACAGTATTGTTTACTTTCTGCAACAAATTTTCTTCTTCATCCATCTTTACTGCATTCATAGGTTGGCGAGAAACAATCTCAAAACCTTAGTCTTCTTACATGTTTACTGCACTCTTATGTTGGCAGCAATGAAAATGGATCACACACTCTGACACTGTCTCCAACGTTCTATGGCCTTGTTTGTTATTGTAAACAGAATTTGGAGTGAGGTTAGAGTTGTGGCGGTATGTAATTTAACGGGAATGATTAATATCGGAAACTGTCAGTTGCACATTTGGTTATAATTGTAAAGGTTTGATAAATACTGGGAAAGTAATGATTGGCAAAATTAGTTGCAAATAAATCAGTTGGGGTAATTTTTACTAAGGGGTTGAGCATCGCTTGGCTGACAAAGGAACACTGTACGAAAATAATAATATAAATAAAAATTATATTTCGCTCAATTATAAAAATTGAAGGTTCTAATTTAAAGTAAATATTTAATCAAAAATTGACTCTGGTAAGTTGTTTTAATTACATTTTTTGGCTGTTGGTTTAAAAATAAATGCATTTTAAGTTTATGTACGATATTTCTCAAATCTAAAATCCAAGTTCGCGTTCTTAGATGTCCCGCATAGCTATATTTTTGTTGTTGGTCCACTGAAAAATGAATTAAAATGGTTCCTCTGTATACTACCACTACCAAAAGGAGAAAAAAGAAAAACAATGCTGGAAATATTGAATAGTAAAAGAAGGTTTCCCCGTATTTTTTTTTTTCTTTTTGCACCAAGTTATTTAATTAAGGTATTTTCCAAATGTATCAAATGAACATCACAGTATTGTAAAAAGAATAATTTGTTTCATACTTACCAACAGGGGTCACACATTTTTGGTGCAATTTTATTTTTAAAAAATTTTTTCCTGGAACTTGCAAAAATCATGGTGCATGCTATACACGAGCAAATACTGTATTCATCGCTCAAAATAGTTGCACATAACATCACTTGTATTTCAAAGCTCACCTGAAAGTGTTGCGCAAAACATTTTAATGAGGAATTAATATTTGTAAAGATGTTTTCTTTTGTGTTCAAAGGTTTTATCTGGTAAGGTTGGTGTTTCGTTGTATCTGGCATAAAATTAACGTGACTTTAAAGCTTAATTTTTACTTAACTCAAGGGGCAGCATCTTCGCAAATGAAATTATATGCCCAAAAGCATATACTCTACCACTTGTCAGCAAAAAATTGTTTGAACATTGAGCGACTTGTATTATAAGTGTTCATTTTCAGTAACTCCTTGAAGGGAAATTGGAGGATTTATATTAATTTATTTCAATAGACACGTGTCTTTGAATAAACTGATAATATGCAAGTGCCTATTCAACACCTTTTTCCGTCTAATAATGGGTAGGTAAGCACTGAGCTAAGTACACTGTAACTCGTGACAGGGAAAATCAGAGGACATGGTTTAGAATCATTAATTATTAAAGACAGTGAAGAAATAAATTACAATCGCCTCATTTGTGTCTCAAAATGAAGAGTTTCCTTTGCTGTAAAATATGATTAATTACTTTAAATGACTGGCATTTGCCACGCATGCAAGGTGTCGCTAACGGTTAGCGGCATGGAGAGGTCATCCTCCCGCACCCTCCCCCCTCTCCTTGTAAACGAATAGACATGACACTGCCCGATAGATAAATTCTCAGTGCGCTCTTAGCATTTAAAATTTGACATTCATTTTGTGTCATATTATTTGCAGTTTCAGAGGGTTGAAAGTGAGCTTGCATTTTGTGTCCGATTACAATAAATTATATACAGTATTTTAAGACATATTCTTTATTATAATGAGTATAGGAGAAATATTTTTAATGTGTTATTAACAGTAATATTTTTTCTAAAATTCAGTGCGAAGGGTGCTGGTATTGGTTTTTGATGTTGGGGTATCAGCAGTGGTATTGGGGTATATTTATCAGAAAACATGGTATCAGAACAACTCTAGTAAAAAAATTGGGTCAAAAAATATTTAAATTTGAGAGAATTTTGCTGAAAAACTAACAAATTCGAGCGAGTGAAGAGATTTGGGTAGCTGTAAACAGCAAAGTCGTGAGAGTTGACGAGGGTGATTGAAACGAGTATGGAGCAGCACCGAGTATGGGCAGTCCTGCAAGATTCCCACATGTAAAAAGCCGCGAGCGAGCCAGCCAGGAATCAAACCAGATTCGCCTAGGTGGGAGGCAAGTATTCTTATCACTACACAGCAGTCCCAGAAAAATAAATTAGTTGCAGTTTTTTTGGTTGCTGCAAATCACTCTTTTCTTGGTGAGCACTTTATAGCCAGGCCAGCTCATATCTAAAAACAGATAGCCCCCTAGTCCACCAGTTTTGAGTACCCCCATCATTTTGCTCTCCCTCTCTTGCTTTCTCACTATGCTTGTGTTAAGACTTTTATTTCTCTTGGGTTTTTAGTACAGTTTATTGACAAGTAACGCATGCCTGGCTATTGACTGTGTGGCACGATCATCGAGGTTTATTGCGCTAGACCAAGTGCGTGGTTATAGGTAGCTGATGGGAGGTGTTAGAAACCTGACTTACTCGTAAGGTCTTCGGTCAGTTGGTAATGCTGTGGAGCAACTGTTCCTACAGTCCTTGATTTAGATTACGTTGTACTTCAAGTTTCAGGCCTCTGACTCTTTACTCCAGAAGTTAGGATTGGCTAGTACGTACCTAGCTTCAGTCCGGTAGACTAGACCTCTCACCACCGGGTGACAGTCGGGACTGGTTCGGACGAGCGTTAGAAAATGAATATATTGTACCACGTGGACAGTCAAGATTGCCCGTAATCTCAGTGAGGTGGCATGCTCCTGCCTTCCTTGCGTAGGAGGGGCTAAGGTACTCCACTGCTGGGCAGCTAGATGAGCATTCTTTTGTTCCCTACGCCTTCAGCCGTGCCTTATCTTGTAAGTCATAGAGTTTGGTTTGCCGCCGAACAAGATACAGTGTGCACTCCGGACAAGAAACTATTTCCCTATAGTAGTGTAAGACCAGTAGCTGATTCGTGGCACAAGATCTGTAAGAGTCTCCACGGATCCCCCACGTCTGTGGGCTGATCAGAGACGTCGAGCCATGTGGGCCACCAATGCTACTACTGGATGTGATTTTCCAGCCAATACCACCCCAGAACCTAGGTGCTCTGGTTTGCTGTCCCTCCTTGGTAGAAGGTATTCCTATTGGTCGTGGCTCCTCTGTTCCTTTGTTCCTTCCCTCCAGCACCTGGGTGCTCAGGGTAATGGGAAGCAACAGACGGCTGTCTAATGGGTGTGTTCCAGACTGGAGGTCGCCAGAACAGGGGTCTCAGTCAAGCTAGTTCGGATTTACAAAAGTACTGGTTTCTGTCGGTAGTGCACAGTGTAACTTATTCCTAGCGAGTGAAGTAGACGTTACTCTAGAAATTAAAGCACTAGAATAGGGAACAAGCTGTATTTATTGAGGACTCAATAAATATAGTGACTCGTGCTATCTCCTACCAAGCAGAGTACTGAAGGAAAAGTATGGTAGCCAGGCCTAGGCGACCTGGTTCTAAGCTGGAGGGAAAGTGAACTAGAAAACTCAAAATTTAACTACTCAGCTAAAGTTGTCTAATGCAGGTGTCTGTATTTAAAGTAGCAAGGTATATTCATGTGTGATGGGTGTTGAAGACTTTTGTTGTTGCAGAGGGTAGCCGCGATGGGTACTGAAGACTTGAGGTTTCGCTGGAGACTCCAGCACTAAGGAGTGCTCGGGGTTTCTCAAGTGGGAACCCTCTCGTTAGTGTTCTTGGATTTTCGGCGGCGCTCGGCCGCACCCGAAGTGGCTGACAGCTTGTTAGCACTCGTTCGGGGGGGAGGGGGTTGAGGCGGCGTGCTCGCTGGTTGCGTAACCTTGTAGCCGCGTGTTCGGCTGCCCAGTAGATTTAAACGTCATGCAGTAACTGTGCATTGGTTTGCAAAACAACTCTCACATAGATGGTTGAAGTAAGGGTATACTTCACGTGAAGAGCAATGAGTCATAATCATAGTTTATCAGTAGTATAAGTGTAGTCGTCACAAGTTATTACAATTTTTTTGGGCATGCCATCTACATTGTATTTGTGACTCGCAAATAAAACTCTGGACCATGAAAATTGAAGCATTTTAAGCCACAATAGGAGGCTTCTCATTGTATCCTATGAGTTGATGGGATACCACACCAGCTGGAGCAGTGACTTGAGGATTAGATACGTCAATTGCGAACACATGTGTAAACACTAAGATACACCAAATAGCAGAGTACCCATCTTAGAAATAACCGAGGGGTCGCACACAAGTCCCTGGCTTAGCTCAACCGTGGGTCATTTCCCATTCAGATAGGTGCGATTACGTGTGGAGAGTTTTGTGGCGAATTTATTGGCTGATGACTTGGGGATTGAAACCCCGATAAGTAATCTGAATTTGAATTATATACATGGTACGTGACCTTCAAATATTGCAACACTAACGTTGCGGTGATCATAGCCATGGGTTCTAATCAGTCTTGGGCAGAAAGCCAGTATGAAGCGTGGGGTGCGTTTGTGTATGGGAGGGGACAAAATCACGCACAGCAGATGGTACACTTCACCAATAGGTTACTTGGTTATCTGAGGCAATGGAGTTCTCCTCTGCTCTGTTGACTGGGCTGGGGCGGCCGTCTGAGGAACAGCGGCTGGCTCTGGTTGCGGTGGATAAGTGGTCTTGCTGGTCGATGAAGTTGGGGAAGGGCCTGGGCGAATGGCAGTGTATTCCTCACCGAGATCAACTGAATTACCACAGTGCAATTGTACTAAATATTCATATTTCATTCTGCCTGTAATCATGGAGAGTAATGCAAAGAGTGAATAACTTTCTGGTATTTCAGGAGCTTTAGTATTATTAATTTCGTCTTCTAGGAGTTTGTTTCTTTTCATTTTGTTCTTCTGACCGCTCTTATGAGCTTGCAACATGAGGCCGCTTTGAAAAAATTCAGACAAAAGCAAGTAAAATATACGTAAGATGAAGCCGGGTAATATAGAGCGGTCTTATAGTGTTCGTCCAGTTACACGGCTATGCCCATTGTGTCTCACCGCTAAACTCCTTATATACAGCAGGGATCACTTAGGCAGTCATATTATATGGGTGTATTGAGTTCCTAGTGAAGGACTCTCCCGAAGATTAGCCAATGCAATACCCTGAGCTTTACCGTGGCCAAACTCAGAATACAACTTGGTGTTACTTGTATTGCCGTGTGGCTGATTCGTGATGCCGCGTTGTCTTATGTACTCAAATATAATTCAATTATATAATCAACTAGAACTGAGAGAAGACAGCAGGATTTTAATGCTTATATATTATGTTTATTACATTCACATAATTTATAAGAAGTGCTGTACAGTGAAATTAGAACGACGTTCACAAAAAACTCCCAACATATATATTTGCTACGTGTTTAATAACTGTGGAAGTAGAACAACTTAGGAGTAGGCAGCCTAATTACCTGATATGCTTTATAGAGTTTTTGGTAAGGCAGAGATAGTTTAAATAATAAAATTATTTAAAATCACAAATAGCCCAAGGAAGGGACCTCGTAGCGTATTCAAACAAGATTCTTTACCCAACTGGTAAAGGTGTGGCAGGGTTAAGGCCTTACGGGGTATCTTTAAGAGATGTCACCGTGACCCTTGTTTACCTGGGTGTTAGGAAGGT
Source organism: Dryococelus australis (assembly GCA_029891345.1). NCBI lineage: Eukaryota > Metazoa > Arthropoda > Insecta > Phasmatodea > Phasmatidae > Dryococelus > Dryococelus australis. The sequence goes on along the minus strand of CM057006.1, from coordinate 21,433,295 downwards.
TAGGACGATGTGTGAAAGCCGCGGGCGGTGGTGACGAAACAGGATGCTGGACGCACTGCAGAAGTAGATGCTTTCTTGTGGCTCCCTGGGAGAGGGCAGAGTTGTCGTCTACCACTGGCTTATTACCGGTGTGACAAAGGGTGTTCAGCCCTTTTCAGCCCTTGGCCTTCACAGCCAAGGGGTGTTGAAAGACAGATTTGCTGCCGTGGGTAAGGGATTCCACTCTTAGTCTCGTCCTCTGCCTTTGTAACCTAGAGGACGATGAACAACTCGCGAGTGACCCCAGCCTTTGCTGCCCGGGGACGATCAGCTACTGCTGAGGCCTGGTTGGAGATGCCTTTTATGCTAATATCTGCCTAACATTGGCGCTCAGAGAGATGTGGGGGGAGAGAGGTTGACCCGCCTCTTAGTGGTGGAGCTTGTGACGTCACATTCATGAGCCAAGGATCCTTATCTTACCTGTCACTCTGCGCATATTGTTGAAATCTCAGGTTCTGAGATGCTCGAGGAGACAGCGACTCTCCGCTGATTGAGCTGCGTCCAACAGCGGTGCAAAGTTTGAACTGTGCACTGTTTCACTAGCAAGCGCAGCACAGTAGAGCAATGCTTCTGTTCGGGAAGGGGCGATGACATGACTTCTTGGAGATTCGGGTTGGTTGTAAACTCTATGAGCACAGGTTAGAGGTGTGTTGAGGCTCCGTCGGCATCTGGAAGTCCCATGTGTCTCACCTCCATTATCATGCGCAAGCGGAGTTGACTTACTCATAGAACTTGCCATATTCAGATGGGGTGAAGTCTGTCATTTGGCGTGCACTTTTTGTAAGCGCCAAAAGCATCATGCATCCAACTACAGCATATTTTTCTCCCGTTGTGGTCTCTTGTCTACGTCTCTGCATTTCTCTTTCACCTTCCCCCCCACCTTCTTTTTTTTGCCAACCCCCACTCCCTGTCCCTCCTTCATCTCCCTATTCATGGGTTCAACAGACATACGGGACAGGGAATTTTATAGTTTTCTACTCGACTTTCATTGTTCTGCTGGTCTACCTTCATATCGTCTCACCTCCTCTACACGTCAGGCTGACCAGAGTGGCAGATGTGTTCCACAGTTAGGACAGCCAGCTCCAATTTGCACCAACTTGCTCTTATCCGTGTTTGCAGATATAAATTGTCACTTTGTGTCAATGTTGTACGTAGTAGAGCAGAAAGCAGCAGCGTATCCTGCACTGGTTTTAGTTGCAGCTTCAGCAGCGACACCTCTTCCTTCAACTCGGAGTGCCAGGACGACGAGGAAATAGCACTGGCGATGCAGGCCGTCGAGATTGCCAGCCGCAACGAGGCTCGCTCCAAGTTCAGGTATCGTCCTAGACACTGGCAGATTGGCAAAGGATCTTGAAGATGTTCTCTCTTGTATAGTTCCCTGTGGTTGTAGGCTAGTTTGTTACATTGGTTGTACATAACTCAAGTAGGCATACATTGGCAATTCTCAATACCTAATGCTACTCTTGATGTTAACATAAGTTACATCAAGTGATACCTTAACGTGTGGGAAAAAGTCTGAAAATTGCTTTTATATAGATTGCGTTAAGAGAATCTGTAGCATGAGTAAACAATGCTTGATGTTTACAAAATTGTTTTAAAGAAATGAACTGTCTGAATTGTGTAACTTGGGTGTTTAGTTTTCCAAAAAAATGTGATTTCATTTTTAAAAAAATATTTTTATTGTATTTTATTATATCCTGATTGCATTAAAACTTGGTCAGAGAAAATAATTTTTGTGGCCAGCACCCTTAAATCCACGCTTAGTAAAATTATTGTAAATTGACTTGTCATACCACATGCTTGTTGCAGCCAGTCATATCACCATTAGTGGAGTTGAGGTTTTTTAAATATAGAACTGAAACTATCCCAGTGATTGTGTACAGATGTTAAGTTATATGTGGGTAAATAACTTTTTGTAAAATGTAATGCTCTAGTTTCTGTTTTCAAATAGTTACTGTAATTTTTTATTTAGGTTCATAGTTATTTTGAAATGTGGCTAAAGGTAAGAAATGGGTTTTTACCTGAAATAGTTAATGTGTTCGTTGTGAAAGCTGTGTCACACCTGGCTGCATAATTGTAGAAAAGGGACAAGAAGTGGCATCGTGGTAAATGATTTGTAAACAAAATGTTGAGGGAAGTGTGTGGTATTGATGTGTCGCAGGTCGAGCGAGGACCTTGTACACCGCTTGTTCGTGTGCATTGCGGGTGTCGCTGACCAGCTACAAAGCAACTTTGCCGGCGACTTGCGCAACATCCTTAAATGTGTATTCCTTATGAACGCCAGCAGTGCTGCCAATAGTCCCGACATGGAAGACGAAGGTAATCGACCTCGGCCAATGTCTTCTGAAATGAGATTTATTCAAAATGTAGCATAATGTCTTAAAATAATCCCATTGAGAATGTAAATGCTAAGAATAGTGTGCTCACATCAGTAGCTTACTTTCCTCAGGGCCACAATGGTCAGACCACTTGTTTCCCAAACAACAAATCAGGCTCAATTTGTGGCATAATCAAATCCTGGAATGAACCTACAACAAGGACATCACTTCTCATGTATACAATAACAGCAGCAAACTAATAAAAAGATGTTACTTTTATACATATTGTATTGTACATTAATTAAGATTGAAACGTACTATCAAAACTGTGAATTGGTTCCTCAATACTGTGATTCCTCTATACCATCCATACTTTATAGTATAGAGCATCACATGATAATATCCAAAAGTATCTAGGGTTACCTGACTTACCAGTGGATTCTTCGGCTGACTGGAGAATGGTGGTTGACTGCTGGCTGGAGTCGCTGATGTAGTCATTCGAAGGGGAATTGATGGCACCGTTTCTGCCAGCACGTTACCGCAGGTTCCAGTTGGCTGCCTCCAGACTCCAGAATCTCGGTTTTGGTGATTCCAAGACCTCTCTCTGTCCCGTGTACCCAACCACTCGAGACGGGGTGGTATTCCGGGTGTGTACGGGTAGGTGTTGTGAATACAATATAATTACACACGGAAGAGGTTGATCTCTCCTGGTACCTAATTAAGGCGGCGCGGTGTCATTCCGACTGTCGGTCTGCTGTGGGCTGAGCTAAGCCAGCCCGCTGCTTGGCAGCAAGGTGAGCAATCCTTGGCTCTTCCCTCCGTGAGCTGTGCCTTACCTTGAAAGGCATAGTGCGTTAACCGCTGCTGAAGGGTACAGGTCATGCGTAACCCTAAAATATTGTCTGTCCAGTAGTCTCTGGTAGCACGAGCCTGGTGCTTCAGGAGGACCCCCACCTCAACGGGCTGACCAGAAGTGTTGGAGCTGTGTGTGCCACAACTGCTACTACTGGGTGTGAGTTCTCAACCAAGGCCAGGCCTTAACACCTAAGCAAATATCCCTGCCAGCACTTAGGTGCTCCAGTAGGGATACAACTGAAATGTTCTGTCTCTTCTTGACTGGAAGTATTCCTAGTTGTCGGGGTTTCTCTGTTCTGTCCCTCCAGCACCTAGGTGCTCCGGTAGAAATACAAGCAGCGGCTGTCTAATGGGTGTGTTCAGGACTGTCATAGAAAGTTCGTAGTAAAATCCCCAATCTCAGTCGGCAGTGCACAACACGTAGCTTCCTAGCAGACGATCTCAAGATTACTCTGTAATAAGACTCGCGGCTAGAAGAACAAAGATGTGTTAATTAAAGTTGTAATAAACGCGTGTGACTCGTGCTAACTGCTACCAAGCAGACGGGTTGCTGCAAGTAACGTACGTAATCTAGGGTAGGCGACCTGGTTTTAGGCTAATCGAGAAATAATACAAATTGTTAAGTAATGAAAATACAATGCGAAGCTATCTAATAAACGGGATGTCTATAAGAGACAGAGAAGTTGAAGTCCACTGCTCTGGTAGCAGGGTGTGTGGAATGTCAATGCTACTGTAGAAGAAGCTTCTGGTAACTGTTGGGTATTGACGTCAAAGCTGCCTCTTGTTCCTGCAGAATCCTCTTGTGAGGGCAATGGTGGCAGCCGCTGGGGGCTGCTGAAAGACACTAGGAGCAGCCTTTGGAAGGTTTCTGAAGAGTTCGGCAGTAGTAAGAGGCCACAGCACTGTAAGAGATGGATCGAGCTCGAAGACTGAAAGAATAAGACTCACGAGCCCGGCCGCGTACTGACTTACGTAGTCAGAACTGCAAGGAGCGGTGAGGGTCAGAAAGGGGGGGGGGGAGGGGCAACATCCCTCTGCTGTGAGACTGGCATGGGAGGAGAGAATCCTCTTATGATATTGCTTCGGGAATGATTGGCCGTGCTCGACCGTGCCCCGAGGTGGTTGACAGCTTGTTGGCACTCATGGAGGGGGGAGGCAAAATGCTAGCTGGGTTATGCAACCTTGATATCCACGTGTTTTGGCGTCATCCAGGATTGTGACGGCCTGCAACGCCAGTGCACAGGTTCACGTGGGTTGAAGTAGGAATACTTGACATGATAAACTATGAGTCGTAATCGTATTTAATTGTGGTATAAGCAGCATGCGTCAAATCATTACGTCAACTTTAATTGTTTGTGTTCCGTAATATCTGAATAGGTACCCCGCATTCCCTCCAACTTGATGTGGGTAGTACCAGTGGTTCGATGTACACTAGGAAGGGTGGTTTACTAAGCAAACAGAGACATAGGGAACGTCATGCAGTAGCACTAGCTAACAACTCTGCATCTCAAGTGAGTTCGACGTCAGAGGACAAAACTAGTTCGTGTGCCCTGATTTATCCCGCGGCCTTTCTCCCCCTTAATACCACTTGAGATTACTACCCCTCTCTACCACCTTCCCAGCTCTTACTGGCTAGGTTACTCCACTAGTGAATACGAGGACCAGATCAATCTATTAGCTCAGACCGACAGTACTGCTCACCAGCACACCCCCACTAGGCAGGCACCCAAGATGACTAGCACAATCAAACTCACGTCGGACAGATTAATCCGGGTTTCACACCTGGATGATACTGAACTCCCAAAGTTTTGTACCATTAAGCTAGCATCTGGGAAGTTTGTACAGGGTTCGGACCCCGGCGTCCACTTCATCTGACTTTGTCCCAACACATCAACCCACTCGCCCTGTAAAGATCTCCTCCACCAGATTGCACACTCAGACCACCACAACCACCTAATCATCATCCCATTTCACCCACCTGGGATCGCTGACATCCCACATATTGGCGACACTCACAGTGAGTAGGTTAGAGCTCCCCGGACGGGCAGCTACCTCCATTCACCTCACTCTGGGGTTTGACTCCCCTCAAGCCCGTAGTAAACCTTCCCACAAACGGCGTAATACTGTGTACAACCCCCTTATACCTCACTGGCCCATTAAAACAAGTATTATTTGCCATCGTAGGTACGACTGGGCTCTGAGAGGGCAGCCAACGTTCAATCCCGTACCATCTAAGGCTGCAACACCAGGTACACACGCGTTGGTTTACTTAAAGCATCAAATAGTACATAGTGTGACACTGACTTTCTTACACACTTCCATTAGCTTTCCAAAATTCTTTTAGTGCTAGTAGGAGTCTTTCAGTTCATAATTCATTATGTCTTATTTTCTCTTCAAAACTTAAAAATGTCACAAATAACTATTTGTTTTATTTTGACACGTGCTCCTCTTGGGTAATAAGTGGTTAGGGCACTGACTGCCCTCTCGTGCCTTATGAGGTGGAGGGGAGTCAAACCATAGGGTGAATCAGAGCGTTACTATCCCTTCCGGGCAGCCTCATTCTCCGTACCACAAGGGACGTCAATAATTGAGATGCCAGCTGTCCCAATAAGGGTGAAGAAGCGCAATCGGATATGAGATAATGAGTATGGTGATTACCGATCTGGCTTACACTTGCAGGGTTTATCCACCGCAGCCTAGTTGGCTGTTGAGCGGGGATAAAGTTTACTATGGATTGTTCCGGCTGCGTGTGGGCAACTGCCTTAGGAGGGATTTGAACCCTGATCATACTTCCGGAAGCCAAGTTGATGGTACAGAAGTTGGGTGCCGAACCCGAATAATCCTGCCAGATTTTGATCTTACAATACTTGATCTGCTAGAGGGACCTTGTGTGTCTGTATTAGAGTTCAATGCCTGTTATGGGGTTGGTTAGACGGGGGTTTCTTAGGAGTCAGATTCTTCATCCGGTTCGCACCAACGTAGCAAGTGCTTTAACTGTGTTTCGAGGTCAGGACATAATATGATATTGTAGTCAATAGGATTGCTCTCTGACTTAGTAGTGGCCAGTGCATGTGGGTTTGAGTTATTAATATCTGATTTAATAATGCTTGTTTCAATGTGGCGTGCCTCTCGCGTCGTCTCTGACTGCTTCCAGAACCTCCGTGCTGTTTGCGCATTGAGCAGTAAGATACAAAAAATTAAAGAAATATAAGGCTGTCAACAGGGGTAGCGTACGAGCTGTCCTGGGCGGGGCAAAATCTGCAATTACTCCCATGGACCTGTTCACAAGGGCGACCCAAGTAACTAAGCCTTGTGTCTTGCATCAGCGGCGGATGCACTGGACTCTCAAGTATTAGGGCCTTTATCAGGCCCTGCCTCCTGAGGGATACAGCGCACTACACAGCCAAATGAAAGACGTGAAATAATTAAAATTTACTGCGCACCTGATTGAACGCTCAGCACTGCAATAGGAGACAAAATCAATAAAGCACAAAATAATTTCCCATGATCTAAAATTAAAATTACGGTAGTCGACACACAAAGGGGTTGAGTTTGTAACGTAATATTATATTATGTTTAAAACAATACTTTAGCAGAGGCCCGGCTAAAATATTACACACTACAAGCTAGATAAAGAAATATTAAACACTAACAATTATGTTGAATGGATCTCAATCAACAGGCGAAGGTGAGCCTGGGAAAAATTAATCTAATAAACTTAATTCCTACAAAAATTCCTAATTAATAATAAAACTATATATATATATATATATATATATATATATATATATATATATATATATATATATATATATATATATATATATATATATATATATATATATATAGAGCCCCTTGTTACGCTCACGCTGTAAATAGTATATATATATATATATATATACTATTTACAGCGTGAGCGTAACAAGGGCTCTATCCAGGGGGATGTTACTTGCGCAACACCCTGTTACCGCGGGAGTCAAGGGAAGTTGACTGAGGTAAGGTTCAGTTGGTACAGGTGTGGGATTTATCAAACATGGAGAGCTGCCCCTGCGCTGTCAGCTGATAGAAGCCTTGTCCAAGCTGGAGTGCTGGCGGCCTTATGCTGGTGAGAGGTGGTGGTTCGAGCCCTGCCTCGGGCTGCTGAAGTGAAGGAGAGAGTCTTCCCCAGACTGTAAGATAACTCGCGAACCTTAACGGCGGGCGAACTCCGGCGTGTCTCACTCGACCAGGGTGCTGCTATTCTATTTATACTAAAATCACACTGTGTCAGCGATTCTCCGGGGGCAGGGGGCTGGTTTATCTGCTGCGGGAGTGCCGCTCAATTTCTTATTGCCCGGACTGAGGCAGGCGGGCCGTGACGTCGGAAGGTCACGGGGGTGCTGCTATCTTGAGGGTTGTTTGGAACTTCTTGGCCAGGTAGGGTAGCGTAGTATATTTTAAATAATTAATATTATTTCTTCGTCTGGGTTGCTCTGGCACGTTCCTTCTTGATTGGATGTTGAAGAATATCATTTCAGACATGAAGTTCAATTTCGTGTATGACTACCCAATGCATGTAGTCGTTTTAATATTATTATTTCCAAGACTCAGCGGCCAACGAATTTGATTTTGACGCGCTCTGATGGGGCGAAGTCGGCTGTAGTGTGTGCCTCTCAGTAGCGCAGCAGGCTGGCATGTGCCAATTTTTACTTGTAATTTTGTAGAAAAAATGTTTTATGTGAAGAATTCATTTTTTGTAGGTACTTTTATTGTGTATCTTAACTGTCTGAATCTAAAAACATCACAACTGTAAGTAGATCTACAGTAAATGTTATGTTTGTACACTTGTAAGTAAATTGCTTAGTTGCTTTAGAAATGGTGACTTCAGATTGGATTCTTCCACAGTAGGTATTGTAACGGGTATTGGTATTTGATATTTGTGGTATTTGCAACCAAGTATCGGTTTCAAGGGTATCTGCAAAATCTGGTATTGGCCCAGGACTAGTTTTTGAATTTTTAATGATTATCTTGAAATTTAAAAAAGACCTGAGCACAAGTACTTACTGTTTGACACATCAGAGAAAACATTGGGGGAGTTTGTTTTTTTGTTATGCCATTGATTTTACATTCTTATTATTTTATAATGATTTTCCTTGGCCCCGTGTAGCGCAGACAGCACACATTTTCCTCCTTACTCTTTGCTTTTTGAAATGGGCATTGCTGTACCAATCATTTTGTATCTTGACTTCTGGCTTCCATCGAAGCTTTATCAGGAAGTATGGTAACATTTCGGAGGCGGCATCTATGTAAGCTTTTTGCAGACCTTGAACGGCCAGTGGTTTTAATTACAGCTACAAATGTGTTTGTTATTGGGACACACTAGTGAAACATCTATATATTGAACACACATCCATGGAACATATTCTGTGGTCCCATTTTTGATTTATCTGCATTTCAAGTCCACATGTATTGAAATTTTTTTGTCGTTCCCCTCCCTGAGAAATAATCGATAGATACAACTGTAACTGGCCACTGTGCAGCTGGCGTGAACTCTTGTATAAAGTGTCCACTTTGGTGATGGCTTGCCGCGTGGTTGTGCAGATAGTGGACGGCCAGTGGAGAGGGCGGAGGAGGCGTTGTCGGCCGGCTGGGAGGGCTGTCCCGAGCAACAGGAGCCGCCCCCACCCTGGATCCCAGATGACATGGCCCCTCGCTGCATGTCCTGCGAGGCCGCCTTCACTGTCGTCAGGCGCCGTCACCACTGCCGCAACTGTGGAAAGGTATGCCACATAACCCTCGCCCTTCTTAGTCTCATTCTTTCTCTGTTACTACATACCCAACTGTATATACATGTACATGTGCCTACCTGATTGCTTAGCTTGGAATGGACGTCGGCACAGTTGATATTTGTGATGGCCCGGTTGTGCACAAACTATTACAAAAATATTGACTGCGCATCTACTGACGTGCAAATGATATGTAGACTAAGGTTTTTAGCACATCAGCAGACTGCGCGTGTAGCTACCTCTCGCTTTTCCGTCCACACCCCGCTCCCTATGAATCCTCCTGCAGCATTTTATTGCTATCAGTACAGTATAGCCAAGTAAAGTGGCGTGATAACACACATGACTCTTATACAGGAGGACCTAGGTTAAATTCCCCATTCAGCTAGCGTGATTTGGTTTTTCTACAATCGCTGGACTGCAGGTGAATGTTTGAAGTGGTTTATTAACAAGGGCTGTGGCGGATTCCTTCCTCACTCATGATTGAGTTCCTGGTCTTGATTGAGTTCCTGGTCTGTTAAGATTCTACTGTTAGGCCATACAAAAATAAATAAAAATATAAAAGTATACCAACCCATTTAGGCCTACAGTAAAAATTTTTAGGCCTTTCTTAAAATATTAAAAAGTTTAGGCATTGATGCATGACATCTTTTCAACCTATTTAAATCGACTTCACCTGACCAGGACGAACCTTCCTGCCTCACCCAACGGAGTTTGATTGACAGTACAATCTTCCAGATGCCAATAAATTGGACTGTTTACCCAATGGTAGAAGATGGACACTCATATCCCGAAGAATACCGTTTTTCCACAATTACAAGCTGCATATTTTTTGCCAAAATTTTGGCATAAAAACCGGGATGCAGCGTGCATTGAAGGAAAACTAATTTTTGGTGTTAATAACTGTAATAAAACAAGGTACTATGAAACTAAAAACTATAAGGGAATCATAAAATGTTTGGTTTTAAAAAGGCAAAAATTTGAAGGAAATAGCCCATGCTATATTTTGTTCACTGTAAAGTGAGCACTTTTTAAGGCCCTACCAAATTTTTCCTTTCGTCCTATTTCCATATTCCTGCTGCTTTGTAACATAAACATTGCTTTGTGATGAATAAACACAGTGTATACATTTCACCACCTTCAGAATTTTATGCCTGATGCAGCAATAAGATATATTTATTAGTGGTTAAAGCCTGTTGGAAGGGTCTTAAAAAAGAGCCCACTTTACCGTGAACGGCCTATACCTGACTGGCGTCAAGTAGCTCCTTGCTAACCTAAGTCTGGCGTCTGGTCCCTTCATCTTCTTTGCCCCCCCCCCACCACATGTCTTTTTGAACAGTCCGCCTTCCAGCCACACCCACACCATACCAAGCTTCCTTCCACCCTCCAACTGTTACAACAGACAGTCCAGAATTTTCTTTGTCCTACTCTCCCAAACTTCACACAGTGCATGGCACTGTTGCATCTTTTCACCTCTTCAGCAGAGAGTAGATGCGAGGAAAACCAGTCTACAGGCGTGAAAACTCTGGGGGCGAATACACACTTCGAATTATATATGATTTCAAATTAATCTACATATAATTGAGGTTTTACTCTGAAATGCGGTAATTTTTGTCTCTAAAGAGAGTAATAACCTAACTTAATTGTCTACAACCGATACTAATGTATCGGCCCAATACCATACCCAATACTGATATATCGGGATAAGGCGAAGTATCGGAAAAACTCTATTAAAAGTACGTTAATTACCTCTTATTTTTTCCCCCTTTTTTTTGTTACAAAATGTCAGCAAACACATTCCCAAGATTACACATGCAGTAAAAAGAACACTTCGATATAAACTACAGTAGTTTGAAAACAGACTGCATTCAAGTGCTAATAACAATGGTTAGAAGTGAATACTCACAACTAGAATGTGTGCAGTAATATATTTCTGCACGTTTGTTTATATTAACAGTAGTGCGTGAAACAAAAGTGTCGAAGATGCTGCAGCCGATGTAAAAGACAGTAAATCTGTAACATTGACTAACTTTTATTTCAAATTATTTTATAACACGTATTGTCAAAAAAATTAAAATGTGGGATAAAAAATGTTTCCCTGAATTTGGTTTTTCTGAAATAAGGGCGAGGCCTGTACTTGGGCGCAGCTCATCGTGAAAATACAAGTAAATGAGCTACCGGCCAAGCTGCCGAGATAATTCAAGGCCACCTAGTACTATAGCGTGCCAAGGGATGGCTCTAGTAGTATTAATCGCCATCTTATGTAGCAGTGGGAGCTGAGAGTATAAATACCGGTGCAAGGCCGTTGCAATGCCAGCCTCTCAGGAGGATGGAAGGAGGAAGGAAATGAAGCAGGCTACGTGTCTAATGGGAGGGATGACTGACGGACAGCTGGTGGAGACCAGATGCCAGACCTAACTTAGCCAGGGGCTGCTTGGTGCTGGTCAAGTAGCATGGGATTGAGTCAACATTCACTGGAAGTTTAGTCATAGTAGAGGGAGCAAGAGGGTTCTGGCTACCACAGCTGCAGTTTTAAACCAAATTTTACCTTATTTTTGTTTTTTATATTTTGGCATAGCAAATAGGCCTAAAGGCAACAGTTACAACACCTATATTTTACTGTACGTTTACATATAATTAATGACCAAGATAAATGCAACAAACTTATTATTTGGGCTATTTCCTTCAAACCAAAAATTTTATGATTCCCCAAAACAGGGTTGTAACTTCGAGATGATAGTTATTCTCAGGCCCATAATTGTGTTTTCTTCAGAAATGGAAAATGGCTATTTCTTAAGACATTTTCTTGAACGAGTCTAGGAGAAATGCTTGCTAATGTATTATTAATATTAAAATACTTTTTTCTAAAATTCAGTGTGAAGGGTATCAGCAATGGTATCAGGCATTATTATCGGTAAACATGGTATTGGAACATCTCTAAATAATTCATTGATTTATTTATCAAAATCAGCGGATTGCAGTAACTTAATCGTATTTAAAAAAATTTTGCAAGTTAACTTGATCATTTTTTAACTAACATTTTAACAAATTACTGGCTATCCAAAGCAATATTTATAGCCTGTTTATAACTTTAAATTCAGTATAAAGCACCAAGAAATCAGCAACAAAGTACTAAAAATATAACTTTTTTCAACTAATTTTTTAACTCTTGTATTGGCCAGATAACTTAAATTTAACTGTTGGTTCACTTATATAATATTACTCTGTCTATGTCAAGTATATACAATCAATATTAACACTTATAATGTAACATCCCATTACACAGCGTTGACATGAGCATCAGTCTGACAGGTGGGTGTCGCCCTTTTTCGTGGATAACTTAAATATAAATAGCTTAACATCCATGAAGTAAAATGTGTTGGATGTTTTGTTCATTTCATTACCTGCTCATTTTTATAGATGTCTTAAGTAAAAGTTTAAATAGTATTACTCTGAGATCCTAGCAATTACACATGACATAAGGTGTAATCATAAAAAAAACACTGATAAATTACCTTCAACATCAAATAACAATAAAAATTGAACATTTAATGCAAAGTTCAGTTAGCATAAAAAAACTAAATGTATGTTAAAAGTTACAAAATTGCACAATTTTTTAGAACATTCAAGGCACGAAGGAGTGCTACAATTTACATATTTGTACGATGTCATCCTGTTCTTTTGATAGGGACAGTAGCAGCAGTTTTTCATTTTCTAGTTTGTATTTCTTCTGTGTTGTTGATTGACTTGGTGAAGCTTTGTCAATGCCCAGTGCCTCAGAAATGAAAGCTCTCAAGTTGCTTCTCAGATTTGGGATATTCAGTCTTTCCTGGAGATGATCGTTGATCAACGACAATGTCAGTCGATGCATGAAGTAGAACCTTCTCAAATCTTTAAAATTGTAATGTTTATAAAGAATGTGTGCGCTGCAACAGCTTACAGCGGTGAGGTGATAAAAAATTACCATAGGCCATCTTCTGGTTCTTCGGTTGGCACAATAGTTACTACATTTCATGTCTAAAAATGTCAACTCCAGCCTTTGTTGCATTGTAAACAGAAATAATTACTGGCTTACCATTTATCAAATCTGTGTGCTCTTGGTGGTGCATAGATGACAAAAGTATCACAGCTTTAGCCTTTTTTGGGACGAGTGGGACCAGTTTCAGTTCCTTGATGAATCCATAAAAGGATGAGTTGACTGGTCGGTCCTACTGAGGGAGAAACTCTGCAGGAATTTGGGGTTTGTTTCCGCTCAGTGTTCCAGTGACTATCAAACCATTTTTCCACAGCCACTCCGCAGCTTCAATTGATGTTAACCAGTTATCACATGTTATGTTTCTGTGTGTGTCCAGATTTCAGGTGAGACGAATATGTGCCTGGGTAGGTGTTTTGACTCACTTGCATAGAAAAGAGATTAGTGACCTTTTCACGGGTCGTTACACACCCGATGCATGTACATGTCTCCTCACAAACTCATTAGAAATTCACAGCACTAATGCACGAAACAACTAGCGCAAATGTCCAAGGTAGTCCACACTTGGTCGATGTATCATTTGCAATATCCCGAACATCCTGTTTTCCGGACTTTGACGACTGGACGCTACTATTCCCGACTGGAGTAAGCAAGGTACTAACATGGCGAACACAAGCACGCTGCCCCTGACGTCACCAGTGTGGCCGCCACTACCTTGAATAAAACTGACGTGTCCCAACAGTAGGTTTCTGGCTTCTGTAAGGGTATGTCCATCACTACCCTTTCCTGTGTAGATGTACGAATCATACAGATAACTGTTCTTGGGATCTCTAATGCAAACCAACTTCAAACCACATTTAGCTGGCTTTTTTTGGCATGTACATTTGGAAACGGCATCGCCCCCTGAAAGTCACTAATGTCTCATCGACGCAAGCAAATGCTCCTATGGAAAAGTTGCTCATGAAATTTTTCATTATAGCTTTGTAAATGTCGCTAATGGGGGCAGCTGGATCATTTTCTGCACAAACCAAACGGGTCGATTTATCATCAAATCTCATAGCCCAGAGCAAGATGTGGCATCTCTTCTCAGACATAATACGTTGAAATATGGGTCGTCCAGTAATTCTAGTTTAGAACAGAGAATTTAGGGACTCGTGAGAAGCAGCACAAAACTAAAAGTCCGAGCAATGCATTCATTTCTGTGACATTAATATTTTTGTATGAAGGATACTCAGTATTTCTTATTTTTTCTCTCTTGGATTCAATTTTCTCATTTGTCCTGAGAACCAACACTTCAATATCACTTGTGAAATAAAAATGCCAGATGTCAATAGGGTTTGGCATTTCGCCTAATGCAAGAGCTGGCCCAATAGGTATAGAAATTCTAATTTTTATGATGTTTGTTTTGAGGTGATCTAGAATTTGAGGCACACTAGGGCACAGAACTCCATTATTCCGTTCCCCCCCCCCCCGAGTGAGCAGCAGCTTCAGAAGCAATATTTTTATTATTCTGAACACCAGTAGCTGTGTCTGCATCAGATGAGAAAGGAATATTTTATATACTCTTAGTACTCGCCATAATTTCCTCCTGCGGTCCTTCAAGTTCTGAATCTGTATCATGTTCCGATGAGAGTAAATTACCTTCGTCGGGAATGTAGGAATCGTCTGAATCCACTTCAGAATCCGAAGCATCAGAAACCCCTCAGCTGCCATCGCAACCATTCTTTTCGTCCTGTCTGAAACATTCCTCGGAATCTTGTCTGCCATTGGTAATCTAAAAAACAAACATTTACCAAGAAGAAAATATTTTCAAAATTGAATGATTAAGTAAAACTAATATTAGTTTATATAATATGGTAAATCTGCACAATATGGAGAAAATATGTGAAAAATAATAACAAATAAGTTAATAAGTTAGTGGAGTGCCTGCTTCGGAAACGGATAACAAATGAAATATTTGTTAATGAGACAATAGAATATTCGACTCTGAGACGGTGTGGTTGCAATGGTGCACGTACAGGAATATCAGTCTGTGAGACTGATATATTACTCACCGTACTCTGTAATATCAGCCTCTCTCGCTTGGTAGCCTTCACGCGGCCTTCAGTTCTCGTGGGAAAACCGATACGGAGCGGTCACATGACTTCACTCATGCACTGTCAGCATCCCAAGTGAGACTCTTCTAGCAGGAGGGCCTAAAGCAATGAAGCGTAGCGCTTCTATCAGCAAAAGTTCAAACCATATCTGCCTCTAGGACGGATGTTCCGCTTAAAGTGTTATCAACTATTAATTTTCCCGATAGTACAAAACCAGCCCAGTTCATGACGACGACAGTGCTGCCATCTCTTGGTCGTTGGAATGTGGCCCTGCCTCCCGCGAGACTCGCCCAGTCAGAGGCCACCAGCTACTTCTATCTGAAAAATGCTTCTTTCGACTCATGTTTTCGGCTTTTTATGACTTATTTTAATACTTTCCAATGAATATTATTATTAAACATCACTGGAAATATACTCTAAACTACTTTAAATAACATATTACATGACTTCAGCTGTAAAATTATACAGAAAACTTGTCTTTTCAGGGTAGTTTTAGCACGCTCTCAGTCTGGTGGATATACTTTAAATATGTTTTTAACAACTAATTTAATAACTAAACCACTCTTCACTTTAGTTCAAAGTATTTTACTATCCAAAAACGGCCCAATACTAGTTACCAATCACTGTATATCAGAATTTTTAGTAACACTTTAATATAATTTATATTTATTACAACCACACTAACTTTAAATTTACTAATAATTGCAAAATACAATCTTTTCTCCCCCTCGTTCCGGACATGCCTTGCAATTTAACCGTTTTCCACACCTTTTAGCTTCATCTGGCAGTAATTTCACATAATCTTATTTTCATCATCTTATTTTCATCAAAGCATTACACGCCTCCTTCAGGTACTTGAATTTATTAAAAGTCCTGAAATCATTCAAAATTTCTCGCAAATTTAACTTTATACTGTAGTACACCTAGATAGGGACGAACGTCACCTGCTTTACCTTCGCGGGATTGGTAGTAGAAATTTTTATCCTCGTGCCCTACTCCCGACGGAGTGGTGTTCAAAAGAGGGATAAAAAGGCTGCTACTGCCAAACAAGGACGTGGCGCATGCCGCTTATCCTACAATTACGACTCTTGCTCTTCACGTGAAGTATACCCTTACTTCAACCACCCACATCAGGGTAGTTACCGCAAACCAATGCACAATTGTTGCGCGCCACATAAATCTACCGGGTGGGCGAACACGTGGCTACAAGGTTACGCAACCAGCGAGTATGCCGCCTCCACCCCACTCCCCCCGTGCTGAGTGCCTACAAGCTTCAGCTACTTCGGGCACGGCCAAGCACTACCAAAGATCCATGAAGCAAAGAACACTGAAGAGAGGGTTCCCACCTCCCACGCCAGAAGGATGTCATGCGCCTTCTCCGCACCCCACCACGGCATCCTAGACTTCTGACTATATAAGTCCGTGTGCAGCGGGGCTCCAGCAGTCATTCGTATTCTTCTTTAGAGAAAATCCCAAGCACTCCTTAGTGCTGGGGCCTCCAGCAAACTTCGAGAGTCTTCAGTAGCGCTGCGACGACAACAGCCTTCGACACCCATTGAACACCAATATACCTTGCTACATTTACTTTTTCTTTTTGTTTCTTTGAGTCACCCGGAATCAGACAGCTTTAGTTTAGTAGTTATATATTCAGTTTTCTAGTTCACTTTCCCTCTAGTCTAGGACCAGTTTGCCTACACCTGGCTAACGTAGTTTAGCATCAGTACTCCATTTGCTTGGTAGGAGATAGCCCGAGTGTCTGTGTTTATTGAGTCCTCGATAAATACAGCTTTGTCCTCTATCCTAATGCTTTTATTTTTAGAGTAACGTCTACTTCGCCTGCTAGGAATAATTCGCACTGTGCACTGCAGACAGGAACCGGGAAAATTTTAAATCTGAACTAGCTTGACTGAGTCCCCACTTGTGGAGGAGCCACAACCACTAGGAATACTTTCTACAAAGGACAGACAGCAAGCCTAGGTTATATCACATACCACAGCACCTAGGTGCTGGAGGTGGTATTGACCTGGGGGTTGCAGCCTGGCCATGGCTGGATATCACATCCAGTAGTAGCATTGGTGACCCACATGACTCAGCGTCTCTGATTTGCCTGCTAACGTGGGGGATCCGTGGGGACTCTTACAGAGTTCGTGCCACGAATCAGCTACTGGACGTACACTATTATAGGGAATAGTTTCTCGTCCAGAGTGCACGACGTGTCTTGTTCAGCGGCGAACCAAACACTTGACTTATAAAATAAGGCAAGGCCGATAGCGTGGGGAACAAAAGATTACTCATCTAGCTGCCAAACAGCGGAGTACCTTAGCCCCTCCTACGCAGGAAAGACAGGCGGAACGGGACCGCGCCGCCTCACTGGAATTACGGGTAGTCTCCACTGCCCCATGGTACTATCTATCTATATATATAATATATATATATATATATATATATATATATATATATATATATATATATATATATATATATATATATATATATATATATATATATATATTATATATAGAGAGAGAGAGAGAGACACACACGCCACCCTGTGCTGAGGGGTCTAGTATACAGGACTGAAGCTAGGTACGGACTAGCCAATCCTAGATTCTGGAGTGTCAAGAGTCAGCAGCCTGGAACCTAGGAGTAGGTGTGAGACAACTCAGTACAACAATCTAACCCGAAGGATTGTATCACCGGCTTTGCATCAAAACCATGTTACTAACCGACCGAAGACCTTCAGATTAAGTCAGGTTAACTAACATCTTCCGTCAGCTACCAATAACCGTGCACTTGGTCTAGCGCAATAAACCTCGACGATGGTGCCATACAGTCAGTAACTGGGCATGCGTCAGACGTCACGCATCAGTACATATAGTATAGAAGGAAAACAAAAATAATAATATTATAATAGTTGCTTGTATGTGTGTGGTCCAGGTGCAGAGTTGTTAAAGTGTATTAAAACTGAAAACCTGTTCACTCAGAAAATTGTAGGAGTTTTGCTTTATGCTGTAAAACACTTTTTACTCCCGTTCCCATTTTCCTCTGTTTTACTCTTGTCTAAGTTTCATTACTACTTCATTTGGCCCTAGCACTGCATCATAATGCAAGACAATAGCCATACCTGCATTCTAAGTCATGCATCTGCACCCAAAAAGTGATGAGCAACTTGTAAGGTGTTTAAAATTACAATGAACCCATGTTACTAGTCTACTAATTTTGGACCCTCTTCCCCACCCTCTCACAATTCCTATGGAATTTACTGAAAGATTTTGTAGATTTTAGAAATATAGAGTTCGCTCATAAAGTTCCTGTTTCTTATCTGTCATATATATTTGTGGTGGATGTTGAGACTCTGCACCTGATTTTTTTCCCCTGTTTAATTATTTTAATTAATTTACAGTAAGGCCTTTTTTTACATATCCTGATTTTACACTTTCCTGTATTTTACGCAGGTGTGGCGTGGTCTCCTATAATCTAGATACAGCATAAACTTCCCTCTTTTTGCACTTTCCTGAAATTTGTAACAATTTTTTTGGTCCCATGAAAAGTATAAAAAAGGTTTTTTTGCTATAATTTAATAACAGGACAAGTTAGAGAGAGAGAGTGCATACTATATATGTGAAAATTGTTTCCATTACGACCATAGTATTATATTAACTACCTTTTTTTAACACCTAGTTGTGCAGGCTGTGTGGGCACAGTGTATAGTAGGTCTCCTTGTGGTTTTAGGTGTTTTGTGCCCGGTGCAGCGCCAACTCTGTGCCGCTGCCTCGCTATGGCCACGTCAAGCCAGTGCGAGTTTGCAACCGTTGTTTCCTGCATCAGGTGACACCGTTCACGCTGGAGGAGGTGGCCACCACTCGCTCTTGAGCTCATATTCCGTGCCCACGCGTGTGTCTGCGTGCTGGCTCGGGGCATCGAGCTCCATCTACTTAGGCCCAGGAGCATTGCCTGCACCTTTCTTCTAGGCAATTAAGCTGGATGTAGTTTTTTGTTTTTAAAATTAAACAAATTCCGTTACGTGCTGTGCATGGCTCGCAAGGAAGTGCCTGCAATTGGTCTGTGGGGAATACTGAAGTATAGTATGCATTAGTTTGCGTTCATCAGACTGCAATGTCCCCACACACAAAGAGTGCTTCTTTTTTTATCATTATATTTTGTACAGCGGTTAGGAATATCATTTTAGATTGTTGTGTATTTATAAATGTGTGTTCTTATAGAAATTGTTTTAGTTTTTTGATTATTAGGAGAAATCTGTAGATAATAGCAGGATATTATCACAATGTTTGGTTGTGTGGGCACTTAAGAGTGAGAAAATCATTTTTATTTTCTTTGGGGCAAAAAGGACATATCTGTGTGAAAGTAGTTCCAAAAAATTTAGCTAAGAAAATTTTTTGTGAGAGATTGGAGTTTTGTTGATGAAGAATTTTATTAAGAGAGATGTAAGTGATGTGCTGTCAACAGTGAAGTCTGGATTAACATTCAGACGAGATCATTGTTGGTTTTTCCTCTTTCTCTTCCCCCCCTCCACCACCCCCTTCTAATTACATTCCTGCTTTTTCAGTGCCATTAATAAATGTTAATTTTAGAGTTTAACATGTTGCTTATTTGCTGCTCGTGAAATACAGTGGAACTTCAATGTATTGAACCCAGATGGATTGAAAGTCTGGTTTGTAGAACATATTCTGTGGTCCCATTTTTTATTTATCAGCATCTTAAGATCACATGCATTGAAAGTTCACATGTATTGAAAATTTTTGCGAGTCCCCTGGAAAACTATATATAGAGAATCCACTGTATTCAAAGTACTTTGCATAGGTTGTTTGAAATTGTTTCTCAGGAGGAGCCGTCGTTCATTTTAATGAAGGTGGTCATATGTATTCTCAGAATTCTGATGTTTGTTTGCAAAATGTACTGCCGAATTGGAGGTGAATCAATATTGTTGAGGATGCTGGGCTGTGAACCAGGTTGCTAGATATGTAGTTGATGCATTCTTGAATGTGTTCAGCATCTGCCACATTGAAGCTTAGTTGCTCTGGTCAAGAATTTACATTTGTTTATTTCATTTTAGAAGACCAATTTTTGTAAATATTCCTAGTCTATGATGGTGATTTCTCTCCAATAGTTGTGAGCATTTTTTTTGTAAATTGCATGCCAAATTCTTTTCTGCAGTAATTATTGGAAGAGGTGAGAAATGAATGAAGAAAATATAGTGGTCACATTGTTAATTGGCAAGAATGTTTTCTGATGGCTTGTTTGAGGCAGTACAGTTTTGTAAGAGACATTCCATTAGCCTAAACCTACATTATGTTAACAAAGTTTGTGCTTTGATAGAACTTTGTATTACGACCTGCAATTGATACATGAAGGCAGTGTTGGTCAGCAGAGAGCAAGACTGAGTGATTTGAGATAACTTAAATTTTTGTGAATTACAGTAGAACCTCTGGTGTAACCTCATTTTTTAAGACCATCTTTCTTTAAAGACTTGTTTTTTTGAGGAATCGTAAAAAAAATTCTGTTAAAAAAAATGGAAATTCGAAGGAAATCGGACGAAAAATGAGTCCCTACACATTGCCTTTAACACTACTGCAAACCGTGCACATCTGAAAATGAGATGCCATTTCCATTTTGAAGTATAGAGGTTGGGGTGGGTCAAAACCCTGTATCAAAAGCATCCTTCACTAAAAACCCTATTCCTAGACACCATGAAAGGTCTCATGGTGGGGTTCTGCTGTATTTGTTGTGATGAGTGGTGGGAAAACTTGGGTATCAATAAGAGTCTTCAAAGTTTTTAATTGTTATGTCAGTTTTTGGTTGTATACGTAGTCTTTTTAGCTGAAATGTATACAGTATTTCCTCACATAATTTTCTCTGTAGCAGACAACTTATTTTATGTTTAAAAAAATGAGCTTTGGGAGTTTCATTGTACAACTGCTGTGTTGCAGAATTTGTGTGCGCATATACAGTACGTGCAGGCATGCTTGTGTGCTGAATGCTGCCATGGTCTGTAGAAAGCATTGGCTTTTGCCATCAAGAGAAAGAAAAAAAAAAAGTAAAAAATTCCATAGCCTTTTAAGATGTGTGATTTTCTTTGACATTCATTATAAAGCAAGTTGCAAGGAGAATGCACTCAAATTCCTTACACATTTTGTTTAATGATTTGTTTTATGTGAAGTCCGCAGTATTTTTCTTCCACATTAGAAAGCTAAATACAGTAAAACTCTGTTAAGAGTTTCTGAGGGGGCTGAAAAAATAATACGTATTAACCAGGACAGCTTCTTAAAAGAGTCCAATTACACATGTGCAGATAGACAAGGTGCACAATTATTCAACTTATTAAGCAGGAAAACTTCTTAACAGGGTTTCACTGTAAAATAACTGTAGTATTTAGGCTCCCATCCAGCTGCTAAAGTGTGCTCGAGAGCATGTATCATCCCAAAATAGTATGCGAGTTTTCTTCTAGTGGTAAGTTAAAATTGGTTTAGTGTAATCCACTTACGTAGCATGTGCAGTGTTAATCTGTAGGACCAACTACACTATGCTGCAGATCCTACATTAGAGCTCAATATCATTAAAATAATATGTGCGAGAACAATTGAGTATGCAGTTGCTCTCTGTCAAACTATGAATAGATTTGGAAAATGTTTGTTGTACTTTATTTGCACACCAATCAGTGTTTCTTCACTTTATAAATTGACATAGATTCACAAAAAAAAAAAAAAAAAAAAAAAAAAAGCCCATCCTATGTAACCCAATCTGAGTTATTTAATGTCTGATGCATTCCTGCATTCTAATTATTCTTGCAATAATTCTTACAAATGTTTGTGATTTTTTCTTATATTTTGGATTTTAATAGAATTAAAATTATTTGGTGATGAACCAAGACACATGGCTCTTTTGGTTTATAGTAGAGCTGGGCAGGATCCCAATTTCTCGGGAAAAATTTGGGAAATATATTTTCCAAAAAGTTCAGGCGGGAAATGATTTTTCGGGATAAAAAATTGTTTAGGCTATTTTGCTATTATTTCTGTGTTGTGCAACACACATGTAAGAGTGGCCCAAATCTTGCCAGCATGAGTATTAATGGTTTCATATAAATATAGGGCATGCAAAGTTTGCCACCTGCTCATTCCACATAATATATGGGTTTCCTGTTTCACGAATGGTATTTTTTTCTGCCATCCATCGCTTTGTAAGAAAAACAGTTATAGAAACCTGAAGTAGGTCCTATATGTTTTTATGGGTATAATGGCGTTCAGTTGTGTGTGAATAAACATTTTCCTATATACTTATTTTAGCAGCTAAATTAATGCACGTTGCTCACAAGTATTAATAAAGTAACATTTTGTAATTTCAAGTCTGTATTGCTAAAGAATCGAGATGGTTATGAAATCAGTCTTTTACTTTTCACGCACTCTTAGTGTTGTTTAATTTCACAAACTTTAAACGCTACCAAATAATGCCATTGGGGGCCAAGATGGATATCAAACACATACATGCTAAATCACATTTAAATTGGTGTGAATGCAATTGCATTTCCACATAAGCTCATAAAAATCAGTAAGATCAAGCATTTCTCCAGTCACATGTTTCTTGTTAGGTTACACGGCAGAACAATTGCCGAACACGACACATCATCTAAGGTGGTACATTATTGGTCAGAACGTCACATGAAACAGAATGTCGTCCAATGATAATCATTGTTAGGAACAGTACTGATTGTGTTTTTATTTTGCTAATCATCCATAGGTGTGATTGCATGATGTAACACAATTAAATTTTCATTGAGATTTTTTTAATCGATAAACTTGTACTGTAGTTTTGAATTAAGTTTTAATATTGTGTGATTTGTAGTGTGGTAACCTGTACCTGTGGCGTGTTAATTTGGTACAAAACATTATTTATATGGTTTTAAATATATTATTTACTCACTCTACAGTTTGTTTACGTAGTTCGTTGGAAGCAATATGGATACAAAAAATAGTGGTGGGAAGTTCAAAGTGCCGATTTGAAATATTTACGAAAAAAATGCAAGACTTGCTCTAAAGTGTTGAAAACACATTTTGGTAGTACATTAATGTTAAGTTTTTATTTGTACATTTTGTTAGTGTACCGACAAATTGTCGATCTCATCCCGTTTCCCGCGGGACATTAATTTTCCTGCTCGAAATTTTCCGGAGCCCAAATTATCTATCCCGCCCAGCTCTAGTTTATATGCCTCTTTTCACAGACAGTTGGTTAGTCTCTGTTGTACAGTCCAAAACTACCATATTTTGGCATGTACAGGCCGCACTGAGATTTTAAGTCTTGAAAACTGGAACAACAAAAATTTTATGTACAGGCTGCAGAAGTTATTTTTAAAGCCTGAAATTTGTTCACATATGGTAATTAACATTTGGCATATTACCTTGCTAGACTGTTTACAGCTGTGCCGGCATTGATCGCATCTGTTCATTCATTCGTATCGTGCGCACTTCCCAGATACACACACGAGTGATAGTGGGGAAGAAATGAGCGAGTTATTATGCATCATTTAAGTTGAAAGTTCTGGAATATGCATGTGAACATGGGAAAAGCACAGCTGGTCATCAATTTGACACCTATGATAAAAATGTAGGGCATTGTTGCAGGGGGAAAATTGCCTAAAAACAAACGTGCCCTTTGCGAGGCAAAAGGTGTAAATATGGGGAATTGGAAGACAAATCAATTCAGCACGACAAACATCCTAGCAGTGAGCTAGGACTTTTGCTGACGGCTCAGTTGCAAAATATGCCGGCATCTAGATTGCACAATTGATAGCAGCTTTTCAATGCAGTGATAGCAAATACTAAATAATTTACTTGTACTTCCCAGGCTATTCCTTGACAATACAGAGATGCTATGGCATGTGCAATCATGTACTGTACAAATATGCATTTGTGTGCTGGGAGTAGGGTGTAAATGTGTCTGTGTCCTTGCAGGGTACCAGAGGCAGGTAAGTCTCTCATGTGTCTACAGCAATGCTCAGTTTTTGAGGAGATGGTGTCTTGCTGGAAAGCTTTAGAGCTCAATAGCTGTGAGGCACGTGTAGCCATAATCCCTTTTAGTAACTTGCCCCAATGGGGGAGCATACATACACTACCAAAATTGTCAGAAAAGTATGATTTATGTTGCATGTGGAAGTATGCACATATATGGTAAAACTGTAAAACTATTTTACTAAAATTTACGCATTTATATGTTTGAGACAATTGCCTCTTGTTAGTTAAAATTTAAATATTTTTCCAGTATGGAACTAAAAGTGAAAACACACTGCAGTTTTTTTTTTGTGCCAAGTTGTTTTAATAATTATTAGGTATTTTGGGTGGCACAACTTCAAGATCTTCAGTTTTTGTGTTCCATTGTTTGTATTTCTATTGCAGTTTTTTTTCCGCCCCCCGTCAGCAATTGTTTACATTGAAGATTCTTGATGTAGACTTCCCTTGGTTTTTTTGAATGAGATTGGAATAGGCAGTGCATAATGACTTCACAGTGTTCATTGAGGTTTACATTGTCTTGTACCAGGCATGTTAATACTGTATTCTTGTTAAAAATGCTTGCTTTAACTATGTAAAGTACTTTGACAGTGTTGCCCTGTTACATCCTGTACATAACTGCAAAGTAAAATAAAATTACAGTTTAAAATTTTTGGATGTCTTCTGTGTGTTGGCTATTGTATATCTGTAATAATGGCGATAAGGAACTATCTCAAGCCGGATACCAATACTGCTAGTGCTTAATGCGAGTGAAAGTTCATGTTTTTTGTAATTGAAAGGATGCTTAAAGTAATGGATAATATTTATTTTTTGACAAGCTTGAAAAGATTTTTGTATTAACCATTTAGATTTATGCCGATTCACATGATCTTACACTGCTAAATAACTTTTTTTTATTTAATTATGTTTGTAAAGCCTAGTATACCCGTGGCATCTTTATTGTACAAGAAAGTGAGCATTACTAGTGTACAAGAACAACACTAGCTAGTATGCTACCAGATTGAGTGATTGGTACACATAGTAGTCTACTAGTTTATGAGCAAAACGTCGACTGCAGATTTGGATGCTATGTTTGGAGTTATTGGGATAATTTGTGCACTAGTATTTTAACACTGATCTACTTGCAAAGATGTAAGAGTGCCAGATGCTGGTTCACACAGCTACGAAGGATGAGTGTATGCCCATTTCCTGGTCTGAGCATGGTGCAGAAACACGCAATCAATGGAAAACACCACACTATGGGTTTATAAACAATGCAGCACCACTCAGGTGACTTCGTTCCACTTTTTGGATTTACTGCCCACTGTGCAATTACATAACTTTTTTTTTAATCTGCTGTAGTTTCAGGGTACATCATCTTTATGTACAAATTTTTCTAGTGCATTTACTCTCAAGTGTTAATTTGGTACAAATGATTCTTGCTGTTATATAAAAAGTAAGAATATAATTTTTGTAAACATCTATTAACATTTTAACTTTATTTCGCCCACACTGACATTATGTCCCAAATTTGATTAAGTTGGTTTGTTTATACTTCACTTGTATAAGAAAGGTAATGAAAAATAGAACAGTTCCTATCTTGTACTAGATAGTATACAAGTGAGTTAAGGTTACGAGTAAGCTGCTAGGCTACCAAAAATATATGAAAGGACAGGAATTAAAGGACTCCTACTCACAGTCTACACTTGTCGAAAGGCACACACAAAGGAGGACAATAACATCTTTCACACGGTTGCGTGATCACATTACAGCAGGCCTGCCGTTCTAACGGATTTGATCCTCTTTTTTTTCTTCAGAGTACATGTGGCACTGGCAGTGTCCACAGCGATGTATGTATGTCAGTTTCGCTATTTGTCTGAAAGATTCTTACAAGAGGTGAATAATATTAAGCAAATTATTTGGAACATATGCAGTGTAGGTCCAAAATATTTTACTTAATTATTCTCTGGTGCGGGTATACAGTTATCAACATATTTCTGTTCCTGGCTGTATGATTACAAAGGCCAAGTCAGTTATTGAAAATAACCTTTGCAGTGAATTGGTATTGATATCACAATGGTGAGGAAACTGAAATGATCGCAGATACGTTCGTTGTATAAACAAAAGTACAAGTGTGAGTGGAGAAAAGAATTAAAATTGTTTTGTATATTCCAAACAAAAATAACTACATTAAATAAGTAAATGTCCTTCATGTCTATTTTTTTCCCCCTGTAATTTGCTGTTTTTTAAATCCCAAGAATTTTACAAGATTTGATCCAATGATTCCAGGGTTTCAGCTTCAGGGCTGATAGCAGCCCTACATTACAGTATTTCGCTGACGAAGCTGGACTAGCCAGCGAAACATTTTGATTGCGCAACCACGTGAAAAATGTCGTAATCTTTCTTTGTGTGTGCCTTTCAACAAGTATTAGCCTTGAGTGCTTAAATCACTTCCTTTCATAAATTTTAAATTAATAGTGATTGCATGCTCTGTTGCCATTCACACAATCTAAGTTTGCTACAATTGGGTGTACAAGAAAGATGCCTATATAGGTGTACTATGCTTAAGTGTGTAGTACAGTTTCTTGAACTTTGTTCCCTCTCTACAACCACCACACAATTAAGAATTGCATATGACCAGCTTGCACAATTAAGGGTTCGTATTTGTAGTGGGTGGCCATGTGATAAATAAAATACGTAAGCTCAGTTGTCGCTTCTACTGGAATCCATTTTATTATGGTCATATATAAAGGATGACTCGTGATTTTTCAATTCCCATAGTCTTTGTGGCATGCATTTGCCAGTTTTCCATGAATTATTTCATAAATCTGCACCTGTTAGCAATTATCTAAATTTCCATCGGCTTGCAACCCTTAGCGTAGTTATACCATTCAGGTATGCTTCCAGCTATGGTTTGTTTACAACTTTTCATAACTTTGTCTTTTAATTAGAATTTAATGTTAATTAGAGCTTGTGGCATGTGGCACACAGAAAAGTTGACCCTTAGCTCCAGTCTCTTGGGAAAGTAAAAGGATAGCTTAATCAATCTGTTATATTTGATTGTCTCAGTTGCAACCAAACCGAATGGTTTTTGAAATAATTGTATAGATGTGCCCTGATGGATCTCGTTTTTAAAAACTAGGTTGCGAAGCTTGGGAACTATCAATTTTTAAGTGCGCGTGTGTGTGTGTGCGCAAAATTCTATATATTTGATTATTTGTTGAAAGTTTTGTAGTGTGCGCAGGTGTGGCTTCCAAACGTTCAATGTGTACATGCCGGAAAACAACCTTCTTAAGGTCCTTGGGATGTTAATTTTATTGAAAGAGATGTAATATCAGTAATGTACTTTTGTGTTTTAGTTGTGCTGAATAATCTGTGTTTCTTGCACAGCAAGGCACACAGTTTTTCAAATGTATTCATGGAATGTGTTCCGTGCATATCTTGTACGTTTAAAAATAAATAAATAAATAATTTTGCAGCAGCTTCGTCTATGGTGTAGACAGTATATTGCCAACAGTCATTGGCTTCTGCTTGTGTAAAACTGTGATTGTAGAGTTACATTACTACTACTTCTACTTCTTCTTGTTGCATGATGTATCACCACTGCTACCAACAATATTGATCTTGTGTGCAAAAAGCAGGAATTCTTTTTATTTGTTACTGACAGAATGATCTGCGATTATTGTAGCATAATGGTGGTGGTTTAAAATAAGCCTGTAAAATAAAATTGTCAACAAGATAATGTGGTTTGTGTTTTGGTTACCTTTGCCGACTTCAGTTTGCTATGCTAATGAATTATGTGTTAAAAGTGCAGTGTTAGCTTACTACAGTGGATTATTAAATTTCATGTTGAGTATAATGAGAGTTGTATCTTTCCTTTGGATAAAGTTTAACTTACACCAAACTTCCAAACACACTGAATAAGAAACTGAGAGACTGAATTTTTTAATGTGCCACTTGCACTCAATCAGCTGAGAGCAGAGAGAGGAGGAGAGTTTATTAACCGGCCAGTGTGTTCATGGCGGCCGAGGCGGCGGGAGGTCAAGTATATACTACTTGGCATGTAATTTTATTTGGAAGATGCTGCCTATTGAGTTAAATTAATATTCTGTTTAAAAATCATGTTGATTTTATGCCAGGTACGATACAACACCAACTTGGGAAAAGAACTACATCTAAACACAAAATAAAACATTTACGCGAAATGTAATTCTTCGTTAAAATATTTTGCTCAAAATTTTTAGGCAGGCCAATTTGCTTTGAAATGCTAGTGATATTGGTGCACCTAATTTGAGCAACTGATAATCTTAGTAAAATATTTACAGATTACCACCTTGGAGTTCTGTTGGCGGAGCACTTGACTGCTGTGCGGTGCAGTGTGTCAAACTGAGATCACATGATTATTTTTATTTAATGCTTCGTATACTCTTACCATATGCCCTCTCGCCTGTCATGTATAGGCCGTTCATGGTAAGGTGAGCACTTTTGAAGCCCTAGTTACTTTTTACTTTCGACGAATTTATATCCTTCTACCACTTGTTAATGTAAACCTTGCCATGTGAGTAATAAACAGTGTATACATTCACCATACTGAAAACCGAAAGTCCAAGACCACAATGAAATGTATTTATTGGTTATTATGTCTGATGTTACAGCTTCAAAAAGTGCTCACTTTACCGTGAACGGCCGATAAGGGAAAGCAAGTGTGCACAGAAGAGAAAATGACTATGCATCTTATTTTGCCACATAACGGTTTCCTCTCTTGTGACGGAAGAGAATTGTGGGGCTGAGAGACCGCAAGGCTGCCACCAGCCACTAAGCTGAAATCTTAGTGCTTGTATATAAAGATCCTAGAATCATTGGGTCAAATCCTGTAAAATCCCTGGAGTAAAAAAAAATTGGTAAATATGGGAAAAAATTGTATATGAAGGACGTTTGCCTACATATTTAATGTAACAGTTTTTGTTTGGAATGTACAAACCATGGTAATTCTTTTCTCCACTACACGTATATGTTTGTTCATTAATTCCACAGTAATTCTTTAAAATCAAAGAATAAAAGCAGCACTCAAAATATACTTTAGTAATAAATTTTTTAATTTAGGCAGTAATGCACTTTTTAATCAGTGAGATTCCAGAAATGTATTGCTTTTTCCCCCCCTACTAGCTCTTCCTGAAATTCCCATTTTTTTATTCCCTGACAATTCACGGTTTTCTGTACCTGTAGCAACCATGATCTCAGAAAGTTTTAAAGTATTTCACACCCACTTAGACGTTTGCATCCGCAGGAAGCTCAAAAACTATCATTGCGGGAAATATTAAGTAGCAGGTCTGAATCATTTTTCTATGAATGCAATACCTGATAAACAATAAAAGCTGGAAATTTTATCATTATTTATATAGGAGTTTTGCCAGGACCACTGAAAATTGTTGGTTACGGTTTATTGGTATATGCATTCTTGATTCCAGTATCCACTGTACAACATATAAAATAAAAAAGGCATAATGGAAAGAACAGTCGGTCCAGAAAGTAGTGGAAACAATAATGCTGTTTTATGTTCTGGCGTTGAATGGCATGCAATTAGACTCGCAAATGGATGGCAATCAGCAATAGTGTCTTAAGCACCGAAATCACGAACTGAAATAACTGATTGACCTCTTCATAAAATCTGACTGCAGCATCCACTAGGACAGTTGCATTATGGCAAGTGTACCAATGGCTTATGGGGAGAGGCCTACATGTGTTCAGACAAAATTGTCGAGTGGACAGTTTAACAGCGGACCAATGTTCCCTTTACGGATGAGTTCAGATTCTATCTTCAGAATGATTCTCAATTCCACATAAAATTAACCACTCTACTACTGAAGCAAGATTTACGTGTAAATATTTTCTATGTTCCTATTACTATATTTACCCAAAAGGAAGACGACCCTGAATTCGAGACTACCCCTGTGAAGTGCTGAAAAAAATTATTTAGGTTTAAGTATTTTTGGATGAATTTATGACAAACCCTTCAAGAAGAATGCTATTATATGAATAATATGATATATTTGATTTACATTTACTTAAAATAAAGCTAATCACAATGAAATAAGTGTGTCTAACCTAGCTGTATGATAGCAGCATTTTTCTTACACTGTAAAACTTTTGTGGGTGTATTATACCTATTTGTGACTTGAGCCATTTTGCTTCCCAGCAAAGCGCCTCCTCTTTATGGCTGGGACATCACAAAAGAGGACGCTTGTCAAATTCACAGGTACAGTCTCAGCACTACAAAAAATACGTACAACCAAAGGTCATGATCGCCTAGGTTTTGAATTGGACATATTCCCGACTCTTAGACGACCCCTCATTTTTTTTCTATTCCTTTTTTGTCCAAATTCCTCTTCTTTCTTTTGGGTAAATATGGTACTGTTAATATTTTTATGTATACCGAATGTAGGTTTTCTGTGTCCCCTATGTAAATTGTATGATTGTTCAGAGTAATATAGTGACACTTCTCAAAGCAGCAACTTTGGTTAGTGCTCATTAGAGGCACTTAGTGGGGTGACCTAGCACACTATGGGCCTGCTGATTGGCTTAGGAGCCGCTGACTAACTCAGTCCGGCACTGGGGTGGCGGACCAGGGCTGTTGTAGATCCTGACTGCCCCCATGGGCTGCGGTAGCGTTGGGTCTTGAAACAGGTGCAGGCTGCTCCTACTAGCACCTTCTCTCCACTCTTGAAGGCAATGACAATGGGATGAATGGTGCCTGGAAGCTTCCGGGGAGACTGAAACAAAGACAGGGAGGGCAGGAACCTTGCAGACTAGAGCCCGTTCCCATGGGGTTAATTGGCAGAGTAACTTACTGGGTTGGGTGCAACCCCAGGTAGACTGATAGGCAGTAGTTCCCCGTCGTCCTTCCCACCTCTTGGTGAAGGGCATTACGTCAAAGGACCTATCCCTGGGAGATAGGGAATGCACGGTGCCTGCTCCTATCTAACCATGTTCTGCCATCTAGGTGCACCAGAATGATGCAGAGTACAACCTTATTCTATAACCGGCAACACAAGCAGTGCAGTGATTGGGGAGCAGGTTCCTTCAGAGGTGCTTCAATAGCTTAGACGGGTGATCCCCTTGAGCAGACAGGTCTAACCCAGAGCCAATCAAGCACTCCCACCAGCAACACGAACGATGCGGTGGATGGATAAGAAACTTGGAAAAATTCCTTACAAACCTGGAGGATAGGTTAGCGACAAAGAACAATTCACTAATATTAGGTGATTTTAATATGAACTTGCCAAAGAGATGAAGGCCGCACTAACAAGTACTTCGACCTTGTCAATTGTTATGGTTTACAATTATGTTCAACTATATCTCCAAATAAATATCATGTGTGACGGCAACCATAATGCCCTATGGTTAGAGTTAACTGACAATACTAATTCAGACCACAGTCACCCCTCCGAACAAGAACCACACACGTACAACCTTCATAAATTGCAAGATTACTTAATATTTCACTATGGTGCATGGAATTATTACATCTTAACGGAAAATACGAACTGAGTAACTTTATAAATACAGGATTACGACAGGTTATTGTTGTGAGGCAGCATACAGACAGGTCTGTAAAAACAAATGCTCCATGGGTAACAAAGGATTTTCTAGCTCTTGGGAAATAGAAGAATTTAGTATTTTCCAAAAGCAAAGAATTAAAAAACAACCCCCTGTGTTTTAGAAGAACTGTAACAGCTTAGTGTCAATAACATGTGAACAAAGCTTAAAAACAATTACATACTACAAAAACAGATTAAGTAGTACCCTAAACAACCCTGGGGCAACCTGGAAAATTATAAGAGGAATATTAAGTAATAGCCCTAAACGTAGC
Source organism: Dryococelus australis (assembly GCA_029891345.1). Lineage (NCBI taxonomy): Eukaryota > Metazoa > Arthropoda > Insecta > Phasmatodea > Phasmatidae > Dryococelus > Dryococelus australis. Next base: position 21,401,386 of record CM057006.1, on the reverse strand, counting down.
TCATTAAAAATGTGCGACAGTAAAATACTGAATAATTAGATATATATCAGGAGAGGCAAACACAGGCAGTGTTTTTAACGATTATTTTCCCAACGTCGCTAGTAAGCTGAATGAATCCTTACCACCCACAAGGAGTTAGGATTACGGGAGGAACACTAGCCAATGCACTCCTTTTCCTTCAGATCAGTCACTGAAAATGATATAAAAACATAATTTAAGAGAATTAAAAGCTACAGTTAACTACACTGACAATCTTAATAGCAAAATATTAAAAATACGTCCACATGAGTTAGTATAACTGAAATTGTTATCCTTTCGTTGAGTAAAGGGAAAAACCCAAGTACAGTAAAACCTCTCTATTACGATTCCCGAGAATAGTCATAATAGAGGGGGAGTCGTAATAAAAAAAAAGTGGAAAATTTTGGGCAGATTTTGACCAACCCCTATGCCGCCAAACTTGCCAATTTTATTGCATGAAGTTCATGTTCAATCGTCTCTAGCACATAAACACTTTTTTAATTAAATATAAATACTGTGTGTATATTTTAATAGTTTGACGTCTCCTGATTAATTCGATACCCAAGAAAGGCATATTGGACCACCCCTTCTCGTAAAAAAAAAAAAAAAAAAAAAAACTCAGTATGATGTGGCTATTGAAAGTGTGTGAAAAGATTAGACTACATATTATTAAAATATAAAGTTATTATTAAAGATATATTATGCAGGTGGCGTTGTGCAATACGTGTGTGCACGCCGTGCTCTCGCTTTGGTCTGGCCGTGTTCGTAGCTGGGCAAGCACCTAGATCCTCTGCAGCGCGGGCATGGTAGTTTGCTGCTGAAGCTCGGCCCTAAATCCTCAAGCTGGGCAGCTGTCGGTGGGTTGCTACAAGATTACCCGCAGTCATTACAGGGCCTGTTTGTTCACTCTGTAACAGCGGCCGCATTGGAAAACATGCTGATAGATGCAATTCACGTCAATGTGTTGAATTTATACTAAATGTAGGCAGCGTGTTGGCCTCTGCACTGGCACAATGAGGCCCAGCAATGTTTACGGGAATATAAATATTTAGTGTGGTCTACTTGAAATATTAATTATCCTGAATTTTTTTATCAAAAACTTTTGGCATTGCTTATACACGCAGGCGGCCTCACTCGCCATAATATGGTACTGGTAACATAACACATTTTATTTGCACACACTTATATTTATTCACTTTATATATAAAACTGACTTCATAAGAAAAAAAACAATTGCCCACCATAAAAATTAGCATATTACGTAGGCGTGGGTGCACATTAACTTAAAAATAATCATAAAAAAGGGGGATTGAATTAAATTTAAAGTTATACATACATATACAAGAAACTAGTCAGTGTAATATGCCGCTGTTTTTACAGCAAAGGAGGGATAATGGAAGGGAAAAGACGAGGAGGGTAAGGCGGTGGCATGTGACTAGAACAAAGAATCCGTAATGACCCGGCCTGCAACTCCCCCCCCCCCCCCCCCCCACCCTTAACACTTCCTACGACAATACACCAGGGTCCTCTTCTGGCATTAAGTAGTTTATTGCTTCGCGCTGCCTGGGACGACAAATGTCAGTCTACGATGGTAGCTTGAGAAATGCACGACCGCTATCAGTAAGGGCTAGTTTTCCATAGACTGAAAACCGTGGATAATAGAAACTAGTACCACCGTTGGAGAAAAGTCTACAAAACCAAATAAGCATATAACTGAAACTGTAGTTGGTGAGGGATTACTGTATCTATTTTTAAAAGTGCCTCACATTTTCGATCCAAACTTTTCATGGTTCCTTGGGATTGGTTCGTAATAGAGAGGAAGTCGTAATAAATGGGGTCTTAATAGAGGGTTTGACTGTAACTACAGAGCCATTTCAATACTACCAATCATATCAAAGGTCTTAGAAACAGCAGTTCAGGAACACCTAACAAGCTACCTTAATAAGAATTCAAATTTTCATAAATATCAACATGGCTTTAGGGAACAATCAAGTGTAGTAAAGGCAGCGGTTGATATCTTATCCAGGATGCAGGAATCTGCAAGTTATTTATTGATTTGAAAAAGGCCTTTGACACCGTTAACCACACATTGCTGTTTCAAAAATTAGAATTAGCTGGTACCCGCAGCTCCCTCTTGAATGGTCTAAGGACGACCTCCAACAAACAAATATGTCCAGTATGGAAACAGTGCAAGTAATTATGGAAGAATAACCTGTGGCGTTCCTCAAGGCTCAATACTGGGGCCTATATTGTATTCTTGATATATGTAAACAATATTCAAAAATGTGTGTTAAATGGACGTATCACTCTGTGTGCTGATGATACCAGTCTGTTTTACACTGGGAATGACCTAGACCTCCTAATAGATTTGATGCAGTAAGATATCGGCAACCTCTCCCACTGGTGCCTTTACATATAAAAATTGTCCCTAGTCAAGCAACATTTTATTACTTTTTGTGCAGTTTGTCTAAGTTTATATGTAGCTCTTGACCTGTACATTATTCTAAAATTTCATAGTTTAGTAAGTATTATTTTTGACATGTCCTATACCATGTATGTATGGTCTTTGGATAAATAAATTTAAATAAATTAATAGGTTAACAATCAATGAATCAAAAACCAACTATATGTTTATACATAAGGCTTCCAGAATTATTACCAGCGACAAAATCATCACCATCAACAAAGTTTTGTTGAGGAGAGTTGAGCATAAAATATTTAGGACTTTTATCTTGACTCACATCTTACATGGGAGAGTCACACAAAACCAATCAAAAATAAAAGTGTCCATTATTGGAGTATTGACATGTGTAAAGAACAAAGTCCTATAAAATCAAATCGGAGACCTCTACCATGCCATGATAAATTCCTATCTCAGTTTTATGAATGTAATCTGGGCCAGCAGTAATAAAAAATCCATCCAAGAGTTGGAGATAATACAGAACAGAGCAATCAGAATAATGTGTGGATACCCTGCCGCTTGGACACCCACCAAGAAGCTATAGCTCAATACCCACATTCTCTCTCCCACTACAGGTTACTTTGAAAGTTTCTGCTGCGGTATACACGTTTAAAATTATTAAGCCGTATCTCAATTTAAAGAATACTCTCTCACGTTCTCGCTCTGTGGAATTGAGACAACCAGTCTCTCGTTTCTCTCCGACGTCAGGCTAACAGCTGATGTCAAAAGGCAAGAAATCATGTTAAGCTAAAACTGCGGTCATAGCTATTGTAAGAAATTTGTTTGTGTTCAAAATAATTCACAAATAATTATAGCACTACCAAAATAATCATTGGCGCGTAAAATACTATTATTATTTTATAATTTACAGACATGTTACAGCAAAGTAACAAAAAAGAGAGGAAGCCAGAAATCTGTATTAATACTTTTATAAATACATGCTGCGTATGTCATTTTGCTGTTTAAAATAGTTGGAATTATTCACTTACAGTTAAAATGCAACGTGATTTTGGCCCAGAAAGATGCTATAATCTTATTCCAAAATGGAAATAATGTAAACAAATATGGCACCTGCGAGAGAGTGCCAGCGAGTATACAACTTCGTGCTCTCGCTCTTTCCGACGAATTGAGACGACAAGAGAGTACTCTCTCTGACATAATAACGTCAGCGAGAGAGCGCTCTCTGAGCCAATTGAGAGAAGGCCTCAATAAGTTGAACAATTGTAATATGGAAATAACAAATAAAAATACAAGCATAATCACTACACAAGGAAAATGTTTCATATACATAAACATACACAATGCTCAACTAAATATGGAATAAACAGCATTAAAAAAAAAAATTATAAATACATATAATACTATTACATTGCCAGCATCAATAAAGAAAATTATAACAGTTGTCATATTCATTTCACAAATGAAAGAAATTCACGCTGTATGTTTACCAAGAATAGCAGTTATCAGTGCTACAGTGAACCAAAAGCCTCCCCATTGGCGAGGTAGTAACCATGTTTACCGAATGTTACGCGAGACTGATATTTACTGATTGCTATGTTTTCAAGTGTTTAAACTTCTGTTGCTTGTTACATTTTATTATTTGATCTCAACACTGTTATGTATAGTGTTAATAAGGTTTTCTTTTGCTACATATCATATTAAAGTGTGCTGAGTATTACCTATGTAAACTTTTAAATATCTCTGTCATTCTCAGTTTTTAACACAGCTCATGAGTGTTCTGTGCACTGAAAATGCTGTTTTTAATATTTAATTCTACTAAATGTTACGTATCGACACTTTAAGTTACCTATTTTTTTCATCATCTATAAATTTGCTCATAAATAGTATTTATTATCTCGAGTGATCTTATGAATGCAAGTGTTCTTATGAATATATACTAACTGTTGCCAAGATTATGTATGTATTGTTCCTAAAATAAGCCCAAAGCTCTGAGGAACGCTCAAATAATTGAAATTTAAAAACATTACGATTATGTACATATTTTTCACTCGTTTTACCCCACAATTTCAGTGATCTTCATAGCCCCCCCCCCCCCCTAATAGTTTTTGGGGTTTGTATTAGTTATATTTTGATGCCCGTAGTAAATTAGTGTTCTCTGTAATTAGAAGAGCGGAATTATACCACTTTCCGAGATTTTTTTTAAAGCCCCTATTCTAGAATTTTACCCCTCCGGTAATAATCAAGTCTCACAATTTTCTGCAGTTTTTCTGCACAAGTTTTTTTTGTGTTGCAATTAAAACTCTGTCATTTGTTTATCTTTGTAATTTACAAGAGATTTATATAATTACATACGTAGTAATTTGTGAAGTGGTATTTGGAAAATCCATTGATAGATGCTGTATTGCACATCAACAAGATCCACCAAGATTTCAGGCAAACTGAACTGGTGGATACATAGATTCAACAGAATTTGGCCAAAACACAATAAATTGATACATAGATAAATTTACAAAAACCTGGATTCATAAAACAGCAAGTTAATTTGGAAGTTACGTACTAGAAATTAACTTGTTTCATTTGCCATTACCTTTTTATTTTTTCCCAGTTTTTTCCATCTCTTACATACTTCTAATTATTTTAAGTTACGCGAAATTTGGATAGTTCTCAAAAGTGGTACATATCTCAATGAAAAAGACACACCAGTACAATTTAAATTGTATTATAATTCATGCAAAACAGATCAGATCACATATTGAACAATAAATTACAAGAATTAATTCCTTAAACGCTCTCTCCCTAAATTGTGAAAAAAACTACGCCAGCAGGCCAATCAAAGCCCATGTCGAGCAGTGCTCTCACATGTTGGCAGCTGGCTGGGGGTCGTCGCTCGCAGTGGCCTGCTCCCCAGGAAAGAGGAGGTCCGCGGGCAGCAGCCAGTGGTCCTGCACGTACGGCAGCCGGTCCACCAGCTTGGTGCTCCAGTGGTGGATGCGACACTTGACCGGCACCTGCTCCACCCCGTTGATGGTGACCATCACAGAGAACTGTTTGTGCTCGAGCTTCAGGTCGGGCCCTGAGATCGGCTCCGCGGGCATCTCGATAGCGCTCTCCGGCATGTGTACGCCTGACTTGCGGAACGACATCCTGATGTGCCACGGCTGCACCGTCCACGGCACCTCCTTGTTCATCACCACCGACAACACCATTATTGACAGGTAGTCCACCGTCCTAGACGCAAACTGTGAGCTGAACTTGGGCTTTGTCACCTCGCTCTTCAACTTGGAGTACTTCTCGACGTTCTCTGGCGTCGCGTACACCGCCAGACCCGGCAGAAGCAGCTTGTTGTAGGCCGCCATGCTCTTCACGGACACCCTGTCCCCGATGTCGCCCAGGCCGGTCACGTAATCCGTCAGAATCAAATCCACAATCTCTTGCTTCTTCACGCTTGTGTCCTCCACCAGATCGTAAATGAAGTGCCGATACTTCAAAGGTTTCGGCCGTTGACCTATCTTACTAAGACCGGGCGGTTTTCTTCTTTTAAGTATAAATGTAGTTCTGCACTGCTGATTAACATTTATGCAACCATTAGCAGAAAACATGGAGGGTACATGACCAGGTAACAAAAAACGCACTGCCGTGGATACCTGCTTCCACATATTGATTACGTTTCGACAAAAAAAGTTAATAAATATATAAAATACCTGGAAGCTGTTTTATTAACTGCCAAATTGTCTAGCGTGGTATCGTTTAACGAAACGAATTTTAAGGTTATGCTCCTATATTTCGGATTCCCATGTAAAGAAAAAAGGGCATTGCTATAGTATCTACAGTAAACTAATTCAACGTATTGTGAACATCACGTACACAACAAAAACTTACATCATGAGTAACGTAAATATGAGATGTTTTTTAAAAAACAAAAAGGTCCATAGAGTTTACAAACGGAACGAATAGCGAAAAAGAAATAAATTTCAATCCCATGTGACCATAGAGCTAAGATGGCGAACATGAAAAAAATTTCATTTTTTAATTTTAAATTGTTTTTTATATATACATGAAGAACGTTCAACCTCTTATTAGCTTTATATGGACAACACCTACGTATTCGAAAATTTACAAGTGTATCCGCCAACGTACACAGAAAATTATACAATTACTGTTAGTATTGAAAGTGGTTAAACAAAATAAACATTCCCATATACATTGAGATATTGTGGATGTGCAACAAAACATCAACCGATGAACTATTACAAAATTGCCTTTATAAAATGGAAATAAACTCACCATCATCCCGCAATTTTCAAACACTCCAAAATATATTAATTTATGATAAGTAAATTCACGTTAACTTAACTCAAATGTTTATTCCGTCTAGCCTGCGGGCACCTAGGGTAAGGGCCTTCACTATTTCCTGTCAACCAGTGCAAGTGTATTTACAAGTGCTCAATGTGTCATTGCCTAAGTATTCCGTTAATTTAGGGTGTGTGGTCAGCCCAGATAGGTCACATCTTCCCATACAAACAAGTTAATTAATTACAATATTGAAATAATTACCCATTCCGTGAGGATTGTGCCGTAGCGATTCAGCCCCGTGAGCAAGAGATTTTCCAGAGTCAGCGCTACTGCAGCTTCATTAGCATCACAGTGACGATGCTTGGCACCTTGAGGGTAATACAATATTCTCCACAATTTTACTTACCTTCCAATGTTACTACTCCTAAAATCTCCTCTCAACCCAATTTCGAAATTGACCAAATTATAAAAGTTCCTTACTATTGCGCACGTAAAAATGCACCTTCAAAAATACCTGGAATGATCGAAGTTCGATTCGCAAAATTTGTTTCTCAGTAAACAATCAATCTATTTACCTTAAAAGTATTTCCATTTGCTAACAATTAGCTGCACATGATAATGCGTGGTGCGGTATGTGATTGTTTTGGTTCATCCTTTGACGAGTGGAAAATCATTTACCAGAGAAAAGGTGTTAGAATTATACTGTACACGGGGCGCCAGGTATTGTTCAGAAAACAAGACTGTGATGATAGGGAGAGTGACTCTGTCGCCTCAGGATCATGTGCCGATGCTCAAAGGGAAGTACCTTTGAAATACATGTGCCTAACACTTTTTGTGAAAAGGAAAGGGCCCGCGCCCTTAAATGGCCAAAGGCGACCCAAATAAAAAATGTGACACCATTTATGTGGAATTATAGGTTTTATTACTATCTTTTCGTAAAGAAACAACTTACAAACATAGTCTGGCTTGAACCTGCCGACTAAGGTAGCACTGTATAAAACGACACAAGACCAGATAATGAATTAAATTATAAAGTTACTCTTCCCCAGGCGATTCAAGCACTGGGAAAGGTGAAAGATGGAATACCAGGTGGCAGAGAAAATTGTTCCGGTTAATTTTAGCTATTGATACACTAGTGATTGGAAAAATAAATTAAATAAGGCCGCCCAGTGCGCACAAACCGCGAACGGGGCGACGACATGTACAACATCTCTAAACTCTGAGTGGGAACTCCTCATGCAACGTGGTTTGTGTGCCGGATTTGACAGGCAGGCAAGCCATGTGGGAACCCCTTTCTAAGGCACGAATTGCATAAAAACCTTTCCACATGTCTGACATGCTCAATATATGCGTAAATAATTGCTCTATATCACGACATCTGTAATACACAATCAAAAACTGTGGGTGCAATGACATAGGGTGAAACATGTGAGAATGAAAAACACAACAAGAAATGAAAACACTTACAATAGCCCAAGACGGATATAAGGCAGTTTGTTATGGCATTATTATACTGGTGTGACACTACCTGGCTTTTTAAAACATTTCTCCAAACTAGAGCACTCGGATGTTATGTGTCTGTATTGATGTGCTTGAAGTGCATGTGGCTTCATGGTCACATTTATTTATTTTATTTATTTTGACTTTATTTATACTGGCATAGATAAGTCTTCACCACCTTCTCTTACACTTAACCATGACACTTTGCTCTGCTTCTATACTCGACACTATTGCAGCACGCGTTGCACTAGTGCATCGAGTTCCACTTTCTAAGCAAATGCGGCATGGACTGCACCAGTGCAAGCAAGCACCCAGAAGAGTCCTGATGACTACTACGCTTAACAGATTAATGCAGGCAAAAGGACTCGGGGGTCCCTGTCGGCCTCAGTATCTTACTTAACCATGCGGAACTGTGGAGTGTTGAGGTTATAAGTCGTACTATGACATGGAAATATTTGAAAGTCCACATTTGACACTTAAATACAAATTGAAATGGTCATATATTCTTAACTAATGTTTACCAGTGTTCTTCCACTTTTTAAGCTGGATTTACATGTTCGCCGATAACATCGAACAGACAGAGAGGAAGACTAGGACAGCCAATCAGAAGCTGACCTGGGTTCCGGGCGAGTCATGTGGAAAAGTTGAGTTCATGCCGATATTTTCTGCTCGCAGAAAGAGCAGACTTCGCATATATTTCTCAGAAGTCAACTGGTTAACATATTTTATACTACTAATATCTTGTATAATCTATGTGTATAGATGCAACTGTATAGTATTTTTCAATGAGTGTGTGCATATGTGTATGAGTGTATATATATATATATATATATATATATATATATATATATATATATATATATATATATATATATATATATATATATATATATATAATGAGATACGAGAATGCAATTATAATTTTATTCAAAATTTGAAACCAACTGCTTCCCCCAAGCTAGTTTGCCGCAGTTGTATGAAGCCGTTGCAGCAACCAGCACTCTACCAGACGCTCTTGCGCTCCAGTTAGGCAGTGCACTGTAGCAGAAACACCAGAGAAACGCAAGTTACGTGTGTGGCCGCGGGGCCAAGCAGAGACCTCATGTTATGAGTGTAGTGCAAGGAAAGAGTAGTACAAAGAAGACCATATGCCCCCAAGAACTCGTGATTTAAAATTAAACCCAGTAAAACGGTGCATTAATAAAAGGGTAATATTTATCAAACCCCCAGAAATGCCAGTCTACGCGACTGTAATATATGGAAACGTACTTCATTTAAATGCCCCTGCAGGCTCCAGTGCTTTTGTTTGTTATTGTTTGAAAAGTACCATTTTCACGTATTTCGCCCCCATCTCAACTCTTGCAGTGTAATATGTGTCTTAACGGATTTCATTGTACAATATATTTATTTATGTAGGAACTGTAGGTGTCAGAGTCATGTGGATAAGTTTCTACACAGTTTTGGTACATAAGAAAATAGTTCGCACAGCTTGCCTGCCAGCCAAACACCAGCTGGCACGTCGCGAGGGTGTGAAGAACAGTTAGTCATACTGGTGTGTCTCGGGGAGGTGGATGTGTGGACTGATGGGGTCAAATTTTGCACGCTTGGGCAGCACTTCATTTTTGTGAACTGGTCATGTTAACGTACAATAGACTTTAATTATAACGGTATATTTGTTTTTCTACAGCCGCCCAAGACTCTTCGCCTCCTCTCTCCCCCTACGGTTAGCATCACCTAGGGAGGCTTAACTATTTCATAAGTTTTGTGGTCGAGTGCCGTTTTCACAGTGTGATCCTGCATGTAGGTGAAGCCTAGCAAATCAATTTATACTGTTTCTTGAGGGACAGTTAACAAAATGCCTATGAACCGACGTGTGATGTGCGTTTTCATTTGAGTTGCCTATGGGCTTAGAGGTGTGGCCCCCCACCTTTCCCGCAAATTATTAAGAGTGTTATACAAAATGTTTTTCAAATATTTAAAGTGTTTTTAAGTCATCATTTATATAAATATGGGTGTGTGAATTGCCCTAAGACCTCACTGTGCAGGTTGGTAATGTATTGTATTTCTTTAACTTCTCGAGCAACCAAGGAAGGACATAGCTGTGGCCTTCGGCACACAACCCAGGGAAAGTAGTTTGCTTTACCAAGAACAGACATTGCTAACTGACAGTGTCTGGCGCCCAGGAAATACTACAGAGGTTTTGGTGAAATAATTCCAACAAAATCCTGACTGCTTCTCCAACCTCTAAATTAACCCCTTTTGCTCCAACCACCCACCATCAAATATCGCCCAACTCAGTGGCGTCGTCTTTCCATCAACTTTTCCTATCTTCAAACCAAATTGCAATTTTCCCAAATTTCCAGCGAAAATTTCGCAAACTTCCAAATTCAATATCTGGCAATTCCTGCATTGCCTGACCTACGACAATGCGAAGGAGGCGTAGAGGAGATCATCAGTGCACAACAAGAGCTGTGAGGTGCCATCGCGATGCCCCAGGATGCTGTAAAGTCAACGCACATGATCGGGGCAAGAAGTGCACCAAAGATGCAGAGACACCGCCATTGTGGCCAGCACAAGGAGGATGAAGGAGGACAGCGGATAGTGGCCATCTTGGTGCACTGTGACGTCATCCAGTCGCTCCACCCTGGTGCCGAGCAGGACAAAGTGGTTGCAATACCTCCACCTCCGCCTGTGCTAAGTGTGATGAAGGAGGACTAGGAGGAGGGCAGTGGGGAGACAAAAAAGAATACCCATCTCCAGCTCGCGCTTACTGCTCATCGTGCTGCCGATCAGCTGTACGACACACCGAGCGATGACCTCTACCTTGCGTCACACCATGACGTCACCCATGCTTCGTCCAGCATCACCCACTCCTGACTGCGCTCCTGCGTGCGTGAATCTGCGTCTACACTTCCGCGAACACGTGGACTTATTTACAAACATGGCTGGCCGTGTTCTTTGTGATGCAACTGTGTCACTGTGTCTGCATTGTCTGCACCCATTTCCACAAGACTTAATCGCAGAATAGGAGCGATGCACAAGCTACTGCAAGTGTGAACGAAAGACCAGCACGACGAGCAACCGCTTCGGTCATAACCGCGAAAGTGAAATTGGACAGAACATGTTTGAGATAATCAAGCTGAAAATCGGAGCTACGGCGTACTTTTCTCAGGTCGGCACACCCTACTTCTGAAACGAAAACAGTGCAATTACTGTTACCATACAGAGTGCCTTGATGGGAACGAACTCCAAATTATTAGTGGACTATTGTTTTCATCTAAGCGATGCTATACACAACCAACACCACCAAAAAAGTGACGTATAATTGGAACTCTTTTCGGTGAGTTACAAAAGATGAACACATACGACCGTACTCGGCGCTCAGGAAATTCGGATGGGAAATTAAATCACTCCCATAAATGCAGCCAGGGGATACATTATCAGTGCAGAACCGAGAAAGAACAGCGAATGATGGGGAAGGAAAAGTTTATATGTTAAGACTGTACAGCCAAGGATACAGAAATGTCTGTTGCTGTACCCGGTGTCCAGAACACTTCCGCGGTGCCACCCAGATTGACTCCGCACGAGTCACAGCCAACATCAGCAACTAACCTTCCTTTTACCTCCCTGCCTCCGATACCAATTGCACCTTATGATCTGCAAATGCAGACTTAGTATCCCACACCAATGTTCACACCAAATTTTCCTGCCGTCTTACCAGGCATACGGAATCCGGTCCCTAAGTCAACACCATTTCCGAACATTCAACCAACAGTCAACAGCGCAATGTCAGCAACACCTAGTGTAAACAACAGGACTGATTCTTAATTTCGGCCAACTACGACCAGATTCCAAACACTCCCGACATTCTCGGGACAGTTGAGTGAAGATCTGTCATCTTTTGTCCAGAACTGTACTGTGTGTTTGCATTGATATGGTGTCTCGGAGGATGAGTGGCCTGGATGCATTGGAAAACAACTGGAAGGGGAAGCAAGACAGTGGTGGAATTCAACAAACCATTAGTAAACTGACTCTGCAAGAACAACAAGAGGGTGGGATGCTGACTGCGTTTATAAACAGAAAAACAAACTTGATGTGGAGGTTCCACTGATGCCTGACCGAACATGAAATACTAGAATTGATTGTGGAGACTGCACTGCTGGATTACAGCCAAACCCTTGTCCCGCTATTGAATGGTGGCCTAACTGAAATCATGCGAGCAGCCTTAATTCTTGAGCGAAACATGTGTGTACTGTGACGGGAACTGGGAGGTGCACAAGTGCGCGAAGGACAGCGTGATTTCTGCACCAACCACAGCGAGAATCAACGTGTGAATAGACAGCACTACCAACCCAGGAGGCAGGAACTCTGATGCTGAGTCTGTATTGCCCTGTTCAACAGTTCCACTGGCACACAGACTGCCCGAGGAACCCACATCAAGGGAGCAACAACGACAACAGCAGCAACAACCACCGAACATCGGCCAGCAGCGAATACCAGCAGGGAAATTCGTTGTAGGGGTAAAGTCAGCTGTCGTGAACTTTACCCCTCCCCTGGTCAACACTCCCGCGGTAATGCCTCAAAGAGTACTAATAAATCAGGTCAATGGTTATATATACCAAGTTTATCAGAGTTGTTGTACATGTCAATGGTGTCCTGTGTCATTCTCTTGTTGACACCGATGTGCCTCATAACATATGTCAGTCATGTTGTTAAACAGTAAAGATGTAACCTCAACTGGACATGTGATTCGGCTTTCCAATGGTCAATGCACGAACTCAGTAGTTAAACAAGCAACCGTAACAATTAAAATCAGGGATCTCGAAACAACCACCTCAGCCATAATAACTGATGACATAACAGAAGACGTAATTTTAGGCGTATCTTGGTTATCGCAACAGAACACAGTAGTGGAGACAGCCGAGCATCGCTATCACTTAAGGGCTAAGGAGAGACGCACTGTATGCAATGTAGATCGCTGTAACATTGAACACACACCTGACGTGAATTTGGCAGAATTCGACCATGAAATTCCTGTTGAACACCGAGATGCTTTCAGCTCTTATTAAATGAGAGAAAGATTGTTTTTGCACAACACATATTATGTGGGACAACAGTTGCCGAGCCTGCAATACTACTGTCGAAAGAGGAGCCCATTTTTAGCAGTCCGCGAAGTTACTTACCACATCAGGTACAAATAATAAAGCAACAGATTTCCAAAATGCTGTTGGATGGAGTCATTGAGCTGACAAAGAGCCGGTATAATTCCGCAATAACACTGGTACCGAAAAAGGATGGGACCTGAAAGTTTTGTATTGACTTCAGGCCGATCAATCAGATTACCAGCAGTGCGATACCGCACTAAATAAGTGTTAAGGATGCATTAAGTTCGCTGAGGAAGGCCAGGATGATGTCGTCACTTGATTTAAAAAGTGGGTACTGGCAGATACCGGTATGCCAAGATGACCGGGAAAACATCGTGTTTACCGCCCCAGATGGCCTACGGTACCAATTCTGTTCCATCCCCTTAGAACTAAAATTTGCATCTGTAACATTCCAAAGCATGATGGCGAGTGTGCTCGATGGCTTGGTAGGAGAATTCACACTCGCCTGTCTTGACAATAATATGGCTTGAAACCTGAGAAGAACACCTACATCACCTTTCGCTTGTGTTGGAAAGACTTGAGATTAATTGATTAACCTGTTCCATTAGTAAGTGTCATCTGGGCAAAACTAACCTCAAATTGTTCGATCACGTGGTTAACGAAGAGGGAAACAGGCCAAACCCCGAACAGATGAGGCGGATCGACTGTCAGCAGGTGCCACATAGCCAGTACAACAGAGAGAATGTTTTGACCTTATCAACTGATTGTGGGAAAATGTCGAAAACTTTGCAATTATCATGACACCCCTCACTGACCTACTATCACCCTTGAAGCGGTACTTGTAGGGTAGCGCACAAAAGGAAGTGTTCGTGAAAATCAAGAAGAAGTTTCGATCATGCTCTGCACTGGCAAGATGTGCCCCAGCGCACCACTTGTATCTACAGACCGACGCCAGCCAGGAGGGGCTTGGCACCGTGTTATATCAGTACAGCGACAAAGGAGAGAAATGGATCATTGATTTCGCAAGTGCGAAACTGGGAAATGCTGAATGTAGATACAGCGTGAATGAGTGAGAATGTCTCGCTGTAATTTTGGCCATTCGAAAATACAGACCATGTTTAGAATACTGCAGATTCACATTGAGGACAGATAATCGTTGTCCAATATGGCTGAACAGCATTCACGTGTGAAGCTAAGAGTAATCTCACGAGGTGGGTGCTATTATTGCAAGTGTGCGGCTTTGTTGTTTAACATGTCCCACGAAATGAGAATGAGCTAGCAGACACGTTGTCCCGTACACCATATACCGTGGTAATGGTAACAGATGTCGTGGAGTGGGGGGAGGTATTACTCCCCGTCACCCAGGAACCGGTTACGGGAGTAAGTGTAATCAGAGTCAATGTAGTGGAAGGTGAACAGCTTGTGGCAGATATGTTCGCGATGTACTAGCAGTGCAGGCAAATTGCGAGTTCGCACGGGAGAAGAGATATGCGAGAGAGAGAGAGAGAGAGAGAGAGAGAGAGAGAGAGAGAGAGAGAGAGAGAGAGAGAGAGCAAGTGGACAGATGAAGAGTAGTGGAGGGGCACGTAGAGACATGCTCGCCATATGATTACACCACCTGGAGACTGTATGTGCCCGCAGTACAACGGGAGCGAGTTTTCGAACACGAACATTGTAGTACTACAGCAGGACACCTGGGAGAGAAACAAACTGTGAAAAATGTCCTAGAAGCTTTATTTTAGCCAGGCCTAACACATTGTATTCAGAATTGGGTACAGAAATGTCAGAAATGTAATTTGTTCAAATCACGGAGGAGTGATAGCAATCAACAGCAACAGCTTAGAGAGCAGAAACGACCTTTCGAAACTGTGTGTTAAGACCTTATGGGACCATATCCAAAACCTGCAGCAGGGAAAAGGTTTATTTTAGTGGTCGAAGACAGTTTTTCACGATGGATTGAGGCATACCCCCTAAGTAATGCTATGACAGGGCAGATTGCGAAATGCATGCAAGGTGACTTTTACCCAAGATGGGGCTACGGGAAGGAACTCCTAACAGACAACAGCAGGTCCTAATTTACAGGCAGACATTGGCATGATTTATGTACCAGCTGGGGAGTGCAGCACCTAAAGACGGCGACTTACCATCCCCGTGCGATCTGCACAGAGAGGCGCAACCAAAAGTTGGAGGCCCAACTCTGGCTCCGTGTGGGTGAGCAGCATACTAGCTGGGCCGAACACCTGCCCGCCACACTCTTCAAGATGAGACATAGGACAAACACCACAACAGGAAAAACACTGGTTCAAGTACTGCTGGGAAGAAACATCACGCTGCTTAGGAAGCAGAGCTACCCGCGCATGAAGGAAAGTAGTGAAACGTAAACCAGTGGTGCATGGATGGTAAGGCGCAAACACCGGTACTGTGATCAGAGGGAACACCAGGAGAAATACGCAAATCGATGGATACCAGAAACGAAAAACCCACCAACGAAGCTCATGATGGACCAAGTCGTGTTTTTGATGGCACATCTGCAGTCCGCGGTGCGGAAAAACTTTTGCAGGGGACTTGCGCAACGATTGAAGGGACAGAACAGGGTTTAAAGATGGTAGGTATTACGATGTATTTGGTACAATCAGGTAGAAAGAAAGTCAGAATCCATGGTGATGACATCCGGGTGGCAGGGGAGAGCGCCCCCGAACAGGACGGGCCGGAGCCCCGCAATGGCAAGGATGGCCCTGCTCAGGATGAGCTGCAGGAGGAAGCAAGCGGAGTGGAAAGTGGTCCGGACCTGGAGGAGAGGTCAGGAAACCCAGTGCAGTTGAGACGTCGGTGCCGAACATCACGGAGTTCACCAGTGGTCGATGTCATGCTAGCACAGCGAGGAATGAGGTCGTCGTGTACGACAGCGACGGTGACAGGGTGGAGAAAAGGGAAAAAGGAACTCCCACACATTGTATAAGATGCATGGGACCGGAGCAACTGGCATTTGTTGGCGCTGATGAGCCCTCTGGTGGCGTTCCTACAGCAGAAGGTGGTGTGGCACTTTGATAAGACATAGGAGAAGATGACGCAGAGAGTCCAGCATCACCCGACACACATGTGCCAGCAAGGGTGAGCCCGATGACCCGCATCAGGAGGTCCGATGCGATCGAGCTGTCAATCTCAACCATTGGGAAAGAAGTGGTGGAAACAGCCCTGCTACTATCTCAGGAAGACAGGGGAGGGGGATAACAGGTTCCCTCCCTGGAAGCGACATCTGTCAGCATGCAATACGATAAGGGAACAGAGGTAGGGTAACTAAAGTGGCCTACTGGGATGTAAATACCGGGTCGGAAGCGGTATCGAGACGCATGTAGCAGTGAAGAAAGTGGAGGAGTGAGCAGCGAGGACAGTGAGAATGGTGGGTTGGCCAGACTGCTACCTCTCCGTCGTCCTAGGTGGCATAAACAACCACCGCGGGAGTGTACCACCTGCGAGAGTAGCACAGCATGCCGTAAGGTGCAGGTACGCTGCAGCAGATGAAGAACAACTTGATGCTGCCACTGCACAGGGATGCTTATATGCTATAACCTCGCTACAGGGAGCAGATGAGGTGCTCCTGCTGCGAGTGAGTCATTAGCTGCAAACAGCCGCGATGGTTTGGGGGGGGGCATTTGACACCAGCTGCTTCTCCTAAGCCCATTTGCCCACATTTGCTGGCAGCTGCTCCAGCAACTAGCTCTCTACCGAGTGCTCATGGGCTCCGGTTGGGCAGTGCACCACAGCAGATACACCAGAGAAACGTCAGTTAAGAGTGCGGCCGCAGGGCCAAGTGGGTCGTGAGCATGGTACAAGGAAAGTGTAGTGCAAAGAAGACCATGTTAAGCAGAGCGCACGTGTATTAAAATGAGACCCTGAAAACCGGGGTATAATTAAAAGGGTAATATTTATCAAATGCTAATGAACGCCAGTCCATGGGACTGTAATATGGAACCCTATACCACTTAAATGCCCCTGCGTGCTTTAGTGCTTTTGTTTGTTATGTTTTGTAATGTCCCATTTTCAAGTGTTTCTCCCCCATCTCATCTCATGCAGTGTAATATATGTCTTAAAGGGTTTTATTTTACATGGTATTTATATATGTAAGAATTTTAACTGTCAGAGTCACATGGATATGTTTTTGCACATTTTTGGTGCATAAGAAAATGGTCCATTATGCCTACCTGCCCGCCACACAACAACCGGCGCGCCATGAGAGCATGAGGGAACAGTTTGTCATACTGGTGTGTCTCAGAGAGGTGGATGTGTGGACTGACAGAGTCGTGTTTTGCACGATTGGGCAGCACTTCATCTTTGTGAACTGATCATGTTAACGTACAATAGACTTTAATAATACAGGAACATGTGTTCTTCTTCAGCCGCCCAGGACTTTTCGCCTCCTCCCTCCCTACGGTTAGCATCGCCTGGGGAGGCTTAACTATTCCTTAAGTTTTGTGGCCGAGTGCCGTTTTCACAGTGTTATCCTGCCGGCAGGGGAAGCCCAGCAATTAAATGTATTCTGTTTCTTGAGGGAACGTTAACAAAATGCCTATGAACCGACGTGTGATGTGTGTTCTCATTCGGGTTACCTATGGGCTTGAAGGGCGCGGGCCAGCACCTTTCCCGTCAATTATTAATAGTGTTATGCAAAGTGTTTTTCAAGCATTTTACAGTGTTTTTATGTCTTCATTTATCAAATATGGTTGTGTGAGTCGCCCTAAGACCTCACTGCGTAGATTGGTAAGGTATTGTATTTATTCAACTTCTGCAGCAACTAAGGAAGGACGTCGCAGTTGCCATCGGCACACGACCCAGGAATAGGTGTCTGCTTTACCGCGAATTGACACTGCTCACTGACAGTGTCTGGCACCCAGGCAATACTACAGAGATTTGTTGTGAATATTCGATCAAAATCCTGACTGATTCCCAATCTCTAGTTTACCCCCTTATGCTCCAACTACCCGCCATCACATTGTATTGAATAAACCTACTTTGAAAATGAACAGAAATGTAATGCTAAAGATTAAATTTTTGGACGTAAAAATAAAATTACCATCTCTTGAAAAGCAATATTAATAAATAAGACGCTTTGTAGTGGAATTAATAAACTAGAGTAGAAAGACGACAGCAGCTAGTTTGTAATTTGTTTTAGAATCTTGACGTTTCAAATTACGGATTCAACTGCAAAATGGCTACCCTTGTAAAATAACTTTCATATAAATTCCATTGGCTCTACCTGTTCTGCCTGTTTGACATGATCTTTGTATATGTGAACCCGGCTTTATCGTGAATAAATGAAACAACCTTTATCTCACATTTTACACAAACTATTCAGCAGACACACAATTTTCGCGCGTATTTTATTACACTACATCAGCTACATTTCCTTTGGATCATGGGGAAAATTTGGCTGCACCGTCTTACACTTGTGTAGTTATTCCGGTTGGATCGAAAGTTTTCCAACATATGAGGGTGAAATAAACGTTCGTATCCGTATTTTTATACTGTAACTTTCATAACATTACATTTTACTGAATCATTGGTTTGTACTAATTAATATTTGTCTTCACTTCCTCTCTGTAAGTTCATATATTTGCCGGATATCTTGTTTCTTCAAGCGCAACATTCAAATTACGAATTTTACCGTAAGTTTGCACTGACAATGAATAACGGGATATAAAAAAGATCATGTTTTGTTGTATGGGAAAGTGAGTAGCATGCACTTGTACTTGTTGCCAAACAGATAAAGGAGGGTGAGTTGCCATGCCAACAATTTAATAGGATTTTTAACACAACAGTTCCCCTGTCAAAATACAATTTAAAGCTAAACAAATTAAAGTAACAGAAACGCTTTTAGAATGGAGGGGGGTGCTACTCCAGATGAGGTATGATCAAGAATTAGTGTTAAGCTTCATTAACGTGCTGTCTCTTTTAATTATTTTATAGATAGTAAATGCAAAGGAGTAGTTGCTTTTATCTCACAATTAACGATTTGAACTGTGTTGTTGACGTAAAATGTGTAAAGTATTATAGATGAAAATATTGTAATGCATTGTGTAAAGAAATCAATATATATATAAAGCCACAGACAGGCATTGTATATACAGTCCCTGAATAGAGCAATGCTCTCTGGGACATACTATAAAGTAATTAATTTTCAAAAAATCTAAAATTAAATACAAAAAATTATTCAATTTAGGGATACTGTTAAGATAATTTTTTTTTTTAAATATGGTGTGCCTGTGTCGGGGACACTGCTGTTTGTTTTGCATGAATACATCTACATTGATGTGCTCGGACGCCTTGATGTTTATTTTACGTTCCTGGCACAGCTTCACTCGATCATGTGGGGGTTTATGGGTATCACTGAATTGCTTCTGAGATGCTGTTTCCAACCGTACGATATCTGTATTTCGACTTGGGTATTTTGATGAGTATAGGCTGACATTGTGTTAAGTTTTCTTAATTTTCTACATTAAACTCATACAATTTCACCATAAGCATGCCACACAAATGTTTTTGTACATGCAATTGATTGACCTTTACTAGAGCTGTCAATTGAAACTTGAACATGCACCGTAGCTTCGCCTAGTCAAAAGTTATACTACGTGGAAGTTATGAGACGCTGCGAAACGAACTCAAAATTGTGCCATCCTCCCGTCTTGCACGATGCTTCAAAGTCCTCGATTTGGAGCTGCAATGCCAAACTGTATCCCCCAATTTTGTTATAATCAGATTTTCTGGATTGCCTCCCACTATGGTTTTACAAATTGAAAGACGTATTCATGTCAAAAAATTAATATGGTTACCTCAACTCAGTATATTTTTTCACAAATTTTTTTTGGTGCTTTGCATGTTTTATTTTATTTGTTTTTAAGAAAATATTATGGTTTCTTGAAGGAATAGTGTTTCTTAAAATGTAGCTTTGTCAGATCTAGATGTGAGCATAGATCGAGTTGTGAAGCTCTGATTTGCCAAAATTCATTCCTGTTTAGTAGCTAGTCTCAGAAAATCTCAGTGGTAATATTTCAATACAAATGAAAATTGTACAAGCAGCCACGACAATTTGTGTGGAAGGAATAGTGCCCTGAGAAAATTGCAAGGGCTACTGGCGAGTGGAAATGTCCACATGTTTTGTGCACGTAAAAACCTGGGTTTGAATCTGGTGCGCCATGGTGGGCAGTCAGTCATTTGACCACTTGACCACTCTGTGTCCTTGAGGCATATTCTAGTTTGCAACAAACCACCATTTCACTCTCTTATGTTTTAATTTATTTAACAAGGATGTCTCATGACTCCTATAAGGCAGTATGAATACTATCATGAATGTTTATCCTATTTAATTTTAAATAAGGAACTTTTCAGGTAGTTTTAATAACCCGTAAAAATACAGAAAGTTGAGTACTAAATATATCCAGAATATATGTTTTTTTAAATTTATAGGTAGTGTTTTTAGTTAGTGCTAAGTAGACAGTAAGCTTATTAACTTCCTGTTTATGTGCAGTCCACAGAAGAGAAATCACAGACTGAGCAGGAGGGAACGGAAACTGAAGAGGAGGTGGAGGAGGGGGAGTTCAGTGTTCTGGAACAAGATTACAAGGCTGTGAGTGCGTAGTCCTTCCCTGTTCTTGTGCCGTCGTAGCTGGTATTGCAGTTTTGCCAACAGGGTTAGTAATTCTGTGCTGCCAGGGTTGTCATTACTGAAGGTGGCTAGACCAGTGTGGATAACGTAGGGCGGAAGGAACATTTCAGTCTTTCCAGAACATAGTTCATTTGCAGGCTGCGTTCAGAAGGTAATGTTAATGATAAAAGGTAAAATAAAGCTATACGTTTGTCTGGGAAAAACTTGCTTGCAAGGCAACTGCACGTGAAGGTGTCTCGTTTGGAAGTTCCCATGAGTGGAGTGTATGGACTTGCCAATCTCCTGTAGGTCCAACGAGTTAAGTTATTTACATATTTTCTGTACGTTCACTTGTTTCCGTGTCTTTTAGCAGCATTATACAGTGATACCTCTGTATTACACCTCCTGATTTTACTTTGTCCTGCATTTTACACACTTTTTTTTGGTCCCAATATTTGTGTTTACAGCATAAGAATGCCTGCATTTTGCAACATTTTTTCCTAGTCCCTTGAAAAGTGTAAAATAGGGATTTCACTGTAATTTGTTTGATTTCTTTTGCAGTTTCACAATTTGTTCCTCTTCCTTTTTGTTCCCTTCTTTACAAGTTGGACATAAATAAATGTGGTGGTTATGTCGGACAACATAAGACACAATTTTAGTGCAGTTGTCGAAGGAACTTTGTGTCTGAGTGTTCTTTAATTACACTTTCTGTTCCTAGTTTTAGTCTGGTTCTCTGTGTTAGACATATTTCTATCTGTTTCATCTTCATAGGCTCTTCATGGGTACCTGGAAACGAATAAGTAGGTTTGCAAGCTGCAAAATGGTGGCTATATCGTACCTGCAAAAAACATCTGGAGGTGGCACTATATTTGTAACTTTTTTTTGTGCTTCTGCAGCAGTTAATTTGCTTTCCATTTCCCCCATGACTGTTTTTTTTTCTGTGGTTTTATATCTTTTGCTTTTGAAAGCCTTGCTAATGATCATGTATGCACATTGTTTTCTGTCTATACCATATGTAAAATTAGCTTTGCTAGGGGCTTGATCATGTTACTCGTACGTTGGGAAAGTAAATATTTCATATGTTTGCTAATTCTTACACCTCTATACGCATTTAATGAAAACAGACAACAAAACAAACATGAATTATTATTCCCAATTATAGACCTAGAACTGGTGTCATTACAGGTACTGCAGGACTTGGAGAAGAATGAAAGCCTGACTAAGTTCAGGTCAGAGTATGAGCGCTTGTTCACGGCATTCCGCCATGCACACGAGCGTGAGCTGGCACTACAGGAGCAGAAAAGCGTGCTGCAAAGTCAGATTGAGGTGAACTCCACCAAGGTCGCGGCAGCCGTCAAGCTCTCGGAGAGCGACAAGGAAACCATTGTGCAGTTGAAACAGGTTTGACCAGTTTGCGTTAGGCTACGTCATGAACCATACACTGTAAACTTTAAGTCCACTTTTGTTACTTTTTTTTAAAACTCAGTATTACAAAATGTTGAACTCAAAAATTGTTAATTAAAATAATTGGTAACAGGTAATGAGTAACTGAAGATGATAAGAGGTAAAGAAAGAAAAATGAATGAGTGTTGTAACATTGTACTGTTATCACTATAGGCTGATGACTGCATGGCAGTGACATAAGTTGTATATTATCTGTCCTTGAATATCTTATGAAGTTTTTAAAAACCTGATCTGTTGTCCATCTGAAAATAGGTGTTAGGCTTGAGTTTTACCTGACAGCGGAATCATGTGGAAGGCAGAATTATTAAGGACTGGTGTGATATATACTGTTAACTGAAGCCATATCTTCAATATTTACACATACTGCTTCCTTCATAAGAGAATTGTGTATCAAGGCTCTTAGAAAACTTTCTGCAGATATCTCATGCTAAAATTTTCTGTAAAAGTTTCCTGTTCACATTTGATAGATGCTCAGCTATTTGTAAGTAAACAAAATTCACCAGTAAAATTCTATGCAATTGAAATTTTCCAAGTATTCTTTTCATTATTAATGCCTTCTTTAAAGCTTTACATCAGAGTTTTCATATACATGTGACACGCGTCATTGTCTCTGTTTGAGTGGTTTGAGCGCTGACTGCCCTCCTGAGTCCAGCATTGTGAATCCTACCGGTGCGTTTTCTCTGCTACTTTAACCTGGCAAGTTGTGGTAGGTTCACTCAGGGGCCACTTAGTGGTGGGATACCATCTGGGGGAGGGGAATCAAACCCCAGAGTGAGTTGAACCGTGAATGTCTCCCATCCGGGGAGTACACTCTTTCTCACTGCAAAGGCTGCCAAGATGTGGGATGCTAGTAGTCCTGGGGTTATGTGCAATGGAAATGCTGTTTAATCGATAGTAGAGGTGGGGGTGAATGATCCCGATGGAGGGTTGGATGTTATTCGTAGCGGCCTTGTCAGCTGGCGGTTGTGGACGTAATTCGCTAGGGAAGAAGCTATGCTGACTGGGAGTAACCTTCAGCGGGAGTCGAACCCGGATAACCTTTCCCGAAGCCAAATGGATGATACACGTATTTTGGACCACTTTATTCTTGTCTGATTTGGGCAGTGTTACGCTTGGGGGAGGTAGGGGTGTCTCCGGCTGATGATGGCTTATGAATTTGGGGTCTGGCCACGGCCAACAAACACCTAAGTAGGTGTTGAGCTCAGACTCGTGATCAATCGGAATAAATGGAAAAATGGGCCGAGGTTTAAATTCTTGGTCAGTGGGAGGGGAGGGGGGTGTCCTCACTCTGGGACACTGGGGCTCTGTCTCGGCTTGTAAGACACTTAACCTTTGTTGAACCCACCGCTCTTGTCGTCAAATGTGGCTCTTAATCCCACCTCTCGTACCGGGCATTTAGATTACACTCCACAAGTAATGAACAAGGAACTAATATTAAAGTAAGATAGTCAACGAGTTCAGATTTAAGATAATCTTTTTACTATTACATTTGTGAAAACAGTGGAGGTCCCAGTTTGATTTTCAGGTGTAATAAACTTTGATTAATTATAATTATTTAAATTATGCAGGCGAAGGTTAGACTGTAATAATAGATCAGAACCAAAGAAACTCACTCTCTCTAATTTTGCTTTACGTAATTCACAGTGTAACCTCCAAGGGATGGTGGTTTTCCAGAATGGACTTCGCGATTACCTGTTATAGTGGAGTCAAGGGAGTGACTGGGGTATAGGGGTGCAGGATGTGGACGTCATGGATTACCTCTGGAGAGATGGGGCCGCCCTTGCGGGTCGGCTGGTGCAGTAGTGGATGAGCCTTCACAAGCTGCAGGAGTGGTTGAGCCTTCACAAGCTGCTAGAGTGGTAGAAGCCTTCACAAGCTACTGGAGGGCTGAAGCCTTCACAAGCTACTGGAGGGTTGAAGCCTTCACTAGCTGCTGGAGTGATGGAGCCTTAACAAGCTTCTGGAGGGTTGAAGCCTTCACAAGCTGCTGAAATGGTAAAAGCCTTCACAAGCTGCTGAAATGGTAGAAGCCTTCACAAGCTGCTGGAGGGCTGAAGCCTTCACAAGCTACTGGAGGGCTGAAGCCTTCACAAGCTACTGGAGGGTTGAAGCCTTCACTAGCTGCTGGAGTGATGGAGCCTTAACAAGCTTCTGGAGGGTTGAAGCCTTCACAAGCTGCTGGAAGGTTGAAGTCTTCATAAGCTGCTGGAGTGATGGAGCCGTAACAAGCTTCTGGAGGGTTGAAGCCTTCACAAGCTGCTGAAATGGTAAAAGCCTTCACAAGCTGCTGAAATGGTAGAAGCCTTCACAAGCTGCTGGAGGGTTGAGCCTTCGCAAGTTGTAGGAGAGGAGAGATAAGTCTTGCTCAGACTCTGGGAGTGTTCGCTGACCTATGCGGCTGGCGAGCCCAGCGACTCTGGCGAGAGACATGCGCGTGCCTCCTTATATAGTTGAAAATCCCAGCATCAGCAGTCTTCTGGGGGCCTTTCATCGCAGAGGTTGCTTTATCAGGGTTGCTGCAAGCTCTGCTCATTTCTTATCTCAGGCAACGACAAATTTACTACCTCAGCTCGAGGTTGGCGGGTGTGATGTCACAGGGCAGCGGATGTGCTGCGATCCTGTAGTGTCGGTAGAACTTCCTTCTCTGCTATCTTGGGATAGTGGTTCGTCAGGTGAAACAATCTTGACTCAAGGGGGTGGTGACCGCATGTCGGAATCTGGGCGGGCAGTACAATCTATAATTAAACGCGTTAATTATTTTTTTGTCCGAGGCTGTCCAACATGTGGAGTCGATTCTATCAGTACATGAAAAGTACTCTGCTACTATTTGTGACTTTCCCCGAGCTCTTGCTTGCTTGCTTGTTGATGGGGCGAAGTCACCCATAGAGAGCGCAGTCACGCTGCGCAGCAGTGTGGCATGCGTCACATGTTCATAGCTTCCAGTTGATATTATCAGGTATAGGTTGGGAAAGTGGAGTGATTAATTACAAGTAACTTCACCAGAGTTTCTCATGATGTAAAACTATGAAGGGAAAAGAGGAACGGCAAGCACCATGTCAGATGTTACTATAGGTATTTTGGAATATGAAGTTCTGGGTTCAATTCCCAGGTAAAATATGTATAAAAGTACTGCATTTTTTCAGGCTTGTTAAATTTTTATGCCATCCCCTTGTTAGTTTTCAATGGCACAGAAGATGGAAATGTAACATCTCTAAAGAATAATAAATCAACGAATTAGTGTACCCACAATGAGGCCAGTCATGATTTATCCAGGCATGCCAACCTTGTGCTCAGGTACAGTAAATCATTCTGTTGCAATTAGTATAAAATTGATGCTACTTTCTCCCTGTGATTTACATGATAATTCGTAGGGTTTGAGTTACCTCTCGGGCGCAAGCTAAGTGCACCTTGGGTGTCGAGGGTTGAAACCTCGAGTAACACTTTGTCTCCTTTTTTCTGCTCTATTTTTTCTGCTGCCTTAAGGGCGATGCATCTTCGGGGTTTATTTTACTCAGTCTTACCAAGGTGACTGTCATTCTCTGCAGCGGGGGAGGGGTAGGAGGTGTCATTGTCCTTACCAGGGGAGAACTGGGTCTGCGACTGATGGCGGCTGCGATGTAGGTGGTATCTCGAAGCTGTGGTCCTACTTTCTGTTCCATTTCCCCCAAAAGAGGTGGGGGGAGAAACAGTAATTACCAGGGCTCGACTAAATGCGGGGTTTACAAATAAATACACTAGTCAAGTTATGGGTTAGATAGCATGATTTTATTCTGCGTAAAACACACACACTGCCCGAGTCTACCAATCAAGTTAGGAGCCTTAAGGGTGAAATCAAAAACCAACGTTACTAGATGCATAAACCCACTGATGATCTTGTTAGTTAAGGATGATAGGCGTCGGACACACAAGTATTTGAGACGCCTCTTGAGTGACGAATGCCGGAACTTAACTGTTTGTGACTCCTGCTGGTGTTGTTCTGGTGGGCAGCTGGGTGACCCTTCACAGGCCCTCGGCTTGGTCTCGTCGGCATGGCAGTCTCAGCTGGTGGCTTCCTTTTGGGGCCAGCGTAAGGGCTCCAGTAGGCAAACCTTCCCTTGAGGTCGTTGGCATCAACTGACTTTTGGATGGCGCATTGACGCATATATCTTTGCATTGAGCTTCGCGCACCGCTGCCACGAGCGTGGAGTGCAACCCCTTCGTTACTCCGCCGCTGCGTGGCCATGTATGTTCGCTACCGGGTTGCATCGCCGCCCGCTCGGGCGTAGATCATCTGGACTCATGTGCTATTCTCTCGTCGGGAGTGCTGGTTTAAGATGATGGAGGTATGAGAGTGGCACTTTAGAATAAAAGCAGTATGTGGCAAGCATCAAAATTACTCTCTATATTGTCACCAGCATTGTGCTCATAATATAGCCAAGCTCCAAGGAGTGTGGTAGAGAGAGAGGTTTTGGTTAGTACTTAAGGATGCCGCATACTTGGGGAGCTTTTTAGCACGTTCAGAGGTCAGAAGCAGGCGAGCTGTAAGTGCGACACAGACACGCACACCTAGTGCCCCATTACTCCTAAGCGCAAAGCGCTGAACTGGGGTCCAGTGCTTCTGTATTGCTTCGTGTACCTATTGGACTCTTAGCATTGACCTTATCATTATATTGCTGGAATATCTGAAGCAAAGTTTAGTGCCGTTACATATAATAGTTTCACATGTTTCCAACTAATATATTAGGACTTATGAGAAACAGCAGTGCGATAAAGCCAATTGTAGCTGTGTTGGATGGCTGGGAAATAGCATTTATTAAGTGGGTGATGTATTGAAAGTATTATTTATACCTCCTTAGGAGTGTGCTTTCTTTTCGAACTTAGGTATAATGGTATCACGTTAAGTGCGTGTTGTGAAATAAAACGTGGATTTCATTCACTCTGCAACAGAATTCAAGTGCCAGGTAGCCGGCACCTATAACAGAGAGTTATTGAGTGCAGATGAGAGTGAAATGAGGTGAAGATGGATCAGCGGTGGAACGTAACGGCAGGGTAATTGGGAATGCCATGAAGAAAGCCTTCAGCCACTAGTAACATTCACCACATTTCCCCATGTGTGAGAATCTGGATGACTGCTGAGAATTTGATCTGGTTCATCTGGGTGGGAGGCGAGAAGTCTGATCAGTACTCTACCATGCCTCCAAGGACAGCACGAGTCTCCTCGTGGGATGTTCTTGTCCTGTGACTGGGGAACATAAGCGTTAGAGAAAAATGGCACTGAGGCTGATGGGAGCGGTTGTTGCAGGAGCTGCAGAAGGCATGGGGGATGATAGACGCTGCCCTCGATCGAGAGCAGGCAGCCCAGGACACCATAGAGAACCTCCGTCACCAGGTGACTCAGCAAGGTGCCAGGAAGGACACCTTTGAGGGGTGAGGCCAGCTCCAGCTGTGGTACCATTTAATGATGCTACTTACCAGGTCTCAGATGTCTGGTTTAATCACTGTAGACTAACTATATAGGCCAAAATGGTTGCCTCAACAAATGGGAGGGGGGGGAGTGTTGTAGTGGTTAGACTACTCGCCTCCTACCATGGTGAATTGCCGGGTTATATTCTCGGCAGGGTCGCACCCGGATTTTCACATATGAGAATTGTGCAGCACAATGCTGCTGGCAGGTTTTCTCAGGGATCTTCCATTTCCCTCACCCTTGCATTCTGATGTTGCTCCATACTCACCGCGTTTCACTCTCAAGACCTTGATAGCCACTCGAATCTCTTACTTCACTTCACCTCCACATTGGGGCCAAAGACCTCAAAACCTCTAAATGTATACAAAGGATATTTCATTTTTATTTTTGATGGTAGCCAACGATGTTATTATACTTTATGTGCCATATCAAGCTACCGGTATTCTGTAGGCTGTTCACGGTAAAGAGCACTTTTGAGGCCCTAGTTACTTTTCCTTTTCAGCCATTTTTTACCCTTTAACCACCTTTTTAAATAAATGTTGCCATGTGAGTAATAAACACAGTGTGTTTATTCCACCACACTCAGAAGTAAGGCTAAAGTAAAATAAATTTATTGACTATTATTCCAAATGAGAGGACTTTCAAAAGTGCTCTCTCTACCGTGAATAGCCTATATATATACATCTCTTAGTATAAATTATTTCACTTTTCAGTACCTAATTTTCATTTTTAAGTAGGCCTACATCTTTCAAATCTCTGGCAATTATAATATTAAATACATGTCCATTGTAAAGTACTTATTTTTTAGTATTAAGTATACAATTTTGAGTCCATTTGTATTGACATACTTCTGTATATTGCTTGTTATTGTCTGGCTTATCATTGCTCATGTAGTCTATTGGATGAAGACAAATAAATTTAAACATAAATGAAAATGTGAGGTGTAAATATGTATTTTGAGTATGTATAGGTATTAAAACTACACCATTAACAGTGTACTTAGTTTTAAGTATACATACAGTAATCTCATTATATGAGTGTTGACGCGTGCCTGGTTACTGAGAATGTGGCATGATTGTCATGGCTTTGTTTGCACTAGACCAGCACGCGCATTTAGGGATTTACTTGTTCCATTGGGCAGTTCTGGCTTGATACCTTAAAGGGGCACGTCGCTTTCCATGTCGGAACAAAGTTTTCCTTAGTCTGGCTGGCTAGTCTTGTATGGTTGTCTACCTCCTGGCCCACTGTGGGTGTACATGTTAAGGTAGGTGACTGGCGAGAGGTGTCTGGGTTACCTGGGTTACTTAGTTGTTCTTGTGCTGACTGGAAAACGGTGGTTGACTGCTGACAGAAGTTGATGGCGTAGTCCGTTGGCTTCGGGTTGATGACACCGTGTCGGCCAACAAGGTACTATAGATTCCAGGTGGCTCCCTCAGATCCATGCACCAAACCACTCAGGACAGGCTGGTAGTCCTGGTGCATACGGATAGGTGAAGAGAAAACAATATAGTCGAATATGGGAGAGGCTGGTCTCTCCAGAAGCCTTACTAATGCAGTGCGGTCACGTTCCGCCTGTCTTTCCACAGTTGGTGGAGTCAATTCAGCCTGTTTGCTCCTCTCTCTGTGAGCCATGCCTCACCTTAAATGGCATAAAGCATAGACCACTGCTCTGTACAAATCCCTAGAAATGTGTACTTCTAGTAGCAGCTGGAGGCACGAGCTCGGCGCTCCAGAAGGTCCCCCATCACTGGCGGGCAGACCAGAAGCGTTCATGCCATGTGGGCCGCCTTCCTGCTCCTACTGGATGTGGTATCGCAACCAAGGCCAGGCCGTAGTTGGCTGGGGGCCAGCACCTAGGTGCTTCGGTAGGAATACAACCCAAGCGTTCTCTCTCTCCCTGGTTGGAGGAGTTTCTAATGGTTGGGGCTCTGCTGTTCTATCCTCGGAGGTCTAGAACAGGTTGCAGTCAGATGCCTCAACTACATCTTCCTGCTGCAAGTCCTGAACAATTTTCTTAAAAATTTTCATTTTTGGCAATTGGCTACTTACTTTAAAAACCTAACTTATTTCATCATAACATAGGAAAACTCCTGCTGTAACTGTTTTATTTTATCATCTTGACTACTGTCATTAGATTGTACTTATTTTATAGGTGGACTCCAGAAGGGGTCCTCAGCTGTAGCTAGTTCATTTTAAAATACCCGGTCTCGGTCGGCAGTGCACAATTTGTATCCTTCCTAGCAGGCGTATTCAAGATTACTCTATAAGTAAGACTTGCAGCTAGAAGAACGAAGCTGTGTTATTTAATTCCGTAATAAACGCAGTAACTCGTGTTAACTCCTACCAAGCAGACGGGATACTGGAAGTAACCTATGCAGTCCAGGTGTAGGTGACCTGGTCCTAGGCTATTTGGGAAATATACTAACTGACTGTTGTATAAATCTACTATACGAAGCTAACTAGTTAAGAGATGTCTATAAGAAACAGAGAATTTTCAGTCCACTGCTCTAGTAACAGGGCGTGTTAATGCTCAATGCTACTGCAGAAGAAGCTTCTGGTAACTGGTAAGTATAGGCGTTACAGAAGCCTCTGGTCGCTGTTACTGCAGGAGCCTCTGGTGACGGCAATGGTAGAAGCTACTGGTGGTTATCGAAGACTGTTGTCATCAATGGCAGCAGCCTCTGGTAGGCTGCTGAAGACTTGGAGGTCATCGGAGACCCCAGCACTAGAAGTGGTGGAGCGAGCTCATAGATCTGAAAGAATAACTTGCCGAGCTCTGCCATGCACTGACTTATATAGTCTGAAGGACAGGTGTGACGGCAGGCCGCGGGGGGAGGGGGGGTTTGTGGCGTCCCTGTGGTGTGAAGCCGGATTGGGGGCAGGAACCCTCTAGTCATCTCTTGGCTTCGTGAATGTTCGGTGGCGCTCGGCCATGCCCTGCCGTGGCTGACGGCTTGTAGGCTCTCAGTGCAAGAGGAGGGGAGAGAGATGTGTCCGTTGGCTTGCGCAACCTCTCATATCCACGTGTTCGGGTGCCCTCCAGGATTGTTTCGACCTGCGACGTCCGTGTACAGGTTGGCGGGATTAGACTCTCCCGTGGGTTGAAATAGATATACTTGGTGTGATGTGAGATGAGTCGCAATCGTAGTTAGTAGTAGGATAAAGTGGCAAGCGTCAGTGTAAATCAAGATCCATGGTAGGAGCTCAAGCGCTCTTGGATTGACCATTGTATGCGGCAATGTGTGTGAAGGGAGGTAGTGGTAGAAGGGCAGGAGGGGGTGTTGTTTGCACAGGCTGACTGCGGACAAGGGGCAGCTGCTGAAGGAGTGCGAGCAGATGAGGGGTGACATGGTGCAGCTGGGCGAGCAGCTACAAGCCGTCACCACCCTCAGGGACCAGCTGCTGCAGCGACAGAGAGCTGCCGACCAGCTGCTCACGGAGCAAGCCCAGGAGCTGGAGGTGGGTCCACAGGCTCTTCTGATCCATGCCAACTACACCTCGTCACACTTGCAGGAACCATTTTAAAAAAATTTTAGTGCCTGTCTGATGGACCGGATCCTATTTTCCTATGGCTCTTCGTAACACGGACCGGATCCTATTTTCCTATGGCTCTTCGTAACACTTACAACTTGTCTGGCTAAAATATTCTAAAGTTACATAGAAAAAATCAGACTTTCTCTGCATTGTTGTCTCATGTAAATAACAGTAATATTGTAAACTGGGAATTGATTAAAATCTCCGGGTGTAGTGGGATGGTGCGACAGTGGAAAGCTCTGGTGTTTCAGACGCAGAGCAACGAGCTGGCAAAGGAGACGCGGCTGAAGGAGAAGCTGGAGCTAGAAGCGCGGGAGGTGTCGGAGAAGCTGGCAGGACGCATCACAGAGCTCTCCAGCCTGCAGTTCCAGCTCCAGGAGGCCCAGCGCAGCCTCTCCCGGCTGGAGGCCACCCTCAAGGAGCAGAGGGTAACCTACTAGCCAGTGCACGCTCCCCCTACCTTACCCTATCCTCATTTATTACCACAAGCATTTGTCTAGTGCCTGACCACTGAAGCATTTAACATTAGAGCTTGCTAAAATATACTAAAACAGTTCACACATTCACTTAAATATATCATTAATTCCCACAGTAAATTTATTAAATTGTATTTGAAATTATTTTTGTGCAATAATTTACCAACTGTTTTAAAAACAAAGTTATATAATATCATTAGAAAAAGATGTCTACATTATTTGCACCCTTAAAAAGGCAAGGTGCACAAATTAATGCCAAAGTGTAAAACACAACTGAAATTTACAATTTTTTGGCAGCTAGTACAGAAAAATCCATGAAAGGCCAGTCCCAGGCAGCAATTTTTTGCCAACATTGTGAACAAATATTTTGCCAGAGACATGCATTCTTGTTGAGCTAATTCGTACGCTGTAAATTAAAAAAAAAATATTTGGAGCACAAGATACTGTCCTAAAATAGTGCAGCATTTTACAGCAAAATATTTTCTTGCAGAGTTGATAGAAAGTACGTAGTATCCAGGATTACATGAATTCTGACCGACTGGGATGAGTTCAGGATTGAGGCCTTGATGTCATTTCATATTAATAATAATAATAATAAACCATTATAACTATTTTATAACAATTTGTGTTTCTGGTGAATATAGTGTAGGGTAGACTGTTAATTCCATTTGAAATTCAAAATTATGTATGTTAAAATTGTTTTACTCTATATAAATGGGCACTGAGGGCATCAGGTAATATATAGTGGTGAGCAATTTTTTGTATTGACGCATGATGTCTTTTCCCAACTACTCATACGATTTCGCCTCACCAGTGCGAACCTAAATATCGCTACCAACGGGGTCCTATATCAGTTCAAGTCTTCTAGAAGTGCCTACAAAATATGCCCCTTGTGCAGGGGCTATTACAAACGCCGAGAAATGGTACTGTTCAACCCACGGTAAAATAATACGCTCATTTCCACAAGCAGAAATGAGCTGACCACTTAGCCCCCGAGATGACGTTATGCAATACCATAGCATGCCAAGGGTTTGCACCATTATTGCAACACTAAGAGAAGCGCTGACACTCATGCCGCCTCAGCTGAAATTTGTATATGGCCAGTGACATCACATGCCCTGAGAGTATCATACTCCCCCCCCCCCTCTCCCCCATCATCTTCAACCAAGGGCAAGCCGGCCGGTACATGATGCTTGTTTGAGTGTTTATGCTCCTCCACCACATTGCAAGATGCCCGAGGCAGCCAACAGGTCCTCGCGGCCTCCCCAAGAGTCTGTTTTGTTCCTTCACCTCACTCTTGGTGCCAAAGGAATCATCAGTAGCAGGTCACTTCACCACCTCGTATGCTGGGGCCTTCTACTGCCATCCAGATCTTCTAGAGCTGCCAGACTCTTAACTACATCTTCGCCAACATCTTCACTCTCCAGAGACCCTCCGGAGCCAACCCCCGAAGACGTTATCAAATACATGTAAATACCATCGTCCTTTCAGGAATACCAACGCTTACCACTGCCCTTCTGGTGAGTGGTAAATCCTTTAATTCCATTCTGGACAGCAAGACTATATAGTTAATGTTTCATCCCTTATTCTTTCACACTTACATTTATGTACCAATATCTTACATCCCTTCATGTCGCCATCACTATACCTGATGACTCCGGGTGCCAACCCCACCAATCGTCATGTCCCTCATTTGCCCAATATGACACTAACTTAACAAATCACAACACCTTCCCCTTAGATACAGGTTGATGTCAAGCTCTTGAAATTCTCTCAACTAATCTAGCTACACAATTATAATTGTAACAAATCACCATTGCACATACACAGTTCAGTCTATATGTACAATCAGTCAACACTCAGTCTACTGTCAGATATGTCAATCTCCCTCACTTACTGATATCGCGTCTTCTAACTGAGGAAACAACCACTCTGTAAGCATGTCCAAATAAGTGTTTCCAGGCACAGTGGGCTCATGCAAAAAGAAAGAGCCGAAAATTGTGACTTTGGATAAAGCGTGATACACGTTCACTTTGGAGGAAGCGCGCTCGTGTTGGTGGTTTCATGTGGATGCTCCTGACTTCATATCCGCACGTTGTGCCGGTTCACCTTACCATTTGTATGGAACGTTGCTTCATCGCTAACAACCAGCTCAGACATGAAGGCATCGTCTACCTCGTCTGGGCAAGAACGAACGTGTTGAACAATCGTAACAGATTCACATTTATCAAACTGAATAACACAGGATGCCTTCTGCTTCTGTTGTTCCGTCGCCATCGTGATGTGGACTAACACACATCACATGCTCGTAGTGTGATGGCGGATGCTCCCAGTGCCATCTGTCAGCACACAATGGAAACATCAGATTGTCCCCTTCACATTGTCGTGTCGAATGGGAGCTCGCTTCCCCTCACCACCTCAAACCAAATGGACACAATTCAGACCATAACTCCGGACATGCTGACAAGAGTGTACAATGACTTTGAGTATTGCGTGGATGTCATTTGGGCTGCTCGTGGTGGTTACACTGAACATTTATGACTATATGGCAAACAAATTTCACAGTTCCACGGTTCATTTGATTGCTCAACCAAGGTTGTAGGTTGTAGGTTGTTTGGTTTTGATATTATGGACCTTCAAAGTTGAGGTATTCTTTCATACTCATCCTGTACATGTCAATAACCTAGGGATAATTCTGGATAGTTATGTTAGTGTATGTTTAGGAGAAAAAACCATGTGTGTGTTGTAGGTGATGAACGAGGGAATTACCAGGGACAATGAAGGGCTCCAGATTCGACTGCAGAGACTACAGTCAGATCACCAGAGTCAGACCTCCTCGCTAGAGAAACTGCTGGAGGATAATGCAGAGCGGACAGCCAAGCTCAAGGTGAGCTGTCTCTGCGAGGCTCCCAGCTCGCTGAATATTCATATTTACAACTTGTCTAATGTTAATGGAGTGCTTTTGAAATGAACCTTTGAAAATATACTACCAAGTTCACCAGGGTATAGGGCATTCTTCCACATTTTCGGAAATTCATCTATAGAATCATCAGTGGTTGAAACACCGGTTTACACAGATTGAGGCGTTTTTCGAACATCAGGTTGACTTTTCAGCAGTAGTTTCATCTGCTTTTATGTGCAAATTATTGCATATACACCCAAATTCTACAGTTTTCATTACACATTTGTAAAAAACTTCACATTCAATATTCGGTACAACCGCTGCATAATGAACCTCTCTATAACAAAGACTGGAAAGTCTGATTATATTTACTTTCCTTTTATATTTCTCCTTTTATTTACAAAACTTTTCTTTGAACTGTAAAAAAAAAATCCTACATTTGTCACATATTTCAGATAAAAAATATAATTAACAAAAGCCATAATCTTTGTTAACTGCTGTAGAAGCTGTATTATCTTAACTGTGTACCAAGTATTTTTTTATCATACAAAATTTTATTACTTTAAGAAGTTTGTAAATTTTTTGTTTACATAATGTGGCTCCAAACAAAATTAGTGGCCAATTTTTTTTCTATGGCAATCGTAATTTATTAATAGTGGCCATAATGTTTTATTGTATAAGTGTTCAAAAAAAAATTCTTATAATACTTTTCTTACATAAAACTATACAAAAAACCAATGCTTCTCAGTTCCAGCGGCATTTAGATTAAAAATTGACTGCATGATAAAAAAAAGAAACACATTGTAAATCACCTCTCTATAAAGAACCCCTTTATAGCAAAAACAGAAATATTTGGTCCCTTCAGTTTTGTTATAAATAGGTTTTATTGTACTTTTGTATATTTTGGAATGCTTGAAAATCATGGGAACAATGTGTGTTTACCTGTATTTTCAGAGGAAGCATTTGCAAATTCATTGGTTAATGTTTCTGTTCATATCCACCAGATCACCTGAATTTTCAGGCTGGTTGAACTGGTGAATCGATCGGTTTAACCATGCTCAACCAAAACAGTAGTTTCCGAACGTCTGGTGTACATTGGTGGATGCAATGGCAAATTTTCGAATATGCAGCTTTAAAGTAAGAAATAATCTCACATTTTCACTTTATTGTAGAGGAAAAATTAATTTTTGCGCAAATTATTTGGAGGTGTATTTCAGTATGATTTTTAAGTTAGCACTTTCAAGCGCTTTTAAAAGTATACGATTGTTTGGTGGAGTAAAAAATAGTCACTGATGTTTAAAGAAAGTACAAAAGTCTGGACAGAAAATATTGAAATGAAAATTATGGCAGAATTTTATGCAGTTTTTTATAATACACTGTTTACTACTCCTCAAATGAAGTCACACTTCCATTGTTTAAGCATTTTTTTTTTCTGATTGTAAAACGAGTGGCTCCTACAGTCCTCGAAAGTTTCTGAAGTGTTAAGGGTTTAGCTTCAAGGCATTGAAAAATCCTTAAAATTATCTGGTCCTTGAAAATGTCTTTGAATTTTTAGGTGGGGGCCTCGATGGCTGAGTGGTTACACTGCTTACCTCCCACCGAAGTGAACTGGGCTCAATTCCCAGCAGTCACACTGGATTTTCGCAAGTGGGAATCGTGTCAGACGATGCTGGTCGACAGGTTTTCTCGGGGATTTCCCGTTTCCCCCCGCCCTTGCAGTCCGGCGCTGCTCCATTCTCACCTCATTTCACCCTTTTTGGTTTTCAAGACCTTGTTAAGAGCCGTCCAAATCTCTCAACTCAGTTTTTATGTTTAGTAGATTACATAACATGGAAATACTTGTATCTGTGTGACTAGGCCTGGCCTGTGTTCTTTCATCAGGATTCTGTTAGCTGTATTGTGAACATGCATGCACAATAGCTGTTAATGAGCGCAGAGCATTGTTGAACATCAGAGAGTGAGAAGGTCATGTGGTTTTTATGACTTTTAACATACTGACAAAAACCCATACTAGCTAAATACCTGGAATAGCCTTTCACCATTGTGAAATGGTCCAAACTAGAATGGCTTGCAAGCTGCCACAATAGGTCAAACCTTTGTGATCAAACTGCATATCCTAAGCTACTGTTGGAAAATTGATTGCATTAACTAGCAAATTGGCAATTGTAAAATATCTGTAAGTTGAAGATTTTTTCATGTGTTTATGAATTTTTTTTATCAAGTGTTTTTCAAATATTTTTGTTTCTGAAATTTTTTTGATTTATGAATTACAAATTACATGATGTTACAACTACAAATTGGGAAGTGGGTGTAGTGATCTTTTATTAAATAATTGTGAATTTAGTAAATTTTAGTTCTTGAAATTGGAAATTTTAGTACTTGGCAAGTCTCTTAAATGTCTGTAAGAACCCTGTAAAACACATTCTGTTTATTTTTTCAAAGATTTTTCTAATGAGGCCGTACCGTAATGAAACAGTTTTGTCCAGTTAAAAATAAATTGACCCACCTAATACAAATACTATCTAAATAAAATTATTGATCTCATATTTCTTCTGTTTCAAAAATAAGAAAATCCTTTAAATTCTTAGAAGCAAAAATGGGAATGAAACAGTTGTATGGCCAGATAAATATTGAATTTAAAATGAGCACTGATGCTATTAATCGCGGTAATATTTACATTGAATTCCTGTTTAAAATAGTTCTGAGCCCTTATGCCTGATTAAAATTTTTTTTTTTTTTTTCTGTTTGTTTTATACTTGTGAGGTTTAGAATTGTCATGATAAATTGATGTTTCAAATAATTAATAATTATAGTTATTGTAGTGCCTAGTATTATAATTAGTGTGATCTTTGTTGGAAAAGTTTTTTTGGTAATGTTAATTTGCACATGTGGGCAGGTAGAGGATACTACAGGCCTTTCAGAAGTGTCTGTTCAGACACAAACCAGTCATACAAGATGTTGCAAGTGTCAGGAATGTTGGAAATGTGGATATATGTAATGGGGTGCGTGGACAGGCAAAGGAGGCGCTGGTGTCACGGCTCGAGGGCAAGCTTACAAGGGCAAGGCACGAGCATGAGCGGCTGCGCAAGCGCACACAGGAGCTGGAGACGGCACGGGACAACCTGCTGCAGCGACAGGTCAGCCAGAAGGCGTCGGCAGATGCCCAGAAGCGAGAGATGGAGCTGATGCGGCACGAACTTCTCGCCTGCCAGCAGGAGAAGAGTCAGGTCACTCGAACCAACGAGCTGCACTCCAAGACAATTGCCCGCGCTCACAGTTAGTGTCCCACTCCTCCCTGTATTTGTTTTCCAAATATAAACCTCAAGCAATCTGAATGAGGGAAGAGATTTGGGCGGCTCTTAACAGCGAGGTCTTGAGAGCCTATGAGAGTAATTGAGGTGAGTATATGGAGCAGCGCTGGAATGAAAGGGAGGGGGAAACCGGAGATCCCCAAGGAAACCTGCCGACCAGTGGCATTGCTCGGCACAATTTCCAGATGCAAAAATCTAGGAGGTAACCCGGCCGGGGATTGAACTTAGTTTGCCATAATGGGAGGCAAGCAGGCTAACCACTCAACCACCATGGCCCCTCAAGGGACCTGAATTTTGCAGTTTGTAATGAGGCTTTGGTAGGAATAGGCCACAAGGCTACTAATATGTTGTGTGATTGTCTATGGACAGGATCACATCAGCTCCTCAATAGATGCTGTTTTTAGTCTGTGCTAGATCAGGCACACAGGTAAAAGGGATTTACAGACCTTAATGTGGCTGGGTCTGTAAGATCTGGCGCTTAGCCTTTATGGTGCCTTTATAGAGCGTTGGCAGCTAGGTCGCCGACTTGACATGAATTTGATCTTTGCTAGAGCTGGTTTGTGATTACGGTGTGTTGACGGGGGCTGCTGGCTTACCTCCCACTGCCGGTCGACGGGTGCTCATTGGTGCTGTTCCAATGTCGGGTCTCCTTGCTCAGCTGGTTGGTGGCGACAGCACTTGCTGGACGGCTCGGCAGAGAGGCGTATTTAGCTTCAGCTGGCAGGCCGCTGGTCCACTGGTGCTGGTTGGTGGAGCTGGAGCTGCATCATCGATTGGCTCGATGCCTGGTTCCAGTAGTAGATCTAGGCAGGGGATCTCGATGAATGGGTGTACAACCTCAGGGAGTTTCACCAGGAGACCAAGTGGACGACTGGGGGGAACTGTGAGGTGAGGCCTTGACAGTTGGCAGGCGACGTGAGCTCGTTCCTGTGGGGTGAGATAGCTGAAGGCTGGGACAGGTTGCTTATACAGTGCTTGCTAACCAGTTAGGATAACAGCTGCCTTCCTGGGACTAATATATTCCCATTGCATGGGGTTTTATTTAAGTGGAGCATTACGATCTCCAGGCATCTACCTTATTATATGAGGCATAATGTTGGCTTGGTTAGCTGCAGTTGAGTGTTGTATCACTTGTAGGGCATGCTGCGTGACGTGATGATTATTTAAGGGTAGATTGAGCTCCAAACTACTGTGTTTGACAGACTCCAACCATTGTCAAAATACATGTCTGGCACGCCACAGAAAGCTCTTGAGCCAATAATGTAAGTCTGGCGGTGGACTTACCAATCTATTTTAAGAAGATCAGGCATGTACGTGACATTCATTAAAGTACAGTTGCCAATGAAACTACGGTCTGTGCTCATTTGTTTATAAGACAGTGCATTCTATCCTGTCACTGAAAGATTACTCAAATGTTATGTCTCTACTAACTACACTTTAAATTCTGTTGTCTGTTGAGCAATATACTGCCCTGCATCATCCCTTGTTGCCTGAAGAAGCTTGTCCAGCTGGTATAATGCCACAACCGTGACGTATGACGTCTTTCCAACAATGATATTATAATTTCGCCTCATCAGTGAGCAAGACTTGCCACCTGATAGCAACAGAGTTTTTATAGTTGACACCACCAGGAGATACCAGACTTTAGTGTTTGCTACTGCAAAAATAGACATTCCAGCCTACAGATTGTATTATTCACTGGCCACCGAGACTATGCATCCAAGGCACCGAATACCACAGCACGCCACTCTACAAGTACGATTCACCGCATCTTGATTCCCCAAGCTGGCCGGTGATGTCATGCCTTGAGGAAGCTATGCTACAGCTACCCCCTCTCCAGCACCGTCCCTATCCAGCTGACTGAAGGGGAAGAACCAGCCAGAGTATAAATAGCGGGACACTCGCCTGCTCGTAACCAGTCTTATTCCTTCACTGCATACTGCATACGCCCCGAAGGAACTGATCAGTCTGCTCTCTCCACTGCAGCCTTGCCGGAGATCTATCCTGCTCGCTTCATTCCTAAACCTACCCGTCCTCACCACATTTGTGGCGAAGATACAACCCACCACGTCATCTACACACCTAGACACCTTCTGGCCACCACATGCGTAGGGAGTAGTACCAGTTTAGGTTATTTTCATAGCATTTGTCTAGCCTACCATTGTTAGACTAGGCCCAGGTTGCCTCTAACTGGTTACGCGTAGGTTAAGCTTTCCTAAGCTCTTGCCAACATTAGGAGGTAGTGCGACACTAATCTGTTTACTTCCCATTAAACGTAATAAACAGCAGTTTTACCAACTCAAGGGTATCCTCTCCCGTAGTGTAGAACCTCTCCCAGTGGACCTTACAACGCTCAAGGGATTGCAGGTGACCGGGGAAATTACTCATACGGGCCATACACACCAGTCAAGTACCCAATCGCACCTTAGACGGTCACCCATTCTGTGCTCCACAGAGTCCAGAACGGTAGAACCGTGACACTAAGTACTCAGACTCTTGAGGTCAGCTGCATACTTATCTGCACCACGTTTAGGTGCCGGAGTTAGCGTTCACTGGGTGTGGGGAGACTGTTCCCTCCTGAGACACTTACCCACATGCAGAGACTGTCAACTATGAGGCCTGAATCTTAGTACTCACCGTGTTCAGGCGTCGAGTGCTGATGTTTGAGTAGGAGGCGCTACACATGGTTGCACACCAGGCGGGACCACACGTAACGTGCAGTCACTTCACGGATATGAGGTGTGTGACTTAGTTCGAATGCCCCATTCCCATCGGAGTGGTAATCCGAGAGGAAGCCAAACAGGTGCTAACTGCCTCTGGGTGCTTGCTGGAGCTTACTCCCCTCCTCATTGCTACAATCGCACAGCTTTTCCCCAAGCATCAAGCCCAGGCATTGTGACGACGTCAGATTCCAGTTGAACCAGAGATACCTAAGGAGCTCTTTAAGGACCCCATCCGTCTAAGTGAAGATACGCATCCGTTGCTAGAAGCATTCATTAGTGGACAGGACCAGTACTTGAGCATCGCCAACTCATACTACAGGGGAATAGATCCAGTGGAACCCAAACAGTCGCCCGTCTCAACCTTTGTGCCTTTGACCGTAAACCAGCCGAGTTCACACTCACGTCAGTCAGAGCTGTCCCAGGTCAAATAACCACTAGAGGTGTACCGCTGAGAGCCAACCCATTAAAGCGAAAGATCACTCTCACAGAACACGATTTTGTGCCCTGCCACAAAGCTTCCAGGCCAGTCCTCTAAACTGGACATGCACAAGTGCCTTGTAGGGACTAAGAGAGAAACCCATAATACCCACCAGAGGGTGCGTCTTACTTAGCACGTGACAAAATCAACTCTCCTCCATGTAGTGACAACCCTGACAGCCTAAGGTATCATGCATCAACCGTGCATCCATGTGAAAAATGTGTTCGTCCAACTGTGTTTATGCATGTCTATTTGCAAGTACCAACCTCTGTGTACTTTTTTTTTGTCTCCTTTTTGAAGTGTGATAATGAGGTTTGTATTAACAGGTGTTCACAATTATTATATAAAATATCAAGAAAGTGAAATATTGATTCTGTGTTTTAGGATATTGGAAAATGAGACATTTTTATCACCAGTGTGACTTAGTTTTATCAGGGGACTTGACATTACATTATAATTTAAATTTAATACTTATATTAAGCTTACAAATTAACATTCAGTTTCCCATTTCTTTCCAGAAAAAATGCAAACTAATTTGAATCAGTGTAAATTTTGCATTAAAGATGTTATTTTATTAACAAGTTTTCACTGAATATTGGGCCCTGGGTTGACTAACTGGCTCAGTACCAGGTCCCAACATGAGGGAATTTTTTGTCTGGGAATTCCATGTGGGGAGAGTGACAGACACTGGCATGGTGTTGAGGTTTTCCAATTACCTCCCATCTTCAAATTCCTGTTGCCCCTCCACTGCTCCACTTCTCATTACATTCATTCTCCAGACCGACAGGAACAACCTATTTTCCAACCTCATTGACCTTGCCAGAAGATGATAGCAACAGAACAACGTACGAGGTTTTGTTTTTATTTACGTAACATTACTAAATGACGTTAAAAAAATATGAAAATATATTAGTTAAAATTAGGGGGACTCATGTCAAAAAATTTAAATTTAATTTTATGTGTGAAACGCTTCATACAAATGGTTGTTTTCATGTAATTTCAGATCTAAGTAAATTACTTCAACAAACATTACTGAAGGCCCTAGACATCACACATGTGAAGATCTGTGTACATATTACATCATCATACTGTATAAAACAACAGTGTTCTTTTATATTTTTAGGTAGTATATACACATACCATTATTACTATTTTTCCATTTGTTTTGATACCTTTTTTATTTTCATGTTTTAAAGATTTTAAGTGGTTTGTCCTGTAATGGAAGGTATGTTTTGTTAAGAAACATTGACAATCACTTGTCCCTATTCAAGCAAAAATGTTGACCTCAAATATTTTTCTACGTGAAACTAAGACTACCTTTAATTTTTGACGTGAATACATCTTCAAATTTGCGACCATTGTGGGAGGCAATCCAGAAAATCCGATGATAACTAAATTGGAGGATAGAGTTTGGCATTGCAGCTCTGAATCTATCATCTACATTCAAAATTCAATTACACCACTCAATTGCCAAAGGATCAAAGAATATGTTACGTCGAGTGAGGACTGCAATGCATTGCACACAGGGGGAGGAGGACACAATTTTGAGTTTGTTTCGGCGCATCTCATAAATTCAGTGTAGTATAACTTTTGACTACGAGAAGCTGCAACGCTTTAAGTTTCAGTCGACAGCTCTCATCAAGATAAATTGATTGCATGGCATGGTTATGGGGAAATTGTATGAGTTTAATGGAAAAATTAAGAAAATTTAACCAAATTTCGGCCTATACTTCTCAAAAAACCAAGTCGAAATACAGAAATTGTAAACGGTTAGAAAGAGCATCTCAAAGCAATCCAGTGATACACATAATACCCCATATGATGGAGTGAAGCGATGCCGAGAACATAAAAAAAATAAATGTGTCCGAGCACGTTAACGTAGACGTCATCATGCAAAACAAATGGCAGTGTCCCCAACACAGCTAAACCCAATTATTAGAATTGAATATTGCAATAAAACATTGGTTTACATTTGGGTAAACAAAGTACAGAAGAAAACATTCATTACAAGTGTATGATGTTAATAATTGAGCACTTTTGAAAGCCT
Source organism: Dryococelus australis (assembly GCA_029891345.1). Classification (NCBI taxonomy): domain Eukaryota; kingdom Metazoa; phylum Arthropoda; class Insecta; order Phasmatodea; family Phasmatidae; genus Dryococelus; species Dryococelus australis. The sequence continues at coordinate 21,358,031 of CM057006.1, read as the reverse complement.
TGCTTAAGATTCAATTGTATGCACATGGTATATTCTTCCACCATATGTAAAATTAACGTTGCCATGGGATTGGCAGTTTTATCAATGCATCTGTCAAGTTGAAACTGTTAAAATTTTTAGAATAGTAAATATTTTACGAATTTGCTCATTGTTACACTTACATGCATTAAAAGAACAGATGGCGAAAGAAATCATTCAAGTGATTTACAAATTAATATTCACCAAACAATTTTGATTCATCATTAAGCTATGAAACTGCTTTCCCTTTCGTGATTGCCATCTTTACTGTGCGCTTGCTAGTAAGTATGTCTGTTGAAATAATTGAAGTAAGAGCAGTGGTGTTTTTAAAAAGGTGATTTCAAAAGTGCTTTATTAACCGTGAACAGCCTATAAAAAAGGACACAAGAAAACACATTCATTTCATGCAGAAACTAGACGCATGATAAAGCAGTGAATCCTGTATGAAATGGGGGCTCACGTGACGGAGAAGCAGCATGTGAGGGAGAGAGACTGTGTGTTGTAGGCGATGCCCAGCAGCAGACCAAGATGCTCGAGCTCCAGGATATGGCGAAGCGCGGCCTGGAGATGGAGCTGGAGCGCTATGTGTCCGAGACTGCCAAGTTGCGCAAGCAGGTGTCTAGCGTCATGTCGGAGCGTGACAAGTGAGCAACCATGCCTCCTTTCAGCCCTTGTTCGTACTTACACTGCATGCCAGATATCTGCTAGCTTCAGCACTGTTACTAGGGAGGGGGACGTCACAGATGATTCCTGGAACCCACTTTGACCTGGAGGGGAGAGAGGGGGGGTTGTAACCCAGCAGATTAAAGCCTGTCACATTGTGTAATGAATAACAGAATACTTTACAGTGGCGTTTATTCCATAGATGCAAGGTAAGCAATGATGACCCTATACATATTGGACATTTTTGGCCTTTTATAGGTTTCGCCGTAACTTTAAACACATTTAATTCTGAATTTCCAGTTTCTGATTCGAGAAACAGAGTTTTCGTAACTCCAGTACCGTACACGCATATTGCTACTATCTAGCATTTATTTCCACAAACGAGAGTGACTAGCGATGAATCAAACTCGCAAGCAACAACACACCACATGCTCGACCGCGTTCCTTTGACAGGGTAAGCGGTTGTTATGTTTGCGTCCTCCAGTCCTACATTTTCCTTTGTAAAGTGGATGAAAGTGTTCGGAAAAGCGGGAGTTTTCCTATAATTTGTAATATCTCTCAAAATAATATTCAGTTTAATTATTATTAAATTAATTTTGTTTCTGTTTTTATAACTAATTTTAGGAATTATAAAATGGCAAATACATGTGGAGGGTAACAAAGCTGGAAGTTGTGTTTGTTAGTAGAAATTGCTTACCGTGTAAAAAAAACTCACTACATGCCATTGACCACTTTCCGCCCATACCCCTTCATATTTTCAAAGCCATCCACTAATGTTGACATAACTATACCTGATATCACTGAACACTATAACAACATGGAGCTACAGTGACAGAAATTAGCCTACTCGCCTCCCACCAAGGCGAACTTGGTTCAATCCCCACCTGGGTCACTCCCGGATTTTCGCATGTGGGAGTCATACCTGACGATGCTGCTGGTCGGCGGGTTTTCACAGGGATGTCCTGTTTCCCCCTGTTCCTGTAGTCTGGCACTGCTCCATTCTCACTTTGTATCATCCTCATTGGCTCTCAAGACCATGCTGTTAAGAGCAACCCGAATCTCTCTACTCCAATCCACCCAACTATTTTGATGTGTATAAAAAAAACTGATTCTGTCCACTATTAACATAAACACTACAATTTGAGTAATACAATAGAACTCTGTTATAACATATCTCAAGGGTTTCAAGAAATCTCAGCTTTATAAAAGGTAAAACTTTATAAGAGGGTAATTTTGCATTGAAAAACATGTTTGTGGACCAAGAGAAGGCGGCTGATGGGATGTAATACAGTAATAGTTTCTGCTGTATATTAATACATGCACTACATTTCTTATTTTACAGTCAACACAATTCTAAATACAGTCAACTCTCAATGTATCATTATCGCATGTATTGATAAACCACATCCACTAACAATTTTTTGTGGTCCCGGCAAAATTCCTATGTAAATAATCTATGTGTTCTAATACTATAAAGAGGTAAGGTATTTTGTTTATTTGTTTATTTTGACACGTGCCGCTTGTACCACTATTAAATAGAATTACAACTCATCGCTCATCATGTCAAGTATTCCTACTTCAACCCACGTGAGTCGATACTGCAAACCAATACACGGATGTTGCACGCCACCTAAATCCTACTGGGCGTCCAAACACGTGGTAATTCAATGTTGTGTAACCCAGTGAGCATGCCGCCTCCCCCTCCCCCCACGCTGAGTGCCAACAAGCTGTCAGCCACCTCGGGGCACGGCTGAACATCACCGAAGAATCACGAAGCAGAGTGCGGACAAGAGGGTTTTCTCCTCCCATGCTGGCCTCATAGCAGAGGAACGTCAAACGCCCTCCCTGTACCCGCCGCTGCACCCTATAGTTCTGACTTTATAAGTCAGTGCGCGGCTGGGCTCCAGAGTTATTTCTTGCAGTTTCTCGTGCTCGCTCCATCACTCCTAGTGCTGGGGCCTCCAGCGAACATCAAGTCTTCAGCAGCCTCCAGCGGCTGCTCCCTGCGACGACAACAGTCTTCAACAACCACCAGTAGCTTCTACCATTGTCATCACCAGAGGCTTCAGTAACGGCAACAGCAATCAGCTACAGAAAGCTTTGTCTGCAACAGCAGCTAACACGAATACACCCTTGCTACAATAGCAAAGGAACTTTAACTTCTTTTTGTATCTTCCAGACACCCGCGATCAGACAGTTTTAGTTCAGTAGTTATATATTCTGTTTTCTAGTTCAACCTTTCCCTCTAGCCTAGGACTAGGTCACGTACACCTAGCTAACGTAAGTTACCTTCACTACTCCGTCTGCTAGGTAGGAGATAGCACGGGTCACTGTGTTTATCGAGTCCTCAATAAATACACCTTTGTTCTCTATCCACACGCTTTTATTTCTAGAGTAATATCTACTTCACCAGCTAGGAATGATTCACACTGTGCACTGCCGACAGAGACCAGGTACGTTTACATCCGAACTAGCTTTGACTGAGGACCTCCTTCCGGAGTCTTTCAGTCGTGTAACTCACCCATTAGACAGCCGCCTGTTGCTTCCTCACCCGAGCACCTAGGTGCTGGATGGATAAAACAGAGGAGTCACAACCACTAGGATTACTTCCAACCAAGGACAGACTGCAAGCCTACGTTGTATCCCCTACCAGAGCACCTAGGTGCTGGAGGGGGTTATTTGCTTGGGTGTTGCGGCCTGGCCTTGGCTGGATATCACATCCAGTAGAAGCAGTGGTGGCCCACACGGCTCAATGCTTCTGGTCTGCCTGCTAAGGTGGGGGACCTTCGGAAGCACCGAGCTCATGCTACCAGGCGGCTACTGCACATACACTATTATAGGAAATAGTTTCTCATCCGTAGTGCACGACGTGTATCGTTCAGCAGCAAACCACACTCTATACCTATAAGATAAGGCATGGCCAACGGCATAGAGAGTAAAAGATAGCTCATCTTGCTGCCAAGCAGCTGTCTACCCTAGCTCCTACTAAGGAAGGACAGGCGGAACGGGACCACACAGCCTCACTAAGGCTACGAGAAATCCCAACTGCTTCCATGTTTCGCTACATATCTTTTCCACCGCACGTCCGTACAAGCTTTTAGACTACCATCCTGTTCTAAGAGGTATAGTGTACAGGGCTGAAATCAGGTACGGGATCGCCAACGCCAGGTTTTGGAGCCAAGAGTCAGCGGCCTGGAACCTACAGTACTGTGTGAGCCGGCACAGTACAACCTACCCGAAACCCGAGTACTGCAGCACCAGCTTCGCTAAGCGACCAACCCTACTTCACTAACCGGCCGAAGAACATAAGAGTAAGTCAGGTAAAGCTAACACCTCCCATCAGCTACCGATATGACAACCCTCCACGGGGAATAAGGTAGCAATCCGAGACTTTGTGCCAACTCGACCCATCAAAATCTCTAGTTGTGTGAACTGTGTAACTTACTGTAGGTTATTTTTCCTGCATTTTCGTTTATTAATTATTTACCAGGCTTGCCTTCGCCTGTTGAGTGCGTTAAATAATTTTACTTAATTTGTTAGCTGGTTAATTATTTATCTGTAATTGATTAGCGAGGGTTTTTCCATTTTCATTTATCCCTAATAAATTTACGTGAACTTTAATTTTCCCTGTTTACCATTATTTCTATATTAGTCCCTGTTTCATTACCATTTTTAATTTTTAGAATGACAGTGCAACTTGTGTTAGACTCAGTAATTAAATTCCACTGTAGACTAGCCGGGCAGGCGCACCGAACTCTACAGGAGATGTGAGCTTGTAGAAAGCATTAGTCTGCAGAAGACATGCCGAAGCTCCTGGGTTTTCGGTGTACCCATGTCTACCTCCTGTGACATCCCAATACCAGACTGCATGTCTGCACATCAGGGCCTTGGGTGTGCCTGCATAAACCATACCCCCAGGACTGCACATCTGCGGAAAGGATCATGGGAGTAGACAGATGTACAATAAAAAGGGTGGCATACAGTGCCGTAAAAGACGTAGAAAACATTGTGCGTTAGAAAGAGAGCTCAGAACACAAACCTCAATTGAAATTACAAGTCGGGTAGAATCTCCGCCACCAGAATCTGAGAGCTTGCCCCTGGATTATTCGTCTGTTCTACCTCCTACCCAAGTGTCCCCATACAATCACTTATTAGGTTTTGCTGGTCACAAAGCGAGTCGGATCCACCACGCCCCCATCCGCTAGAGGCACCCCAACAGGTAGTAAGTGTAACTGCTCCCCAGGTCATTCCCGATCAGGAACTAATGAACACCTGCATAATAAAGTTGACATCTGGGAAACTCATACGGGTTCAGCACTCACCGGAGGAGGATCTGCCCAACTTTTGCGTAATCAAACTAGCATTGGGGAGAACTGTCCAGGTTCGACTCCCGCCGAAATCAGCCCCCAAATGACATGCGGGATCACTCCACGCTAATTACATTTCTGCATGTCAACCCACTCAACTCATTCGAGTAGCCCCGATTCGCCCAGCCAGGCCAACCACCTCCACCCCCACGATCGCTTAAACTGCATCGCCACTTCATACACCCAGGGACAACTGGCATCCCGATTATTGGCAACCATAGTAGTGAGGAAGATAGAACACGCTGGGCGGGAAATTATCTCATTCCGCCTCACTATGGCGTTTGACTCCCCTCGTTTTAGACAGTACCCTGCGATCGGAATCCAATCCCTCCACAACCCTTCAGGCCAATAACACTAGCCAATCACGCCACGGTAGGCTTACCTAAGATCTTGAGAGGGTAGTCGGTGTCCTAACCACTTACCCTTCGAGGTAGGGCACGCGTCAGGGTAAACCCATGGTACTCTGAAAAATACCAGGTAGACGCTTGCACATCTTCCCCCTTCCCCAACTCAGTCGACAAAGTCTTGACGTCACGCGGCTGCATTCACGCTACCATGCGCAGCCAAGCTACCGTGTCTTTCGTGGAATACTTGCCACTTCATTTCACCACCAGTCCACAACCATTTATTCTACGACCCTAATTCCTTTACCACTGCATTCCATGTCCATTCCTACATATTTGTTTATTCTGTCATTGCATTCCATTCACACATTTTCTCCGTAATTAATTTTGTTCTCCACCCCTGCGCGCCGCCCTCCAGTGCTCCCACAACCAACACCGCCTGTTCACTCTTTCTGTTTTAATTTCAAATCCACTTCACTCACCTTCCTAATTCCTTCACCACTGCATTCCTTGTAAATTCCTTCATAATCATTTATTTTGCCATTGGATTCCGTTTTTCCATTTTACAATAATAGGAACATTTTTGTGTTTGCTGGCATTCCTCATTTAATACAACTTCTAAGAAATCACTTTTGACATTAATACGTCTTTAAATTTGTAACCATAGTGGGAGGCAATCCAGAAAATCCGATGATAACAGAATCGGGGGATACAGTTTAGCATTGCAGCTCCAAATTTATCGTCTACATTCATAATTATATTATACCACTCAATTGCCAAAGGATCAAAGAATATGTTACATTGAGTGAGGACTACAAAGCATTGCACTAGGCGGGGGGGGGGGGGGGGGCATTTTGAGTTTGTTTCTTCACATCTCATAAATTCCACGTAGTATAACTTTTGACTAGGAGAAGCTGCAATGCTTGTTTAAGTTTCAGTCGACAGCTCTCGTCAAGATCAATTGATTATGTGTATAAAAACATTTTTGTGGTATGGTTATGGTTAAATTGTATGAGTTTAAGAAAACGTAACACACTGTCAGCGTATACTTGTAAAAAACCCAAGTCGAAATACAGAAATTGTAAACGGTTGGGAAAAGCATCTCAAAAGCAATCCAGTGATACCCATAAAACCCCATATGATCGAGTGAAGCAGTGCCAGGAATGTAAAAAAAACATCAAAGCGTCTGAACGCATCAAGATAGACATATTCACTCAAAACAAACTGCAGTGTCCCCAACACACCCACACTCCATTTTTTAGACAAAGATTTACTGTAGAATGAAACTATATGAACAAGGAATACGTACTCCTCCTGCTGCCAACCCTCCGCCACCTGCCACCGTGAATACACCACCGATCAATAACTTCTCCGTGCGCTCTTTGCTGATAGAGTGCGTTTGGTGTGAAAGTTTTAGGTCAGTTTGCATTTTGTTTACAGATTACAATCAATTATATAATGTATTTTGAGACGTTATATTCTTTATTTAAACAAGTTTAGGTGGAATGTTTTTAATGTATTTTATTTACAGTAATATTTTTTCTAAAATTCTCATTTTTAATGTGTTTTTATCTAAACTTTATTCACAGATAATGTACAGCTCTTATTATACTCAACATAAAGTTTTATAAGTGTATAAGTTGTGTTTTATTGATGTACATGTCCGAAACCACATCTACTGAAATCCCGCATGTATGGATATTTTTGGCAGTCCCCTGAATAATGATAGGTGGAGAGTCGACTGTATTCATGTCAGTTTTTGTGTTAAACTAAGTGCAGTTAACGGCATTGATTTGTTTTACAAATATTCAGTCGTACAATATCTTGTGCGTGCAGGTATGTAACACAGTCACTGGAGCTGAAGAAAGATGTGGATAGTGCAGTGGAGGAAGTGAAGCTGAAGCAGCGCGATGTTTATGAGAACTTGAAGACGATCGCAGAGACGGAGACACAGCTAAAGAAGCAGCAGAGCCTATACGATGCTGTCAGGGCTGACAGGAACACGCTCAGTCAGAACTTACTCGAGTCCCAGGTTTGTTTGTACCCGTGCACAATTTGACAGGCACCGGCATCACCTGCATTTCTCCATTAACTAGTGTTGCACACGTGCTCCAGAAGTCTCCAGTTGTGTGACTATATACGCAGTCCATTCCAAATTTTCTGAAGCCGTACTGAAGTTCTGCTTTCAGACTATTGCTCTACCTAATGCAAACAAAGCTTATAAAATTGCACCATAATGACAGCACATCATACGGTACCGTATGTATTTATGTGCATTCAGTCTAATAATATTTTACATGAGAACTATTTTTTGCTAGGCTTTACCAGCACACCTATTTTCTTCCTGCTTTTATTCATGTTAATTGTAAATAAAGTAAAATTAACGTAAAATTAAATATATTTGTGTTGAAAGAAGTATGAAACGCTTGTGATACGTGAAGGAAACAACCAAACATGTCATACATGAGAATCAATATTCGTGATTGTGGGAATCCTGTATGTAAGCCTCCAAGGAGAGTCCCCAGAGCAAACAGGCCTGCATTGAAACAAGAACTAGACAGACTGGAACACAAAGGTATTATATGTAAAGTTGACAAACTTGATGCTAGTGCTTGGGTGAGCAACCTAGTGGTTGTTGAAAAATCAAGTGGGAAGTTGAGGTTATGTTTAGATTCCACTGACCTCAATAAGGTGGTGGTCCGAGACTACCATGAAATACCAACTTTAGAAGAAATGTCTGAAAAGCTTACAGGGAAAAAATATTACTCTGTGTGGGACCTTAAAGGATTTCATCAGTACAACAATCTTGTACACTTTTGTTTTTGCCTAGGTGTTGTACTTGTTATAACTCGTGATTTTAGACACTGAGATAACATATCTCTAATATAGATTATGTCATTAGATGCTGGATGGTTCATGATTTAAAACACACTGCGACAGTTTCAACTCATCTGTAATCGCCATCTTACATACACTCTGCTGCCTCAGTGCAGCCAACTACTACATATCAACTGTTACTACACTTCTCACCCCATCCCCTTATGACCAAAAATGCTCAAAATTTAATTTTTTTAAATTTGTATTTTTTACATTTTTTTTGTAATTTTTTAAAAGTTTTTTTCTGTGTTTTTTTATTTTAGTGACACTAACTTGAAGGATATTTTACTTCGTCTTGAAATGTGTAAACTTAAATCATAATAATTATCACATATCTGAGAAATTAGAAGTGTTATTATAATAGGTAAACACTGTTTTATTAATTTTTTGAAGTTCTGTTTTGCGTCAGTTTACGTTTGGTGAATTGCGGAATCGTTTAGTTCAAGTTCAGTTCGTGATCAGTGTTGAGGTTCAGTCCAGATTCGGATTCAAGGGAAATTTTCTGTGTACAGTTCGAGTTTAGTTCAATGTCAAAAACTGAGTTCAGCCCAGCTCTATTTTTAGCATTCTTGGCATTCCCTGCCATGGTAAATCATAACTGGTTTACTGTCATATGAAATTGGCTATATATCCAGGGTAATATTGTAATGTTGCTGTTCCTTGCTGTGTGGCAGGCGGAGACGGCAGAGCTCAAGAAGAAGGTGAAGATGATGGGCCACCAGATTGAACAAATGAAGGAAGACATTAAGTACAAAGAAGGCCAACTTATCAAATCAGAGTTTGGTTCGTATTAAACTGAAAGATATTAGATCATTTATTGGTATTCTAGTAAACACAGCTTGTCCATTAAGATAATTCAAGAAAGTTGAAGGTGATATATAAGTTGTGTAATATCTGGAACTGGCTCGTATTCAAATATGAACAGTCATGTGTTGTGATGCCAGTTTGGTAGCATACATTAGTTATTGCTATGCAACATACATTTACATTTTGTAGTATGCAACTGTTCATATTGTGATGCAAATTACAGCATTAGTACTGCATTTAGTAATTAGTTATTGCTACATTTATGTATATGGTGTTATAAATATGAACAAACTGTAGATACATGCAAATTTGATGTTTTAAAACTTTTAAATATTTAACTAAGTAAGCACTGACAAAATATTTTTCAGTGTAAAAAAGTACATGTTTTCTTCTTTCATGTGCAGCTTAAATTGTACTTTTCTAACAATTTTTGTACTGTGTGTACTATTTAACGCGTTCTGCATCTGGCTCACCGCTCCATTGGGAACCACTCTACTTGTACCTTAAAAGTGATTGGATATTGCAAAACTGTGTGGAAGGCACTGATGATATTGCAAAGCTTTGTGGAACACACTGGGGACATTGCCATGGAGTGTATAGTGTATTCGTGGTTTCTTCACACTTTTTGAATGAAACGTTTGATAAATGACCTCATCTATGAAATTTTTGGTTGTTTCCAATATGTTATATATCTCAAGCATTTTATGCTTCTGTTAACATGAAAGTATCTTAATTTTTAGTTAAATTGAACCTATACTTTATTTATAAATTATAATGTGTTAATTTCCAATCAATACAAATATAACAGTGAGAAAATAGGTGTGTTGGTAACGTGTAGTATGAAATAGTTCTTATGCAATATAATAGTAAACTGAGTGCTTACGAATGCGGTGCATAGTCCTTTGGTGTAATCTCATATACTTTGTTATGCTCTGTTTCCATGAGGCAGAGGAATAGTCCGAAGATAAAACATTAGCAGGGCTTAAAATATGTTGGAAGTAACCACTAATGGACTATAGTACGTGGACGACAGGGCTGTTGCGCTGCGTGTGTCTGGAGGGAGGGTGTGATTGTGCAGCGCTGCAGAAGGCGGAGAGGAGCGGGAGGGGCTGCGCGGGGAGCTGCAGCGGCTGCAGCAGGACGTTCTGGCCTGCCAGAAACAGATAGAGCAGATGCAGCTTGAGGAGAGGAAGTTGCAGTGCGCCGTCCAGCAAGGTGACGAGGAGCGGCACCGCCAGCAGACGGAGATACGGCAGGTACGCTGTGGCCATGCCGCCAGCTCATTGAGGCCGTTGTCTATGTGACGCCTGAACTGCGCTGCAGCATATCTGAAATAAGTTTTTATTTTTGATAAAACTATTAAACGTTATCATAATGTTTACCTCAGAAGGGGATGGAATGGTCTGTTCAAGATATCACGCATGCTAAAAATGATACTTTGGAGCTCTCTAATATTGTTAGAAATTACTTTTCCAGACTTGTATCTTGAAACTTACTACAGAAGAACCACACTCTCAAGAACCCTTACGGTTTTCAGGAATAGGATTGTTAGAGAGGGGTGGTCTTATTGTAAGGTTTGGAAAATTTGGCATATTTTGACCCACCCCGACCTCTATAAAACCAAAAGCTGGTGGTATCTATTTTTAGATATACACTGATTGGAGCAGTGTTAAATGCACTGCATAGCAACTTATTTTTCGTTTAATTTCGCTCAAATTTCTAACTATTTTTTTTACAGAATTTTTTACAGTTCCTCAAAAATGGGTTCTTAAAGAGAGGTGGTCTTAATAAAAACTATATAAAGGGTTGCAATAGTGAGGTTCTACCATACCCTGACACAAAGGAAGCTATGATAGGAGCCTGTACTGAATCTTGCTACTAATAGTATGATAGCGTCACCTCTGCAGAGTCCTGCGCGCAGCCTCGTGGTGAGTGTTTTGAAAGCCAAGAAAGGAAGAGGTTGGAATTGATAGAGTGAAAGGGTGTTAAGAAGGTGAGAGTGGCGTATGTGACTATGACTGAGACAAAGAATGCTTACTGTCCTCCATCCTCTACCCCTTAAGGAGACTCTGGCATGCATTACTTGTTTATGGATTTATGCCATAACATAAAAAGTGGAGTCAGTGATGGCACTGTGAAAAACATACCAATTTGAGCCACAAAAGCACAAAAGTTTTTTTTTTTTTCCCGCAGAGTTTTCATCCCATCAATTGCCCTAAGAACTTTACATAGGAAAAATTTGTAGCTTGATATGAACTTGTAATAAATTAATCAATTTGTTCACAGCTGTGTCAAAGAAAGGTACTCTTTACTCCTCTTTTCAGCATTTCAGGCAGTTTTTAGTATTTTGTAGTCTTACTAAGGGTGGCCTCTAAGCCACACATTTCCGGCGCATAATTTGACTAATGGCAGGCCGGCAAGAACTCAAGGGTGAACATTGATGACCTTAATGGAAGAGTATTGAGTGGACAAATTAAAAATAACTCTTACTTAATTTATTTCATGAAGAGAGAGTGATTTCAGTAAGTACTGTTGGCAGCATTGAATAGTATAGAATGTAATAGGGTGATGTGTTCAGTGTTTTATGTTTGTGTTTCATTTTAGAATAATTGAAATCCTTAAAATGTTTGTGTTATTCAAAAATTTACTTTAAGTAATGTAAAAACCCCAACAGAGGCATCATGTTTGTGAGCCGTGTCTTGTTATTAGATCTTTCCCTCTTCCAAGTCATACAGCAGTGGCAAAGAGAATTTAAACAGTTAGTGACCAAAATTAATGCAGCAGGCTTAGTTTTTGGCTATTTCCTTTAATAAATGTTTCAATTTTTTGAACAAATTTTTTATAGTTCTCCAAAAAAAGTTCTTTACTTCGAGGGATTCATTATTACAGTAACTGGATTTATAAAGAGACTATACAGCCACCAACCTATTTAGATTCTCGACATTTATTGGTTATGATAGTTCTTGTTTTTATTTTACCATTAATTATACTCTGACACATTATAAATATCATCTTGTAATTGTTACTGTGTATTTTTGAACAAAATTAATTTATTTGATTTGGTTGTCATAATTTTTCTAAAAAGAAATTTAGAGTTGAATTAAGGAAGTTAATACCGCGATAAATATGTGACTGTTACCTATCTCCTTTTTGAAAACTGGTATAAATATATCTGTACCATTTCAGTGCAGTAAGCATTCTAAAAATTTTCCTTGAATGAAAATTTAAGTTTTTCTATTAGAGTTGATCTTCCATATGTTAATGAATCATTCCTTTGGGTATAAAAAGTAGACAGAATGTAATGTAATCGGTTGTGTGGTTGCCTATTCCTGCCACATCTTAATGAATCATTAGGTACCGTATGCCATCGACACACAGTTTTCATGTTACTGGGATGTTTTCCTTTTTGGCAATTATTCCCGTAAAACTTCTCATTTTACCCTCTGGTTATGTATTACTAAGGACTGGAAAATTTTGATATTTAGAAATAGCAGAAAGCAGTATTTCGAATCCTGAAGTGCTATGCACGCCAAGTAAAATATTTTCTATTGAAAATAAAATGGCACAAATGAAATTAAATATTGTTTTACATTTCTACAGTTTTCTTATGAATTTTAGTATTGTTTTAATGTCTCTTTGTGATGGTGTTCATGCCGGAATATTAAGTGTTTTTAATCTTGGTGCCGCGGGCACTGAATATTCATAACCAAACTATTAAAATTAGTGCAAACACTTTAAAACATTTTAAGACATATTAAACACTGTAAAGACAATATAACACATTTTACCCTGAAATTAACATTTATAGGAAAGTTCAAAATTATCCGGTCTTGAACCAGGTGCAGGCTGCTCCTGCCGGAACCTTCTCTCCTCGGTTGAAGGTGGCAAAGATTGGGTGAACGGCACCTGGAAGCTTCCAGGGGAGGTTAATTGGCAGAGTGACTTACTGGGTTGGGTGCAACCCCAGGTAGACTAGCAGGCAGTAATTGCCTGTTCCCTTACATTCTTCCCACCTCTCTTGGTGAAGTACATTAGGTTCAAATACCTGAGTCTGGGAGATAGGAGCGGTCAACATACAGTCTCCATCTAAGTGTGTTCTGCCATCTCGGTACACCAGAATGGTGCCGAGTACAACCTTTTTCGCCATTCGGCAACACAAACGGTGCAGTAGTTGAGGAGCGGGTTCCCTTGGAAGCGCTCCAGTAGCTTTCACTAGGTGAGCATCTTGAGCCGACAGGTCTGACCCAGAGCCAACCAAGCACTCCCCTTCCGGCAACACAAACGGTGCGGTGGACGGTTGTAATTTAGTCTAGCGACTTATCCTCTCAAGCAAGGGTATGACTAGTGGTCGTGTCTCTACCGTTCTATACAACAGGTTCTGACGTACAAGGTCCCTAGTCCGGAAGAGCTCGTAGCCCTACACTAAGTGGAAACTGGTTGGCAAACCCGGTCTCCTGCTCCACTCTGCAGGACGTAGGTTTTTACTATGGTAATCTGGATGAGCACAAGAGAAAATGAGTGAGTAGTTAAGTCCAGATTGTGTTTATTCCGTGAGGAATAAGACACAGTGAACCGTACTATCTCCTATCTACCCAGATTTGACCAGAAGTATGTAGTTAAGTACGCTGTCCAGGTGAAGGGGATCTGATTCTAAACTGGCTGGGGGCAGAATCTGTTAAATGTATTTGTGTTTCACATGTAAAGATTGGCAACTCTGCTCATCTTGTGCTCTTTTATTGCATGTATAAGAGTAATTAACAAACGAGCAGTATCGCCCTGCCCAAGTCATGGACTGGTGTTTTCTTTCTGCTGCATAAGTATTATGGAATTTAACAGAATCGACTAGGTAGCTAATGAGAATTTTCCCTGTCTATCTGTGTACGCATACCCTTATGAGGCTTAAGGGTGCTCACGTCCTGAAGGGTGCGTAGGGTAGCTATAGCCAGAGGCAAGCGATTAAGGGTGGCAGTTATCTTCTGGAAGACTTCGCAGGGGAGGGCTTCAGAAGTACTACTTTAGGCGGTGGTATTCTAATGATCCCTAGAGGGATATTGGTGGCTGATCAGGACTCCAGCAAACAAGCGTAATGGAGCTATCTGTCCAGCTGGTGCGGCTCATAGACGAGCCGATGAACAACTGACGTTTCCAGCCTCTGCACAGCCGTGTATTCTGCTTTGGCTGAGGGCACGCCGGCCCGGGGGAGGGGGTGCTATGCGCACGCATCTTGGGCGGAGCTAAGGGCGGCAAATCTCTCAGTTTGCCCTTGAACTTCTTCGGGGTTGCGGCAGATGTCGATTACTGATAATCAATTGTTGTCATCTTTGCGAGGAGAGGCGGCGTAATGCATGGCTTACAGGCTGCCAGCATTCTTGAAACTTAGAATTCTGACATGTCTGTAATAATTCCCTGGTCCAGAGAAATATCCTGTAGGTGCTCCAGTAGTAATTCTATGCTTCAAAACCCCATTCGTTGTTGCTTGTGACACCAGCTAACAGCCAGCAGCGCTAGAGCCCATGATGGCTCTCACCATGCACGTGTCACGTGTAAATGCACATGCGCAAAGAGGCTCAAATCGGAACTTTCCTAAAAAAATATTATTTTTGCAGTGTAAAATGTGCCTTGTTATTTTATTTTCAGGGTTTGAAATGTCTTCAAATGTTATAAAGTGTTTGTTGTCAATTTGAAAATGTTTGGTTATGAATTCAAAGTGCGCGCTGCCAAGTCTATATCCACGCCATCCTTGCACTTTGAGAGCTTATTTGTGTAATATCATGCGTTTAATAGTTAATTTCAGGGTTCCATGTAATTTTCACGTAAACTGATGCTTTTGTGTTTGACCACGCTGTCACTTCAATGTTTGCTTTTGCCACCATCAGGCCTACTACAATCCTGTAACTGCTTTAATCGTATAGAGGATAATTTTCTCAACAAGAATAACAATTTGTCAGTTTAATTTTCAGTTTCCACGAAGAAATATTGCATTTCCACCTGCACCACCTGGCACACTACGAACTTTATCCAGCGGCATCCGCGCCATCTAAACTTGTTTTCACGCATGTTCGTGTTTATTGTGAATACTCACCTCGTGCCCCATCATCTTCTAAGGGTATTTATGCAATTTTGTATTTGCGTACGGTGATATTACTTCCGTCCTAGCCGACTATGTGTATAGGCCGTCACCACACTACCCACGTGTTTATGTATCATCAATTGGTTCATTGTGTAATTCACCATGTCCTGTCTTCAGGGAAAAATCGTCAGTCCACCCTAGCAGCTGTCGACTCTCTTCCCTTGTGAAGATTGTGTTTTCAGACACCACGGTGAGATCATTCATCTAGGCATATGCTGGCATAAGTGTGGGCTGGGGATCATCCAAGCTAAGTTAGCTAGACGCGACCAAGTTATATCATTAAATTTCATGGCACGTGATTTGTACGCACGGTATAAATAAAACAAGTCTCACAGTGACTCATTATTATATTCTGTAGTGACAGTGTCCTTGCCACCTGTGTTATTCAAGTGTTAAAAATGTTAAGTATTGAAGCTTAGTATTACAAACGTGTATCATAAGTACGCTCGGGTGAGATGGACACACAGAACCCACAGCATCCCTGAGAACCCTGAGTTTCAACAGTGCAGTGATTGGTAAGCACCGCTGGCACCCATATCATCAGAAAGTAATTTGTGTCATCCTTTGTCTCATGGTAAATAAAGCAAAGTCGTTAATTAAAATAGCCAGTAAGCGTCACACGTCAACAGGAATGCCGCTAAAATAGGTAGTATGTATTTTTGCATAAACATTTTTTTTGCATTTTCCTTCAAATTTTTTACAAATTCTCAAAAAGTTTGCAATTGTGAAATTTTCAAGTCTCTGCATTGGACACCACACTTGCTTTTGTCTAACCATAAGAATCTGGATTAATGATGTTTTTAATCTATCCCAGTAATCATCCTTTATTTGTCGTATCATGCATGTTGCTGGGTTTATTGGTTTATAGTATACACTTCAGGTGACTGTTTTTGTCGTTTTTTTTAAATAATAAAAATACCTTCTATTTCCTTAAAAGCATCTTCCTTCACCTCAAGGAAAAACCGTGACACTCTCTAATCCCTGGTATCTCTAATGGCAGGGGTTAACTTGGCAAGTGTTTATGATATCAGTGGAATCAAATTCTGCAAGTTCAATGGGTACATTTAATTAATGATTGTAGTTTATTACTCACTATTGAAATTTACTTATAAGTTGATATATTTTTTCTGCAATACGTACAGTATGTGTTTTAATCAACACTTTAGTCACATGGAAGAGAAAATTGGTGGTAACTGAATTTAACCTGTGCGAGCTGTAGTAAAGTCCAATTGGAGCGGAGAGTGGGCGGTAATATGTGTGTTGTGCATGTAGATAATGAACGAGCGGGACATCCTGGGCACACAGCTGGTGCGTAGAAACGACGAACTATCGCTCGTGTACGAAAAGGAGCGTACCCTGCAGAGCACACTGAGTCGTGGCCAGGAGCAATATGATCAGCGTCTCGAAGACATTCGTCTGCTGCGGATCGAGATCATGCGCCTCAGGTACTGTCCCTTCTTGCTCCCCCTCCAGCCAAACTTGTAACTAGTTTCACCAGTGCACCCTAAAATCTAAGGGTGATTTAAATTCACAGTAGGCTGTACTTCTGTTTGATACCTCCATATAACAAGAACGAAGGGACTGAATTTTTGTGTGTTTCTTACAGAATGGATTCTCTATATACAAATTTTCAGGGGGCTATCGAAAAACTTCCATACATCCAAAATGTTGGTAGGCTAGATGATCTGACATTTACACACATAAAATACTACTTCTAACCTTATTTAACTTCGTGTTGTGTATTGTACTGGCTAGGGTACAAATAATGATCTCAGATACAACAAATCAGTAATCAAATTAATTTTACGTGGTTCTTTCAAAATATAGCACATAGACAAACTGCATCAAGTAGCTTTTCATTACCCTAACTCACAAGAAATTCACAATTTAGTGACATACAATCATTTTAAAAGAATACATAAAAACAATTCAAAGGGCAAACGTTACCAAATAAATGCTCATTAAGTGCTCTACAAAAAAATTGCACAGAAAAAGGCTCAATACAAAAAAACTATTACGTGGTTATTAACATCTGTAAGATCCAGATTAATACCTGGCACAATTAAAATATACATTTGTAATAAAACATTAATTCTAATCAGGTACTACAAGTACACGTACAATGTGTCTGTTACAGTTTGAATATCGGGTACGTATGAATAATGCACTACAAGTGCTTTAAGTGAACTCCTAAATCATATCACAAATTCATAATTACATCATAAACAATTTTTGTTTGCTATCGTAAACATTAATTAGGCACCTCAGAAACTGGTGCATAAGCATGCACCTTAATAATGATTTAAATGATTACACTAACAGACTATGTGGCTAGAACAGAGACAGCACACCTAAACGTGCTTTAAACATAGACACTTTAATAAATTTACTGACCAGTATCAGACTTAAGAAAACCCACGTAACCAAGTGTGCTTATGTAACAATCTAATATGCTTACAAACCAAATAATGCGAGTAGTCAAGATGAATCAATTACTTTCCCAGCAACCACCAGGTCACTGTAGCAATTTAGTTTCATTTAATAGCAATAATTAAATGCCCCATTAAAGGGCATCAATGCCATGAACTTGTTTTTAATTGTCAAACAGCTGTGAATCATCACTTTAACAACCACTGCTACGTAGGAAAATCTGCCCACTAATAATTTATTTACTTAAATTCGATAACACACCAAGACATATATAGTATATAGCTCACTAACGTGGCTTGGCAGCTTGCAAAAGGCGAGGGATGCCTGGTTTGAGAGAAACCTAGATGAATGGCTAGTTATTACAGAAAAGTTGTAAGTTCCGATAGGGTGCCAGCTCATCTACATCAAGGGTTAGCACGTGGACTCTGGCTCTCAGGGCAGTAGTTGGTTGACAGTCACAGGGCATATCCCTCTCGCAGTTCACGTTTACGAATAAAGTACATAAAATGTCACTGATATCTTTACATTACATAAATGAGAATGTGGATTTAACACTCTGGAGTGGGCCAGGACCCGAGGAAAATTAACGTTGAAAGAATTAAGATGAGAGACACTGTAATTATGTATATTGATTGAAAGAAAAACATACAGACAATCAACTACACAAAATTCCTCGAATGAAGCGGGCATAGCGTACAAGGTCCATATCGGCCGACACTGCGAAAAGCACTCGTTAGCGCATAAACAGTTTAAGGCAGTAAAATATCCGGGGCCGCGAGTCTACGGAGTTGAGAGTGCGGCACGGGGGAGAAAAGAAAATTTAATGTTCCGGTGTAAAATCACTTATTGTTGTACTTAATGATCAGACAAAGGCGATGATGTTCCCCCGTGATGCGGAATGTGTGCACTATCCTAGGCCCGCCAAACTAGACTGAGGAGGTTGGCTTCGAGATCCGGTTACCAAGCGGAGATCTCCCACTAGCTCTGTGAAGGAAAAAGCCATTACGCATATCTTACAAACAAGTACATGAAAAACTGAATACAACATATGGGGGAATTAAGGTATTAATTCCAACACATTATTACTTCTTTTAATTGTTCAGTGTCTTTGTTGCTATGTGTGTTGGGGAAAAATAATACACTTAAAAAAGCCTGGCTTGCAAAAGAAATGTAAAGTCATACAAAAATTACACAAGACATTTTACATACAATAAACCCTTCAAAACACTTCAGTAAATCAAAACATTATTTTAGTGAAAGTTCTAGGAATTTAAGTTTGGGCAATTGACATGGCAGCTGCCAGAACTACCAAGCTCAATTTACTGTTTATGTTAATGAAAATTGAAAACATAAATACGCCCTTTAAAAATAAACAAAACATAGCATCAACTCTCAAAAATTATGCATTGAATTTAGAGCATCTCGAAATGTAGGTTCTTTTCACAATGTTGACCACGTTGCTGGCCACTCTTTAAGTACAGGGCACTGAGGGGGAAGCAAACAGGAGATAACAATACCCCGTATTTACTTTAGGCTCTGCTTTCAGGGCATCATAACACTTGTCCGATTAAATCACAGTTGCACTAGATCTCTCTTGGCGAGTGGTTCATTTGGATCACTATACGACCCACTCCTGTATGAATGGCACAGTGAACCATGCATGACACTCATGGCCATGTGTGGCTGATGCTCAGCGAGCAGCATAGGTTTGTCACCTGAGAAGGGTCATGCCACTACATCGCATTTCTAATGCGTACCTAATAAATTTTGGCTCAAGATAATTTAATATTAAGATTACAATAGTACGATTCCATAATTAATGGTGAAATGACAAAAGTAACATTAATTACATCAAGTTAATGACGCCTTTTTTCCAGTTGTTTTGAGGGGGGTGGGGGGACAATGAAGCGCTTTGACGCCATCCAATGATAAAAGAATTCAATAGGCAGGTTCAAAGTATAGTATTTGTTAGCAGTACATTAAAAATATTTCACCTCAACTCGCCTGAATAAAGAATATAATATAACAAAGTACCATATATAATTTATCGTAAGCCAACACCAAATACAAGCCAACCCCAAACTTTCAAACCCTCTGAAAAAAAAAAAATGACACAGTGCAAGCAAAATTTTGAACATCTCGTGCACAATCGATCAGTTGAGATAACACAGATATGTAATGAAATGAGCAGTGTGTCCATGAAGGTGAAACGGAGAAGGAAAAGCCTCAGCAGCGGGAAGAGTGAAACAACATACTTATCCACAGTCTCCTTTCTCTTCCAAGTGGTCGACAATGAGGAGGATGGCACAAGAATGCCATGTGCTGGTTCCTAGGCAACTATCTCCCATGCCTTCAGCCATGAAAGGGAGGAAACAAGCTTCTTGTCCATTTTAGCTTTTCATTGTAATCAGCCACAGAGCTTTCTGCACAAAATAACTGCTGCTGTTGGGAACTGTGTTGAAGGCGGGAGAAGGGGCTGCTGGTGGACAGCGTGGACAACTCGACGGACCTGCGGCAGGAGGTGTTCCACTTGCAGAAGGACCTGGCGCGGGAGCAGACCAAATGCCGTGCACTCGAGGAAGAGCTGCAGAACCCGCTCAACGTTCACCGCTGGCGCAAGCTCGAGGTGAGTGCTGCCATTCCCTCATGCTGCCTCGCAGCGAGACAAAAACACCACCTGAACATGCATGTACAAAAGTTGCAATTAGCCGTGTTCAACTTTGAACTTTGATAGTAGCCAGCTGTGACAATCTGGCCTACTTCCCGTATCGCTGTTGAAGAGGATTTTGCCTAGCTTGTTTGAACATTGATTTAAAATCAGCAAATTGATTATGGAACATTACATATATGAAGAGAGTTTTATCATGTCGTATGAATAAATCTGTTGTGTGTCTGCCTAGTATAATAATTTAAACTTAAATATGACTTCTCACCTTTAACTCATTGTATCTCACACTTCAATTCTATGGTGACTCACCAACAAAGAGGATAATCTTAGGGGAAAAAAATTTCAGCCAAAAAACAGCTGTAGTGCTGCTTCAGTTAATGCTGGGACATTTAAATAGTGACTTCAAAGTACTGTAAATATGTGCAATGAACCTACATAAAAATATCTTGGCCCAACAATGTTTGAAGATTAGTTTCATGGTTTTTACCAAAAAACTCCTTTAGCTTTTTCCCAAAGTCTATAAGTTAAGTAGTAGGGGTGGGTGAAGCTTCGAAACTTTGAATTCGAATTGAATATTTTCAATATTCGGCTTCGTATTCAAAATCAAATTTTTGCATCGAACTTCGAAACAAAAAATACTTTTGGGCAACTTAAATTATTTATTATTATTCGCCCAAAAAGCAAAAGAAGACAATGTGCGCTTAATAATATCAGCGTTTTTATCCCACGTTTGCCACACACGGGCTATAGTCCATTCCCGATTGGAAGCGACTTATGAAAATCAACCTTTGTTAAAACGCTCTAGGCATAACATGTCAACCAGTTTTTTTCAACAACCTGTATTCCACAAATATATAACACTGTGGTTAACTTTAGAGTACTGTATTATTGAATAAATGAACCTTTACCTTTATAGCTTCTATAATTTGTCATATTTATTTCATTTAAATACGAATTAACAACAGCGAGAGCAGCGACGTGTTGGCAACATCCAGTAAGAAATAGTTCACAGTTAAAATATTATTTTAACCTAGTTTTTTAGTATACTATTTGTAAATAAAATGGTGCACATTGAAATATTTAAATATTTATGTAGCCCTGATGGCAATATAACTCATTTTTACAGTTAAAAATAACAGCGGAAAATATTGTGAGTAGGCCGTAATGGTACAGTGTTGTTTTATCGAGCGAGAAAGCAAGTGTCTGTTGAGGGAGGTTTGTCGCTCTCTCTTTTTTTTTGTCTCTTTCACACTCAGGAAATTTCACTTTGCTAGAAAACAACAATACTATACATGTTTTCAATTGTAGCATATTTCGTATTTATTACAACAAAATAATGATTTTTGAATTTATAATTTACAACTGAAAAGAGATTTTAATGTTTGAATACTTATTTTAATAATTTAGATATGATGACTGGGCAGAAACAAAGTGAAGTTGGCAGACCTGACGAGCCATGACATGGCGTGTTGCTTTGTTATCAAACGAAGCATAAATTATACTCACTCTGAATAATACTTCAAATTACATCACGTTTGTAGACGTTGTGTTTCTTAAACCTACCTAAGCAAGTTACGATGTTGTGATAAATCTGTGTTTCCGGGCAGTAATAAATATACTGTTACAGTGTTTCGTTAACTGCTGTATGTGAAATAGCATGGCGTGTCTGCATGGTGATCGTTATGCTGGATCTGTGTGTGTGCGTGATTTCAATTGTTTAATATGAACTATTTATACGTTTTAAATGTGAACTGTTTTTATAACAGAAGTTATTTATTTACATCCACGTCTCTTTATTTATCATAATGTTGTACCTTTGCTGTGGGTGTTTGAAACACAGTCGTGTAACGTGATTTACCACCAATCCCAACAAAATAACCAAGCCCAGCCCCAATAAATTTCAATAAACCTAATATACAGTAAGTAGCAATATAAATATGAGCGGAATAAAAGTTACAGTAGGCTTATTTGTGTGCCTGTTCACCGCAATACTTTTTAAGTTTGTATGACAAAAAATGAGTGACACGAGTTGCGTGCTTGATTTTAATGTCTTTTTCGTTGGACTCATTATTCCTTCATTATTTGAACCGAGGCCATCCGTTTAAAGAAATAACCCAACACATATCAATAACAAAAAGGTAAATACTATAGTTCATTACCCCACAGTTGTAACAGTGTTAAACACAGTCACTGCAAAATACTAATGTACATTACATGTAATGTGCTATGTCTTAGGAACCAAGTACATTAATGCACTGCTCCATACTCACCTAGCTTCTTCACCCTCATCGGCTCTCAAGACCTCGATGTTGAGAGCTGTTTAAATCTTTTCAGTCTTCATGCACTTTATTTTATTGCGTTGGCAGCACTCAGATTCGGAGTCCAGCCTGTCGCAAGATGAACTCTCTTGATTGCACGTCTGTGGCCGGAGAGGTATTTGGGTAAGTCCTTACCCCACTAGACGTCACGTGTCAATTTTATTAACAGTATATTACTTAACGTACACATTTATGGCGTAAGTAATAGTTCAATACGAATTCATCAATCTGGCTAAATACATACTTGTTTAAAAATCTGGCAAAAACAGTTATCTGGGATTGCTGTCCCCCCCCCCCCCCCCCAAAAAAAAACCTCCTCAAACTAGCAAACTTCAATTAACATTTTTTGTATTGATTTAATGTATGTCGCATGCATAGGACCTAGAAATTTTAGTGAACACAAAATAATGTGAAATAATGTCAAATATTGAAAAATTATGTTTATTCACAAAGTTCTGTAATGATTTCCATACTTGCAAAACATCAACGAAATTGCTTTAAGTGTATCTAATACCACAGTGCGAGTTTCTGTCACAGTGAAAACCCTTACAAACATTCCATTTTGCAATTTTCCATTGGTTATACAGCATTATCTCTCATTTACTTCACATACGTGCAGATAACAAAGCTATTTGCATGGTGATCCTGTTATTGACTATAAAATAGTAAACAAAATTTTACGCCACAAGAACAATTAAAAAATTGATTGCCAGCAAGATAAAAAAATTATAGTTGCACATATGATTCAGTATATGTATATCGAGCCGAATCGCTATGGTGCTCACAGAATCACGCCTATGTTTGTTTTATTTATAAAAGAACACATCTAACCAAAAATGTTGGTGATATGACGAATGTAATATTATGTACATAACACAAATTAATATTTTTATATTTATGGAATGTAATAACTATGCTGTAAACATTCGCGCTGTATTTATAAACACTGCCGACTTTACTCATCTTCAGTGCTTGTGGTTAGGTTTTTTTGTCAACTACAGCATTTGCAACTAATGCTGGGATCACAATAGCGTTACAGACGTGACGCAAATAAAATAATTTTCCAGCCAATCAGCATTGAGAATTCTGTGATGTCAATACGACAAAAATCGCCTGCTCGACAAGATTTACAAATAGAAAATATTTCTTATCTATTCGCGTAGCAGGTGTGACAGGTCTGTGAATCTGTCTAACCCACCATCTTTTTATTATTAATGTTTTACGTGACTATTATTTATCATATTAATAAGCAAAGCAACTCATTTTTATGTCTAGATATTATTTATTACAGCCATATTTTCACGCTCAAAGTAGGTACCAGCAGACATGAAAAGAATTTTTTGAAAGAATAGCAATATAAAAAAATAATGGGAATTTAATGGACGTTGTAAAAGAGTATAGTATGTAGTGGCATAAAACCGTTTATAAATAATTTTACAATATTGATTGTGAGGCGGTAAAATCTAGATTTCACATTACATTAACGCGAATTTTTCGTGTAGCATCGCGCCCTTTGCATAGCATCTGTCGCAATATTGTGATCCCAGCATAAGAGTGAGGATGGCGATTGTAGTTGGCTGCTTACATCGCTAAACCTGTTAAGAATGCCCAAAATAATTATTGTTTTAGATTATGCCCGGAAGGTTTGAAAGCGAAAGTTTTTTTTTTAAATTGATTAAAGTACAAAACTGTGATGTAAACATTGAGTAGAAGGGAGAAAACACAAGCTTAAACAAAAACAAATAGGATTGGTTTCTTCTCTTTGTATAAACTTTTTTTACTATGTCCGGAGTATTTATATTTTTTCAATAATAAAATATTTATTAATGTTTTGTAGTTAGGTTATAGATTTGTGTTGGAGTAACATTGAACTGAAAGGGATTTAATTAAAATATTGTTACTGTATTGATGCATGCCCATTGGGGGAAGATAATTTCAAGAACAATTACTTGGATGGGCTAGCCACGTAAAATAATTATCTAAGACCTTTGGGGTTAAAAGTTATAGTGACCTTCGTCACACAATGTTTAAATGTGATAGTGGAGGCCTTAGTCACCTTGACAGTTTATTTCGTGAAGTCAGAATCACGAGGTTGAGTGGCCAAAGTGGAGTACAGGTCGGGTGGGCTGTCTCGGGAGCACAAACTCCAAAGCTATTGTTGGCTGACCCTTGTTAACACATTTACCTGGGAGTTTGACACTCTTCTGAGTTAGTGGTGCTGTCAGCTGGAGACTCTTACTACCCTGTCGTGGGGTGAGCTGGTGTTCGCCTCGGCTCGGAGACCCATGGACAGGTTAAGTGCTCTGGTTCTGTGATGTACTGCTGACAGTTGCGGGAGGTTGGCAGAGACCTCACAACCAGGATTTGGCAATACCAAGTAGAAGTTCTTCATCCCTCCTGAAGGTTTCGATTATGGGATGTGGAGGGTCTTAAAGGTTAATTAAAGGGGCAAAGAATGGAAGGTGTCGACAGTAAGGAGTGAGAACCCTCTTTAGGGCGGGCGGTAAGAACTCTGTCTCGCTCGGAGGCAGTGCAAAGTGCAATTTCTGACTGAAGGTCGCAAAGCAGTCTAGTTTCAGGGGCAGCAGTGGCCTGTCTTAACCTTCTCTGTTTACCTCCCTTTCAGGTGTAAGGCATGGGAGAATACGGGAACAACTGAGTAGAGCCGGTGCTTGCAAATCCCTATCGTGTAATTCTGAGTTTACCAGTCTTGTAACGAGAGACTGCACCATGTGTTCCTTTCGTCCGGCCTGGGGAGCGATGGACAGAATGTTGGATAGCTCAAGTTACTTCTGACCATAGTCTCGAGGTGTGGTATCCGCAGGAGGTCAGTTGGTCAGAGTTATTCCAGCTCTATTCTGAGCGGTGGTGGTGTATGGAATAATCTGTCACTGATTTACCTGGTGGAGGAGTGTCTAGTGTTTTGGGCTCCACTGAATTCTACCAGTTTGGCTGAGCTCAGGTGTATGTGTCTGGCTTTGTGCTTGTGGTGTCGCCAGCTTCACTATTAGAGGTTTCAACTGCAAAGGAAAACTGTGACTTTTACACAAAGAAAATCAGTACACAGAGAATAGGTAGATAAGATTCACTTGTTTTTTTTAATGTGATTAATAAAATACGGTGGCACTGTACTACTTCCTACACTGGGCTACTTTGTCACAGAAGTCAACCTAGGCAATCCAGGTGAAGGCAACCTGGTAATTAATACAAAGGGTAAGGTGATAATTGATGTTAGAGAAAATAAGTATTCAACAACTATTTCCTGACTAACTTGGTGGTTGTTCTAAAGAAACAAACGGGGGTGACTACTACCAGAAGGGCAGCATCAATGTTGCCTACACTGTCCGGTGGGCAAAGGAGAGGTCTTGAAAGGACGTCGTCATGACCTGTTAGCAAAAGAGGTTCTGGATTCGACACCAGGGGGTGGTAAGGAGGCAGTGCGACATCTTCAGGAGCCTCTGGAGGATCCAGTCTCCCAGAAGCAGCGGGATCTGCAATAGCTGCAGCGGTGGTTGGCGATGTCTTCTGTTGGGAGATTCCGGCCCAAGAGAGCAGTGGAATCTGCGGATGTACCAGCAAGTCGCGCACCCAGATGGCTGCCTCAGGTCCTGTACAAGAGTAGTCGAGGAGCATAGACTGAATTTTTCTGGTCATGCCGGACCTTTTATACTTGTCTCTTGTAAGTGCTCAGAGGTGAAGGGTTGCTGGGAGTGATAGCCTCGGTCGCAGGGGCTGAAAATTCCAAAGAGCTGAGGTGGTGCTATCATCCCTTATCTTCAGGTGCTGCTGGAAGTAAGCTGGATGCTGCCCTCCCTTGCCATACTGTGGAACCACCTTCGCCTGGTTGGAGGGAACGGTGGCTCAGCAGACAGTACAATCTTGCATCAAGAAGTTTGACGTGATGGCTTCTTTGAGTGAACAGTACAAGCTAGGATAACGTTTCCGCAGTCACTTCTGACATTGTGCCGTTGTACCCTGTAGGCACAAGTCCCGTCTCTTCAGTACTGTTGGGATTAATTGGCCTGCTCCGAATCATGTTCTAATTATAATGCATAAATTTTGTGCTATAAAATTTGTTTGACGAAATGGTTAAATTTTTAATGATGAAATCAGCTCATTTTGTGTACCGTAAAAGTTGGGCCCTGCCCATGCAGCCTTAAAAATAATAAATATATTCATGGTTTTTCTGCGCTATGAACCTGGTACCTTGTAGGCTAGAGGAAATGTTTTTGCGACCAGCGGAGCAAGATGGCAGCGCAGGGACGTGTGTGATAGGGCTCGGACCCAGGACGGCTGGAGCTGGTGCAGAAGGTGCAGCTGCTACAGCGCAGGCTGCTGGCCCAGGCAGCGATCGCCGTCGAGCGGGACAACAAACTGCAAGAGTTGGAGCGCCTGCATGCTGGTCAGCACCCCGCGCAGCAGCATGAGGAGGAGCGCCGTGCACAGTCCCATGTGCTGCACCACACTCAGACACAGCTGCGCGCCAACCAGCGCAGGATGAAGGTGCAGGCAGTTAACAGTTAATTTAAACTTTTAAAAATGTGTCTGTTTTATATATATATATATATATATATATATATATGCAAAATGGCGCTACAGTTTCTTCATAATTTTTTAATCAAACCCTTTTGAAAAATCACCCCATGTATGACGTGTTTAGTTATTTCTTAAAGATGCTCTGTAGCACACATGTTTTATACCTCTTTCAAAAATAACAGTATCTTATTTTACGTTAAATTTCAGTTTTACCTATATTTGATTTATAAATGTTATAATTTTTAGTAAATATAAATAAATATAGTAATAAAATATCTGTGTTGGTAGCACCTAGTAAGAAATAGTTCTGATGCAAAATATTACAACTGAGTGTGCACGAATTTGGTGCGTTGTCATATGGTGTAGTTTTATAGACTTAGTCAAGCTTAGTTTGTACGAGGCAGAGGAATATCCTGGAAGTAGAACTTCAGCAGGGTTTCAGAAAAATGTGAAGTAACCGTGAATAGATTATAATTTCACACTCAATAATCCAGCCAATGTTGTCGAAGACATGATGGAAACTGCTTTCAGTATCGTAACTTGCAGGACTTTCTAATTACTGCATCTGTTGTAAACACTCATTTGCATTGTGCGGTGATGAAGAATCTGCACAAAATCATTAGTAATGGGTTAGATGAGAAATAGTGTGAACTATGAATTCCGCCATGTTATCAAATACCTCAAGAAACAGTAGACCCTAGATTTTAAGATGTGGAAATCTCATAAGACCATTCTCAAGCACCATAAAAAAATCTGAAGAATTAATGAAAAAATATTAAAATTTCAGGAAAATTAGAAGTCACAATTAAAATCGCTAAACGAGGTCACTGCAGTTAGGGAGTATGCAATGGTAGTCCACTAAAGCACTGTGCCATTACACGTTCCTGACTATCCCAGATCGCAGGCATTTTATCAAGTTTATCCGTTTCTCAAAACAGTTGCACCTATCATCATTGTAGTATTTCAAACAAATGGTTTCACCTGAAAATACTATGCAATAAATTTTAACCAGTAATTATTGCAAATATGTTTTCTTTTGCCTTTGAATAATTTTTTTCCAATAAAGCCTTTGTTTAATTGTATCGGGTGTTAAATGAAAATGATTTTTAAACATAATATTAATTTCAATAGACAGCATCTTCCGAATAAAATTATACTTCCAGAAGGGTATACTTGAGCTCCCCTTGTCTCCAAAAATTATTTGAACTGGGCGACTCATAAGTATTATCAAGCTAGTTAATTTTCAGTGGCTTCTTGCTGGAGATCAGAAGATTTGAAATAATTTATTCAAAAGAAACACATGTTCTTAATAAACTGATAACCTGAAAGGGTCTATTGACACCTTTTGCCACCAAATACAATATAATGCATAAGCACTCAACCTGAATGCCATGTAATTCGTAAGAGGCGCTAGTGTCTGGGGAAATCAGAGGATGTGCTTATGAATTATTAATAATTGATGACCATAAAGAAATACATTTTAATCACCTTGTTTATTTGTCTCTGTCTCAAAATCCCATTTTTTTTTTTTAAAGTGAAATTATACATATTAATTACTTCAAAAGACAGACATTTGCACGTGTGCAAGGCATCACCAATGTAAGTATAGATGTGCGGCCTGGACTGGGAATGCTTCAGCTGTCCTCAATGATGATCGGCAGAGCTCGTCTGTGACCTCATTTCTTCTCCTTTCACAGCTGGTGAGGTGCGAGCTAGTTGTCTAGCAACTTGCATGGTGTCGTTGCGTCCTCCTCTTTGCCGTTTGGTTTCGAAAATTAAGCAGCCTGTGGAAGGATAGAATGTTTCTGTTTCACTCCTCCCGCTGCTGCTAATGCTTCACCTTATCTGTTTCGCACACTGTGAATACACTGCCTGATCAACCTCTCTGCTTGCTGTAAGATAATTTAATGTATGTGGTACTTTCAATATTCAGCTTGCATTCAGTTTCAGATTATTTTCTTTTTCAGAGGGTTTTAAAGTTTGGGGCCTGCTTGCTTTCGGTGTCGACTTACAAACATGAACCATTCAAGTGCTGCAGCAAAATGTAAAATTTTGAATAGCTTTATTGCATATATTGCAAAATTTTTCATAAGAATGTAGGTTGGCTGGTGCAAATGTGCAGTAGTATATGCAGAAAATTTGCTGTTTCCATCTCAGTACAGACTGCTCATACGACAGCTATAGCACAGCTATAGACATGACAACTGTTTTTGCAGGGGTTGCTGGCAGAACTGAGCATGCGTGAATCCCAGGTGTGTGAGTACAAGACAGACCTTGAGAAGATCACAGAGGAACTGAATGACGTCAAGAAGAAGTACTACGCCCAGGTACACACAGCGCTGTGTCCCTCAATATGGCCACTTAGCCCACATTTCTCATAGAAGTCGTGCTTTTTTTTTAAATTCAAATCTCTTAATTGCTTATGAACCATCCTAGGATAATTACATACCAGAACTTTTAAAGGATAGGGATAAGCAAATGAATATTTAGTATTTGTACAAATACAAAGCTGATTTAGTCTGTTCTTTGCTTACTGACACGTGACGCTTTACTGACCCATGCAACCACGACTTCGTTTCATTGGTGCCTAATTTCCCAGGCGTACCAGATGGGGTTCGAACCATTGTAATATCTACCAGAGTGCCTGTTATATTGAGTAGTACATGATTTGAAGGTTGGCAAGACAGTGTGACGTTGGGTCCAGTAGAGGCATAACTGTAATTGTGCGAGATGTAACACTGCGCAGTCATCAGGATGTCCACAATCAAGAAAATAATGGCAGCAGAAAAAGACAAGCGTGAAAAACAGTGCAGTGAGAATGGCTGACATGATCATGACTAAACTAAATGTTTACTGGAGATTTATTGTCGTCTCAGCAAAACAAACTATTGACACTCGCAGCTGATGAACCAAAAAAAAAAAAGACAGAATGGCAGCCTTTATAAAACAAAACTTCTCACTTCAAGAGTTACAAAGACGAGAGAGAATTGTTACTTTTCTCTCCCGGCGCCCTATTGACTCCTCGCACTAACGGAAAATAAATTTAATAGATATTTGAATTGAAATGTCCAAAATACAAAAGAAGGTTAAAGTCGCAGGTGCTGGTCGGTGAGTGTCACGTGATCACACGTTGCAGGCTGTCCGATTGACAGCTGACAAACGATCGTGCTGCGACGAACTGTCATAATACCCGAGAAAGTTCGTGCTTCCTTACATATTGGTAGAAAGTTTCCTCATTGAAAACATATTGTTTTCGAGCAATCGGTCACGTCAGCTAAAGATGACCTCTGTTATTTTCCTCATTTCACCATGTTGTGCCTTGCGGTAGCTATGTTTTTAGTTTACTAACCCAGTGAAAAGGAAAAGATGCGCTATCATCCTGTCATCTCTGTTGTTGACATCTGTTACTACTGATGAAATGAGGAAAGAAAAATAACAAATTCGGAAAAACAAAAATATATGAAATACAAACAAGTTGTCATTGCCACGACCTTTCAAATATTACATGAATTACTATCCTTGACTGAAATATAGACAATTGAAATACTTCCAGAATGTACTAATTTTTTATATATATATATATATATATATATATATATATATATATATATATATATATATATATATATATATATATATATATATATATATATATATATATATATATATATATATATATATCTAGCTGCAATGCTACATCTTGTTTAACTAATGTATCTGCAGTACCTAATTTTCGTTTCCTCACCATTTTGATATCAATGCCAATTGCAAAGCAGTCACCAAATTCAGATTGCATGCGTAAAAATGGCACTTCATGGCAAAATTGGTTTACAATAATAACCTTGGCCTTTGCATGTGATCATACAGCCAGGAACAGATATAGGTCTATGTAGATAACTGTATACCCGCACAAGTGAATAATTAAGCAAAATATTTTGGACGAACACTATTGATGCAATTCTATATGTCCAAAATATTTCGCAAATGCATCAGTGAAACTGATACACATCCATGTGGGTGCTTGTGTCGCATGTACGCAGCAGCCAATTTGAACAAAGTGCTATTTTTTATACATCAAAAAAAGTTTGGGTTTGGATATTTCGAGTGTGTTAAAAATTCGTAAAATGGATAAAATCCATTAAGGATTAGCTTTAACAGTTCCATTAAAAAATTTTTACATATTTTTATGAATATAAGTTGACAATACTATAACTTATGTCATAAAACACCATCAGTAGTGTGACTGCAGTAATGCTGATTTTAACGATTTCAGAAATTCAAAGAGCGGAGAAGTAGGGATAGACGCAGTGATAGCCAAGACACGAGCACATCGGCCGCAGACACAACTGGAGACGACAGGCGGCAGTTTGTTGGCGGCGGCTTTAACTTGTCTGGCACACCAACAAGACAGCTCGATGGACAGCAGTCATGAGACCAAACACTTCACAGACATATGTTTTGTGCACCCATTTTTAATTTTATAGTATAAAGTATATCTCAAAGTAGAATAATTTTTTTTAACTACTTTGTTCCATTTCCTGATATAACATTGACAGCTGTAGCTATACGTGCACCTATGGTGGGTGACCTAGGTGTATCCGACACTGCAACCATTCCCTACAGATGATAGTAGTAAGTGGACCGGGGAATAGCCATGGTTATCTAATTAGTGTCTGGAGGTGATGTCTGCTTACGACATCCAGAAGTTGGAGGTGAAGGGTGCTAGCTTTCTCCTTTAAGCGTCTCCTTAGTGCAAGAACAGAGGCAGGTGAAGTAGCCGAAATGAGGAAGAACACACTTAATAGCAGATTCACTGGGTTTAATTTGCCGCTTCTGGCAACGAGTACAGATTACACACATGTTACACAGGATTTATCACTGACTTAGGTGAGATAACACTTGATTATAAATAACACTGGGGAGCATGGGAAAACATCCACTGAGTGGTGTTTACATGACTGGAAATTGACAGCGGCCCACGTGACGAGCACGTGTTTCGGTGAGGCGTAGAGTGCATTCCCAATGTCCACATAGGCCTGCACCCTGGTGGTTGGAGCAGGTGGAGGGATGGCAACTGAGTGTGTTTCGGACCTTGTACTTACGTATTGGTTGACAGTGGTTGACTGTATTTCGGCCCTGACCCAACTGACAGGAGGTTGTGAGGTACGTTCTGCTACCACTGAGCATGTTTTGACCCCTGGGTAGCAAAACAAGGTTTATGGGAAGGAAGGATATCCGTAGGGACCCCAGAAAATGGTAAAATAGAATGCCTGATTTGGTGCAAAAAATAGTGAAAATCTGTGCTAAATTTTGGTGTTTAAAGATGAAAGCGGTGTTAAATTTGTGTGTTATAAAATTAAAACAGTGTTGAATTTCAGTATTTAAAAATTCAAGCGGTGTCACTTTTGGTGTTTAAAATGAAAGCGATGCTAAATTTCTGTAACTTGTTCAAAAATAAAATCAATAATGAATTTCTTCGCATTCATATTGACATGTGCCCCTATTGGGTTTTTTTTGGGGAAGAGGTTACTATGCTGACTACCCTCTCTTTCGTCGAAAGAGAAGGAAATCAAACTCCAGAGTGAGGCGGATTGAGATGGATTCCCTCCCAGGGAATTCAACCTTCCTCGTGACTAGGGTTGCCAAAAGGCGGGACGGGAGTTGGTTTCCACGTGGTGTACGAATGACCTTCGGTGGAAGTCGAACCCGGATGGTTTTCCCCAATGCCAACTTTCTTACACAGCAGTTTGGCAGCTCCACCTTTGGCGGGTGTTGAACCCTTACAAATTTGCCTGAGGCTAGCTTTACGATACTTGTGCTGGATGGATCCACCTGAATTGGGATTACCTGGTGGTCAGGGATGCTTGGGTAACGGAGTCTCTCAGTGAACTGGATGTGTACCTTCCGGGTCATACTCCGGCAAACACCAGCCTAACAAATGGTCCAGCCGGGACTCTTGTGTGGGCGGTAAAATAGACTTGTAGGACAATGGTACACTCTCTGGTTCAATGTGTGGCTGCTCTACTTGACTTGGATTCACAATGATTTTCTGTAGCAGCCTGCCGGTGTAAAGCGCGATGCTCTCGACGCCTTATGCAGCTCTTATATAGGACTGCGTCGAGTAACAGCAGAGGGGACACTGAAAAGCCAGGAGCAACAGCATGCCCACCGCTGGCCGTAAGCCAACTTGCAGGCTCCATCTTCTGTGGAGTTCAGTGCACCTCACAACTGATTATCGATGTAAATTATTGCACAGATTAATTATACTCAAAACCACAAAAACCAAAGAAGGGAAAACTATGTCTAAATTTACAGTAGGTGAGAAGGTTTTAAATTCATGTAATATTTATTACTGCAAAACGAAAATATGGAAAGTCCCGGTTGACTGATAAAAACTATATTAGCTAAAATACTAATAAAGATAATTACGAGCTGAAACAGGCGAAGGTGAGCCTGGTAAATATAATTAATTAAAAAGAAAACGCAACTTTCTAACATACGCAATTCACAGCATGTTACTATAGACTGGGGTCTGTCCAGAGGAATGCTAATATTGCGACAACCTCGAGGGTTTGTTGGAACTTCTACCATGGCTAAACTGAAGGGTAGTGGATTATCAGAAACATTCATGGGGAGTGGCGCTTGCATGCGGGTTTCCAGGCAGGCTATGCATTTAGTAATTAAGCGTGTTAATTAATACGTATGCAGCTGTCCAGTGCTTGGAGTCTCCTTGCTTGAGGCGTGTAATCAAATCTGCCACTGTTAATGACTTGCCCCGAGCTCTGGGCGCTCGTGGATGGGGCGAAGTCGCCCATACAGAGCACATCTGAGCTGCGCAGCATGTTGGCATGCATTAAAAAATAAACCATATTTCTGTATTTTAAAATTAAAAAATTTTGTGAATTAGAATGTTTTGGAAAAAAATTAATGCACATGTTCGGTGTCTGAATAAGAAATAGAATAGTAATTTTAAATACAAGAAACAGTAGTACTACAATTCATTAGTTAATTTAAGAAGAAAACATTAATTTAAAAATGTAGGGTAAATTTTAACAGTAAAAAAAAATAGCATGGCCACAATGTATCCTTTCACCGCAGCTGTTTGTAAGCAACTGATTTTTTAAGTCGAATGCACTGCTACATTTTCCACTTACCTTGTGTTGCCTGTTATGGCAGGCACTAAAAGTCTGACATTAGCTAAGTTCCATCCAGTAATTCCTGTAGGATATTATAGTTAGGTTGGCATTCCAACCTGTGTTATTTTTGTAATTTGTTGGGGTTCTGTTTATTTTATTTCAAGAGAAAAAAGTAAACGGCAAGGGGGTGTGGACTTTAGTTTAACGTCTTTCGTGAGATAGCAATATTTTGAGGTTCTTGATATTGCTCGTATGGAAATAATATTTAAATTATTTAACTTCTAAAATTTTTACTTCAATGAAAAAACAAAATGCAACATATATATTGCTGTTTGTATTTGTACAGTTGGGGGGGGGGGGGGGTTGTTGTGCGTGTGTGTGTGTGTCTATATATAATATCGACAAATAAACAAATATTATTCACACACTACTTAAGTGTTGACAGTGAGGCGTTTCCAGGCCACGTGCATTTCAATAATTATAGTAATGGTTTACAAATATATTGTTTACAAAACACGCACTTACTGTTTGTAAAATTCGCAAACCCATGATCAGTGTTTTTCTATTGTAATCCTTGCAAGTTTACGTCACTAAAATCAAGTTTGTTCGACACTAGCGTTAAAAATTTATTTGCTTAAATACCCACCCAGCCGAAGTGAGGGGGCTGATGTTACAAAATGGCAGCAGCATGAGTGAGTTGTGGCGTATGACCCATCTTACAGTCAAAGTAACAAAACAAGGGGCCAATGAACACACTGTTTCCAATATTAACAAATAAAAGTTCAGTGTGCAAAAATATATTGTGTTCAATTTAACACAAGTACATTTGATGCATGACAACATGCTGCGCCGCGCAGATGCACACTCTACCAACAACTTCGCCCCATCTATGAGCCACATGCGCCCAGGGGAGAAATATATAACCGGCAAATCAAATTAAATGTATTGAGCTCGGAAATCCCACAAGCCTGGGTAGCCGAACACATCATTGTCAATTACGTGTGTAATTACAATCTACTTTGTCCATCCAAACCTATGCATGCAAAAAGCACCCCCGAGAGATAAATATTATTGAGATTCTTCTACTTGTCACTTAGCCCTAGAAGAAGTTCCTCCGACCTCGAGAGATGCCAGCACCCCGTGGCCTTGCGACGTCACGACCAGGCCACCTCAGGTACAGAGTTTTTAATTTGTTGTCACCTCCACACAGGGCGATAAGAAATGAGCGACACTCCTGCACCCCCGATAACACGCTCCCGTGTTGGAAGGCTATGCTACACTCCCGCACCCCGAAGAACTGCTGATATGAGAAAAATCAGTATAAATAGAAGTCCAGCTTCCAGCACCAACAGATACGCCAGGCTAGCTGGCTGAACAGGATGCGAGCCTTCCCTAGTCTGCACTCTCTCCACTACCTTAGTCTGCTTATAACTCTCCTGCCTACTCCAACCAAGCACTCACAAGTCTGCGAGGACTCTCCCTCCTCTCCGCGACCTGTAACATGGCACACACCATTGAAGACCAGCCTCTGTCAACAGCTTGAGAGACGGCTACTCCATTGTCAGGTAAACCTCACCTTGACCCCAATATCCCTTACCCCAGTCAACTTCCTGTGACCCAGTGGGGTAATGAGCCGGCGCATCGTAGATTACCGCCACTGAGTAACTTACAGTAGTAAACGCGCTGTATAGGTTGCACTCGGCGTTGTGGTTGTACATCCTGTACAACACAGCCTGCATCAAGGATGAAAGATCCACACAACCAACAGGCGGACTTCCATATCTTTTTTGCTTTTATGCAGTGACAGGTCGTTAAAAGAAAAACTACCCTTCTCTCCAAAATAAACCATGTTGCCTATTCCCATTTACCCCCCCCAAATTACATTAAAGACTGTAAACATTTCTGACAAGTTTACGACTACCACCCCTCCCCACCTTCCTTAGTTTTTTTTTTCCCCTATAGGGAGCAGCCAGAATTTTTTTCCTTTATTTTGAGAAAAAAGGGCACACTATCCACGAGTAAAAATGTTGTTTTGATGTTGTGGGAGTGAAGAAGTGCGACAGTTTTATGATGGAAAGGCGAAGTACCTACACCTCAGGTTTCAAATTGAAAGTGATTTTGTTCGCTAAAGAGAATAAAAACAGCCGCTGGCCGTGAATTCGGGGTAAATGAAAAGGCATGGTTCAACTTGTGTTACATTTTTTCATATCAAGTGTTTAAATATTTACAATAAACTACACATTTCAGAAATTTCAAACTTTTGTGTATGTTTGTAAGTAGGTAAAATTTTAATAAGTGATTGTATTCTAAGGGTTATTTTTTAAATGGGGATTCTACTGTATTATTTAAATGCCAGGTTGCCTCATTTAAAGTCCCGTTATAATTGCATTGTATTCTCAACTTTCAAC
The DNA here is from genome assembly GCA_029891345.1 of Dryococelus australis. NCBI lineage: Eukaryota > Metazoa > Arthropoda > Insecta > Phasmatodea > Phasmatidae > Dryococelus > Dryococelus australis. The sequence continues at coordinate 21,321,329 of CM057006.1, read as the reverse complement.
TAACTCTGCCATCTAAAGGACGGGTCCGAGTGACCCACGTTGAGAGAGCGACACACGCACACAACGGACTGCCTATCTATCCATCCCGGTCGCCTGCCCAACGCGCTCGCCTGGCGCCACGCCGGCGAAAGGCTGTGTATACTCGTTGTGGCGTGAATTAACTACATACTGTTAAACTTAAATATCAGTTAAAGTATAGTGCACTTTAAATCCTGCACATACAGTGTGTGATTTGTGTTTGCTTTGAAATGTATAATAGGTGCTATGTTTTATCACAATTTACGGAGCCAATATCACTGTTCCATTAATAATAAAAATGTTTAAATTTGATTATCCGGGTTTTTAATGCAACACTCATTTGTGTTTTCTCTATTAACACGGTTATTCGGGAGCTTACTGGATTATTTTCCAGCACCTTAAAATCATTTTTCTCACTTATAGATCGCACCCCAAGTTTTCGATAAAATATGGTATTCCCCAGGCTCGCCTTTGCATGAATTTGTAATGTTCACATCACTCTCGTACATTTTAGTGTGTTTAGCCAGGAGTTTAATTGTCTTTCAATTTTGTATTTTCTGTAATAGCCGGAACTCTCCAGGGCGAACCTCGTATTAAATATTACATCAGATTTAATTGAATGTGTACTGTCATTAGTAAATAGTTACCCCATGTTTCCCCTAACTTGGTATTTTTGATACTGTGTATTCCCAGTGGTCTAAATGTACAATAGGAAGGGAGATATTCAGAGCAGGGAGCGTCGCACATTAGCACTAGCCAACAGCACTGGAACTCCGGTAAGTTTGACGTCTGAGGGCGAACCCCGCCCACCATGCTACGACCTCATTCTGTGGCCTATCTCCCCCTTAATACCACTAGAGATCACCACCCCACTCAATCACCTCCTGGGTGCACATTGGCCTGGATACACTACTAGTGATTGTGAGGACCAAGTTAAACAATAATCCCAGGTTGCTAATACTACTCCCAGGGACACCACAGCTAGGCAGCCTCCCACGACGACTAGCACAATCAAACTCAACTCGGGTAGATTGATCCGGGTTGCTCACCCAGACGGCACCGAACTCCCGAAGTTTTGTACAGTCAAGCTAGCATCTGGAAGGGTTCGACTCCAGTCCCAGTCAGATACGAGACCTCAAGTAGCACCCCCTTCACCCGATTTTGTCCCGGCAAGACAGCCCACCCTTCCAGAACGTACACCCTTACCACCACATTCAATTAATCACCACCCCATTCCATCCGCTTGGGAATGGAATGGCATCCCGCATATTGGCGACCCTTGTAGTGAGGAGAATAGAGCTCCCTGAACAGGCAGCTACTTTCATTCGCATCACTCTTGAGGTTTGATTCCCCTCGAGCCCAAAGTAAACCTACCTTCAAACAGCCCAATACTGTGCACAACCCCCTCATGCCCCACCAGTCTATTAAAAATGGTATTATTCAGAGTGGTGGGTCCATCTACGCTCTGAGAGGGCAGTCAACATTCATTCCCCTACCATCCAAGGTAGCAGCTACAGATAGCACACGTCACATTAAAGCCTCACTTAATTAAAAGTTTCCACAGGGTTACAATATTTTTGTGTTATTTCATACAATTTATTACATGGAATGTTCTTTGTAAATAAATGATGACTTATTCCTTCTCACAAAATGTTTCTCTCTTGCCAATTACAATTATGTGATATTTCTTATACGAATTGTGGGAACTATACAGACATTGTTACTTCCTCAGTTATGTTAAGGCTTTAAGTTATGTTAAAGCTTTAAGTTCATAGCCTCACATTAACCAAGACGTTAACATAAACAAATTCCGCTTATATGTTTCTCACAACATTAACACAAACACAGCTTGCCTGTTTCAGATGACGTTAACACAAAAACAGCTTGTCGGCTTTACATAAAGAACACCCTACGGTGCAGCGTGATATAATAGGCCAAACTTCGGCACCTGTCAACATGCACATGAAAAATCATGGCAAACACACCAGAAGATGATACTGCTCTGCAAGTCAACACTCAGAATTAGTACATTGATGGTGTCGATAGTACAATATTATCTATGGATTCTGTAATTTTGGATGCAAGAGCTGGCGTATCTGCTGAGTAAGTACATAAGAAAATTTAATTATTTTAGAATGCCACTTGCTGTATCTGTGAAGAATTGGTCCTCGACGGATGTCCACAAGAATTTAATTTCTTGAGCAGCATTAGCTTTTAACTTTCTCTGTAAATATGTACTTTAATACCACTACATATGTATATATGTCATATGTGAAACATTGTCAGTGTTAGATGGTGCCACAAAGCATTTGAAACTTAAATGTTTAAAAACTTTTGGAAGAACATACAGTAATCATTTAACTGTATGAAATTTGCTCCTTGACTACTTCGGATTCTAATTTTTTAACGGTGTGGTTTGGAGAGGGTTAAGATTATCGACTTCAGATACTCTCCATTGATTGTACAAGTTGATACTGCCACTCACGTGGGAAAATCACACCGACTGCAGCTGGCCAAGATTGAACCTACGACCTCCCGAATGGGTGTCAGACATGCTGCCCCACATGGCCAAACATGCAATAAAAATCATAAAATAGTAAAACTGTTCATAACAGCATATTAACATCAAAAATATACAAAATTAGTCAATTATTTATTTTATCCCGCATAAAAAAATAAAAAGATACCTAAATAAACATTGAGCACTGCATAAATTACAGTGAACACGAAGTCAATTTACATTTGCTTCTCGAAGAAAATCAGACATTTTATTTGAAATTAGGAAATTTATATAAATATTTACACATGTTTAGAATAATGCCTCAGTTTACCTACCACCATGCAGCGATGCCAAAAATTAATTTTAAACACAGCACCTCATAATTTTCAGCTAACATGAATTCCATTTTAAGTTGCTTCTCACATGAAAATGAGTGATTTTATTTTTAAAATATATAAATTTACTTTAATATTAAGAAAATGTTTTTAGAATGAAACAACAATCTAGGATACCTTACGACTTCTCACACGTACGCTGCTAGGCTATCAAAAATATATAAAAGGACAGAAATTCAAGTACTCACAGTCTAGTACTTGTCAACAGAGACATGCACACACACAAAAGGACGATACATTTTTTACGTGGTTCACGATCACATGTGAGTGTCCTTTGCAAGTGTGCCTGTTGACAAGTACTAAGACTGCGAGTACTCGAATTTCTGTCTCTTTATATATTTACAGTATGACATGCGACAGTCTCAGGAGCAGTCAATAGCTAAGTCACAGTTGAGACTAGTTTTTTGTGAGCATGTCAGTCACACGGGTTTCAGTGGCAGCTCTAACTTACTGGCAGGCTGGAGCCCGACCAGTGTGTGCCAGGTGTCCTGGTGGCGGGACATGAATTAAATTACTGGATGTGCAATGCGTTGGAAAGGGTGGCTTGTGGGCACGGTGTTACCTGCTCTGGTGCCAGCAGGGCCTGGCGACCTCGTTTCCTCTGTATCAGGGACAGGCGATGCCGAGTGGGACCTCCTCCCCTCAGCGGATGGCTGCTACCACTGGATGAGACATCCCAGGCATCTTCTTTGGGGCTGTGAACAGAGATGAGGAGGGAGCTGGCAGGCGGCATGAGCTTGGTCCCAGGTAGCCTTATAGGCGGCCACAGCCTTTCTCTCCTGCAAATCCCTCCCACCCCTTTTGGTGTAAGGCATGGAGGGGTTCTACAACCGGCCTCACGAGGGAAGCAGGCGACAAATAGTCCCTAACTAGAAGTGTTCTACCGCAGCTGTGGACAGGCCGATGCAGAGCTGTACCCTTTCCCCTCCCGGAGACACAAGCGGCATGGTGGTTGGAGAAGCGAGTGTTCTCTGAGGCGTTTGACAACAACTGCGGGTGTGGACCCAACAGCGCGAAGGCCTCCAGAACCAGTCAAACACCCTCTCTGACAACTCATTGGTGCGGTGGATGTAGTACAAACTGGCCTGGCTGACTAGCGTCCTTGTGGGATTTCTTCATAGTGGTTGTGGCTCTGCCTTTTTGTACACCATGGTGCACCAAATAGGTGGCCATCGAACGTGCATGTTTGATCGATGTACGAGTCCCTGAGGGGGAGCTCGCAGTCCTACACTTGACAGTGAAATTAGATCTCTAATCCTGGTCCCCTGCTCCAGCACACCAGGTGGTGGAGCGAGCTGTCGAGGCTGTGTGGCTCTCAGAAAAGTCCATGAACAACTGTGCACAGGTATAACTAGTTCCGGCCCACCCTCGTCCAGGCTGAGGGGGTGGCAAGTGGTCAAATCGTTTGCTATGAGGCGGAGCCACGGGTTATCTGCTGCGGCGTCTGCCGGTGGATGGAGTGCAGCAGGTGGCACCATCCCTCTGCACGCTCTGGAACTACTTGACCTCATGGGGGTTGGTTCAGCCACTGTTTAATTCTTACTGACGTGTGTGTATTACTCCCCACGACAAGGGATGTAACTTGTCCCCACTCTGGTATATATATTATACTGATTCAGAACCTGCCTGTTGCACCAAGGAGATGAGTGACCATCTTGGGTGTGTAATTAATAAAGTTCCGGTCTCCTGCTTTTGCCATGGTATCTACATAGGGTGAACACAGTTACTCAAAGGAATAAGTATTCAGAAGTAACTACTGACATGTGCTGCTTATACTATTAATAAACTACGATTACAACTCATCGCTCTCCAGTCGACTCACTATAGTATAGTACGGTCACAATCCAAATTTACACGAGACGACAGCGGTGGAAATCCCGTCGCAGTCCCACATTACGTACACACCGTCCCTTCTCTCTAACCCGACGATGGCTGGTAACACACACAATCGGGCTTCTGTTGCATCAGCACCAGCGATGATTCTGGCCACGCGATCATTATTAAGTCCCGTGACATTACACTGCTATCGCACACCGATTACTCTCCCAACCCGGCCGCCGAAGTTAGACACTCCTGGCATACCGCTTACAACTCCTTCCCGCCGAAGTCACATACTTCATACTACTGTTGCCCGCCGTGAGCCCGCATGCCAGGCAAAGCCCCACCCTAGTGACATCACGCAGAACACGCCAGAGACAACTGGCGGCAGCTCTTTACATTAAAGCGGCTGAATAAGAAACTACAACTGCCATAATCGACTCTCAGCCTATATCACAATCATTACCCAGAAATGACACACTATGATAACTATCACGCAGTAAATAAATATGACTACGATTACCCGTTAGATAAAATCATTTTGTGTGTGTGCGTGTGTAAACACACACACACATATATACATACACACTAAAAGTTACCAGCATGGTAATACCAACCACCACAAAAATTACACTAAAAAAAATGTGGCGATTCCCAAATCATTACATACTCCATTTGAACCTCCAATCGTATAACAATACCAATACTTTTCCCTTCCTGCTGATATGCTGTCCTGGGGATCTGTCTTCTCCAGACATGCCAGAGGCACTGATGGCTAGATGTGCAGGAGAGAGTTGAATGCCGCCGTGGGTGGGCGAGGGAGGACCAGACACCCAGGAAATTTGTTATGTCCTTTTCGGACTATACGACATCTTCAGGCCCCGTCTCCTGTAGTTCGGCGCACACACACACCGTAAGCGCAACACTTTCAATTAGCAGTAACGTGAGAGGGTAGTAAGAAATAACTGAGTAAACTAAATCAAGTTTGACAAAGTTTATTCTTACATCAAGTAAAACAATGGGGAATCCCGGTTCAACGTACACACTAACTGACCTTAATAATTATGCAAATTTCTTAATTACTTTACACAGGCGAAGGTGAGCCTGGACAAATCCTATGTGAAAATAGTCTACTCTGAGAATTGACGCAATTCACAACATTTGCTTCCCGAGAGGTGGTTTGTCCAGAGGAGAAGTCGCGACAAACTGTTACTGTGGAGTCAAAGAGTGACTAGGGTAAAGAGCAGGTTAGGAAATCGAGGTCACCTCTGGAGCTTCTTGCAGGAATTGCGGTTGGGCTGGTGCCGGAGAAGCCTTCTCAAGCTGCGGGTAGAGCCTTGGCAAGCCAGGAGAGGAGAAGGTCTTTGTCAGACCAGGAGGAGCTCACTGACCTAAGCAGCCGGCGAACTCTGGTTAGAGACGTTTCTGAGCCTCCTTATATAGTCCAAGACCAATGCTTCAGGGCTCTTCAGAGAGTACGTAGGATGATAGCATTTCTTCGCAGGGTAGCAGTGGCGCAGAGCATTCCTTATCACCCTGGGTTGAGGCTGGCGACATGTTTACAACCTCCTCTTGAGGCTTGGTGGTTGTGACGTCACGGGGCAGCAGGGGTACTGCGATCCTATGGTGTCTCTTGTAACTTCCTTCTCTGTTATCTGAGGTCAGTAGCTCGTCGGATAAAACTATCTTGGTTCGAAGGGGTGGCGACCGGATGTCAGATTTGGGCGGGCAGTACAATTTTATAATTAATAGCGTTAATTATGAGTGTGTCCGAGGTTGTCCAGCGCATGGAGTCAACTCTGTCGGCACGTGAATGGTAGTCTGTCACTGTTGTGACTTGTCCCTGGGCTCTTTCTTGTTCGTTTATGGGGCAAAGTCGCCCATAGTGTGTGCAGCAGTGTGGCAAGCATCAATATTAAAGTATCTCTAAAAATTTTACTAGCCAATTACACTCTTCCCAAGATTTAATACATAATTTGGCAAGGTTATGAACATTCGCAATTCTGTTGACCAGAGGCACATCACATGGGAACATGCATTTTTTAAAATTTCAACAACAAAAACTATCCAGGAATGTTATTTATACACATTTCCATACAAAATAGGAGGTTAAAAGTTTCATCCAGTATGTAAGTTAATCTAAATTAGCAAATTTAACTGGTTTCCAAAAATTAATGTGTGTGAAAATTTTCTTAACATATCAATTTCAGGTGCAGTTACACTGCCATATTTTCAATACAAAAATGTTTACAGTAAGATAAAAAATTGTACATAACATTACTTTATTCAGCACAATTGGGAACTCATTCATTTGGGAATGCTGCATCTGTCAGGTATTACATCAGTATTTTATCATAAAAATTGCAAATACAATTTACTATATCACAACACACTTAACAATTGTCATCTACTTCAGTGTTCAACTTCTGAACAGAAATGCCAGTCTGTTGGCCAATCATAAAAGGCATATTGCTGTGACTGGCTGCCTAGGGACAACTTTTAATAGGATAATGTAATTTGGTGACAAACTATTACTAGCCAAGTCATAATCGTCCTACCACCATAAAATATTTTAATGTAGGCATCAGGGTTACACACAAGTTTATTGTACAATATATTATATATCTGTGTATTTACAACAACAATGAAAAATGTATTGTTAAATAGTACGTTATGCAGACAATTTCCCTTGTAGCACATTTCTAATATGAAACAGCGAAAACAAGAAGACTATGTTCACTCAAACTATAAATTAGCACTCTGCATACCCTTTAACTTCCATGACACAAAACACACAAACAGTACTCAATCATTACTGCTCAATATTTTACACTTCAAAAAATGTCATCAGAAGCAATTTAACACAATACACATATATTGTGCAAAACATGTTCTGTCAGTCCTGTGTTTGAAGATATCTCCGCCATCCAGCAAAGGAGGAAGCGATTATCTTCTCTTGAAGCCGTACTTTTTCCGCTCGTAGAACAAGTCTGTCTTGGAACTGCCAAGGTTGACAATCTTAGGGCAACCATCACGCTGAAACCACCAGAAATTTTGCATTAACCTCCATTCACTTAAATTACAAGTAGTATTTATTAATTAAAGACATGGAGATGATTTTCATGAGAAACTACAAAAGTTGAATGATGCATGAAAGGAAATTTTCAAAGATAAACAATTACGAAGATCTGTACCCGGCTAACAATGTCTATGATGAGATTTGGATGTCTCTTAAAATCAAAATCTTGAGAGCCAATGACCGTGAAGTGATGCGAGTATGGAGCAGTGCGGGGAGAAACAGGAGATCCCCAAGAAGACTCACCGACCAGTGGCAATGACCAGCACAATTCCCACTTGGCCGGGAATTAAACCTGGTTCGCCCCGGTGGGAGGTGAGTAGTCTTCAACTACACCACGGTGGCCCCTCACATTCATGACATATTCAAAATATGGTTGTGTTTATAATGTAGTGATAAAGTGGTCACAAGATGGTCTCCTCTATGAAATATGAGCACTCTACAAGGTATTCAGAGTTCAACCGTTGTGACACTCACGTCCTTCTCCTGTACGGTGCACTCTTTGCAGTAGTAGGCGTCCGACACACCCGGGCCTCCGCAGATCACACAACGGCCCTGGTACGAGCCGTAGTTGCACTCATCACAGATGCGCACCAGTGTGCAAGGCCGCACGTACGAGTCGCAGATCACGCACTTGCCATCACATTTCTCGCACAACCGACCAATCGCTGTAACATGCCACACCATCAACACACTCTCCACCCCACCTGGGTCATGGCAATCATCTTCCTGTCAGCACATTATTATACTTTGCCTATCACTGCTAGGAAAGCACCTGTAATTAAAGACTACATGCCGTAAATGAATGGACATGTCTTTATGTGCTTGCACTCACATGAGGCAGGTAAATGAGTGCACACTCCACACTAACTTCGCTAGAGTAGGGCAGATTTTAGATTTCCCTGTAATCAGTTTTATCAAGCTACATAAATAAATGTAGGCCTAAGTAATATTTGGTGTAGGCTAACAAAATATGAGCTAGGGTGTGAAAAATGTTATGTATTCAAAACCCACCAACATAACATTTAAACACAAACTGATTCACCTAACAAAGAGTAAATCACTTCTGTTTCAGTGAAATAAATGTACTCTAGTATTTACACTGCGCCTTTGAATATTTATTATTTTCAACATGTCTACTAGCTGACAGCTGACAATGATGCCCTCATACGTATATATTGCACTTCAGCTAACACACCAAAAATGCCATTATCTAACACACATTCAGAAAAAATGGCCAGAATTGCATGATACAAAATCTATAAATGCATAGCAGATCCACAACCTCCTAATTATTTTCGGCTCCCAAGACCCTCATCTTAAGAGCCGCCCTTCACTCACTCACTCCAAAGCATTCAAACTTGCTGCCTCGATTCATATAATACAGCCAAATAGAAAAACTAACACTATGCCATGACATGCAAGAAACGTTGATTGATATTTTAGTAAAATGTTACACAGATGGCCGTAATAATGTTAACTTTGCACTGTTTATATATATTTTTATTTTCCTCTATGTTTTATCGAGCCAGACTTTGATATTTTATTTCATATATGTTTGGAGTCCTTCCAGGAGGTGGTCATCATAATAGTTACAGTTTATCAATTTTTTTTTGGTAATAACCAAATTTAATATTTAAAATAACACAGAACTTATATTTGTATATTATTATAATGTCAAATTATATAGTGAAACTGTTACATGGTTTTGTAATGGTATTTCAAAATTTTTCTGAAAGAAAAATACTTCTATTTAATGTTAGTGTTAAATAACCAAGGAATAATGATATCCATTTAGTTTACATTTTGTCTGGAAAAAAAAAAAAACACAGTTAGTTGAAAGTTTAATATTAAGATTCTAGGATTGCTAGTCCAAAAACCATATAATACGGAATACTTGAAATTTTGTGCTGTTAATATATGTATCTTAGGTAAAATGATGCCAAGGATTCCTTTATATACCTACAAAGGGAGATTTTCAACACCAGAACGTGTTAAAAGGAGTTTTTCATGGACGGAGTTCTGTTAATTACTGAAACTTGAGTCTCTCAAATTTGTCGGTAGTTTTACTACATTGGACTCATTTACTAAGACAAATTAATTACATATATTTTTTAAGTTGTGACTATCAGATTTTTAAAAAATCTATGAATTTATTATTTTTAAGGAATTAATCTTGATAAAATTTTAAACTTGCAATAATATTAAACAGAAAGAAAAAGTTGAATTTCAGTAGTTGAAGCCTGAAATGACAATGGTACAACTTATCTTGAAAATTGGACTTGACTCCTTATGTATTGATAACTCCATCCAGAAACCCAAAATATAAAGATTAAATAATCTCAAGCAAGAGCTAACCGCAGAGGCAAATAACTTAATAAGGTAAGTAGTATTAAAATTCACTCCATAGTTCAACAAGATTCATTTCCTCATAATTTTATGCTCCTCCTATCATGAGTATTTAGGGGATAATATTATTGTTTGTAGTGCAACAGTCATAATTTCTCTACAATTCAGCTAAAACTGACAGCAGGAGCCAAGATTGCTTCATGATTGATGTTGTTTTAGTGTGTGTGTGTGTGTGTTATATATTTTTCATCAAAAGTTGTAAATAATTTCGTTAATGTTTTAGTTGATGTGTTATAGTGTTGTGTCTTCTTGTTTTGTTTTCCATTGAAAATATTTTCTACTGATCCAATAAATTCCTTGATGGTGATGCCAGCGAACAGCCAATGGTGCTAGGGCCCATGACTGTGCTACCCACGCACGTGTCACGTGTACATGCACGTAAGCAAAGAGGCTCAAATATGAACTTTTCTAATGGAATATTATTTTTGCAGTGTAAAATGTGTCTTATTTTATTTTCTGGGTTTGGAATGTCTTAAAATGTTTGTATGCGTTTGTTGTCAATTTGAAAAGCTTTGGTTATGAATTCAAAGGGCGCGCTGCACGGAGATTAATAACAGTAATGTTCTGGCTTGAACGCCGTCATAGACACACCCGCGAAACTTGAATCAGGCACCATACGCTTCTGCTAAAGGCGTTCCATCGTAATTTCTGTATTATTGCTGTGTGTAATTTCAAGGGTTTTGTTTTCATGTATGTATTTAAGGGTATTTTTCATGTTTGAGTATTTTTCGGCCATATCACGTACAACCACGTGGTTAACAGATGCCAAGTCTGTGTGTGCGTCATCATTGCGTTTTAAGACCTTATTTATGTAATATCATGTATGCAATATTTTGTTCAGGGTTATATGTTAGGGTTCCGTGTAATTTTCACGTAAATGGACACTTTTGTGTTTGACGACGCGGTCACTTTAAATTTTGCTTTTTCCGCCATCAGGCCTGCTACAAGCCTGTAACCACTTCAATCGTAAAGAAAATAATTTCCTCAACAATAATAATAATTTGTTAGTATTTAATTTGCAGTTTCCACAACGAATATTACAATTTCACCTGCACCACATGGTCCGCTACGAACTTTATCCAGCACCATCCAAGCTCGTTTTCACGCATGTGCGTGTTTATTGTGAATACTCATCTCATGCCCCATCATCATCTAAGGGTATTTATGTAATTTTGTGTATGGTGACATTACTTCCGTCCTAGCCAACTATGTGTATAGGCCGTCACCACACTACCCACGTGCTGGAGGGCGAGCCCAGACGAGTTTGTGTTAGTGATGCCAAGTAATCGCGTGTTAATGTATCATTAATGTTTCATTTTGTCATTTTGTCCTATCTTCAGGGAACATCGTCAGTCCACCCTAGCGGCTGTCGACTCTCTTCCCTTGTGAAGATCGTGTTTTCATACACCGCTGTGAGATCATCCATCTAGGCGTGCGCTAGAGTAATTGTGGGCTGGGGAACACCCAAGCGGAGTTAGTTAGACACGACCAAGTGTATCATTTGTTTCATGGCACGTGATTTGTTCTCACGGTATAAATAAAACAAGTCTCACAGTGACTCATTATTATATTTTGTAGTGACAGTGTCCTTGGCACCTGTGTTTTTCAAGTGTTAAAAATGTTTAGTATTAAAGTTTAGTGTTGCAAACGCGTATCGTAAGGACGCCCGGGTGAGACGGACACACAGAACCCACAGCATCCCTGAGAACCCTGAGCCTCAACAGTGGAGTGATCGGGAAGAACCCCTGGCGCCCATATCATCAGTAAGTAATTTGTGTCATCGTTCGTCTCGTGTCTCACCAGACGGCGTCAATGGTAGAGTGCACATTTACTCTAAAACCGTATCACACCAGGATCAAGTTACACCACAAATTTTATTAAGTAATACTTCATTGAATAGTCAAGGTACCAATAAAATCCAGTTTTGAAATAATTCTGATTAGAAAATTATTTGATGTACAACCCTGAGGTCAACTACCTTTCTTGCAAATACACTCATGTTCCCGTTCATATCTTTTTGCTAGAAAGCATAAGGTCCAACCATACATGAATTATTAATACTCAGGTGAGATTTTCAGTTTGTGGTTAGACTATTTTCAGAATGTCAAACCTAACTATATTTTATAATTACGACATGCACAACATTTCTACACTAACTGAAATTGACGCCGGCTAACAGCCAGTAGCGCTAAGACCATGACGGCGCTCACCACTCACATGACACGTGGACACGCACGTGCACAAGGAGGCCATAACCTGAACTTTCCTGTAACAGGATATTTATTTAAAATGTAAACCATGTCTTTAATTTTATTTCACGGTCCAAATGTTGTTCAGTGTTACAATGTAAGTTCCAAAATGTTGTACAATGTTTGGTTAAAAATTCAAAATGTGCGCCGCATGAAGAATAAGGATGTTACTATTACGGCGTAAACGCCTCCATAAAAGAACAATCAGCAAATACAGAAAAATCACAATTTAAAAGTTTAATGTGATCATGTATGCAAATTAATTATGTGCCATTTCTTGTTGATATTTAAAAGTTTTACTCTGCGTGAATAGCACTTCCGCTTGTGTGAACCAATAGGCAGCCATGGTAGGTCCGCGTGACCCCTGCCTTTGGGCAGTCCGTCGAGAAGAGCTGGAGAGGTAAGACGCTGTCACGTATACACTTCAAACTTTTGCACTGACATAGATTACCACAGCTCATTTTTAGTATACCGGTTAACCTTTGCCTTGTGTACGTTTTGCCAGACATTCCCCAGCATTATACTTCCGCTTAACCTAATAATTTGCATCTTTATGGCTTTTTAAACTTAATCGAGGAAAAAGGAGGAAAGATGTCGGAGAGGCCATGTGGCCCGTGCAACTTTGAATCAGGTGCCATCCGCCTATGTGAAAGGCATTTCAGTGTAATTTCTGTTTAGTTGCTGCATGCAATATTAAGGGCTTTATTTCCATGTATGTATTTTAGGGTTTTTGTCATGTTAAATTGTTTTACGGCCACATAACTAGTGGTAACAGCTGCCAAGTCAGTATCTTCGCCATCCATGCGCTTTAAGGGTCTATTTGTGTAATATCATGTGCACCTTAATTAATTCCAGGATTCTATGTAGTTTTTTATTCAGGGTTCCGTGTATTTTCATGCGATTGATGCTTTGTATGTATGACCACGCAGTCATTTTCATGTTTGATTTTCCCACCGCCAGGCACGCTACAAGTCTCTAAATACCTAAATCTGCAGAGGAATCATTTTCCCAATTTATCCGATGACAATTTGATGAAAACTTGCAATTACACCTGCACCACGTTGTCCGCTACGCATTGTATCCAGCGGCATCCGCACCACCTAAACATACTTTCACGCATCTGCGTGTTTATTGTGACCATTCATGTCATAACCCATGGTGCTAATCTTTATTTGTGTCATTTGTATGGTGACATTATTTCTGTCCTAGCCGGCTATGTTAATGGCAGTCGCCACTATGTATTGGGTGAGTAACGTAATTAAGGTCATTCTTAAGTTTAGGGGCCTTTTTCGAAAATAAAATAAAATCTCGGAAAGTGGTATATCTCCACTCTACTAATTACACAATACACAAATTTACTAGTGACATATACACTTGACCGATAGAAACCCCAAAAACGATAGTTGGGAGGGCTGTGAAGATAAGAGAAATTATGGGGTAAAACGAATGAAACATATACATAATATAACATTTATTCACGAATATATGTTAAATTGCAAAAAGACTGTACAAAGGTAGCCAAACATTTTGCATCAAGCCAGAGTCCCAGCGCCAGCAGGGGAGTAAATCCCCACGACAGTGATTCAAGATGCGCCGGAAATTTTTACTAGGTGGTGACGCAAAGTGTCACGCATCAGCGAAGCTTGGAGTTTCCCCATAAATGATTGTCGTGTGTAGCCTATTTACACTGAGAAATAATGTCTCTGTGTTTTGCAATTTAACATAATTTTGTACTATTTGTAATAGTACTGTAATATTGTCTCATGAAAACATATTTAATTGCAAAAAAATTAAACTGGACATTACCTAGATTGACAATGCTACCAATACAATTTAGAAATACGATAGTGCAGAGGGCTATGAACTGGAGGGAAATTGAGGGGTATAAGTTTATAAAATGAAAATGTACTTATTTTTTACTACACAATATCCCAATATCGTATTTGTAGCTTGTATTGGTAATATTATCTAGTTAGTTAACGTTTGGTTCAGGGTTTTTTTTTTTTCCCCCCCATGAATAAATATTACATAATTTACACATTTTCACCCATTTTACCCCCACAATTTCCCTGATCTTCATAGCCCTCCTCAATATCGTTCTTGGGGTTTCTATTAGTCAAATGTTGATGCTCCTTGTAAATTTGTGTTCTGTGTAATTAGTAAGAGTGGAATTATACCACTTTCCAAGGTTTTTTCCCTTCAGAAAAGCCCCTATTGTTAAGAATTACCCAGGTTGATACTTTTGTGCCGCACCTCTACCACAAAGACTTAAATCATGATGGCCAGACACAAAATCGAACAAGGGTCCATGCAAAAGAAGGCGTGACTTACTTCAATACGATAACTGCCAAAATATTAATTCTAGCATCAAACTATTAAGAAAGTTTAATTACAAATGAAATCTTTTGTTTAGAATACACATAAGGCCGGAGATACAATTGCTATAAGCACATCATTAACTCAACACAGTGATATACATCAGAGTTAAACTGCCTGTTTTCAGTTAGGGTGGCTACAATCACGCATAGCAATAGGCACTTACTTAAGCACAGTTATAGTAACAAGGCGAGTTTAATTTGGTTTAACTTTCCTCGTTACTATGGCTGTGTGTCACCATCCAACCAATCAGAAGCCCCGAGCCTTACACTATGTTATCAAATGAAAAACCTATTTACGGATCAGGAAAGTGTGTATTTTGACTTCATTCCTCGGGCAGATACTTTCTTTTGTTTATTTCTGGATAATCGCAACCACTGATCTTTTGTAATGTTTTTAGGTAATGTTAATAGCAAAATTTAAATCAAAATCGTTTATAAAATTCTCCAATCACTCGAAAAGACTTATTTTTGACAAAAAAAAAAATCACTACAGGACTTAATTTCTTTGGTACAAATGTAGCAACATAAACTAACTAATTTTACTATCGTTGTATAAATTGTAGCTAGGCCACTGTGCGTGTGTTGTTTTTTGTATGTGCTTATCGCTATAACTGTGAATGTATTAAGTATATTTCAAGTTTAGCCCGGCCTATAGAAGAGATGGTGGATATGACGATAATAATTACAAATCCACTAGTATCAGGAAGTACCTTGCTCAGTTGTCAAACATCCAGTGAACTCAGCTTTGCTACTTTCCACGCAACACTAGTATGCCTACAGAAATGCCGCGGAGATTTCGGAAACACTAATGCCGCAATCACATAGCCCCGACACGACGGCCAACAGCCAATGAAATACAAGATAGATTGTCGTAAGTCAGACCAATTTTGTCGTCCGACCAGCAATTTTGGATTAGAAATTATTTCTATTCTTCGTCGTGTCGTGTGATATGACGCACAGAGTGTAAAACCCTGCAAAATGAAATTGTACGGCAATCTTTCCCTACAATGGGAAATATATGCAGCGACACAATAATATTTACTTCTTGGTGTGCAGTGCGTCAGCATAAAAGGAATTAATTGCAAACTACAATCTCACGTGTTTCAACGTACCGACCTATTGGTTTTCCGAAGAATTGCTAATTATGAAAGTTCAGGTGAATAAGGTAATATACGATTTTCGTTTGAAGGCGTATCGAAATCGGCACCTACATTATAACTTAAAACAATATTACGAACACGGCTGCTAATGTTTTTCCGCTTAAATCATGTTCAAAACAACAGGCAACATATAAACGAAAATTTCCTCTTGCCCACCTTTGAAACTAACGTAGCCAATCACCGCCTTCTAAATAGTTAGGTTAAATGCCGAGAGCGTGGTGTCGGTCGTGCTGTAAATTCAAGTAGTCGCATTGAAATGTGTCGTGGTTAAGTTTTTGGTCGTGTCGTGCTGTGTTGGTCGGGGGCTATGTGATTCCCGCATAACGTGAATTCTTGAAACGTGACCATGAAAGACCATTCGACTTACCTACGCCTGGCTGTTTCCTGCAAAAGATAAGATCTGGATGATGCTTCGCCATAATTACGAAGTACTATACGTTGAGGTGTTTCTACTGCTCAGCGCAACAAACGTAAAAAAAAAAAATTGCAGCGTTAAAAAAATTCCCTGATAAAAGCGCAATTTGCACTAGGCACTGTCGACCGCTTCCATTAATGTTTACAACCACCGCAGTGCAAATGACATAACTACTCTTTTGTTTTCGCTTCGCCTCCACACTGTCGCCAACAGTGAAAATAAAATTGTTTCGTATGGACCGTATTTGGGAAATATTTGTAAACAACGAATTGTCGCTGGGGCAGCTGGGACATAGGGATGGCCCGGAGAAGTACGACGGAGTGTAGCAGGCGCGCATCTCACATTGCTGATGAAAATGAGTGAAAATTACGTCGTAAATAATATTCGACGAGAAATAGTAAACCTCACCTTGTTAGTAAAAGCTCTGATACAGGTAGGTTTTTCTATAGTTAATTTATTTCCATTGTAAAAGATAAGTAATATCTGATTATATTTTTATTTTAGTTACATAAAACCTTTGATTACGTAGTGATTTTATGCAGACAATAACAGTAAAATAGTAATAGAAATAGTAAAATAATAATAATACTAGTATGTTCATTACTGCGGCATCCCTCAAAATCCGTTAACTTTCCAACGAGGGTCACGTGTTCTGAAAGCTGTCTTCAACAGGTTTATCGGAAATGTGAAGCAGAAGCAGTTGTCTTCATGTACAGTACTCACAAAATGTATTGCATGCCACACAATAGAAGGGTAAAATTTCGTACAGCATTAAATTTTGTAACAGAATGTCAGTATAATCCGTGTTTGTTCGATACTTGTCTGTTGTTGAATTGATGTAAGGATGAGTAAAGGATACTTCTGTCAATCTGACATATTCCATAGCTCAGTCGGGTAGGTAGGTAGGTAGGTAAGTGGGCTTAACGTCTCGTCGACAGCGAGGTCATTAGAGATGTTGCAAGTTGCGCAGGGAAGAGGGATTGGGGAAGGAATCGGCCATGGCCTTTGTTAGGGGCCCATCCCAGAATTCCCCTGGAGTGATTTCGGGAAACCATGGAAACCAAAATCAGGATGGCCAGACCGAGAATTGAACCCGGGGTCCTCCCAAATGCGAGTTCAGTAAGTTACCACTGTTCCATCTCGCTCGGTCATATCTCATTCGTTTACTACATATAAGTAAAGGGTCAGCAGAATGAAAATGAAATAAATAAATAAAAAATAATGTGAAGAGTGAGGCCGGTTGTGGGTGTGTGTGTGTAGGACATAAACCATTGCAGTGGGCCGCGGGAGTTACTGAACGATCTGAACAGCGAGGGGCGGGCAAAGTTGGCAGCACTGCGGCAGCAGATCAACCAACTGGAGGTGCTGGCTGGGGAGGAGGACAAGCCCGCGGACAGGTCGGCGCTCCTGGAGGAGGTGGTGGGCCACAGACAGCAGCTCACGAGGTGCGCCGTGCCGACACTCCCACCTCCCTCTCCATGCTGTCCCGGTCCTGACCGCTTGGCAGCCTCGTTTGTGCTGTTTGCGTATGCAAGATGGTCACAGTCACAGTGAGATATATATATATATAGTGCTGATTAAGGGCGAGGTAAGGTGAATATGGAGCAGTTAAAGAATTTAGTGTTGTAGGGAATGGGGAGTGCCTTTGAGAAAGTCCATGAACCAAGGAAATGCCTGTCACATTTTCTAAATTTAAAAAAATTTGGTTGTGAATACTTGTTTACGTAGTGATTTTTCTAAAAGTTAAAAAATTTACAAAAAAATTGTTTTTTTAGGCTTTATACAATTTGTTAATACATTTACAGTTAGTTGTGTTTGTTTATTTTATCTGCATTTTGAATAATGCCACAGTGGGAGATCTTTGAAGAGCAAGGAAATTAGGGTTAAAAAAAAAATCACAAAAATGCCAACAGATAGCCCCAGAAAAGTTAAGATGCACAAATCTACTCCTCTCTGCTTCCTGAAACCTGAACAAAGCAATTGCAGAAGGCTGCATCCTTGGCCGCAATTTTGGTCGACAAGTAACAGAACTGTATTTTAAGTGAAATGATGTGTGCAAAAGTCATTATGTGTATTGGCTTCTTAAAATATTAGTAGGTGAGAGATATAGGGAGTGGGTTGGTAGCCTTGCTGAGGATGCAAAGGGACTGACGCTGCTTGTGTTTTGTCGCAGCTCATATGCCGCGTTCCGCAAGGCGAATGTGTCCTGCTTACTGAACCTGGACCGTGCAGACAAGGAGGAACTAATGGATGCTGTGGGGGACGATGTTGCCCTCCGATACAGGTTAGTACCTCTCTGTCTCATCGATAAACTAGAGAAATTACACTTAATTTCCTCATTTGTACTATCAATTTTTATAGAGCGTTTGGTTTAACCGTGTTGCATCACTTCCAATCCAATGTAGTTGTAATATTTAATATTCCTTTTATTGTTGGTCGGATATTTATATGAATGATTTAATTTATATTAAAGTAAACATATGCATCTTGTGCAAATTTCAATGAAATGAAACATGGAACTAAGTGAGGAAAACTGACCGAAAAATCAGCTTGATCCCGGAGTTGTGAATAATGAAATAATAAGGATTAAGTGAGGTGAAGGAAAAAGCAGAAATGGAATACAAAGGCAGGGGAAATGGGAGCATACTGAGAAAACATGCAAGTCAGCAGCTGCCTATGTATTTCTACAGTGTTGTCCACGTGTGTAAATCAAGGTGACCCCACAGGGAAATGAACTGAGTTCATCAAAGTTGGACCAATGCACCACCCACAAGCCCATAATTTCTTTATAGTGTAAAAACTCCCTTAACACAGAAGTAGAGAATGTCCTACTTTACAATTCATGCAAGGCATTGTAGCTAGAATTTTTTGGTGCCTAGGATCAGAAACAAAATCTCTCTGTGAGAATTTAACCATATTGCCAACCCGACCAGCACAGGTGTGTCTATGCAGCACCAGTGTTGCTGTTGTAGCAATACTGAATTGTTATTACTGTTACTGTGACAGTACTTGATGGCGCAGACAAAATAATTTCTGTCATACGCTCCTCTTACAGTTATCGAAAAAATTAGTTGTAGTATGATTGTTTTAACACTTTTGTTGATAAGCTTATCTCTAACATAAGTTTCCCCATTTGATGTCAATAAATCTTTTGTTACAAGCTATTTCAAAGTAGAGTAGAAGCGGTTTTTTTTTTTACTTCCCTTGATTTTACACGTTCGTGCATTTTACACCTTCTTCACTTGGTCCTATTTGCTATGTCCACAGCATAAATTTCTCTTTTGTTACACTTTCCTACATTTTACAATTTACCTGGTCTCTTGAAAGTTGAAAAAAAATAGGTGTTTTATTGTATAAAGATGTTATCATTGATCATCCAAACTATTTAATCACACTTTTGCATGTTGGTAGCTAGCAGTTGAGACAGTATCAGTACCCATTGGTTCTATATTCTATTGTGAATATGGTATGCATCTGCTGACTGCCGCTAGTGTACGGGGTTGTCGATGTTGCAGGCAAAGGAGGGACAAGGAAGGACTGTTGAAAACGTCGTCAAATGTGACGGACCAGCTTCTGTCGATCAGTAAGAACCTTGCAGAGACCACGCACCGCAGTGCAGGGACCCTCGACTCGCTGGGTGAGTTCCCACCTCCATGTTTCTACCAGTTTTCCTTGTCTTCTTTGCTGGATTAACAGTTGGGAAATACGTATATCAGGGCTGAATATCCGTGTCACTCTCTGAAATTGTATTTTTTTAATTTACAATAGAAACAGATATTGCCAGGCTTAAATAAAACACACCCAGTGCAATGTATTGTGTGACGCGTGCCACTCCTACTACTAATCAACTACGATTACGACTTATCGCTAAGTGTTCCTACTCCACTACTACAGATGTGAGAGACATGTAGAGAGAATTTTACAGATGAATTCTCGGTTGCCTACTCTACCAGGCAACAAGACCTTATTAGCGAATTGTCATCACGTGAAGGTTACACAACCTGGCAAGCATCCCCCCCCCCTTTATACCCGTGCTGAGAGCCTACAATCCGCCCGCCACAGGGCAAGGCCTTGTGCTACTGAAGATGAACGAAGCAGTATTGATAACTACTGCTGACCAGAGATTTTCAGCTCCTACGCCAGGGCAGAAGGACGTCACGCCTTCCCCGCACCCCACTGCAGCAGCCTAGACTTGAGCACTATGTAAGTCCATGTGCAGCAGGGCTCCAGCAATCATTCTTCCGAAGTCATTCTTGTTTCTTCGCTCGCGACATCCCGAACACTACCTAGTTCTGGGACCTACAGAGATCTAAGAAGTCTTACGTACGCCTCCTTAGGCAACTTCCATCGACGATGACCAGTCATCCAACGAACACGCTTATACTCATTAAATTCACTTTCTCTTGTAGACACCCATTTAATTAGTACAGTTTAACAGTAATTTACTTTGTGTTCGTCTACAACTATTTCCTTTCCCTTGCAGCTCAAAACCAGGTCGCCTACACTTGAAAAACGCAGTTACCTTCAGCACTCCACTGTTTGGTAGGAGGTAGCACGGGTCGCATGTTTATTGTGGTCTCAATAAACATCTATTGTTCTCTATCCTTATGCTTTTCTTCTTTAGAGTACTTTTCTGTTTACCGGCTCGATACAACATACGACGTGCACTGCCGACAGGAACCAGGAGATTGTTACTTAACCAAATTAGTCTGATTATGGACCCCCTTCAGGAGTCCTTGAGTGTAGCAACACACACATTAGACAGCCACCTGATTCTTTCCACCAACCCGAGCACTAATTCAGTCCTGGAGGGGAGGAACAGCGGAGCTCCTACCACTAGTAACACCTTCATCCAAGGAGGGACTAAAAGCGTGGGTTATTCCTCGCTTTGAGCACTACGTTAGTGCTGAAGTGACCATAGCCTGAGACTTGCCACTCAACCTTGCCTGAACGTACAACCAGTAGAGGCTTGGCGGTCCACATGGCTCTCTGTCTCTGATCAGCTCGCAAAGCGTGGGGGATCAGTGGAGACTATTACCGAGCTCGTGCCAGCAAGCAACGATTGGATAAACACTGTAGATACTGTTCTTGTCATAGTGCACTACGTAAATTGTTAAACCACATTACTCTATGCCTTACAAGCTGAGGTGTGGCCTCAAGCATACGGAACAGTACCAGCTTTCCTTGCTGCCAGACAGCGGTCTGCACTACCACCTCCTACGCAGGAAAGGCAGGCGGAATGGGACTCAGACACCAAGCAGTCGCGGCTGCTCCGGTCATAATTTTATACTGTTCATCGTCTTTCCGAACCAGCCAGGAGTACCACCCGGTGCTGAGAGGGTTAGTATATCAAACCGAGGCTAGGCACGGCTGGGCCAATCCACACTTCTGGAGCAGAGTGTCCGCCTGGAATCACCGCTTCAGAGTGGGGCGAGTCAGCCGCCACTTAGTGAGAACAACACATCACCAGCACCCTCCAGGATGACAGTGTCACTAACCAACACACCTCGCCAAACACCGCTAAGCCTAATTAGAAACCACGCTATTGGTCTAGCGTTGAAATCCTAGATGAACGTGCCATTCAGACTTAACCGGGCACGCATCAAGTCTATTCACAGTTTCTTCATGCTATCTAAATTAAACCTTTGAAAAATCACCCCATGTATGACATATTTAATTGCTTCATAAATACACTTTTTCTTATATTTTATTTAGAAAATATATCTTACATATAGTTAATATGAATAAAAACAGAGAGATATGTGTTGTGTTGGTAATGCTTAGCAAGAAATAGTTCTAATGCAAAATACTATTACACTGAGTGTGCACAATTGTGGTGCGTTGTCCCTTTGGTTTCATTTTTTGTTTACTTTTAAGTCGTTTTTACCTGATGCAAAGGAATATCGTGGAAGTAGAACTTAATCTTCGTTGCAGAAAAGTTGGAAATAACCATGAATAGACTGCAGATAGCGACACAGTTGTATATTTATTTCTCACATAATATACCAGTAAAGCCTTGTTAAGAAAGTGGTGAACTGGACAGTTACCCAGGGTGGCAGATATCATGGGACAGTAAATTAAATTTATAGAAACTCATATAAGTAACTTAGTTGAAACAGAATTTACATGACTGTAAAGAAATGGTTTGCCAATGACAGATCTGTCTTGTGCACTCTCTAGTGTAGTTTGTCCTAGTTGTGGAAGCCACCCATGTGCTTTAGGTTTCGGGGCTGTACGACACCCTAATTATCCAAACCTGGTAATATTGTGCATGACACTATAAAGGACAGCTAAAGTTAAAGAACTCCCAAGTCATATGTAGCCTCTCTCCGCCGAGTCTTCTAGAGTGGTATTTCAGCACCTGCCACCACTGGATCCAAACCACGGCAGATCCAGTGGATCTGCCATGGACTTCTCCATCCCTCCTGCCTTCCTGGCAGGTAGGGTGTTGATGGCTGGACCTATTGATATTATCTGGACTTGTCTACTAGGCAGAGCGTGGAAGATGTGCCACCAGTATCTCTCATTCAACCAACAATGTGGATTTACATTTACGATGTGAATCCTTCCATAGTCACATGTACAAATGAACGTTACCTGCTAACTACAGTCGACTCTCGATCTATCATTATTCAGGGGACTGCCAAAAAATGTCCGTACATGCAGGATTTCAGTAGATGCAGTTTTTGACATGTACATCAACAAGATACAACTTATAACCTTTAAAAATGGGAACTTTTTAAAAAGTATTATTGAAAATATTATGTCAAAAAACATTTCCCGTAAACTCATTCAAATAAATAAAATAACATCTCAAAATACAGTATATAATTGATTGTAATGCGACCCAAATGCAAGCTGACCTAAAACTTTCAAACTCTTTTAAAATGAAAATAATATGACGCAGAACGCAAGTCAAATTTCAAATGTCACACGCGCGCTCGTTCAGCTAAGAGAGAGTGGAGAAGTTATCGATCTGGAAGTATGTTCACGGCGGTGGGTGGAGGAGGGGTGGCGGCAGGAGGATTACCCCTCCACGCTACCACTTGTTGCTGAGTGCCGACACGCGACAACTTGCGCCCGTGGCAAATGTCTGTCTTTTAAAGTAATTAATTATATTTTACTGTGAAGAAAACATATAATTTTAAGACAGAAATAAATAAGGCAATTATAATTGATTTTGTTGCCATCTTGAATAATTAATCATTCAAAACCACGTGCTCTGATATTCCCTGTCTTGAGTATCAATGCACTCGGCTCGGTGCTTACCTTCCCATTATTAGACGATAAAAGGTGTCGAATATGCCCTTACATTTAACAGTTTATTCAAAAGATGCATGTCTATTGAAATAAATTAATATAAATCCTCCGATTTCCCTGAAAGAAGTCACTGAAAAGGAACTTTACACTTATAATACAAGTTGCTCAATGTTCAAACCATTTTTGATGACAAGGGGAAGTCACGTATATGCTTCTGGGCATATCATTTTATTCACGAAAGTGCTGCCCATTGAGTTAAATAAATATTACGTTTTAAAATCATGTTAATTTTACGCCATATACAATGAAACACCAACCTTACGAGAAAAAATTATCTTTAATCACAAAAGAAAACATCTTTGCAAATAATTATTCCTCCTCGTTAAAAGGTTTTGCAAAACATTTTCAGACGAAACCAGTTGCTTTGAAAAATAAGTGATGATATGTGCAACTATTTTGAGTGACGTATAATCTTGATAAAATTACGTTCGCCAAGCACACAGTTGCTCTAGGCCGGCGTTCGAAGGCAAGTGAAGCAGGCGTGACAGAGAGAGAGAGAGAGAGGGTGTGCTTTATCTTTTGCTAGACAACTTCCCCTCTTGCGGCATATGATGGGAGGAAGGTGTGTGGCTGAGAGGAGAGAGACAGAAAGAAGGGTAAGAGAGAGGATGCTAGGTCTCGTTGCTGAAGGTAGTTACTTCCCCTCTTGGAGGCGTGTAAGGGAAAGTAACAAACCAGACTCGCACATCGTACCATGCCGCAGTGTCAGACAGACGTGTTGGGAAGACACTAGACAAAGCGCCATGCTGCAGAGCAGTTATAAACAGCGGCGCGCGTGAAGTATTTCACATCTAGTTACTAGGCGTTTGCATAAACAACCAGCCTAAAAATGATAGTTGTGGGAAATATTAGGTGAAGGGACCCAAAATATACTTTAATCGATGCACCATGTGATAGAAAATACAAGTGGTTTATGTTAACATTATTTACGTAGGGATTTCGCTGTGACCACAAAAAATTGTTGGTGGATGCTGTTTATTGATACATGCGATAACGATACATCTAGAGTCGACTGTAATTGGGACATACAACAATTCACATTTTCTCTCTAAAACCAAACTTTTCATGCTACACACATCCATTACCTTTTCCTGTTGGGGACAGTGAGACCTAATATGCCCCATTTGATGGCAATAAAATAATTTTATATCCTGAGATTTATTTTGAGGAACACTGTCAGTAACCTCTGTTTGTGTAGTACACCCCTTAATGCGACCAACACCTTTATCTTTACCTGACGTGACATTAAATAAAGCCTTCTTATAGAAGCAATCCTTTGCTAGATGATTCTTTTTTCCACAATTTTTTTTCCTTTATCGCCGCAGAGGGCTGTTCAACCACACAATCGCTTATTGTTTTTTCTATATCAGTAAACAATACTAAAAGCTGAGACTAAGTAATTGGTTTTACAGCAAAAAGAAAAATCTATTTTATTTAGGAAGCAGGTTATGAAAAATTACTTGTACAAAGTAATCCTCGGAGTAAGGAAACCTAACTCCTACCAACCCGATCACTTTTGTGACAAAAGTTTTCATGCTCTGTGTGGGTAATTTACATTTTTCAAGCAGTTTTAACAGATATTTGGATATAGTTATTTCACTTGCTATTAACTGAACACATGTCTGGTAAAGCCGGGATGTGTCCCAATTTTCGTCCCTGGCTGTACGAAGGATGAATTAAAATTCTTCTGGCATTTTGAGTGTTGCCACAGTATAAACTAATTGCAGAGGACAAAAATTAAGCAAAATCACATTGTTGATAGCCACAAGGAAAACTGCAACGGAATCAAGTTTTCAATCTTTCAGACATGATATTTTAGATGTTAAATCTGAGGGGATATTTCTAAACGCCTTTAAAATTGATTCGGACTCACCCCCGCCTGATGAACCAGCATCACCATCCTCTCACCTTACGAGTGCCCGGGCCTTCATTCTCAACTCCGATATCCCTTCCAAAACTCCTGAGACCTGGTCAGAGATATCCTTTCATGCTAATTTCTGCTGACCATTGGTGCTCACAGGGGTCGGGAGAGTTAGCCCCGCCACTTAGGGGTGGAGCTTTGACATGTCACATGCATGAACCATAGATCCTCATCTTGCCTGCTGCTCTGTGCGTAGTGTTGAAATCTCAGGTCCAGAGGCATTTGTAGAGGAAGTGACTCTTCATTGGTTGGCCTGCTTGCCGCAGTGGTGCAGAGTTTTGAACTGAGCACTGTTCCACTAGCTGGCGCAGCGCAGTAGAGCGGCGCCGTCTCTTAAAGCCTTAGCCCGGCCACACTTTACCAGATGGTTTTATACACTACAAGGTCCCTTCTGGACAATCCCCAATTAAAATTAGGATTCACTAAGCTATGTAGTAATTAAATAATTTTAATTACAGTAAAACCCTGTTAAGATGTTTCAGAAAAATACTGAAAAATATGTGCTTATTAAGCAGGGAAATTTCTTAAAAGGGTAAAATGATGTATTTGTAATAGACAAAGTGCAAACTTTTTAAAGCTTATTAAGCAGGTGAACGTCTCAACAGAAAACTTCTTGAGAGGGTTTTACTGTATTTAATCTTTCTACCTCATTTAAAGTATTACAAATCTTTACGTAATCAGGTTGCCTTCATCTGAGCTGCTTTTAAATTAACTTCCACAGTTAATTGTATTCACAATGCACTAGAGTCTTCTCAATTCTAATTGCTAGTAACGTGCTTGCCCCAAGTGTTATGAGAGCTAAGCTGAAAATTGAGTAATTTAATGGTTTTAGTATTTGAGTACTTAAGACAATGCCGGCTTCGCGAACGAGCCACCTGGCAAATACAAGCTACACCAAGCGGTGTTCAGAGTTTAGCCACGGTAATGCTAAGGGTATTGCATTGGCTAATCTACGGGGGAGCTCTTCACTAGGAACTCCCTACACCCAGGTATTATAACTGCCTACGTGATCCTCGCTTCCAGATAGTGAATGCCTAGAAGGAGTTATGCGGTGAGACACATTGGGCATAGAAGTGTATCTGGACGAACACTGTAGGACCGCTATATTACCTGGCTTTGCCTTACGTACATTTAACTTGCATTTTATCAGAATCTCTTTCAAACGGCTCATACTTCGAGCTCACCGAAGCTGTCAGAAAAACAAGTTGAAAAAAGCTCTTAAGCTCCTAGCTTAATAATCTTACAGCTCCTGAAATACCTGAAAATAAGTTACTTTTTGCATTACCCTCCAGGGTTGCAGACAGACTGTCCTACGAATACGTAGTATTATTTCATTGTGGTAACTCAGTTGTCGGCATAGAAACCTCTGATCTTACATAGGAATACACCACCATACCCCTATTCCTTCCCCTCCTTTATCGAGCAGCGGATGCACTTCTCTACCCCAACCAGAGCCGGCCGCTGTTTGTCAGCTGGCCACTCCGGCACTGTCAACGGAGCAGAGGAGAGCTCCGTTACCACTGACGCTACAGGTAACCCATCAGAGAAGTGTATCGACTCCAGTGCTTGACTTCGTTCTCTCCCGTATCCTCACGCTTTCCACTGGCTTTCTGCCCTTGGGTATGATCTCTGCGACATTTACATTGAAAAATTTGAAGGCCACCGTAACCTCTCGTACACATACAGTGTACGATAGAACACTCAAGTTCAGATTACTCATCGGAGTTTCAAACCCCGAGTCATCTCCAATAATTACGCCACAAAAACTCTCCACTCATAACCTCGCCTACCTGCGTGGGAAAGAGACCCACTAATGAGCCTAGTCAGGGATTTGTGTGCAATCCCCGGGTGACTCCTAGGATAAGTAATCTGTTATTTGGTGTACCTTAGTGTTTACATGCATAATTGGCAAACAAGGTTTAGTCCTTAAGTCACCGCCCCTGCTGGTGCGGTATCCCACCAACTCCTATGGTACGAGGAGAAGCCACCCCTTGTATCAGGTGGTTTAGAATGCTTCATTCTTTATTATTTTTCCTTGCCTTTTGAATAATAAAAGTTGTGTAGTATTAACTATTCCTGTGTATATGAACAAAGATTTACTTTTTGCTGTACAGTAACTTACTGTATTTTCTTTGTAAATTACAACACATCATTTCATCTTCCACAAGTAAAACAAAACATTTTATTTGGAAAATCTAAATGAACAAAATAGGGTTTCTAAGCTCTCCTTAAATTTTCTGCATTACCGTATTTGCCCGAAAGGAAGAAGAGGTTTTTGACAGAAAAGGAATATAAAAAAATGAGGGGTCGTCTACAATTCGGGAATCGTCTTCAATTCAAAACCTATAGTCCATTCCCAATTGGAAGCGTCTTATAAAAAATCTACCTTTGAAAAAACACTCTAGGCATAACATGTCAACCTGTTTTTTTCAATAACCTGTATTCTACAAATATATAACACTGTGGTTAACTTTAGAGTACTGTATTATTGAATAAATGACCCTTTACCATAATATCTTCTATAACTTGTAATATTTATTTCTTTTTTAATTATGAATTAACAATAGTGATGTGTTGGCAATGACTAGTAAGAGATAGTTCACAATTAAAATATTATTTTAACTTCGTTTTTTAGTATGTTATTTGTAATTTAAACGGTGTCTAACGAAATATTTAAATATTTAAGTAGTCCTGATGGCAACATATCACAATTTTACAGTTTAAAATAACAGCGGAAAATATTGTGAGTAGGCCGTAATGGTACCGTTTTTGTTCTATCGAGCGAGAAAGCAATTGAAAAACTGTTTGCTGGTGAGGCTTGTCGCCCTTCTTTCTCTTTCTTCGTCTCTTTCACACTCGGGAAATTTCACTTCGCTAGTTGGCAAGGAAATTATACATCTTTTCAATTGTAGCATTTTTCATACTTATTACATCAAAATATTGATTTTTGAATTTGTAATATACAACTGAAAAGAGATTTTAATGTTTGAATACATATTTTAATATATTTAGATATGGTGGTGAGGCAGTTACCAAGTGAAGTTATCAGACGTGGTGAGCCATGACATGGCGTGTTGCTTTTTGTCAAACGAAACGTTAATATGTCACGTTTGTAAACGTGTTTTTTAAACCTACCTAGACAAATTACGATGTTGTGATAAATCTGTGTTTCCACGGCAGTAATAAATATACTGTGACATGTGTTTCGTTAATCATTGCGTCTGTGAAATGGCGTGCCTTTGTGAATCGTGGTCGATACGCTGGCCCTGAGTGTGCGTGATTTCAAATATTTGATTAGCACTATTTATACATTTTAACAGTGAACTGTTTTTATGACGAAGTTATTTATTTACATCCACGTCTGTTTATTTATCACAACATTGTTTCTTTGCCCGAAGTGGTTTGAAACACAGTCGTATAACGTAATTTGCCACAATCCCAGAAAAAAACTACTAAGCCCAGCCCTATAAATTTCAATAAACCTAATACACAGTAAGTAGCAATACATATAAATATGAGCGGAATAAAAGTTATTTTACACTTATTTGTGTGCATGTTCACCGCTATCTTTTAAAGTTTGTATGACAAAAAATGAGGGACACGAGTTGCGTGCTGATTTTAATGTCGCTTTTTTGATGTACTGCGTATTCCTTCTATATTCGAACTGAGGCAGTCCTTTTAAAGAAATAACCCAACACATATCAATAACAAAAAGTTAAATACTACAGTTCATTACCCCGCAGTTGTAACAGTGTTTAACACAGTCGCGGCAAAATATTAACGTGCATTACGTGTAATGTGCTATGTCGTGGGAAAAAAATATGTTAATGTAACTTAACCATAAGAACTATCGTTAATTCAGGCATTTTTAAAACGTCATAAAGCTGACCTAAATAATGTTATAGGCTTAAACTGTGAATATTCGTATGAAATGATTTTTGAAATAGACGTAAGACAGAATTCTTTGAAAAGCTGTAAACAGTAACAACACATTTGACAGGTATACAAGTAGTTGTCACATTTCAATGTTTATGTTTAGGTGTAGCGAAAGTATAGGAACACATGTGTACACACAATGGCATGTAAACATTGATTTTGACTGATGCTACATGGCAGTCACATAGCAATGTTTGTTTACATTTGGCGGAAGGATATGAAATGGGCCTGCAAGTAGATATTTAGCAGGGCTCCGAGAAAGTTGCTTCCAATGGGGAATGGACTATAGGTGATTTTAACAAAGGCTTTTCATACTTAAATGCAGTGTGTCCTGTGGCTGTACCTACTTTTGTAGTGCTGAGACTGTACCTGTCAATTTTGACAAGGGTGCCCTTATCTGATGTCACCTCAGCCATAAAGAGGCAGTGCTTTGCTGGAAAGCAAAATGACTCAAGTCACTAATATAACACCCACAAAAGTTTTACAGTGTAAGAAAAATGCTGCTACCATACAGCCAGGTTAGACACACACATTTCATTGTGATTAGCTTTTCTTTAAAAGTAAATCAAAGCATTTCTTCTTGAAGGGTTTGTCATAAATTCATGCAAAAATCCTTTTCAACCTAAATAATTTCTTCAGCACTTCACAGGGGTAGTCTTAAATTCAGGTTTAAATATTTTTTTTAGGAAGGGGTCGTCTTCCTTTTAGATGGATACAGTATTTTTTAAACCAAGGCTAACTGAAAAATGTGAAGTATGATAGTGCGTTCAGGTATTTACTTTTAGCTTAAAATATTAATGCATGTAAGGGTATTTGTAATAATACACATTATCATGAACTGTCACAGATTAAGTATTCAGGTTTTGCTGTTTCCCTCAAGTGACACTTTACCGTACCATGATTTACATTATTTTGTATATGTCCTTAGAAAATGTAGATAAGGGTTGCACTATAATATACCCACAAATACTATGGCCAAATAACCTTTTGATGTAAAATAACAGTCTGTGTTAATTGCAAGACTACAGAACCAACTCATTGAAAATTACACTCAACCCTGTTCCTTTGGCGGCAACATAGTACCTATGTATTTAATGCCATTATAGGTAGTATTTGTTCAAACAATTGTGACCATAATGGCTTCAGGTGTATTGAAATGTGATTAACATGGACATCAAACTGCACTTATTATGACTATTATAAACCAAGTATTCACTGCTGACACTAATATAATTACTCCTCTGTTTACTGTTTACATTTAAATATATGCAATTTCAAGCAGGCACATTTTTTTCAATGGTTGATTTCACGAGAGCTCAAATAATTGTGAACAAGCTCTCTTCTTTGTGTGTGTGTGTGAGTGTACAAATGTGCACATGTGAAGTTCCTGTCGACTTGTCGAGCTAGAAAGGCAGGCTGAGGTGTGGTGCCATTGCAGTGAACTCGTCGGGCAACATCACGGACACGCAACAGGAGCTGACGACGACGGGTAGTGTCATCTCGCAGTCCAGCAAGCTGCTTGACAAGTACAGCCGGCGCGAGTTCACCGACAAGGTGCTGCTCTTCTTCGCCTTCGCCTTCTTCCTCGCGTGCGTCGTCTACATCGTGCAGAAGAGGCTCTTTTGACAGGCGTGCGGAACTGACGTATTCAGGATGGCAGCCAAGGGGGGCACCCACCCTGCTGGAGTGCGGTGCCAAACATGTCAAAATGCTGTTATCTTTTTTATTGGGAAAGTAATTTTGTATGGATATTTAACAATGCAATCAGCTCTGACAATTAATTGACATCAAAATTGATATAACTTTCGCTATATTTGTGTGCATACGTTAGCGAAACCTCTTATTTTTTATTTTTCGCAAAATATGTGACCGTGACAACACACTACATATGTTATATAATTACGAACCTAGTTCAGCAGGCAATGGATGATGCTTTAACTTAGCTGACACATTCTTAATTCTTGTCAGCTGAAGTTGGATATTTTGGCAGCAAGTATTCTCAAAGTGAACTGTATTTTAGCATTATTTTTTACAGCAGATATCTGCATCTACATACATTATTTGTCTTGAGTAGTGTCCTATGGAGCAATTAAACATATAGTTTTACAAGTTAGAAAAGTATCAGAAATGCATTACTGCGGTAAAGTATTTACTTGGAAAGTTGACAAAAGTACTGTGTAGAATATTGGTTTTTTGGTTTTTCTATGTTGGCATCAAAAAATATGAAGACTTAAGTACATAACATGTTTAACAATTTTTTATGTTCTGTGTGATCAGGAAGCGTAAAAAAAATGTGACTGTGCCTCATAAAAATAAAAGCCATTTGTGTACATTTTATGTACGCATCAGTGTGATTGCTACCTGTCGCTAGGAGTTGCATGTGTTCACTGTTAATTAAGCACTTTGGAAATCAACCTTTCAAAAGGGTCACTCCCTCTATACCTGCACCTGTTCTAATGGGCATTTTGACTGGCTGGCATATGCCCTGTTAATGACGGAGGCAAGGTAGTTCCATTTCTCAATGTTTAATTAGAAGTGTCGTGCAAACATTTGTGGATGTGGATACTAAAATGAGTCATTTTGTTTTCAGTTTTTTTTTTTTTTTTTTTTTTTTAATGCTAATAGTGTAAGAATTAGCAAATGTGTAAAATGTGAAATAGACATATGGTGTAAGAATACACAGTATACGTACAAGTAGTTCTGAAGCAGGGCTTTCAAACGGTCTTAGTTTATAACGAACATCCTATAGTTGTACAGAGTATTGTGAGGTGGGCAACAGTTTTGACTCGGCCTCCCACCCTACGAGTCCCTGGTTTGATCCCTGGCCCTACCAGGTGTGAAATTTTCAGCAGGAAATTCTCATGTGGGGAGCGTGCCAGACACTGATGCGGTGTGGTTTTCTCATAGAGCTTGTTTTTCCTCCATCTTCATTCTGTCGCTGTTCGACCCACTCCCTCCTGCATCATTTGAGTCATTCCTCTGACTGGCTGGGAACGACAGGTGCATGTAATGTTTAGGGCAGCCATCTGCAATCAGGCTCCTCTTGGGGAGCGGCAGTGTGGTCATACTACTCACTTCCCACCTACGCAAACCAAACTCGGTTCCCGGCGGAGTCGCTCCCGGATTTTTGCATGTGATAATCGTGCCAGATGATGACGCTGATCTGCCAGTTTTTTCGGGGATCTCCCCTTTTACCCACCCTTTCACTCTGGTGCAGCTCCATTGCTCCATACTTGCCTCGTTTCACCCTCATTGGCTCCCAAGACCTTGATGATAAGAACCAACCAAATCTCTCCACTCTCAACAACTCACCATTAAGCTTTCACCAAAACCTCCTAACTTAACTCAGTTATAGCCTCCCCTCACCCTTGCTGTTGAATGTGCCATCATTCATAAGTTAATAACTTGTATCTATAACTAGACCTAAATAATTTTCTTGAGTTCATCCTAGCTATGTTAGTAAAAAGGTAAACTTTATGCTGAAATAATTTTTCCAGGAATTATAATGTGCTCCCAAATTTTCTTTCAGGTTTTTTGATTCAGAAGTTTGCTTTCTGTCTTGTATATTTTGTGATGGAACAAATTCCAAAGCTTTTTTGTTAAAAATGTTTCTAGTCTGAAGTCTGAGCTTTCAGTTTTTCTGAAAGCACGAACACCTCCTGCTTATTGGTGAATCAGAAGACAGAGTTGCCACGTTATAAATAACTTAATTGTATCCAACATTCTTACAGCTCTAAGGCACTAGATAATGCAGCTCATTGCAAATGCTACCTTCTATGTCATTTCGCTACTTGGCAGCACTACAAAACTACTACAATCTACTGCTGTGGAGTGATAAAGTGATTGGCTCTCTGCTGGTGAGAATAAGTATTCTCTGTTTCATAAAACTTCAGTAAATTTTGGCAGTTCTCGAAAAGAAGTGTGGTCACGTTGTATCCCTCTGCCACATCTGTTTTGTTGGTGAAGAAAATCAATCTTTGTAAACACACTACGAATCGAATGGCAGGCATTGAATGACTGACAACTTCAGTTCAGTACCTAGACTGCTATAGCTGGTTGCCATTTCTGTTTTATTTTTGTTATGACCACAGAATATACTAGTAAGGGTTCTGTTTATTTCATTGGTTGTGTGGGGAACTCTAGTTTAATTCCATTGATGTTAGAATGGTGAGGAAACGAAAATAATTGCCGATACAGTCGTATAAACAAAAGTATAAATGTGAGCAGAGAAAAGAATTAACATGGTTTGTACATTCCAAACCAAAACAACTACATTAAATATGTAAACGTCTTTCATATCCACTTTTTTTTCTGTAATTTGCAATTTTTTTAATTCCAAGGATTTCAGGATTTTACAGAATTTTTATATACAGGAACCAGAATTTCAGCTTCAGGGCTGGTGGCAGCCCTGATTTAATGTCATTGTTTTGATGATGCAGTGGAAAATTTTGTTCATATGGAAATATCATTCAATTTACTATAACTCTTTAAGTTTTAACTTCATCGAAAGAACTAAATATGATAAATTTATGATAATGAACTGCACTAAAAGGGTGTTTATTTATGCCAAATTCATTTGGAAACCTCCCACAAGAACAAAACAAAATAAATACTGGTACATCACTCTTAATACAGATGTACAAAATGGACAGTGTAAACATTTTTAGCAAATTTAACTTCCCACGTAAAAATCATTAGAGTTTCAATAAAATAAATTAAGGTAAAAACAAGGTTTTTTTAAAATGCCAAATACATTAAAAATATTCTAACAGTATAAAAAAAAATATTTACAAAACACACTAACTTACTTTTCACTTCGTAATTCCTAAACACGCGGTGAGCTGTTGATAATTACTTCACTGAAATCACTTTTGTCAGCCATTGATACAAAATAATTTATTTGTTTAGGTATTCAATTAACAAAACACCAGCTATTTCTTGAAACTAACATATTTAAATTTAAGTAGAACCTGTGCTATTGCCACGTTCCCAAGCAGCAAGCCGTAATTCGGAAAGCTAGAGGACATATGTTAGGCGGATTCCACAAGGCTATGGATGTGTAATATGAATTTCTGTTGACATCTAGTAGAGGAGGATTTAGATATCAGGGGTTGATGCTTGAACAGAGGGGTTGGGGGGGTTAATAAATTATACTAAATTTGATCAAAAATTTAATTTAAAAATGTTATTTAATGTCAATATTTATTTAATGTATGCTTTTGAAAAATATTTATATATAAAGAGTTATTTATCATAACTGTCTACTTGCGCACTTATTTCCATTTTAACACCAATAACAGTGTCCTCCTTTGCTGTGTATTGTCATACCAAGGCTTGGGAAAATGTAACATTAGCTTTCCATTTCTCTATCTCTTGACAAAATGTTTACTTCCTTCCTGTCTTGCTTTGTGTTTGTGCTGTAATAATAATACACTGCAATCTTGGGTCTGCATCCAATCCATATTATCAGATCCTACTTTTCAACCCTGCATTTGTTCACTGTCTGTGTGTTCACCACTTTTATGTATGTGTCTCTTGTTTTAATTTCTTACAGTTGTTGTTTCCTAGTTATATAATAGACTATATTTGTTATGTGAACTTTATTATGGTAAGTGTGTACATGTTCCTATTTGCTGGAGAGACTGCTTTACTTCTTGTACACAATCTGTAATTCCATGAAAGACTTTTTTGTGTATATAAAATATATATTTAACGAAAATCATGCAAGTGCTGTTATTGTCAAATTCAGATGTTTGAAGCTTATTGTATTGCTGACCGTTTTTTATGCTGCATATAGTGCTTTCTAATAATCATATTCTCAATGTTGGTGCAGCATTTTTTTGTACCTTGGAGACAGGAAACAAAATATAAGTCGCAGCAATTTACTCTAGTATTACTGACGCCGTCGGGTGGGACACGAAACGAACGATGACACAATCAATTACTGATGATATGGGTGCCAGCGGTGCTTCCCAATCACTGCACTGTTGAGACTCAGGGTTCTCAGGGATGCTGTGTGTCCATCTCACCCAAGTGTACTTACAAACACGTAGGCAATACTAAACTTTACATTTTATCACTTTGAAAAAGAAACACATGTGGCTAGGACACTGTCACTACAAATGAAAGAAGATGGTTCACTGTGATACCTGTTTTATTTATACCGTTCGTACAAATCAACGTGCCATGAAATTAATGATACACTCGGTCGTGTCTAGCTAACTCCGCTTGGGTGCTCCCCAGTCCACAATTACTCTAGCGCATGTGTAGATGGATGATCTCACAGCTGTGTATGAAAACACAATCTTCGCAAGGGAAGAGAGTCGACAGCCGCTAGGGTGGACTGGCGATTTTTCCTTGAGGACACTGTGAATTACAAAATGAAACACTTGATGATACATTAACACGTGTGATTACTTGGCATCACTAACGCAAACTCGTCTAGGCTCACCTGCCAGCACATGGGTAGTGTGAAGTTTATATGGCGCGGGCCACTGGATAAAGTTCGTAGCGACCACGTGGTGCAGGTGAAATTGCAATATTTCTTTGTGGAAACTGCAAATTAAATTCCAACAAAATATTATTCTGGTTGAGAAAGTTATTCTCTTTGCGATTACAGTGGTTACAGGCGTATAGCATGCCTGATGGCGGAAAAAGCAAACATTAACGTGACAGCGTGGTCAAACACAAAAAGCATCACATGAAAAATACATTGAACCCTGAATAAAATTGACATAGAACCCTGAAATAAAATATGGCGCACATGATTTTACACAAATAAACTCTCTAAGTGCAAGGATGGCACGGACATGGACTTGGTGGCGATTAGCCACGTGGTTGTACGTGATGTTGCCGTAAAATATTCAAACGTGTAAAATACCCTCAAATACATACATAGAATTAAAGCCCTTAAAATTGCATGCAGCAATAATACAGAAATTACAATGAAATGCCTTAAGCATAAGCGGGTGGCGCCTGATTCAAGTTTCGCGGTCGCGTGAGCTCTCCGACATATTTCTGCTCGATTAAGTTGAAACTGCCACAAGGGTGAAATAAATTAGTTAAGCTGAAGCATAATGTTGGGGAAACGTCTGGCAAAACTTATGCAAGCAAAGGATAACCAATATACTAAAAACGCTATTGAAATCTACATCAGTGAACAAAAAGTTGTAGTGTGTACGTGACAGTGTTTTACCTCGCCAGCTCTCCTAGACAGACTGCCCAGAGGCAATCGTCGCACGGACCTACCATGGCTTCGTTAAGTGCTATGCACGACATGTTAACTTTTATATACTTTGAAAATAAAAGTGGCACAAATAAATTCAATATTGTTTTTCATTTTATAATTTTCTTGTGAATTTTCTGAGTGTCTCTTTATGACGGCGTTCACGCCGGAATATTAGTGTTCTTAATCTCCATGCAGCGTGCACTTTGAATTTCATAGCCAAACATTTTTTAAATAACAACAAACACTTTAAAACACTGTAAGACATATCAAACCCTGAAAATAAAAATACGAGACCCATTTTACGCTGCAAAATAATATTCTTTATGTGAAAGTTCAGAAATATTGGCCTCTTTGCGCACGTGCATGTACCCTTGACACGTGCGTGGTGAGCGCCGTCGTGGGCCGACATCATTACTAAACATGTATTATGAATTCACATGGTGGAGAATTTATAGCATCTCCAGTAACAATTATTTTTGTTGCTATAGGTGTCCGGTAATATGGTAAAGAGTGATACAAACTTTTGAAAGTACACATATTCTTATTGAATTTATTTATACTTAGTACACATCATACAGTGCCATTTAATATAATATATATATATATACAAAACACACATGTCATTTGAACATCATTTTTACATAAATCACAACAAATTTATTTTTCCCAACTTCTTAAAATGTGTTTTGTACACAAATAAGTCTGCTTTAGAAAATAGGGAAATATTTTTCTTTAGTATTGCAATATAAAATATTGTATCTTTTGTTACACAAAATATAACATCTGTTACAACATCTTGGACCATAAGTTTTCTGCATATGTGCAGGCCACACGACACGTAAAGGGGCTTTACCACAGGTCGTCAAACACAGAGAAGGAGGAAATTATGTTTTCATCCTGAAACAAATACGGAGTTTGTGGGTGAAGGTAGCAGAACAGTCACAGCTATGAAGTGACGAGTCTTAAGTTCGTAAATTACTCACCTTAGAACAGTAGTTGATAAATTCATCTATTGTGATGACTCCGTCGTTGTTAAGGTCCAGTTTCTGTAACAAAGAAACAAGTTTGATGAAGCACATGTGAATACAGTATAGGTGAAATGACTGTTTGTAAAGGGTGTATCATTTTTTTTTTTGGTTTGGAAACTACATATGACGGAACAAATAATAGTGTATAGGAAAGGTAACAATTTTTAAAAAGCACATGTTGTTTTTATACAGAGAGCTCTGCAAATTGAAAGAAGAACACAGTTGACAGTCTTTGAAAGTAAAGTGTAAATTACAAATCTTTATTAACAGCTGCCTTAGAAAAACCCTTTTAACATTCACTAGACAGACAGAATCATTGATAACTAGAGACTAGAAAATTTCTTGATGGCGAAATTTTCGTGAATTCACACAAAATTTTAGAGCAAAATGCCAAAAATTCTTGTTCATGTGAAAAGAAATTATTTTGCCACAAATATGCCACTTGTTTCTTTGAATATCGGACTTGTTTCCCCTTGAATATCAGACTTTTTCTCTCAAATATCAGACTTTTTCCCTCAAATATTGGACTTAATACTCTGCTTGTTGAGACAGACTCTAACAAAGGATGTGCAGATGTGATGGTCCAGTATTCTTATTGTAGAAGTAGCAACGTTCCTTGGCATTTGTGTTAAGTGAAGAGGGAGTGAAGAGATTTTGATGGCTTGTAGCATAGAGGTCTTGAGAGCCGACGAAGGTGATTGAGGTGATTACAGAGCAGCACCGTAATGAAAAGGCAGGGGAAACAGGAGATATGTAAGAAAACATGCCGACCAGTGGCATCGTCTGGCACGATTCCCACATGCGAAGATCTGGGGGTGATCCAGCCGAGGATTGAACCAGGTTCATCCGAGTGGAAGGTGAGCAGGCTAATCACTGCCCTCACTTATGTTAAGATTTGCACGAAATACGAAGGGTAATAATAACTGCCATTGAGATTTAGGGTCACTGTTATTACAAGAACTCAACACAGCTTTAACTGTGTGTGTCAACCAGATTCAAGCAGAAGCCTTTCAAGTCAGATCTAAAGCATTAAGAATAATCAAGAATGCTCAGCTCATATTAGAAGTTGACTCCCTTTCTTGACAATGTAGGAGTACTCGGCATAGGTGGAATATATCACTACACTATGATACAAAATACAGTATTCTCTTACCTAAAGATAGTATTTTACTAATCTGATTATTGACCATTACCACTGTATGTTTTTACATGCTGGGCTCAAAACGACACAAGCACTTATACAGTAGCAGTATTGGATATTATCTGCCGCAGGGCAATAAAGGACAGGATTGGTAAGTGCATCCCGTACTTCCTGACAAATCCATCATCTCATCAGTCAATAATGGGAGATTTGCCAGCAGTTTGTGTGCAACAAAGTTATTTACGCAAACTGGTGTTGACTATGGAGGCCCGTTCACCATGAAACTTGGTGCATGACGAAAATGGTGTTAGAGAGAGCGCCATTACAGATACACGACTTCGCCCCACCCGAGATGGTGATTAAAGCACACCAGTTTGAATTTGGTGCTGCCGGAAACACGGTCCAATCACAGTAGGTCACGGCCTACACGAGCGCCTTTAGTTTGGAAATTTTGCACCCCAGACAACAATCGAAGAGGCAAGATAAGACATCCACTGGTCCATGCACATGATATCGCAAGCTCCACCCCTAGGAGGCGGGACCAAGCCTCCCGCACCCCTTTGCAGCATCCAAGATCTACAGAAATCAGTGTAAAAGTCTAGTCAGCCTACACCAGAGCAGTTGCTCTGGGTGGGTGGTTTGCCAGAGTCACTAGTCCTTTCCAGTAAGTCTGTGAAGGCAGGAGTTAAACACAGTGGTAGAAAGTTAATTGTGCAGTATCTCTTGGCAGCTGAGGCTAAGGGCAAGATAACTTAGAATCAGCCATCCTCCACCACACCGTCTTCAACGACAACAACGCTCACTAAGAGGCCAACTTCCCCGGAATGACATCCGCAACAGCGCCTCCAGTCGCCATCAAACTCTAGCAGCTCCTATGTCAACCTACCTTCCCCTTAACCCTGCTTAGTCCAGGTAACCTCAAGGTCACGGCAACATAGAGAAAACTCGTTATAGAGTGAGGTCTCTTTTAGACAATCCCATAGTTTTAAGTTCAGATAGATTCTATGGCTAGTTTAATTAACTTCGTTCACTAATTAATTAAATCTTGTTGAAATTTAATTAAATTAGCAGAGACTATAAACGTAAAGTAAACACAACAGGTTGCCTTGACCTGATTTGCATTGACTGAAAACAATTAACTTCCGCAAGTTGAATTTGTACTTGTACTGAGTTAAATGGTACAG
The DNA here is from genome assembly GCA_029891345.1 of Dryococelus australis. NCBI lineage: Eukaryota > Metazoa > Arthropoda > Insecta > Phasmatodea > Phasmatidae > Dryococelus > Dryococelus australis. The sequence continues at coordinate 21,281,153 of CM057006.1, read as the reverse complement.
TAATTTTCTTATGGTAGAAACTATTGAGTTTGTTGTACTATTTTTGCATTACTGTATTGTGCCAGTGATAATATTAAAACCACCATATATTTTGAATATTTGTGACTTTCACTCGCTAGTATTAATAACCTTGAACCCCCTTGTGTGGTGTTCAGTATTTTAAAGCCACAGTAAATTCTTATTAAATTTGCAAGTGAGTTTAGTATTTTCTTATTTGGTGTGCGTGAGGTAACGCCAGCATAGTGTATAGCCAGACGACAAATGCAAGGAATACCGAGCGATATTCCGAGTTTGACCTAGGTATCACCCGGGGTGTTGCACCATAGTGTGTCTCTTTGCATGTTGCACAGGTTAATCTTCAGAGTAGCCCTTAATTAGGAATACACTACACCTTGGTATTGCGGCTGCTCACTGGCACAGTTGTCTAACCCTTCGGGCAAGTGAATTGGCCAGATGTGATTGGGTGACTAGACACGCTGAAACTAATCCTGTACCAGGATGTACACGGTAGGATCATTCCTTATACCTGGATTCATTCCACACACAATAATTGCATTGAGTGGTTTATTAATTAATTTTAACTTAGAAGTGTTTGTTGAACGGTCCGTCTTAAATAGGAACTCCGTCAGATTGAATCTGCAATTAACTTGCAGCGTAGTCTGAGCAGTGACTCTCAAGAAGGGAGTGCTTTATTTGGTTTACCTACCCATACATCGGGTCAACTTCCATTAGAATATTTAATTATATTACACAGTCGACTAGAGGTGATAGGCATGTTGGCGTGTAGTACCGTCCAATGTTGAAAACTTTGTTCCCTTTTGTAAACCGACTCGCCCTACTATTTATGCTGGCATCTTACCAAAGCGAGAGTAATTTACGCTCCAGGACATGTTCTACATGAAGCTCGCACTAAAGATGTTAAAGGCCACCCAAATTGCTCGCACAAACACGGTGTACGAGAGTTTGCTCAAATCCAAAGTATTCAGCGGTGTCTGTTTCCCCAAGTCAGCAACATCTCATACAACAAAAGTTAGCCCTTCTCTAAGTGTCTAACTTCAGCGTGGGTCGAACCCCTGTTAACCCGTACCTTATGTGCGTGATTATTTAGGTGGCTCCGTAGATGAGTATTGGATTGAGTGGACATTATTGTGAATTGGCATCCGTGGTACGGTGTTGCGCCAACAGTCTAGATACAGGGTGGGTCCTAATTCTGTACCGGGTGATTGAGTGTTGGGATTTTAGTTCTCGTTCAAACTCCAGCCCTATATATTCTGTTAAGGGCCGTGCTTCGAAGCCAGGCATACTTCAAACTTCACCGGTTCAGAGATGCCAGTATTCACAAGGTATACTTGAGCCGTGTCATGTGTTTGCCAACAAGGGCAGTGTATCTTGAGGTTGTGTCAGACTTGAGCAGTAGTGTTTTTCTTGTTACCGTTGACAGATTCGTTGCACGTCGTGGCCTCTGTTCTGATGTTAATAGTGACTGCAGTACCAACTTTGTGGGCACAAACAATCACCTAACGGAACTACAAACACTTGTACAGTCAAGGGTGGCAATTATAGAAGTCACAGGTGGTTTGGCAAAAAGGAGCATCAAGTGGCATTTCAATCCACTGTTTACACCTCACTTTGGTGGTATATGGGAGGCTGGCATCACAGCAGCCAAGATTCATTAGAGATATGTTGTTGGTGACCAGGCAATCACCTTTGAAGAGCACTCATATTGTTCGCCCAAGTGGAGGCAATGATAAATTCTCAGTCACTGTGAGCCCTCTGTGGAGATCCTAACGACTTGGGTGGCCGGCAGTGCATTTGTGCGATTATGATTTGTACTCCTACAACGTTGATTCACAAGGTGAACAGAGGCAATAACGCCAGGTCATTTGCTTATTGGATCACCTCTTACTGCGCCACCCAATCAAGAATTGACTGATGTTGCAGTGAAACATTTGAACTGTTGGCAACTTGTCAAACAAGCCACACAAAATTTTTGGAAAGGTGGAGTTTGGAGTATGTCAACACATTGCAACAGCGAATAAAGTGGACTCGCAGGTGCAGAGATCTCGAGAAGGGACAGCTTGTGGGGATCAAGGATGACAATGTACCACCCCTCAAGTGGCATCTATGATCTCCACTTAGGGAAGTATAGTGTAGTTCAGGTTGTCAGTGTCTGTACTGGCCAAGGACCATTTAAGCGGCCAGTGACGAAGCCGTACCATCTTCCTTTACAGTAAATTGCCAAACAGCAGACTGTAAATGTGTATACATGAAAAGGGGGCTACAATTTCTTTTGCTAAACAGTACGTTGGGGGATATGTTACTTTAAGGTTGTTGACGATATTTGATTTTATAAGTGTGGCACTGGGGTTGTGTGTTTGTATTGAAAGGGAAAAAAGACAGTGTATCATGGATGCGTAACAATGAATGATGTGTGCACATATGTGTATCGGTTGTTTGTGTAGCAATCACATTCATCCCGTGGATCAAGTTTGTAGTGTCATCCACTTGAGTAATGGGCATTTCGTTACTTGTCCTCTGGACTTCCGCTTTGAGGTGTGAAGACAAACAGTGACGTAAGGGTAAATTTTAAGTTTTGAATTATTTTTTAAACTATGTCACTCATGTCCTGTTGTCACTACATTGTCAACAAGATTGTTTACTGAGCAGTGGCATGCTGTTGTTTGTAACCAAACAGGATATCTGTGTATCGCCGAGGTTTTTTTGATATGATTTTTCCAAATGGCTAGCAGAGACTGTGTTTCTGAGCCTGAGAGCTTGCACTTAAGCAATCGAACCTTCATGGCACGTGGGGAGTGGCGGCAAACCTGGAAGATGCTGTTGACATGCGTGAGCGTGGACTTCTTGGGGCGGTCGCGCTTGTCTCCCAGCAGGCTGTAGATGGCAGAGATCACCTCCAGCATTTCCTGCCTCGTGATGAACCCATCGTGGTTCACGTCATACAGCCTGCACACACGCAGGAACATTATTCACATTACTGTACTCACATTTTTACTGCAACTGTGTCTCATAGGCCTACTTTAATGCAGTAACAGTTACTGTGCATACTCTGTTACGGTGGCTACTCTCATTTTACCAAAGTCAGTTTTCCGAGGCAGTTTGTTAAGATTTTTTTAAAAGAATGAAAGTTAGTCTTAAGGTTACAAGTAGGCCGCTAGGCTACCAAAAATATATAAAAGAACAGGAATTTATGTACTAGCATTGAGAAGCATTTTCAGAAGCGATATTTAAAAAAATCAAAGTTGCTATGAAAAAAGGATTTTTTTCTCAGCAATTAGTTCTAATTCAAGTTAATTGAAAATAAATAAGCTTAAAATTTTGAGGCCATAACTAGTTCTCCTATCTGTGATAACACAGTGTCATGCCCCACACGAACAACATACACCCTTAAGTTTGTATATCTTATACTAGTGTGTTGCTGCCCAGGGCATATAAAAAACACATTCTGGATTGAAAATGTACCACATCCAGAGATTTTAAAGTTTGTATGTAAAGTAGAATGTTCTAAGACTCCATTTACCCACATACTGTTAACAGAAATTTAGTATGACCTCAAAAATAAGAAGACTTCTAGATTTTTGTTTTTACGTACAGGAAACAAAATATCACACTATCAAGGCGTGAATGCAGTAACATGAAATTTGCAGAGCAGATGACGTGAAACAGTCATTCAAGATGTCACAGCTGCGTGAAGTGAGTGTTTTGGCTGTTACTGTGTCAAGAATGAACAAGGCATTGTGATGCCTTTAAGACATATGCAATTCTGTCAAATGGATGTCTTCACGAGAGATTTCATCATGGGTCTCCATATTGCTGGTTGCCCCGTACACCATATTGTGGAAGAAATCCAACATTATGCCAGAATCATTGGTTGCATTTGGCGACAGTGGTTCTGGGAAAGAAATGTGTAATGTCGTAGCATGACCGGAGCTTGGAGACAGACATAAAAACACACACGTATTTTCACATTGGATGTCATGCCGTAGCACACACCCACAGTCCATGACTGGCGACATTTAGCGAAGTGTTGAGGGCCATTTGAATGCTCCAATATCAACACGGACAGTGCCGTGCCCATTTGGCTGAGGCAGGTTTGTTCTCCAGCAATCCAATGTATAGGCTACCCTTAACTGCAATTTTTTCTTACATACCATAATCTAAGTTTTAAATGTGCATCCTAGGTAAGGACAGGAGCGAAATTCCTCTCAGGACTAAGCCCTGTATGCCTACAGGGGAAGAAATTCATGCAAGGAGGCGTACATTGCGGTAGAGGCTACCATGGTTGTGATTGGAGCCAGGACTGCCTCACTGTGTGTACCTATAGTTAACCTATAATTAAGAACAAAGAGGGAAAAACCAGCATATGCACCATACAAACCCTCTTTACAGGAAAGAATTGACGCACTCTGGCATCTCTCATCCTAGAAAGCTACGGCTTCTTACGTCCCCCAAGTGTGCACCAACTGACGCACTCTCGCGTTTACTCACTCGCTTGATAAAGCAGTGTGGCCAGTTAGGGTACACAATCTATGGTGGGCTAATCTAGGCAGATGAGAGTGCTGATTCCCTCCGGTGTTGACCGAGTTACCCTTCCGCAGTGTAATAATACCTGGGTGGGGTTTTCCCTGGCGGGTCAGGGATCTGCTCACGTTGCAATATCTGATAGGACACTGGCTGGACGAAGGGTTGAGAGATGGTGGAGGGGAATCAAATTCCAGGGTGAGCTTGATCGTAAAGACCTCCCTTCCAGGGAACTTGACTTTGCTCACCGTAAAGTCATGATGCCAGCTGTCACTAAAAAAAAAATATAAAATTAAAAAAAAATAAGTTAAATAGAAATAAATAATAAAGTGTGGATGTTTAAGTAACGAGATGGTGTTAACAAATACTGACCTGGGTAGATCCTATTCCGTTTCCCTTACGCTACCGGGGCGTTTGTATGGCGCTGGTCTGGTAGATTTCCGCACGGGGACAATATCCCTCAAGGCTCTGACTACCTTACGTTTGCATACAGGCTTTGGGGAAATAACAGTAGTTAACACCTTCCCAGAAATGGTATGCACTGACACGTTGTAAGGGGCGTGTTTCTATCAGGGCAAGGTTGTGGCCAGGGTTTCGATTCTGGTTTAGGTTCAGGGAGCATGAAATAACTTAGGTGTTCTTGGTCTGACCACGGACAAGTTCCTAGTAAAGAATCTAAGTATAAGCTACAGTCCTCGGTAATGGGTGGTAGTTTCTTGGCCAGGTTAAACAATTTCTCTATTGGCTGAGTGTAGGGTGGAGTAGGCTCACTGTCCTGGTTGGTGGCTACAATAACCGGGGGCTGATACAGTTCACGTTGTAATGCCAGTCGGGCTAGGCGTCTCAGTTGACTGTTGAACCCACCTCCTTTCTTGTGCATTTTAAATATTATTACTCAGCAAAACAAAGAAACAATTATTTGAACTGGCTAGCAACAATCACTCACATTTACGATGGCGCGCTCACAATCTATCAGTGGCGCTCAAACCCTCCTGGGTTCCGTCTTATTCAGACGCACTAAGGTCATGAGCGAATTTGAGAGACTGAATATATGGGAGCGTTTCTCTGGATAAGCTCAGGTGCACCGGACACCTCTCAGATGTTCCCGGTCTTGTTCATACTAAAGCCTTATTGAGGCACCAGGAATCCAATGATAGTTCCACCCACTCGTGTGTAATCTTGAACGGTCACTTGGTTTCTAATGAGTCATAAGTTGCACTGAACCAAAATTACACTTACATTTTGTTAAAGAAATGGCTATGGATAAAATAATTATCTTACACAAATTCAAATTTGCCACAAACATATTTATTACACTATATGTAAAATCACGAGGATGCTTGATCCTTCACAAATAATATAGAAATTATTTAATGGGTGTGTTCGCACAGGTGAAGGCAAACCTGTGATTGTGAAATTAAATAAAATGAAACAACTCCAAATTTTTAATTGCAATTGAAATGCGCGTAGTGAGGGGTCATTGTCCAGAAGGGACGACTTGTACGACCTGCTACCGCAGAGTGCAGAGGATTGACTCGGGTAATGAGGATGCAGGTGTAGCGATGTATTGACATATTTACGTCACTGATGATTCCCCTGAATCTTGGTTGGTTTCCTCCGCATGCTGCTAGAATGGAGTTGGTGGGATAGCCTTCGCAGGTTGGAGAGTCTTCTTCAGACTGGGGAGAGTCCTCCGACCTTATTCAGGTCGGCAGGCCGACGAAGACTCTCCACTTTGCCCTTTTTGAGACGTAGCAATCATCAATCTAAACCTGAACCCATCACGCATCAATATGTGCATGCAAGGGGTCTTTTTTTGTCAAGAATTTCTTAATGGTGTGGCATTTTTTCTGTTAGGCAGTGTACTTAATTACATATGAAATTAAAGTAAGTATTGTTTGTGGCGTGCATCAGGCCGTAGAAGTTCAGATGCACAGCTAGAGCACAGAATGACAAAAGAGACAGGTGCAAAATGTTGCAGTCACAGATTGAATGCATGATGCAGTTGAAGCTGGTCTTATCTCTGAATTGCTGCATCCTGCTGCAGAAGGAATCTCATTGGTCCATCAGGCGTAGGGCAAATTCGTATCCGAGGTACTGATTGGATTGGCATGAGTGATGTTTGTCATATAGCTGACCAGTGCGATTGAAGTTTGGAATACACACACACACACACACCTTTTCTTGAGTAGAGTTAAGGACAGTATTCTGTTATATTTTTCATATACTAGAGAGTTGAGAATACCAATGAACATATTTACATCAGTGTCTGTTATTATTTCAAGTATAATGATATAAATAGGGACAGCGATATTTTGCAGAAAGATTTTGATACATTATATCATATATTTCAAAGCAGCACAGTGTTATCGTTATTTATTAACTGATTGATGTTCTGTTATTTGTTAACTGTGCATACAAATCATGGATATCGAGGGGCATTGTTAATGAATCTTGAATGGCCTGGTCAAGTATGTAAATGGTTTCTCTTGCAAACAGCAGCCAATGTCAGTGTACAAATTGCTGGTGTGTGCTGCCTTTTGATACTAATAACCTACTGTTGTTTAATAAATACTTCATGTTTGTTCATATAATTATGGATACTTTATTTTTTGCTAGAGTAGTTCCATGTAAGGTAGATTTCACCTGAGGTTTTTTGCTTGGTTATTGGCTGATATAATTTGGATATTTGACTGGTCAGGGGAAATTTTAGAATTAAGCTGCTTCAATACAGGGATACTTGTCTAGCTGTATTTCAAAACACTTAAGCTCAGATACACTTTTGCATTTGGATGGTCTTGATTGCTCGTCGTCTTACGTGCTTGCCCGCAAATCACTGACATTCAGCTGCTGGAGTAACCTAATTCTGATTGGCCTAGTCAAGTGTTTTTAACAAAGACATACTGCCAATAACCAAACAACTGTAAGTGTTCATGTAGAATATTGTAACGCTTGTTTGAAAAACAGGTGTCCCTTTGAGTACGGAACATCTGTAATTTGCTGGTTGACATGTAAGAGGCATAACAGTTTAAAACATCCAATTGCGAAAGTGGATTTGAGCTAGGCCCGATACAGGGACTTTTTTTTTTGTTAAAATTGGGTGTCCCATCATATAAAACAAATATGACTTCACAGAAAGTATAACAGCTAGGTCTGAAGCACACTTGGGGTGTGAAGAGAGCTCAGGTGGAGCAAAGATGAACTGCAGTGGTGGGGGGAAATGGCAACATCCTGGGGAAACCTATTGGTCAGTGGCAATGTCCACTATGTTTTCCACACATGGAAAACTGAGTGTGGCCGTGCTGGGTATTGAACACTGCGAGAGGAAGGGGTGGGTGCAGAACTTACGAGAAAGCCCAGCGCAGTCGCTCTTGCAGTGAGCCCTTCATGATCATGGAGAGCCCGGCCATGAGGTCACGGAAGGTCACAGTGCCCGTCTGGCTGCGGTCCAGTGTCGTGAAGATGTAGTGAGCGTACTGACTGGAATCTAAACAAACACAGATAGATATACATAATCTCTGTAGCGAACATGCTTAGCATCTGTGATCGATGGTGGATACTACTAAGGCTAAAAAAGGAAAGTAATATGGGAGATTTTTGTTATTACAGCACTACAAATATAATTGTTTTACAATTTTTTTGGTGATATATTTTATCTGACTGCTTGCACAATGGGAAGTTGGTTAGGCTTATAAGGGTGAACCCCTTTCCTGTATTATTTTTGGTAAGTGCAATTGATTTAGCATAGGAAATAACTAGGGGTGGGACAATACCATGTGTTCGATACTCGATACTCAATACAGTTTTCAGCTCAATACCCACTGTGCTTTTGATACTTTCGGTACTCGATACTCTTGAGTAAAAAAATTTCAATAATGCAATAAAATTTTTGTAAACTACGTTTTCATTGTTCTCAGACACATTTATGATAATGTTTTAAATCAAAGAAAAATCACGCAAGATAATATTAAAAATGTTGGAAACAAATTTGAAAATTATATAACTTAGCGGTAGGCCTGTCAAGTGTTTAAAATTTATAAATATTTATTTGCTACTGAAAAAACACATTAAGCATGTTAATTTTTGAACTAAGAAAACTTAATAACTTTTATTTAGAAAAACAAGCATTACATTTTTTTTTCTCCAGAATACGTCAGGTTGAGGAATTGTGGGAATTGTTTATCGCAGGGTAAAAAAAAAAACAATAGCATTTCTCCTGCTACCGGAAGTAAGATAAATTTATTATTCTGTTTGTTGTTTTTTTGCATTGGTCATTTTCACAGAATGTGCACACACAAAACACGTAAAATAAATATGAAATGCCGGTTGTAAACACAAATGGTACGTAAAAAATAACATCTACTTACATGCAGAATACAGGACATAAGTTTTTACAATTCTATAAATGTAGCCTGGCCACAATCTATCCTTGCGCCACAGCTGCTCTGTCGATGAATAAATCAATGAGAGCAAACAAACAAATGCTACGATCAATGTAGGATACCATTCCAACTTACCTTGTTCTTGTTACGACAAAGTACTGGTGAGGCTCCATTAATTTTATTGCCAGTAGATTGGATGGGGTTGGGAGAAACTTTAGTTTAATGTTTTTCATGATACAGCATTTTTTGCACCTCTTCTTACAAGACAGTGTCCTCTTTAATTACATATTGTTTTAGTGGACGAGTCGAAAATTTGATCGTATGAAAGAAACATTCAAATTATTATGTAATTTGTATGGTAATTCGAATATTAAACACATTCGGGATGAAAATATTTTTGGCGAAGTTTGTTTTCCATACAATAAACGTGTTATTTTCACACTGCAAAACTGAGTTGAAATGGTGGTTTTTTATGCCACGTACATTTAAAACATTATAATAACCCTTTCAAAATACACTATCTACCAAAAAGTAATTGGGCACCCGTGAAGATAGGTAGTTCAGTACGTCAGTTGACTTGTGTTTCACGGCCTTCGGCGTAGGACCGCTAGTGTTTGTCCGTGGTAACATGAACACAGATGTCTATTGTAACATTCTGGATAATGAAATGCTCCCAACATTGTGGCGTTTATACGGAATGGACCCGTGTTACTTCCAGGATGACAATTCCAGGTGCCATGTTTCAAGGGCTACTATGCAGTGGTACGCCGACAACAATGTTCGCCCGATTGGACTGGCCTGCCCACAGCCCCGACCTTAACCTTATGGAATAGTGATGGGAAATATAGATCATTGGGAACCGTTCTTTTGAACTATATAGGTCACAGTCAAATGATCACGCATACTGGCGAACTGCAGAGCGCAAGTGTAACCTCAACCCGAGAACTAGATAGGTATTTCTCAGTTTCCTATTTCACAATTCCATTTCCCCTCCCCAGAAAAATCTAAGTAAGCGTGAAACGGAAAGAGAAGCAAATAAGTAATGTTTATAAATTAATTGCTAAAGAATTAGGGCATTATAGTGTGTAGATGAAATTACTTCGTTTTCATATAGAGTAAGATTAATGAATAATGAAAATATCTTTATACTGTGTTATCCAAGCCTATGTTGTGTAATATAGTGCCAAATTACTTTTGACACTGATATTAACAACCACAACAATATTATAATAGGTTGTGTTGCGAGAGACAACCAGGTGTAAAGTTAATTTTTCCAAGTCAGGCGTGTACAAACCCAACAAAAATGGTCCCAACACACTGGATTTATTCGTACCAGTATTAGAAATTTTTTAACAGAACTTCAATTACAAAAATAACTTAATTTTAATATGATGCAAATAATATCAAAAAGATATATCCGAAGTATTGAGTGAATTAACTAGAAAAAAAGCAGTTTTCCACGTTTTTCTATATTTTACTGTCGTAGTAATACTCGTATTAGTGCGGCTATCAGATGTATTTTCTTGCAGATACGGGAATTTCCGTATGTCTAGCAACATCGTATCTATAGTACGAGTGAGCGAGAGGGTTTTACGACACCGTAACAGCGAGGTCTTTAGTGCCGATGATGATGAAGTAAGTTAAATGGACGACACAAATCCATACCCTGACTGAGTTTCGAACCCGGAGCCCCTCGTATCGCAGGCCGGCGTGCAATCGACTACGCAATCGCGGTCGTGCTGTGTGTCCTGCAGTTCCCGACCGGTTTGCGAATCATGTCATCATTGAACTAGGTAGGTCTGCTTTGCGATCCCTACAGTTCGAGGCAGTGCTGAATGATCGAAAACAAAGATACTGATAGACAGAGGCAGATAGATAAGTATGCACGTTACGATGTGGCCAGTCAGGGTGGGTGGGTACGCCGAAGGGGGAGGGGGTGAGTACTGCAAGGAGCGACGAACGACGGATTATCTGAGCACGCGCAACGGCGCACCTGCAACAGATTGACTGGCTGATATTACAAGAGATTAGTTATTTTATGTCGCGGTGAACTATGCACCTAGTGCTTTTTCAAGACCAGGTCAAAATTAACTGGTAGTTCGTGAACTACCCATCACTACCATAGAACATCTTTGGGACGAATTGGATCGCCGGGCGAGGGCTCGTCAGGCGCGGCCAAAATCCATTGCTCAACTCATGGTAGTGTTGCAAGAGGAATGGCGGCGAATCCCCGTGGATGTCCTGCAAACACTCGTAGATAGCATGCCAGACAGGGTGGCTGCTGTTATAGCCGCAAGAGGTGGCCCTGCGAGATTCTAACGGGGTGGCAACCACCGAGCAAACATTGTGGACAGGTGCCCGATTACTTTCTGGTAGATAGTGTATGTTAGTTACAATACACACTTTCAAAACACGTTATTTACAATATGCACTGACTTACTGTTAGTAATTCTTATTTGTAACTCCTGAATACATGTTGTTCTAAAGCAATCCTTACTTCACGTTTCTCTGCCATCGATACAAAATAATTTTTCTGAATCATTTAATAAATATGACATTTCACTGGCTTTCCGAAATTAGTAAACTACAGAACTAAAGTGGTGCAGCTGCGTGACAGGGAAAATGGCGGACCAAGCCATTTACACGTGTCGATAAAAAGTATATAATGAAAGTATCGATATGCACGTTGCGATACTCAGTACTTTCGATACAGCCCAGTATCGAAAGGCCCATCTCTAGAAATAACATGCGCAGAATGTACAATACAAGTGTTGGAATGACCCTTGCTACAATCCCTAAAGTACAACACATGTATAGAAAAATAGCACACAAGAGGTGCACAGAAAGTTAGGCAAAACCCTGTAATTCCTGAGAGTGTGTGCTGTGCGCTGTTTGTGGCCAATTGCAGGGCTGCTGCAGAGTTCATGTTGAAATAAGTGTTGCAGCTGTAAGTAATTTGACTAGTTTCAATGTTTATGTAGAAATTAGTGCACGTGGTTTATTTTATAGACACTGGAGAACAGGTTTGGATACAAAGTGAAAGAATTATTTTATTTTATGAAAGGTTGTGAAAGTTTCCTGCCTTAAAACATTTATTTATCAGATACTGTGCATGTTTGTTTATCTATTGTAACAAGTAATCAAAACGCAAATGTATTCAAGCGTCTGTGAAGTGCTCTGGAAATGTCCTGGAATTGCTCTTGAAAATTTTCATCTTCATTTCTGTATGAACCCTGTTAATATGGTGGTAGTCATCCTCGAAATTCATCCTGAGACTACAGCACCGAGTATACCTCATATTTATTTGGCAGGCGGCTAGATGTTACAGCTCTCTTATACACTCGAGATACTATCGTTTGCCTATTGATTGCTGTGATCAAGTGAGACTGTGAGACCTTTGTACAGGTCTTTTCAACACTCGCTTACACTACTGCTCCTTGCCTATTACTGGCTCTCAGTTAAATGGGGTGCGCCCGAAGAACTGCCGTCCCATCACAATAGTAGGAGAAAAGAACAAGTGTTTAAGTTCACATCACAACTGAGTGAATTCGTGAAATACTCTGGGCTATACCTATATGGAGTGTGGAGAGATTTGGGCAGCTCTTAACAACAATGTCTTGAGAGGCGAAGAAGGTGAAGTGAGGTGGGTATGGAGTGGCGGAGTAAACGGGAGAACCCCCAAGAGAACCTGTCGACCAGCGGCGTCGGCGGTATAATACCGACATGCGATAATCTGGGAGTGGCCCCTGCTGGGAATCAAACCCTGGATGGGAGGTGAGTCCCATGTTGTGGAGAGTGCAGGTAGGGGATAGACGCACCTCCTAGCGGGAAGAACTTGGAAAATATGTGCTTGAAAGTGGGCTCAGTGATGACGCCGCTGGGACAATCCGCCTTGAAGGCGCGGTACATGTAGCGGATCTCGTCCTTGGAGAACTTGGTCGCCTGGCTGATGGCGTCCAGGCGATCTGGCAGCTGCCTCGCCGGAGCCTGCAGCTCCTCCACCTCTGCATCGAGCTCTGCAACACAGACACAGAGTAGAGAAACAGCTGCTTATTCTGCGAACTCCAGCCATGTGGCGCCACTAGCTAGCAACGAGTCGGAATGCGGTTTGCCAATCAGCGCCTTGTAACTGTCTTACCAACCAGCAGCTCAGGCAGTAGGGTACCTTCCGCAGCACGCGGTAGCCAGTCAGGCACAAGGGCTGTTCCCAGACCCTCACACAACCAATCAGAGAATCGGTACGTCAACATCAAAGAAACTGTCATGCAGTTGGGTCTCTGTGTACTTATCTACTCTCTGTCTGGATCTAAATGTGCGTTATTATTTAAGGACACTCTGAACTCTTACTGTGCATTATGACCAACTCCAGCCATTCACAAAAAATATATTTGGCACGCCTCAGAGAACTCTTGAACCAAAAATATAAGTTCAGCGGTGGAGTGGCCAATCTCTTTTAAGGAGGTGGAGCAGGTAGGTGAATGAAATCACGGATTGTGATCACTTGTTTATATAGAAGTGCAGTCTATCATGTCGCCGAAAGATACAGCAAAGTTTACACGTCGGGAGGAAAATTACGTGAGCATCGTACTGAACCGATGAACCATACAAAAGAGCCGGTTCATTGCGAGGAGTGAATCGGTTCTGAACCGCTCTTCAAAGTAAACCATCTTGCCCACGACTATCCGCGGGGAAGGCGTGTCCCCCGAGTGCATGCGCACCAAGGTGTCTGGTTGTGCGGGGGGGGGGGGGGGGGGTCGGTCACTGGCAGTCGGAGCAGCGAGCAGCGCGTCCGTCAGTCATGTACCAGGAGCTCAGCAGCGCGGAGAGGCGGGCGTTCGTGTCGCAGACCAACGGCTGCCTCATCCCGGGGTGAGTACTGTGTTGGAGTTGAGTGAACATGTTTTAAGTTCTCGGCCTTTTACAACATGCACAATTAAAATTACGCACAAAAATATTAAACAACTCATAGAATGTAAATTTTCTATAATCGTACATAGTCAGTAATTACTACGAATCCGAGATTATGACGCGAGAAAACCAACAATTTCTGTAAAAGGGGTGAGGCCAAGCCGTAAGAACGAGGTCTTGAGAGCCGATGAGGATTAAATGAGGTGAGTATGGAGCAGCACCGGAATGAAGGGGGGCGGTGGAAACGGGAGATCCCCGAGAAAACCCGGTGACCAGCGGCATCGTCCGGCACGATGCCCAGCCGGGGATTAAACTTGGTTCTCCTTGATGGCAGGCGAGCAGTCTAACCGCTCAGCCACTGCGGCCCCGAGTACCATGTGTAGTACGGGAAGGAAAAGAAAGGCCAGAGTCGGTAGGTTCATTCAACGGCACTCACTGCCCCGTCTACCGGCGGAGAACAAATTGGGCCTATATACTACCCAAAAAAGTTTTGCTCCGCCTGTAACTGGTTGTATAGTGTATTCGGGATTTTTTCACATCTTTTCAATGAAACTTTTGAAAATCACCACCTGAATGACGTACTTGGTTTTCTTCTAAATATGTTATGTATCACACGTTAACATACTGTATGTATCTTATTTTTGGTTAAATTGGACTATTATTTGTATTTTACCTACACATTATATTATTTTATTTATAATTAATGTGAATAAAAACAGTTAGAAAATACTTGTGTTGGCAATGCCTAGTAAGAAATAGTTTTTTTATGCAAAACATTATTACATTGAGTGAGCACAAACGCGGTGCACTGTCCCTTTGACGTAATTTTCTAGACTTGGTCAAGCTCTGTTTGCGCGAGACGGAGTTACAGCCTGCAAGTAGAACTTTAGCGGGGCTTAAGAAAAGTTGGGGAGTAATCATGAATATACTATACACGAACAACGTTCTCTGGAACAGCCGGCGCATTACGGGAAGTAATTTGTCACGTCTGGCGTGATGGTGGTATTGTGTATAGACAGTGTGAAGAATTTCATCTCATACTTTCTCTTAAGGTGGCTGCCTGGATAGGCAACACGCCTAGCGGTGTGCAGAGATCCAGGAAAATATGTTTATTAAAAAACCGTCGAACTTGTCTGAGCGAGGTCTGCTTACGAATAGCATTTAAGAAACTTTTACGCGTCTATATATGTTTCTCGGATTCTCCTTTCCTCTCTGAAGCATGTTTGTGTGACAATGAAAATGGCTCAAACGGGTGTTTTCGCGGTCATTTTTGGGCATGAAGAACATTCCCGTATAAAACATAACAAAAGGAATAGCGAAGTGCATCAAACCTTTATTTTTATTATTACGTCATTAAATGTTAGGGTCTCCTCTGAAAGTCTCATAGAGGCGCGTTATCGACAGCGGGACTGCACGCCAGTACAGTGCTTTGCGTGTAGAGGCGATGAGAGAGTTGATGCGCATGTCTCGGTCGCCCCTAGCGCCTCCAGGCTTTTAGACATCGCTCAGACATGCAAAATTCCTTCAACCAGACGGCCACCGTAAGCTACGATCAACCTAGTAAGTCAAAAACTTTTGAGTAGTGTATTGCAGAAGTATTTCTCTCAATGGGCGATAATTATTCTATCAGAAAATTGCTTAAAATACTACCCCGGGTAGCATACCACGCCCCCAAAGTCGTCACCTACTTACGCTACTAGTGAGAAAGGTTGCCAACTGTCCCGTGGATTTCCCGTATTTTGGGACGGAAAAAATTATCCCGTCTGGACATAGGGCGGGACGTCATATATCCCGTATCTCGGATTTTTTCGAAAATAAACTGTGTAATAATAATCACAGTGTCGGCAATTCACTAATTCCACGATTACGTATACCGGCAACCGCTCAAACCCAATAGCAGGATTTTTTTTAGAATACAAAGTGATGAAAAACCTACTATTTGAATCCACAAACTGACTAAATACAAATTTTCTACGAGCAACAAATATTTTATTGTATCTGTTCAGAGAAAATGTTCATTGAGATACCTACACTACTGATATCTGCACATTATAAATAGCATCTAAAATTAGCATAAAAATAGCTCTATTCAAGCTGTAATTTCTGAGATAAAATCAATGTTAACAGAAGCGTAAAAATTAACTTTACGGAACTGCTACATAATCAAATACATTATCCTTATTATAAAACGAGTACTAGAGTGAGCAAAAATATTAGGAGAAATCGGTGATTCTGCAACTATTCTCCATTAATTTAAGTATAAAAATACTGATTCGCCCAGCCCCATGGTTAAGAATTTTTATATTAAAATATAATATTGTAAGCATTTTTCGTCTATACTTTACTTGAAGAGTGGATGTCACAAACTCAGAATAGTGGCTAAATAACTATACAGTTTCATATTTAAACTTGCCGAGGACCTCAATTGAGACATTAGGTCATGTTAAGTTTCTTCCCGTAGAAATTTCCATTACCTTCATAGCCCTTTCTACAGTCAGATTATTCACGATGTCTGTACAGAAAAAGGAGCTGCTATGCGATTATGATTCAGCATCGCCTGTAAACCAAAAAAATGCTTTAAGAGTTGTGATTCTTTACAACTATCTAGCTACTTTTGCAACTACCAAAGAAACAGCGGCATTGTCCGGCACAGTTGCCTCGTGTGGAAATAAGGGAGCTGCCCCCACCGGGAATTGAACCCGGTTCGCCTTGGTAATAGGCGAGCAGCGCTCTAGCCGCTACGTAGCAGCGGCCCCTCCGAGCCTTCGACAAAGAGGCCTTTTAAAATCACCGAAGTTATCCATTATTTTGTATAATTGAACTACAAGGTCAATCATTCGTGTTTCTCGTGTGTCTATCATTCCTCTCGCTCTCTTTCTCTCCCACCCCTATCTATATAGCTATGATTAGAGACCTGGAAAATTCGCGAGTTCAATGACCTGCAGGCTAGATAGATTTTACAGTCTTGTGTACAAATATGCCGATATCAACTGTGCATTGGTTGTCTGCTGTCACAGTGGAAGACGGCGATTTGACCACTGTTCTCCAGGAGGTGTCAACACCGTGTGGACCAATGGGCAAAGTTATACAAACACTCGTGTTTTGAATCCTAGCTTATCCCAAAATTAATACGCGAATTCTTCAGGTCTCTAGCCTTGTTCACGTCTCACCGGAACCTTTTTTTCAACTGTCACTTCGACACACTCACAATTTTTATCGCTACAGTGTTGCGCTCTGGCGGTGTCGAAAACGGGAAATGCACACACGGAAGTGTCAATAGTTATTAAGATACGTAGGAAAATTCGCGGATTTATTTTGAGATGAGTTAGACTGTAAATGTCTGTACGCTCGTGTTACGTTTGCTGTTGGCCCACGATATGATTGACGCTTCCTGGAGAACTCTGAGCCAATAACAAGCCATTGCCAATATAACTTATTAATTAGCCTACTTTCCACTACACGTGTGTAGAAACCTGCAAAATTCGCGTCAATTTTTTGCGTCAAGCTAAAATTCACAGTACTGTATATACTCGAGCCGGCGTCGTTTCTCCATTGGCTGCTGCCTTGACGTTAAGTTACTACCTTTCTGAGTGAACTGCACGTGTTTGGGGAACACGATTGTGGAGCGTTCATTTATTGGCGCAGAGTTACCAGGGGTGTATCAAATAAAGACTGGTCCAATGACAAATGTATTGCAAATAAAAAGTGTTTTCAGTTTAACATGTCCTCAAATAATAACGCGAATTTTGCAGGTCTCTACACATGCGTGATCGAGTAAATTTGATGAACTAGGCCCCACTCTAAGGCCGTGTTTGAATTGGCACTTATCTATTGTTCACTCTCGCTTTTAAGAGCCGTCCAATTCTCTTCACTCACTCTATTGTTCGCGAAAAGGTTAGGTGACCCGGATGAGTCGACTAAAATTATGACATATTTTGTACTTTAGTATTTTGTTTTTAGTATGAAACGAAATTAACCAACATACTTAACACTTTGTGTGCGGTGCACTTTTACTGAGAGTTAAGGCAATTAGAAGTTAGTTGCACATATTCGCGGTTGCATGGCCATCAGCTATGTTGGACTCTGCAGTCCTATTTACAACCGTCCTATTGGTTCACACAACATCGGACACACTTTCTATACCTACCGCACGCCCTTCATTACTGGCTCGTCTTTCTACCAATATAACACCGACTTGTAACTGGCCGAATAAGATGTTCTTTCCTACCTGGAATAATGTACAATCCATCCTGCTCACTTGAGAAACTTGCACGTTTGAGTGTTGCTGATTTAATGTCTGCTGGTGAAGTACAGGTAACATTTATTCTCCTGTGTCTTCAAATAACACGGAAGTCACAAAATTACGGCAAACTGCTTACAAGCCGGTTTAATACAAGCGACGTAATTATTACGTCGGTAGCACCCAAAGTGTTAATTGTAACCATGGCTGAACGAGTCGTTCAAATTTAATGCTAATAAATGCAAAAAAGAAAAACCTAATATCCTAAATGGTCAGTTCGAGCACAGATTATAGATAAAGTAATATGAGTGTTAAATAATATATTCATATTCCCATAAATTTTTGATCACTTATCAGTTTCCATGGCGTACCGTGGTATTTCTTGTATTGCCTAATTAGGTAGGAATCGGTGTGTATGTGAGTGTGTAGTGAGCACATTTTGCATAGCATATGACAAAAAATTTGATTGTAGGATGTATTTTGTTTATAATATCACTTCAAAAGTATATGTAATTAATATCCAATTTTAGCAGTTTCACTTTAGGGATCTCCGTGGTAACTAATTTTAAAAATAGTATAAACAAGCGTCGCGTGTGTTCGGTTTTCTCATAGTTTTAAGCGTGACTATCGATATTTTTAATACGGCAATCTGTTCAGAAAATACAGATTTATCGCTAGAGTTAAACTTTTTTTTATATTATTTTTTTTATTACAGCGATTTTTGCTGACTGGCACCAATTTCAACGACCACATTTCAGTAACCAAATTTTATGAATTGGCAACAATATAGACTTTCATTTGTGTTCTGAAAAAAAAACATTAAATACTTTTATGGTGTTTTCTTTAATTAGAATAGACACAATTGTTTGTAATGAGATTCATAATACGGCATCTAAGGAGGCGCCTTAATTATCATCAGCACATATTTTGATGGTGTCCGGAATCACATGTTTTATTGTTCATAAAATGGAATTGTTGATTAGTGAAGTGTAGAGATTTGAGCAGCTGTTAACTTTAAAATGGTGACTGAATCAAGGGAAGTGAAAGAAATATGTGCACGTTCTGGTTAAAGGCACAGGCGAAAAATTAAAACGAATAAGTGATAAATAACTTTTCTTAATTTTTAATTGGTTGCTTAGTCAGGATATATTTATTTGTAAACACAGCATAGTATACAGTATTTACGTTATGCTCGTTCCAAAACCAGTTACTTTTTTTACTCTTGTTTGCATGCGCGAGAAGTGGCGAATCAGTCACGCGATCTTCAAATGGGGAATCAATGTTAAACGAAATTCCTTCTCCTTGCGCCAATTGTAAAGATAACCTATTTCAAACAAAAATTATTATACGTGAAATTTCGTAAGGAATGATGCTACGTTAAAATACTTTGCCAATTTTTTGGTTTAATATGTTTTTTTATAAAATGTATAAATATTGAAATTTACATATAACAAAAAAAAAAAAATACAATTTTATGTAGCAAAATCGCGTCAACGTGTTTTTTGTTTGAAATAGTTATCTTAAAAATTGACGCAATAAGGAGGAAGGAATTTCGTATAACCCCCCCCCCCCCCCCCCCCCCCCCCCCCTCCCACATTAGCGACTGCGGCTTGCTTGATGCGTCGTGGCGCCACTTTCTCGACAAATAATATTAGGAGCATATAACATGCGCGGAGGAGGTTACAGCAGTTGCGGTTCGTATTACCTCTCGCCGTGTGATGCTCTCCTGGTAGCAGCAGTCGAATTTGCTGCGCCCGCCCTCACGGGAAAAGCCAGCCCGTACGACGGTGCTGCGCTCTCGCGGTCTGGTGTGGTGACTGCTTCGTAGATCCCGCGCGCGCAGCTATACGAGGACAAAATGTCACGGCGCGTCGTTTTACGAAATACGTACGAATTAAAAGAGTTTCGAGCATACGTTAATTAAAGATAAAAATGACAGCGGAATGAATAGGTATGTGCGATTTATAAACTTTTAACAAACAACACGTCTTTTCGATGTCATTTTTTTTTTGTGGGCGCCTTGCCTACTCTACCACTAACCATATAGGCCTATAAAAGCAATAATTAAATTAGAAGAAAATTTCAAAAATCAATACGCTAATCCATAATATTAATCTAACGATACATATTCCAACAGTTCCATGCACTTAATTAACTGGTATGACTGTACGATATTAAGAATTGTATAGTAGTATTCACGAATTAGTCTACCCTAAAGGTAGACTAATAATAAATACAGGTAGTAAATTAACTAAGTAATATACAAAGTAAGACAATTTGATAGATAACATTCTTGAATGAAGTTGACAAATAATAAGTTACACAAAATAGTATTTACACTATTAATCTCTCGAGCTGATACAAAATTACGATTACAAGCTTTATTACACACAGTTATGCATGTATAAGATAGAGACGTTATTTGCATACACAGTATAAGAACATGAGTGAAATCAGCTGGCAGTTTTAGACAAAACGGTATAAAATATAAATTTTAACAATACATCGTATTATTAGTGAAGCTAACAGATAGGCTAATTTTACATATTAATATGACTTAGATGCTGTTTTCGTTTACGAATTTAAATACGAAAAATATTTCACCTATTAAAATAATTTTAGGTAACAGAATAGAAGGGGGGAGGGGTCAGCTGAAGTGAAGTTTCTTAAAAGCTTTGAGTGTTGAGTGAGTAAAATAATAAATAAATACATACATACATACATTAAGTCCGGTCGTGTGATCTTTAGAGTTTTAACTCTAAGGACGTGCTGCAACAGAAAACAAGTTTCTTGAGAGCGTAACTGCTCTTTTTCAGCAACTGGTTCCATTCTCGCACACCATTAACAGAGAACGATTATGCGGAAAAAAAAAAAAAAAACAAAAAAAAAAAACAATTGTATTGTGATTAGGGATCACCAGCTGACTATGATCGTCCTTTGAACGAGTATTTCGTCCATGCGCCGCGCGCAAGAACGTGAAACGGTCGCAGAGGTAGGTCGGTGCAACAATGGTCTGAAGAGCGCGTCGAGTTTCTAGTCTGAGTAATTATTTCGTTTATAGTTGCTAACAATGGATCCAGAAATGTCGGCTACACGACTCGGGCAAGCTGTTTAAAAAAAAAAAAAAAATGTACTGTGTATATAAATATGAGTTACGGTGTGTGCTCGGATCATTTTCCTACTAATTCCGTCAGGAGTACCAATTCGCTGAGTTAGGGTGTGCAAAAACCGCAACAGTAGCAAAGTAACAATACTTTAATGTTTAATAAGTACATTGTAATTGGTATAAAACTTACACCAGGGGCCCAAAACACAAGTCCTACAAAGTACTTTACTTCAATTGTTTAAAACCACGGAGTCGAAGTTCCATATTTGGCTAAAAACACTCCAGGCATAACGTGTCAACCTGTTTTTTCAATAACATGTATTCCACAAATATATAACGCTGTGGTTAAATTTGGAGTAGTGTATTATTGAATAAATGAAACGTTGCCTTAATATCTTCTATAACTTGTAATTTTTTTAAAAATATGAATTAACAACAGCGAGAGAGAGCGACGTGTTGGCAACGGGCGGTAAGAAATAGTCCACAGTTAAAATATGATTTCAACCTGGTTTTTTAGTATACCATTTGTAAATTAAACGGTGCCTGTTGAAATATTGAAATATTTAGGTAGCCCCGATGGCAACATATCTCATTTTTACAGTTTACAATAACAGCGGAAAATATAGTAAGTAGGCCGTAATGGTACGTTGTTGTTTTATCGAGCGAGAGCAGTTTTGAAGCAACTGTCTGCTGAGCAAGACTTGTCTCTCTCTCTCTCTCTCTCTCTCTCTCTCCTTCTCTCTGTCACTCTCCTTCTCTCGCTCTATCTTTGTCTCTTTCACACTCGGGAAGTTTCACTTCGCTAGTACGCGGCTTTATTGTACATGTTTTCAATTGTAGCATATTTCATACTTATTACAGCAAAAAAATGATTTATGAATTTGTAATTTACAACTGAAAAGAGATTTTAATGTTTGAATACTTATTTTAATATATTTAGATATGATGGCGGGGCAGTTACCAAGTGAAGTTGGCAGACGTGGCGAGCCATGTCATGGCGTGTTGCTGTTTTACCAAACGAAGAGTAAATTATTCTTACTCAGAAAAATACTTCAAATTACCACATCACGTTTGTAGACGTTGTGTTTATTAAACCTACCTAAGCAAGTTACGATGTTGTGATAAATCTGTGTTTCCGCGGCAGTAATATATATATACTGTTACAGTGTTTCGTTAATAATTGTGTGTGAAATGGCGTACCTTTTATGCATCGTGGTCGATAGCTGGCCCTGTGTGTGTGCGTGATTTCAAATATTTGATTAGCACTACATTTTAACAGTGAACTGTTTTTATAACGAAGTTATTTATTTATATCCACGTTTGTTTATTTATCACAACGTTATACCTTTGCCCTGGTGGGTGTTTGAAACACAGTCGTGTAACGTGATTTACCACCAATCCCAACAGAATAACCAAGTCCAGCCCCAATAAATTTCAATAAACCTAATACACAGTAAGTAGCAATACATATAAATATGAGTGGAATAGAAGGTTCGGTAGGCTTATTTGTGTGCATGTTCACCGCTATATTTTAAGTTACTATGACAAAAAATGAACGACACGAGATGCGTGCTTGATTTTAATGTCGCTTTTTCGTTGGACTGTCTATTCCTTCGTTATTCGAACTGAGGCCGTCCTTTTAAAGAAATAACCCAACACATATAAATAACAAAAACTTAAATACCACAATTCATTACCCCGCAGTTGTAGCAGTGTTTAACACAGTCGCGGCAAAATGTTGAGGTGCATTACGTGTAATGTGCTATGTCATGGAAAACAAGTATGTTACTCTAACGTAACCGTAAGAACTATCGTTAATTCAGGCATTTTTAAAACGTCATAAAGCTGACCTAAATAATGTTATAGGCCTAAACTGTGAATATTAGTACGAAATGGTTTTTGAAATAGACGTAAGACAGAATTCTTTGAAAAGCTGTAAACAGTAACAACACATTTGACAGATATAAAAGTAGAAGTCACATTTCAATGTTTATTTTTAGGTGTAGCGAAAGTATACGAACACGTATATAAACACAATGGCATGTAAACATTGAGTTTGACATATCCTACATGGCAGTCACATGGCAATGTTTGTTTACATTTGGCGGAAGGATACGAAACGGGTCAGCAAGTAGATATTTAGCAGGGCTCCGAGAAACTTGCTTCGAACGGTGAATGCACTATACATATTACCTGAAACTGTTTATGAAACCCGGCGTATTTGTATGTCAATATTAATCAGTTCTGAATCTAACTTAATTATGAATTTGAATATTAAAATATGCAGTGTAAGTCCGACTGTATGATGAGTTTTATAAGAACTTCTGTAAATAGTTAATTTAAGGCAAAGACTTAAAAAAGGCCCTTTCACACGATCAAATCTTTCTTGAATTTAATTAATTGAAAGCTGTTGCTGTAGTTTGTTATAAATCTACTCACTGCATTTGATTACTATTGATTATATAATAGACTGCTGCTGTTCATGGCATTCAGTTTTACTTTCAGGATTCCACTTTCGTAATTATACCTCTTTTTAGCATTAACCCTAAAATTACTGGTTCAATCAATACCTGACCGGGTCACGCCCGGATTTTCGCAAGTGGGAATCGTGCCGGACGATGCCGCTGGTCGGCGGGTTTTCTCGTGGATCTCCCGTTTCCCCCGCCCCATCATTCCGGCGCTGCTCCATACTCACCTCAATCACCCACATCGGCTCTCAAGACCTCGATGTTAAGAGCCGCCCACATTTCTTCACTCGCTCACCCTTAAATTACTACTAGACTTTATTTAACACGACTTTTGAAACACATTTTTAGACGTATAGCTGTAGCAGTCGCAGGCCTTCATCACAGAACGCCAAGCCGCTAGATGCCAATGCCGTATCTTGTTGCAAGCTTGCCTGTGTTATTTGGTATTATTTGCTTGCTTGCGTGTTCACCACACAACCCACACGACCATGAATGAAGATTCGACAGGTAGTATTAGGAGTATATAACACGCGCGGAGGTTACGACGTTTGAGATGTTACCTCCTGATATATGATGTTCTCCTGGTAGCTGCAGTCGAGTTTGTGCGCTCGCTCGCCCTCACGGACCGACGCGACATCGTGCGTGCCCTACTAGCACTTTTCGCGCACAGGATTTTTTTTTTTTTTTTTTTTTTTTTTTTTTTTGCATTTTCCATGTAGTCCCACGCTCTTAATTACAAGAGTGATAAAAATACAAACAGCAAAACAGCCTTTATAATATGTTATGAAAATTAAAGGAAGTTACATTTTTAATACAAACGTAGTCCAAATATTATAAAATTGCAAATTTACAAAGTACATAAAAACTTATCTTAAGATTTTTTTCCTATACATGCCCTATAAAATGCCATCATCAAACATGGCAGGATGTGTCTTCTGCCAGGTTATAAATGTTCTCATCGAGGTCCTTATCCATTATCTCTCCCAAGACGGGAAAGACAACCAACCCCTTTTACAGTCGGAAATACGTTGACCAGGGTGTTCAGGAACATCTCAGATTGTTTCGTTGTGGTTCGAGTCCAAGTCTTGATGGCGTCGCAGGTAGCGTCGGACGATTGCTAGGCGCCATCCAAACACGTTGAAGGGAGTTGGGGGGGGGGGTGGGTGGTATCGGAGGAGTGAGGGCGAGGGCAGCCTCGGACCACGCGCCCGCTTCGCCACCAACTTCCACGACGACTTAAGTCGGATTTACAACGACCCGTCACGTCCGTCATCCGTCCGTCAATCACGTGACCAACAGCCAATCGGAGATGGCCATTAATTCCTGCCGTCCGTCCGTCGAAACCTTGGCAAGCTTTAACTTTATTTACAAGACTGCGTACGTAGTGTGTGCAGTGTTTTGTTTTGGATGTCTTTTTTCTTTTCATATGTGTGTTTACGTAACTGTAAAATGAAATTACGTTAAATTTTCACTGAAGAATAATTGACAGTTGCATTTGGAAACACAAGCTTCTTTTGTGCAATAGTAAAAATGATAAAATTATGCTTTATATGCTAATTAAATTTATTTAAATACTTCGATTAATTTCCGTTACGTACGTGTACGGTTGTTTTGGGTACTTAGAAACACAATACCGTACAATATTTTCACTTTTTATGGAGAATTTTTTTCCCTATTTGTAAACAGTTTTGTTTTTACTTGTTTGCAGCAATGAACTTACGACGGACGTACGAAGTTTGGTTGTAAATCACTCGGCTGGGAGACGGACAGACGCAACGGTAAATCCTGCCTTACTTCTAACGCGTCACCTACTATGTAAGCCTCAGCTCCCTCGTCGATCTATCCCCGTGTTAGGACGTAAATTTTCCTGCGCTGGTATTATTAATGCCGGATGTACGGTGTTCCAGCACCATAACAGGCTTTCAAAATTGCTCATTTTACCGCGAATAGCCTAGACGCTCGCATTAGCGTCGGGTTTTATGTGACAAATGCATGCTTAGAAGAACGTTGTTAAAACTGGCAATATGCATGTAGGGCCACCAGTTTTCCGCCGGAAAGATACCACGACAAGTTGTACTCCAAAACACGTTAGTTTCGGCGCAGTTGTATGATTGTAACTCGCGCGTGTTTTAGGTTTCTGCCAGCCAATCACGGACGTCCAGTGTCAGGGTAACTTTATTCTGATTGCCCAGTCGAGTAGAAAATTTCTTCCCACACAGACACGTGGCCAAACAAACAGTCAAAGAAAATTTGCAAGCTTTCAAGGTAAGAATCTGAAGTCTATCTTGAGTATAAATCTTTTCGCGGAAAACAGGTGGTCTTAGTCATATGCAAATATGTGTTTCCACCTTCCGCAACTAAAACACTAAGACGTTTGTTAGTGTTCAACACTGTGTGTTCATGACTGCAACTTTATTGCGGTTATTGTCTGTCATCTGTATAAGAAACTGTTTCTCCAGTTGACTGGACTAGAGAGAACTCTTCCAACACTCTAAAAGTGAACTCCCGTGATTCGCCTGCAAAGAATTGCGAGCGTGTAAAAAAACATCAGCGAACCGCAGAAATCGTAGACAGATACAGTATGTTGACAAATATCTTACCCGAAACTATCACATGTGTAATAATCGCCAAGCGTATTTTTGATCATTGCAATATTTATAGCCTTATATCATATGTGTTTTTGGCCTTTCCATGCCATCATCTTTACGAACCGCTGAAATGGGAAAGTTTAAATTGTGCTGCGTTTCAAGCCGCGGCTATTAAACAAGTAATAACTAAGGATAGGAAAATTTCGCGAGTTCAGTGACCTGTAGGCTAGACTCCTCAGTCCTCTACACACTGGAGCCTCAGCTATGTGTTCATTGGCTGTTGCCTTACACCTGGCAGTTATGGGGTTTGCAAGGTGTTTCCTTGCAAGTCTGCTATTGGCTCAGAGGCGTGCAGGGTGGCTCTAATAATCTGTGATCAAATTGCGAAGGTGACTTCATTGTATATGTGTTTGACGACTATCTTGTCCCGCAATGAATCCGCGAATTCTTCAGGTCTCTACATATACATACATACATACATATATATATGCTCGAAGCGGAGACGTACAACCATAACCTACAAATGATGTAAATACACTATACTCATGTTGTAAACATTAACTCACCTATAATCACTAGAACTGTTAAAATCACGCGACCAAACATTGACGTATATGTTTGTTTAATTTTAGTATCTCAATAGTCCCACGTTATCGTGTAACTGAAGTATTTCTGTAATTTTCTAGATGCATTAAAACACGACTAAAAGAAGTGTGCAAGCATTTAAAATTACTCATTTACGATTTTTTTTTTGAAACTAACAATCCAATCCAAGCTGTTATCAACGGCTGGTGACAAAAAAAAAAAGGTTGTATTTTGGGACACGGAGACATGTTCCTGCGCAACTGACGTTAGCTCTCTACCCCATACCCGCATCTATGGCTTCTGAGTAGGGAATGGAAAGAGAGACAGTACTTTACTTACACTGTTCTCCTTATTTGTAAATAGAATATCGTACAGTAGTAGTAGTTCTAGATGCAAAGGGATGTCGCCTTTTTTTATTGACCTAATAAATTTGATATCAAATGGTTAATTAAATTGATTGAAAGGGTTAAATTCAATGAAAGGGTGTAATTATTGAAAGAGTTTATTTTTTTGGTGCAAGAGTGTGCTAAGGGTCAATTTGCTTTCTTTCTTTCTTTTTGTGGGGAGCTCTGGTACATATAGAATATTTTGACGCAATTCAGTGGATGGAGCTGGAAATGTTAACTGCGGAGCTAACTGTGGTGCAGCCTTGTGATGTGGAGCAGATTGGGGAGCTAACAGAAGAGCAGATTGTGGAGCTAACTGAGGAGCTGATTGTGGAGCAGATTTGGGAGCTAACAGAGGAGCAGATTGTGGAGCAGATTGTGGAACTAACTGAGGAGCAGATTGTGGAGCTAACAGTGGAGAGATTGTGGAGCTAACTGAGGAGCAGATTGTGGAGCTAACTGAGGAGCAGATTGTGGAACTAACTGTGGAGCAGATTGTGGAGCTAACAGTGGAGCAGACTGTGAATTTAACTGAGGAGCAGATTGTGGAGGTGGGTAACCAGTGTTGCAAGTGTTACAACGTCTATTTAAAGCATCACTCCGAGAAAATTGTTTCTGGCAGAATTCACACTGAAAATTATTTTTTAAAGAGTTCATTCCACAGCTACTTCTTTCATGTCGTCGTAAGTTAAACAGAACTGTAAATTCTTTACCGCAGAAGCGACACAGCAAATGCATCATTTATTCAGAACTATTCAAAGATTAGAATGAAACTGCAAAGCGTACACCTTTTATAGGTAGTTATAGGCAAATCCAGGAAACACAATAGGTCTGAATTGTAGAAAGTGTTAAACGTACATTTTTTTCTAAACACGAGACATTTGAATCCTAGAATGTACGTTTAAATAGTTTTATGTATTAAATCACTTTCAAATAACTAAAGGTTTATTTGATAATTATCCCTTACACAAACCTTTATGTGCAAACACATTTACATTTGAGTGATAAATGCACGAAAAGTTTACAGAAAATTTGATTGTCGGAATATGGGAATATTACAATTCATGCATTCGTAAAGTCAGTAAAACAGAAAAATAATTTCAAACCATTAATTTCGATACATTTGCTTACAGAATACATTTTCTCATCACTGTGTGTTTACAAAAGCATTTTTTACATCATATATTTTCCATTCTCTCCTTGGCAATATTTATATTATTTTCATCTGTTCGATTGTTATAATTTTTCGTGTATTCAGGTACATGTAATATTATACATCCTGGTAAATCAGGAAAAGTTTCATAAAAGTACGTATGCACTTCTTCTATGCTCGCTGGTAGACTTGTATTCGGACACATATGGTATACAGGACATTTTTTCCAGATCTGGACAAGATAATTTAATCATTACATTGTTCACCCTCTGAAGGACATTGGATATTTTTGAAATGAAACAACCCATCGCATATCCCACTAGAATGACGTATTATTCCGTTAAACAAACAAGAGTCATGCACACTTGAGTTTCCAGAGGTGACAGAGACGTAAATACCAGTTGGGTGGAAGAAAGACATGTTTGCAGCAGGAACGTCACAAAGATACAACTATTTCCTTCCGAAACTAAGTCGAAATGGTTTGCTCCAACGTGCTAATAACGTGCTAATATTCAATTAACATTTTGATTTATGTATGCACGAGCATGTAACTTCATTCTTGTCTTGTTGATCCATATTTACAAAGTAGTGGATTACATAAAATCAAATACTTTTTATATTAAATTTCACTCATCCTAAAGAACGTCAATTGACTCGAATAATATCCACAGGTGATTCGGGAGAAGAATCATCATACTCTGTTTCACCCCAGTCAGACATCATTGCCCAAGTTAACATTAATTGCATGTTTTTTAAAATAATTATGTATTTCAATTGGAGGACGTAAATAATCGAAACTGTCGTAATACAGTGATTGATTTACTTTTGTAACCAACGCAACCCAATGTGTTCCTTCCTTTTTTATCGAATTTAAATTAACAATCATACATTTACGAAGATTTGGTTTATTTGGTAAATTGTCTCTCATATACACACACCTCGGAAATAGGGAATATCCAGTTTCTTTACAAATATATTAGTATCTTTGTTTGTTAATGCACGTTTTGGAAGACTATTTAGGACTTTTTGCGTTTTTTTTTCCCCACGTTTCGAGTTTTTTCGTCCTTGTCCAACTTTATAGAGTTTCAAATACATTTCTTTACCTTTAGATTTAACTGCTCTACTAATTGCCGAAACCCCTCCGAGGATTGATCTAAGTGCTGTTAATGCTGGAAATAGAAACTGAATGATTCCTCCTTTCTTTGTTAATGCTGGAAATAGAAACTGAATGATTCCTCCTTTCTTTGTTTTTCCTTTGGTTTTGCGTTTTGGGCCCATGTCTCTCTTCACCTTCGTGCGCATAACTTTATCAACAACCCAAGGACCTATATTTTCACCTGTATATGTAAATGGATTCTTCCTTATATTTGTAGCTTTATCGGCAAGAATTGTATCTGCTATATATGTGTTTCTTTCAAATCGCTTGTTCGATCGTAAACTCTATCTTGTTCTTTACACGCGTTATCCAGAGAACTTATTCCTTGATTGTTCTGTGCCAAACGTTTTGCAAGTTTAGTACATGGTCCACAATAATTGTATTTTTGTAAATGTAATTCAAATGGTAATTTATTAATCATTGTATTCAAAACACCGCGTCTGTTTTTGATACGTTTAGTATGAGTCATTGTTTTCAACTGAACGTGAACCTATATACAGACCTACATTTATAGTTTTATGTTAGTATGTTATGCTAGTTTTACATTACTACATTACGTCAATATGTTACAATACATTACATTATAGCACGTTATTATGTTACAATACATTATGTTACAATATGTTGCAATATATTACGTTAGTACATTACAATATGCTACGATATGTTATGTTAGTATGTTACGATATGTTGCAATATGTTACGTTAGTATGTTACAGTATATTATGATACATTATGTTAGTATGTTATGATACATTGCAATGTGTTACATTAGTATATGCCAATATGTTATGTAAGTACTGTATATTACAATTACAATACATTCCATTAGTACGTTACAATATGTCATGGTATGTATTTCTGTCTATTTGTGTAGAAATATAGATTATAAAACAAAATGTACATCTGCCGGTAATTGTAAAAGCGAAAGAAAACGTAATTGAACAGAAACATGGTATTCTTTTACCATCAAATATACTTTTTATAAGAAGCAGTCCTTCTTCATGTGGAAAAACTTGTGTGTTTTTATGTTGCTGTTGGAACATCCGAATGGACATTAAATTTGAAAACGTATATATGTTTTTCTAAAACAATACAACAAGAGAAATATCAACGATTAGCGACCATGTTGTCGTTAACTGAAGGAATGCGATATTTCCCTTTTACAAATAATGAAAACATAGTGCCTCCGAATGAAGCATTGTCCAATTTCGTATTTATTTTTGACGATGTTTGGCGTGAGCCCCAGGGTGAAATACAGCAATATTTCAGTTTTGGTCGACATTCAAAGATTGATTGTTTTTATATATCGCAAAATTACGTACGTATATCGAAACATAATTTACACGATAATGCAAATATGGTAATTGTGTTTAAAATGGATAATATAAATCTGCAACATATTTACACTGATCATGTTTTAGGCTATATGACATTTACAAAGTTTAAAGATATGTGTTTGTACTGTTGGAAAGAAAAGTACGTTTTTTTTTTTTTTGTGATTATACCAACACTTCCCCTATATAAAGGCAGATATATGTCTGGTTTTGACAGTTTTTTACTTCCAGGCGAAGAACAATGAGTATTTCAAAGTTGGGACATAGCGGTATAAAAAGCAATCTTTAGAATAGCTGTTTAACCAAAAATTGCGATGGGAATTGTGATTTGAATGGACATATATTACGTAATATGGGTACGGCTGTGAAAGACAGCGATACGGCAAATAAACGTTACGTGGAAGACTTAAACGATATTATGCTAAACGTATTTAAATCTTAATCAAACAATATTCAAGAGAAATTAATAAAGTTAGTGGAGTTGAATGATAATGTGAATGATAATGTTTATAAAAACACGAGTGTAATAGGAAACATTTTAACCAATATTAGCAATGATTTGCAGAACAATGAATTTAGAATAGAAGAACGTTTAAATGGATTTAGTAAAGACTTTAAAGATATGACAAATGTAATTTTTAGGACACAACTTACAGAAATTCAAGAAAATTTTAGATTTGTAATTAATGAAGTGGTAAACGATACTATTACAAAACAACTTGAAACACAAATGGAACAAATAACATAGTATATAAGGGATTAATTCATTAATAAAAATTTTGGATTAATTACGCAAACAGATTTGAGAAAACAAAATAATGATTTGGAAACATGAATCAATTATTTTATTAATGATTTAAGAGCTAAAGCTGTTACTAAATTAGATGCTGTTTTAAGTAAAGTCCATAAGATTGAAAAAGCGCGAACTATTCAACATACTAAATCAGTTAGAAAAGCAATGACTTAATTCACATATAAATATTTGGAAATCAATGCAATATATACATGGCTGCCTCGACTTCAGAATTACATAACGTTATATCTGCTGTGAAGGAAATATATTTGCAAGTCAAACGAGCCCATATGGAATGGGAAGAAATATTGAAACCTGTTAAGAGTAGAATGGATACATTGTATCCTGTGTTGAATAAACCTAATGAAACAGTTTTGGAAATTAAATCGGAAGAAGAACCTATAACAAAGAAAAAGTAAACTCTTTCTCATTTAACACAGCGTTATTTATCTTTACAAAATTCTTCACCTCTGTGCGATACGACATTTGGTGTTTATCGACATGATAATGTCTGGTTCCTTAGAGATTCCGTAAATAAGTTTTTGCCTGACAATAAAATTAAAACTAATGATTACATAACTGATGTGATTCAAGGATTGTTTGAATTATTGTTTAAAAACTTTCCAAATGGATATTCTGATACTGATTAAGAGAAATATAAAGAACTTATTCGTCGAACGAATGCTAACATCCGTTCAGGGGATAAAAATAACCCGAAAATACATTTAATAAACGATATTGTAGGAAATGGAATATATAAAGATGAAGTTGGTGATAGTTTTTCTCCTGTATATTGGAACAATCCTAATGGATTGGTTGACAGATTAAAACTTCTCATCGCTTCGAGAAAGTCTGTCAATAATTCACTTGCAAACTAAATTGTTTCTATTATTGAAGAGTTGAAAGAAGGCGGTTATATTACCAATGAAATTAAGTAATATTTCTGAAGAGCTTCACTCTCCTGCAAGGATAAGATATTCTAGAAGAAGAGTTATAACTCATGTTTTAAATGATGTTTTTCAAGCTGATTTGTGTGAAATGACATTGCTTTCCTAATACTATATATATATATATATATACCATAATAGACGTTTATTCGAAATATGGTTGGGGTATACCTTTGAAAAACAAAACTGGGGCATAGGTTATGCAATGAAGATCGTTTGAAAGAAAGAAAGCCAAATTCGCTCCAAACCGACAGAGGAACCGACTTTTTTCTACACCATTCCGGAAACTAATGACTGAACATGGTATTAATCACTACACAGCGTATTCGGAGCTTAAAGTCAGTGTTTTGGAACATAACAACAAATCGATTAAGCAGTCAATATACAAACATTTCACATCGAGGGGGGCTTGCAAATGGGTTGACATTTTGCCTGAAATAGTGAAGGTGCCCAAAGAAGTTATGGATAATAGTTTAATGAAAATTATTTATAATAATGTTAAAGTCATCGACGAAAGGAAACCAAAGTTCGAAGTTGGCAAATTTATGTGTATCTCGAAGCAGAAAGGAATCATTGAAAAAAAATTTTTTCGGTGAATTGGTCTTTTGAAATATTTACAATTATTTCAATTAGAAAAACACATCCCAGAATGTATTACATAGAAACATATGATGGAGAACCAATAAAAGGTGGAATTTACGAACATGAACTGCAAAAAGTTTGTTCTCCAAATGAATATTTAGTTGATAATATCATTAAAAGGAAGAAAGGTATGTCCTTGGTTTGATGGAGGGGTTTATCAAAAGCACACGACTCCTGGGTCAAGAATAAAGATCTTAAAAGATTGTAATGCAATGTTTGTAAAATTACGATACTAAATAAAAGATTTTTAATAATATTTTATGTGTTATTTTATTTAATAAAGCTCTGTACAGTGTATGAATGTACAATATATTGTGCAATTAATCCTCTTGTTGATTGGATTACCATTTCATTGGATTAGTGTTTAAGCGATATTCCATTACTTTAATTTCCTTTTATTTATGACATAATTCATTGGGTTTGATTCCTTTTAACTGTGACATAATTTGCTGCTTTTTATTTGTAAGTCTATTGGTAACTGTCGTAGATTCGTTTAATTGGTCAATCGCAATTAGGTGTTGATTGGGTGTATTTGGTACATATTGTAATTCATTGTGTTTGGGTGGTATTATGTTGTGTCTGATTCCTTTTAAATGTGATGTAATTGATTGTTTTTGATGTTACATTTCTTGGAATCGGGATAGAATTTCGTGGAATTTTACAGCTTAAAGGCATTTGGGGCACGATTCGGTTTTAATGTTACTTAGAATGTATTTAGTAACGTGATATATTTCTTAGAACTTGGATAATGTTTCCTGGAATTCATTTCTCGGATTAGATTTATATGGTATTTCGTGTTTTTTATTTATTTGTAATGTAATTGATAGTTTTAATTCATTAATGTTGCAGTGATGGTTACTTTTATGTGAATACATTTCTGGGTTCATAATTGTTTGTGTTAGGTTATATTTCTTTGCTTATAACGATACAGTTATTAGAAATTGGTAAGTTTAAGAGAGCAAAATAGTATTCCCCATGCTAAAAACTTTCATAAGAAAATCGTTATTAAATTTTTCTAGTTTAATATTTTATATTTTAAAAAAAGTTGTAATGGTGTAATATTTATAAATTTTTTACTGCATAATATTAATTTATTTTTTTACTTTGTACACTAAATTTGACGGTGCTAGTAACTCTCACTTTTTTTCAAATAAGCTCATTTAAGATGTAAAATTTTCTCTTAACCAAATGGTTTTTAAAAACTGGCCTTGAAATTCAATGCAATATATGCAGTCTGCTTGCTTTAAAACTTGTGATAGAAATACGATGCTAGACAGGTCCCGGGCTGTGGTGAATTGTATAGTGGAGGCAAGCTGCAGACCAGTAATTCACACTGCAGGGAAGTCGCCGGAGTGGTGTGGCCAGAGGGGAAGTTCTACTGCTGGAGCACATGCACGCAGGTACCTGTAGGGTCTGCGTGCGGAGTGCTGGCAGGGGCAAGGGGCAGTTGTGGTGTGGCTAGAAGCGGGCGGGTTTCGATAGTGACATGGACTGCGACGCCTTTCTGAACCATTCTTCATTCTCTCGACCGCTCTGCACCATGCACATCTCCCTCTGGTGCGTGACCCAAACTCCGGCCCTTGCGTGATATTTTGCATTGCTCCTCGCGCGGCTCATCCTCATTAGTTCTCAAGACCTAAGTTTCGCTCGCTCCCCAAACACTCAATTCTCAGCTATCCATTACATGACCTTTTACACAAGGCTTTAGAATGACTCGTCCCCATATCTTTTGTAAAAACACATTGCTATAGTCGACTATCATTCCCAAATAAATTTGGAATTAATTATTATTTAACATAGAATATTAAACTTTACCGAGATTATATTATATTTTCCTATAAGATACTACAGTTAAAATTCTAGGCTGGGAAAAACTATGTGTAAAAATATGGACATAGTATTTTTAAATATTTCGAACACGTTTATTTAACGTACATTTTAAATGTTTGAAACTAAACATAAAAATATGGACATAATATTAATAAATATTTCGAACAAGTTTGTTTAACGTACATTTTAAACGTTTGACTATAGTAATGTTCAACTATAGTATTTCCTTACATCATAATAGTTAAAACTTAAATCAAAATGTGTGTTTGTCATTACTTTAAAAAAATATATGTCTTATAGTTTTGTTGGTATGAAAATTTATCATTGATTAGTTTAAAGTTGTTCGAAAACAGAAATAATGTTTGCTGGAAATGGGAGTAAAGTTTGCTGGATACAGGAAAAAAGTTAGCTTTAAAACTGTTTACATTTTTTAATTGAATTTACTGTGTGTTAAAGACATTTGGAATGTATTTCTTAGCGATGAGGAAAAATAAAGTTTTATCGGCAGGAGTTTGGTAGCAAAATTTTATTTAGCTGGGAATACGCCAACCTCTTGCACCTCGAAAAATAGGAGGAAGCATCAGTCTCCAAGTTAAAGTAACAGTTTGTTGAGAGGAGGGGAAATAGCCCAGGTCAGTTCGAAATCCGCTGCTGCCTCCCTAGGGAAACTGCCGCTTTGACCTTGAACCAAGCCTTCATTCATAGCCGAGGCAGCGCTCTGGGGGTGAAGGGCTTGTCCTCTGTGGATCGACAAGTTCCTGAGATATCCTAAAAATGCATTCTTGTCTGCTGCAAGTGGAGGGGGTAGTGACCTTGAATCGATAGCACCCTCGGTGGACAGGGGTAGTCAACTGAAAAAACGATTTCTGATCTTGAGGAGGGTGGATTTGTGAAGCATCACATTGAAAGAGACAGTTCTTAGGTGGTGTGGGCAGAGGGGGTGTTTGCCACTAAACAGGTTCTTCTAGTGTTAAATCTATACCAGGGTGTGTGGCCTGGAGCTTTGGAAACAACAAAAACGAACTGCATTGGAGGGGTGGGAGGGATGGACTGGGTTCTTGACCTCAGAGCATGTCGCTCTGGCGAGGGGTGGAGGGTAGGAGGTGCCTAAGGTAAGCAGGGCCGATGTGAAGCCCTCTAGCTAGTCGTCACCATCTTGATTCAGTGGCGAAAAATTGACAATTGAGGCAGATGGGAGAATGACCTCAGGGTGCATTGCTCTGGCGAGGGGTGGAGGTGGGAGGTGGGGTGTAGGGAAGTTGGGAGCGATGTGGCCATATGTAACCAGTCGTCGCCATCTTGTTATATTGCCGAAAAATTGATAATCCAGGGCAGAGGGATGAGTAACCTCAAGGACAGAGAAGCATGTTCTGGCAAGGGGTGGTGGATGTCTGGAGCCATCTGCACTACCTGTATCCAGTCGCCACCATCTTCAGTTACTCATAGAAACTTGGAATAGACAGATGTATACTTCAATAACTCCTTCATATACACCATGCTTCAGAGTGTGATAGCTGCGACTCTCGTTAAGCGATATTATACGCTCTGGGGTTCAGATCTGGGGTTCAGATCTCGTTCACAGTATTCATAAACAATAGTGTGAAATATTTTTTGTGAGTCTTTAATTTACCATGTGATAGTGCGTTTATCGTGTAAACCCCATTTCTGTGTTCGGTCGACGAAACTTCGAAGCATTTTCAACTCGCATTTTTATTACCAAAGCCATGAATTTTACAGACTTGACAGGAAAAAATATTGTAGTACATCCATTATTTTTAAATAATTCACATTTATACATTCACATACTTGTAGGATGAATAGTGTAATCAAGTCGTTAATAGTAGCTTGGTAAAGAAATAGGTTCTGTTAGTTGTAAATTAAAACTCAGCCACACTCCACATAACAGCTTATAAGCAGGTGCACATCATATAATCCACTCATTCATCGACTGACCTCATAGGTGGACTGATGTCTTTTCGGGGAGCTCCTAGAGCGATTTCATTTTTAGGTTTTTTTTTTTTAATTTATTTGGAAACATTCGTTTTGTTTAAAATTTCCAAGTTTTTCACCTCAGTCTATAATCAAACAGTGCTTCACTGAGCTCGCAGCTGGACAAACATGTTTTGGGAGTGCAATTTTATTACACATGTTAATCAATTAATTGATTTTTATGTAGGGATTACGTTTCTAAAGTTCCTCCTCTCCAGTCTCACAGGCAGACGGACGTGTAAGCTATGTGCGAGAGGCATCAAGTAGTGTCATATATCTTGTTATTGTGTTTGTTTAATTTATAGGCACATTTTTTATTTGTTGTTGGTCGTTAGTTCCATACTCACATAATTGTCATTACACGTAGCTGTGTTTGTTCGTTATGCTTACCTTGTGTAAATTATATATCTAGCATGCAGGTCAAGGTAGACTAATTCATCTCTTTATGTTTAATTTCATACTGGCGTTACGTAATTCCACTTATTATTCACATAGTTGTGATAGTTTGAAATTTGTGATTCGATGCATGTAATTTATTCATACGTAGAACACTCTGAATTTTTCTAACATTTATTGCATTCCGAATAATCCTATCTTTCAAAGTCGCTTATCTACCAACACCATTTACAAGCAAAATCACTACCAAACTAAAAAAAAAAATTCACTTGGACTATTCTTGCACAAAACTATACACATATATATCCCGTCCCAACACGTCACACCTAAGTCGATTGCCAGAACTCAATTGGTGAGGATGTACCAGAGCTCTCCACAAAAGAAATAAAATTGACCCTTAGCACACTTTTGCACCAAAACTCACTATATATACATATATATATACATATATATATATATATATATATATATATATATATATATATATATATATATACATACACTGTCCCCAACATGTCACGCCTCATTGAGTGCCAGAGCTCCAAGGGTGAGCGCCCAGCGCCCCACAAGAAGAACGAAAGAAATAAAATTGATCTTTTGCACACTCTTGCACCAAGAAAAATAACTCTTTCAATAATTTTACCCTGTCATTAAATTTAACCCTTTCAATACATTTGACCCCTTTATTAAATTTAACCATTTCAACCAGTTTAATTAACCCTTTGATATCAATTTGATATAAAATTAATTAGGTCAATCAAAAAAGGCGCCATCCCTTTGTATCTAGAACCCGTGCCCCCCCCCCCACTACTACTCTAATGTATTGCCAACCATACCACCCCATAAAAAAATTACTACGCACATTTCAATGTTACGCATTAATTTTTGTACTTGAAAATTAATTTCGTAGGCCAGTTTTAAGGTTGTTTGCAGAACATCGCCGTTGTTATCTCCCTTTTTTTTTTTTTTTTCCGTGGCAGTGTTTCAGTTTTAGAAACTGTAAATAGTCGATTATTGTTTATCAACTAGTACCTACCTGTTTCTAACAATTTGTAACTGTAAGATCACCCGGCATCTTATATTTCTTTTCTGTCTTATATTACCTATCGTTATTTTTTCGAAATTTACATTAATTTTGCGCGCACCAACGTACAATACACACATTCGTATTAGCCATTCATGTCGCCAATACCAACCTTATTGTCAGTAATATAAATGCAAAACCAACCTTATTGTCAGTAATATAAATGAAAACCAACCGTATTGTCAGTAATATAAATGCAAAACCAACCTTATTGTCAGTAATATAAATGCAAAAATTTACAAAGCGAAAATTCAAATGTGATATCAGCACAGTTTGTTAAAATAATGATAAAGTTTCGGATTGAAATTATGTAGACAAATAATTATCACTGAAATGTAATTCATGTGACAAATTAAAACGTTTGGTAGAGTTATGGTCATGTTGGTATATAGTGGGTACGCTATTTTCAATAAAGTCAATGTAGGGCATATTCAGTGTCGCCCCCTAGTACATGGTAATAACGGTAGTTAAAAACAAACTTTGGGGCCAAATAGACGAACCTGGTTCGATTCCCGCCGGGGTCGCTCCCGGATTTTCTCATGTGGGGATCGTGTCGGACGATGCCGCTGATCGGTGGGTTTTCTCGGGGATCTCCCGCACTGCTCCATGCTCACCTCACTTCACCCCCGCCGGTTCTCAAGACCTCGATGATAAGAGCCGCCCGAATTTCTTCACTCACTCGCAACAAACGTTGTTCGTGAGAGTGTGTACTGAGCGATCAACAGTTGCCGCGGGCGGTGTACTGTCCCAGCGGCTGGGCTGACCGCGTCTGTGTAACGTCAGGAGGTGGCACGAATTTCCGCAACTGACCCAAATATTTACCCCGACCTCAGCTGCCCTTCAATTCCCCCGCCCCACCCCCCTACCACATCACCCACAAAGTCACTTCGACCACCGACAAATCGTTCCCGAGAGCTAACACACTGTGATCGCCAGAGCGCCCAAGGTCGTAAATTCCAAGTTACTAGAATAGTCGGCGGCGCCTGTTTGTCATCGAGAAGCTTCAACCACTAGTTGAGTTCCGAAGCACTTCAGCTCGGAGCTTGGTAAAATGAACACTTTTGAAAGCCCTGCTTAAGAACTACTTATATGCACGTTGTGTATTCTTCCTCCTCGTGTAAAATAATCATTACCATGAGCATCATCACTTCATTTATGCGTCGGTAAAGTGAAACTGTGAAATTATTAGGAAAGTAAATATTTCACAAATCTGCTCATTTTTACAATTAGATAGATTTAAAAAAATCAGAAAGCGAAAGAAATAAATTTAAATGATCACAAATTGTTACCTGACACAATTTCTTTGACGTTGAGATATGGAACTATTTTTTATTCGTCTTTACCAACTTTTCTGGGCGAATGTCACCCTGTACGCCCATTGAAATGCATGGCGGCAGGAGCAGTGACATTTTTCTAACGTTCATTTTAAAAGTGCTCACTTTATCGTGAACAGCCTTTACTTACAACTTCTTTGAAGCCCTGAAAAAATTTTACTCCTACGATATTCTTCCGCCTCATTCAAGCCATGCTTAACTAAATCTCTGTTTAGTCATATTTCGCATTATAATTATTTCTTACTGCGCATTATTAACACAGTTATTTCCTTCCTAATTTTGTTCGTATTAATTATAGATGTAATACACTATCTACCAAAAAAGTAATTGGGCACCTGTGAAGGTAGGTAATTCAGTACGTCAGTTGACTTGTTTTTCACGGCCTTCAGCGTAGGACCGCTGGTGTTTGTCCGTGGTAGCATGAACACAGAGGCCTGTTGTAACATTCTGAAATGCTCCCAATATTGTTGCGTTTTTACGGAATGGGCCCGTGTTACTTCCAGGATGACAATGCCAGGTGCCATGTTTCAAGGGCTACTATGCAGTGGTACGCTGACAATAATGTTCGCCGATTGGACTGGCCGGCCCAGAGCCCCGACCTTAACCCTATAGAACATCTTTAGGACTCATGGAATGGTTGCAAGAGGAATGGCGACGAATCCCCGTGGATGTCCTGCAAACACTCGTAGACAGGGTGGCTGCTGTTATAGCCGCAAGAGGTGACCTTACGAGATTCTAACGGGGTGACAACTACCGAGGAAACATTGTGGACAGATGCCCAATTACTTTTTGGTAGATAGTGCATTACAGTTTATATATAAAACATAAGTTAATTTTATTACAAATTAGATACTTTTATGTCAACGTATTGTGATACTTGAATAGTATGGCCTCCTGTATTTCGCGAAAAAATTTACGCGGAGGCTAGGCTTCAACACCCTACATGCACACTTGCAGCCTTCCTTTAGCTATTGGCCGCCTGTCTTTGTGTGAACAGGGACTGCTACCTTAGTGAGCCAATCAGAATTAAGTTTCTCCACTACTGGCTGTTCGTGATTCGCGGCCAGACAGATAACATGTGTAACAAGTGGTTCCGAACTAAAGTGTTTTGGAACACAACTTTTGTTGAAATCTTTTCGCGTAAACCTGGCGCCCCTAGTTATTAGCACCGAGTGAGATGGCGCTGTGGTAACTCACTGGACTCGCATTTGGGGAGGACCCGGGTTCGATTCCCGGTCCGGCCATCCTGATTTCGGTTTTCCATGGTTTTCCGAAATCACTCCAGGCGAATGCTGGTATGGGTCCTTGACAAAATGCCATGGCCGATTCCTTCCCCAGACCCTCTTCCCTGTGCAACTTGCACCGTATCTAATGGTCTCGCTGTCAACGAGACGTTAAGGCCAACTGCCTTCCTACTTAGTTATTAGCTTTAAATGCGTACAAAATAGTACCGTTTATTGGGTTAGGAAGAATGTGTTCAGTTCTGTTTATGTCTTCTGTGTATAACATTAACATTAATATAATCATGTGTGTTTAAGTTGTTTTCATTGTTTTATTAGTGTAACATATTTGAGTTGTTTTAATCGTTTTGCATTATTTACACTCGCATCACAGTTTATGCTGTCGAGTATCCGCCATTTTGTCTCAGCTCGTGGATACTGCGCAATGTAGTACAAAAATTTAACGGTCTTTATTACAAACACGGATCTAGTAATTTTACAGTCGAGTAATTTTACACGAGAAATTTTGTTGTACTGTTACAAACGTTTGTCAAACTACAAACAATTTCTCAGTAAAAATTACAGCGGCAACGGTTGACTTTCTATGCCCTCGCCTCTGACTTTTCTCTCTCGTCACTTGCTGTAATCTGTATGATAAGATGTTTCGTCATTTCGCTGGGACAGTGGTAGCACTATAATAGTGAACGTTTACGATTCGTTTACAACAGAAAAACTGCTTCAGAAAAAGTTTTTATCCAATCATAGAAGAAGCCTGACGCCACAATGTGTAAAAAATGTATATATACACTTCTTTCACGAAATATTTTTGCGGCTGAAGTATAAAGAAGAATTGATGATGCCTCTCCCTCGAACAGCAAATTCCTTTTATTTTGCCTTTTTTTAATATGGCGTTATGTCAGTTGCATGAAATTCTTCATCGACTTTTCACCATCTCTGTTACATCTCCGATAAGAGGTTTTGGCAGCCGAAAATTCCTTCGCTATAAAAAGAGAAAATTATTTAGATAAGTGGCCTTCGCCCGTTCTCACATTCATACAGAAATA
Organism: Dryococelus australis; assembly: GCA_029891345.1. Classification (NCBI taxonomy): domain Eukaryota; kingdom Metazoa; phylum Arthropoda; class Insecta; order Phasmatodea; family Phasmatidae; genus Dryococelus; species Dryococelus australis. The sequence goes on along the minus strand of CM057006.1, from coordinate 21,239,006 downwards.
TCGTTATCCACGTATAAAGTTTTCGTTTCGTCCTTGGCTGGCGCATGAATATGAGGCTGTTTCCTCATTTGACCGATCCCATGAAAGTATTGCTAACATAATGCTGATCGTATTAAGGTCGTTTACAAACAGTCTAAACTAATAAGCGAGTAATTTGTGAATTCACTTGAAGGCAAGTTTCGCCTCAGCCAAGTGTGTACTTACGGGATCGTCTACAAAAAAAAAACCGCTATTTCATTCTATGACGTATGACTAAAAAAACCTCTGATTGGTGCATGTGACCCTCTGACGTCACGGCGCTATCAGAAGCTCCCGTGTATTAAGACAAGCTGCGTATTAAGGAAAACGTTCACCAACTTTGAACTTTCGTCCCAAGATGACAGAAGATTTCGCATTTTTTAAAACACATTTTCGCCCACCAATGAAAAAAAAATTGAAAACATTAATCAAACAACTGCAATAAAAAAATATATACTTATTTCAACGCCTACCCAAAAATTAAATAATAAATTACGTAATTGGCATGTAAACATAAGTAGTAGGGCCGGGAGGGTTCTGAAACAAAGGGATGCCGCCTTTTTTAAATCAAAGGGTTAAATTGATTGGAAGGGATTATTAAATTGATTTAAATGGAAAATTAAATTGGTAGAAAGAGTTAATTAAATTGATAGAAGGGGTTAATTTTAATCCGATCTTAATCCGATAAAAAAATTAATTCGATTTTAATTCGATTTAAAAAATTAATCCTATCAAATTTTTGTGTTTGATGCAAAAGTGTACTAAGGGCCAATTTTTTCTTTCTTTCTTTTTGTGGATTGGGGAGCAGCTCTGGCAGATATTCGCACTCTGAGATCTGTCACACGACTGAGGTGTGATGTTGGGGACAGGGTGAATATATATGGTGAGTTTTGTGCGAGAGTGGCATAAGTGTTAATTTTTTGGGTTGGTAGTGATATTGCTCATAAATGGCGTTGTGAGATAGGCGACTTTGAAAGATATATTATTCCAAATGATTAACAGCACTTATGTAATACACGGAATATATTTCAAACGAGTTCTATGTATGAATAACTAGACGTCGACAAGTGCTAAATTATCACAATTACGTGCGTGTCCAGAATGAAATTAATTAACGAATCAAAAATGTCGCTATAATTTAAATAACAGTCTTCCTAATCACAATAACAAGGTATTTGAAAACATGTAAAAAATGTGACACTACTTGATGCTTCTCGCACGTACCTTAAATGATTTTAAGACATGTCTGTTTGGTCTGAAGATAGCTGAAGCAATGACTGCAGTGTATGACGTGCGCCAACTTATAAGCTGTTAGATACTTGGAGTGCGGCCGGCATCTGACAGGCTACTAAGTATAGAGTTACTCGGAAAGAGATGTGAATATGATTTACTTGACAAATGGATAAACATTATGTTTACGATGCATATACAAATATATAAATAACACTAGTTGAATTAGAAACACGTAACGAGAATATCGGTTAACAGCCAGTGATTATAATATACATCTATTCCCTCGGGAGGTCTCTGCAGCACTGACTTGGATATAGCACTTACGTCAACTTATAAGCTGAGGTGAAAAACTCGGAAATGAACGAAAATACAAAACGAATGTTTTCAAATAAATTAAACAGCTAACGCACTCAAGTACATAACAATCACTAAACTAATTCAAAAACACGTAATGAAATCGCACCAGGAGCTCCCCCAAAACACATCCGTCTGCCTGGGAGGCTGGTGAATGAATGAGATGAGCTTACGTTGAGAGCCTGACTATATAGGTGGAGCACAGTTGAGTTGAAATTTACGACAAAAACTCTGAATACATTATTCGTCCTACAACAGACAAGATGATAATCTAGAAAAAAAACACCCTGATTTTTAACGAAAGTTTTACTACTTTAAAAAGAATAAGAATTTACTTTTAACACAAATTTTCCGTCGAATTGTAAGGAGACTCGGATGGCTTAACCCCGCAACACTTTATAGAAACATACCATATATTATTTTTAATTCACAAAAGTTGGTCGAAAAAAAAATTATTTAAAATAACGGACCTGCTCGGAATTGTTCATACACATCTATTTCCATATTGGTGACTGCATCCTCATAACTGATCGGTTCTTCAACATTAAGTATGTCTTCCATTTCTATTGACTGTATATTCTAATTCCTTTAGAAACAATTTGTTGCCTCATGTTAACTTCACAGTTGCTTCAAAGAACTGCCTACTTTACGTCTCTATTGGGTGTTGTACACAATACCCATTTTTTATTGTAATGCATACAGAATGCAACTGTTTATATAGCTTTTTTAAAATGTAAACAGATGGTAATTTCTTCGTTTTTAAAGTTAATCAGTTTGCCATCTTGATCGATTATTGCAACAACTTTTTAATCATGGAGCCACTGCACATGTGAATTCATGTAGTGTATTTGTTGGTTTTCCATTCAAAATGAACTGCCTACAATATTAACATTCATACGACATATATTAACCAGTTTTGACGATTCGTTTATTTGATTAGCTGGATATACTCTCCATGTAACCCAACATATTTGCAATTGAATTGTCTTCCGAGAAATCGATATCGACATTACTATATATTGCACTAGTTAACGTATTTGGATTTCTACGTAATCGGAAATGTACATTTTCAGGTAATGTCGCTTTAATGAATGTTTCTAAGTTATCCAACTCACAAGATCCGACCGGTATCACAATCTAGTAGGTTTGTTCACCAATGTTAACCATAAATGATTGATTGTCTATATCGATATTTGTTATGCTATTGTAAGTAACGAATTCGATTAGACTTATTTGCCATTCTCCATGAAACTCCAGTTCAGGGAAATATACAGCACGCAATTTCGACGAATTTCCACTTAATATCAACATAATTGACACATTACTAATATGTTTTACTGTTACACTTACATATATATCCTATTTATTGTCAAAAACATAAACATAAATGTCCACAATTGATTGTATTTGGTAATTGTTCCATTTTGTAATTTTACCTTAATTGCCTGTTTTTTTTTATAATTACATATTTCAATTGGAGGATGTAAATCGCCGAAACTGTCGCAATACAATGATTGATATATGTTTTTAATTAATGCAACCCAATGTGTTCCTTTGTTTTGTTTCGAATCTAAATTAACTATCATACATTCGTGAAGATTTGGTTTCTTTGGTAAATATACATACCTTGGAAATAGGGAATATCCAGTTTCTTTACAAATACATTAATATCTTTGTTTGTAAATGCATGTTTTGGAAGACTATTTATGACATTATGCATTTTTCCCACGTTTGGATGTTTTCCGTACTCATCCAACCTTATAGGATTTCAAATACATTCCTTTACTTTTTTATTTAACTGCTCTACTAATAGCCGAAATTCCTCCGAGGATTGATCCAAGTGCTGTTAATGCTGGAATTATGAATGGAATGATTCCTCCTTTCTTTGTTTTTCGTTTAGTTTTATGTTTTAAACCCATGCCTCTCTTCACTTTCGTACCCATGACATTGTCAACAACCCAGGCACTTAGCTTTTCACCTGTTAATGTAGATCGATTCTTCCTTATATTTGCGGCTTTACCGGCTAGAATTGTGTGGTGCCCTCTATACCACTGGGACACCAAAGAGCGGCCTTAACCGGCCTTTTAGTCAGAATAAAACCTACTTTGAAGTGTACGTGGATAGTGCAAATCAACATTCAACATATATAATTTCATAATGGCTAAAGGAGAGACACATGCATATGTAATTTCAAAAGTGAACCAAGTTTGTAAATATTTTATCAGCCTTAGCAATGGCTCTTTCAGCATAACATCTAACAGTATCTCAAACTTATTTTATGCAAAAATATATTTTTTTCTTTGATTATATCCATGGAAGAAAATTCCATATTAATCTAAAAGAGATTATGCTAACAAAGAAGGTTAATATGTGATTTATTGCACCCAAGCAAGCTCATCAACAAATTACACAAAAATCATTCTAATGATTTAAATTTTCGTGAAAGTTTCACACTAGTGGCAAAATGACACACTTTAAGAAAAGCCCCATCTGAAACGTTTATTGTTATAGGTTTTTAACTATGGCGAAATTCATCCTTCCTCTTAACACCACATTATATAAATGCCACCACAAATATTACTGGCTGTTTGACTAAAGCGAAAGCTATCTTTCATATTATCAATAAAACAAAAGTAGCAGAAATAGCGCATTATATAAAAGCCACATCAAATATTACTGGCTGTTTTTGACTAGAGCGAAAAACATTTTTCATATTAACTATAAAACAAAGGTGGCAGAAATAACACATTATATAACAGCCAAATTAAGTATTACTGGCTGTTTGACTAGAGCAAAGGCCATCAATACATAACATTTCAATTTAATATTCATATTTACAAGGAACATCTATGACCTGCTCGGAAGTGTTTTCTCTTTCTCTGGCCATTCGAAGTAATACAAGGCCATTCATACAAATATAATAATTTAAATGTTACATTTACATTTTTCTTTCATTTTAAAAGCTCTGACAAGAAAAACGAAATTTGCTATACAACAGATTACAAAAATTCATGATGAATAATTTTTTAAGTTTCCTGTAAGGACGAAAGTATTGTTCTTCCTCAAACAAACATACGAGCCTACCCATTTTATTTAAATAAGTTACTTAACTTCCAATACAGGCGGTCCATCAGGGAACAGCCATTCTCTCCTGACTGGCTGCTCTGCCGATCTTAAATACAGAAAATACTCAAAATATTTCATTCATGCTCAGCCAATAGGAAACAGCAAGGGGCTGAAAGTTCTCCCACACCGACGAAACGTCCAGATGGTTACAGCAAGGGGCTGAAAGTTCTTCCGCACCAACGCTGTTACAACGTCCGCACATTCCCCCGTCAGTTCCACGAGGCGCCGCTTAAGAACGCTGGGTGCACCTCCGCCATTTTCTTCAGCTCTCCTATCTAGTTGGCTGAGAAGCTATAATAATGTCGGGCGTGTGGCAGAAATATTCTGGCAGGTAACCAGATGGCAGAATAAAAATCCCTTGGTGAACAACAAAATGAACACAAAAACTGGTAAGTGTTGCAATTTTCTAAGTTTGTGTAGTTATTACAGAAATAGTCTGTATTTATGTGAAAACTTCATATGTCAAGGTCGGGAAATTGTTTGATTAAGTCTGTTGTTTTGAACGGGGCAAAACACTCACTCACAGTCCAATCAATATATGAATAGACATATATTTTTTTTTGCTGTGCGATTTATAATGTGTTGCATAAAATGAAATCCACAGTTAGAAAATATGATGAACTTTGAGGTATATTGTCCAATTTCAGTAACTTCACGTGCAGTTCATTACAATTGTGATGTAATTTCAAAATAAACAGTTCACTCTTGTGTAAGAAAATGTGCAGAATGTAAAAGCTATTAAATTGAGACCACCTGTCTCAATCGTATCCAGTATATGTCTTTCTTTCAAATCGTTTGTTCGATCATAAACTATATTGTGTTCTTTACATGCGTTAACCAGAGAGTTTATTCCTTGATCGTTCGGCGCCAGACGTTCTGCAAGTTTAGTACCTGGTCCACAATAATTGCATTTCTGTAAATGCAATTCAAATGGTAATTTATTAATCAGTGTATTAAATACACCACTTCCTTTTTTGGTATGTTTAGTGCAAGCCATTATTTTCAACTGAACGTGGACCTATATATGGACTTGCATTTAGAGTTTTTATGTTCGTACATTATGTTAGTTTTATGTTAGTACATTACATTAGTATCTTACATTATTACATTACATTAGTACATCACATTACATTATATGTTACATTAGTACATTACAATATGTTACATTATGTTACGACACATTATGTTAGTACATTATGATGTTACATTATGTTATAATACATTATGTTAGTACATTACATTGCATTATGATACATTAGGTTAGTACATTATGTTACAATATGTCAGTATGTTATGATACATTACATTATGTGATTATACATTGCATTGCAATGTGATACATTACATTACGTGATTATACATTGCATTGCAATGTGATACATTACATTACATTACAATATGTTATGTTAGTACATTGCAATACATTATACTGTCTAATTGTGCAGAAATGAAGTTTATAAAACAAAATGTACATCTGGCAGTAATTGCAAATACGAAAGAAAATGTAATTTAACGGAAAAATGGCATTCTTTTACCATCAATATACAATGTATAATAAGTGGTCGTTCTTTGTGTGGAAAAACATGTGTTGTTATGTCGCTGTTCGAACATCCAAATGGACTTAAATTTGAAAACGTACATGTGTTTTCTAAAACAATACAGCAAAAGAAATTGCAACGATTAACGACCATTTTGTCGTTAATTGAAGGAATGTGATACTTCCCTTTTACAAATAAAGAAGATATAGTGCCTCCGAATGAAGCATTACCCAATTTCGTATTTATTTTTAACGATGTTTTGTGCGACCCGCAGGGTGAAATACAGCAAAACTTCAGTTTTGGTAGACATTCAAATGTCGATTGTTTTTATCTATTGCAAAGTTACGGACGTATTCCAGAACATAATTTGTGCGATAATGCGAATCTGGTAATTTTGTTTGAAATGGACAATATGAATCTACAACATATTTACAATGATCATGCTTTATGCGATATGACATTTACAAAGTTTAAATATATTTCTTTTTACTGTTGGAAGAACAAGTATGGTTTTCTTGTAATTATACCAATGCTTCTCCTATATAGAAGCAGATATAGGTCTGGTTTTGTCAGTTTTTTTACTTCCAGGCAAAGAATAATAAGTATTTCAAAGTTTGGACATAGCTGTATAAAAAGTAATCATACAATAGCTATTTAACCAAAAATCGCAATGGGAATTGTGATTTAAATGGACATATATTACATAATATGGGTATGGCTGTGAAATATAGCGATGCGGTAAATAAAAGTTACATGGAAGACTTAAACACTATTATGCTAAATGTATTTAAATCTGAATTAAACGATATTCAAGAGAAATTAATAAAGTTAGTGGATTTGAATGATAATGTTTATAAAAACACGAGTGTAATTGCAAACTTTTTAACCAATATTAGTAATGATTTGCAGAATAATGAATTTAGAATAGAAGAACGTTTAAATGGATCTAGTAAAGACTTTAATGATATGACGAACACAGTTTTTACAACATAACTTACAGAAATGCAAGATAATTTAAGAGATGTGATTAATAAAGTGGTAAGCGCTACTATTACAAACTATTTGAAACACAAAAGGAACAAATTCTGCAATCTGTAAGTGATGAATTGATTAATAAAAAAGTTGGTTTAGTTATGCAAATAGATCTTAGAAAACAAAGTAAAGATTTGGAAACACAAATAAATTATTTTATTAATAATTTGTGAGTTAAAACTATAGGTAAATTAGATATTGTTTTAAGTAAAGTCGATAAGATTGAAAAAGCTCAAACTATTCGACCTATTGCAACCATTAGAAAGCAACGACTTAATTCATATATAAATAGTTTGAATTTAATTTATTATAATCAAACATGTCTGCTTCGGAATTACATAACGTTATATATGCTGTGAAAGAGAAATATTTACAAGCCAAAAGAGCTTGTATGGAATGGGGCGTTTTCAACAAAATATATTTAAACCTGTTACAAGTAGAATGAATACATTGCATTCTATGTTGAATTCGCCTAGTGAAACACCTTTGGAAATTAATGTAATATATACAAAACATGTTTACCTCGGCTTCAGAATTACATAACATTATATCTGCTGTGAAGGAAATATATTTGCAAGTCAAACGAGCCCGTATGGAATGGGAAGAAATATTGAAACCTGTTAAGAGTAGAATGGATACATTGTATTCTGTGTTAGAGTAAACCTAATGAAACAGTTTTGGAAATTTTAACTGAAGAAGAACCTATAACAAATAAAAAGTAAACTCTTTCGCATTTAACACAACGTTATTTATCTTTACAACATTCTTCACCTCTGTGCAATACGACATTTGGTGTTTATCGACATGATAATGTCTGGTTCCTTAGAGATTCGGTAAATAAGTTTTTTCCTAACAATAAAATTAAAATAGGTGATTATGTAACTGAGGTGAGTCAAGGATTGTTTAAATTATTGTTTAAAAACTTTCCAAATGGATATTACGACACCAATTTGCAGAAATATAAAGAATTTGTTCGTCGAACGAATGCTAACATTCGTTCAGGAGATGAAAACCACCCAAAACTGTGTTTAATAGGAGTTATAGTCGGTAGAGAATATATAAAGGTGAAATTGACAACCAGTTTTCACCTGTATATTGGAACTATCGCAATGAATTGGGTGGTAGATTAAAACTTCTTATAGCTTCGAGAGAGTATGGGAACAAGTCACATTGGAACGAGATTGTTTCTATTATTGAAGAGCTGGAAGAAGGCAGTTATATTACCAGTGAAGTTTAGTAATATTCCTGAAGAGCTTCACACCCCTGCAAGGGTTATATATCATAGAAGAAGTTATTAATAATGGGTTAAATGGTCTTTTTCAAGCCAATATGTGTGAAATGACAATGCTTTCCAAATACAATAAAGGATACAAGTATATTTTAACCATAATAGACGTTTATTCGAAATATGGTTGGGGTATACCTTTGAAAAAAAAACTGGGAAATAAGTTACCAATGCAATGAAGATCGTTTTGAAATGGAGAAAGCCAAATTTGCTCCAAACTAACAGAAGAACAGAATTTTTTTTCTGTGCCATTCCAGAAATTAATGACAGATTGTCTTATCAACGACTACGCAATATATTCGAAGCTTAAAGCCAGTGTTGTGGAACGATACAATAAATCGATTAAGCAGTAAATATACAAACATTTCATGTCGAAAGGGACTTACAAATGGGTTGATGTTTTGCCTGAAATAGTTGCATTTTATAATTCCAGATATCATAGAACTATCAAGATGGAGCCCAGAGAAGTTATGGATGATAGTTTAATGAAAACAATTTATAATAATGTTAAAGTCATCGACGAAAGAAAACCAAAGTTCGCAGTTGGTCTATAAATACGTATTTCGAAGCTGAGAGGAATCTTTGAGAAAACATTTACAGTTAATTGGTCTTATGAAATATTTGTAATTATTTCAATTAGACAAACACACACAAGAGTGTACTACCTAGAAACCTATGTTGGAGAGCCCATAAAAGGTGATTTTATGAACATGAACTGAAAAAATTTAGTTCTCCAGATGAATATTTGATTGATAAAATCATTGAAAGGAAGAAATATATGTACTTGGTTCGATGGAGAGGATTCTCAAAAGCTCGCAATTCATGGGTTAAGAATCAAGATCTTAAAAGATTGTAATTCAATGGTTTTTAAAAAATTATTATACTAAATAAAAGATTTTAAAACATATTTGATATGCTATTTTTTTTTAATAAATAGGTGATGGATGTAGTATTTATTGTGCAATCAATCCATTTGTTGATTGGATTATTATTTCATTAGATTAGCGTTTAAGCGATAATGTGCCAATTGAGACACGGCCGTAGTGTCTACCAGCCACTCCTGGAAGTTCAGTGTTGGGTTAACTATTCTGATTGGTCCAGTGGAGTAGAAAATATCTTCTCACACAGATACACAGCCAATAACCAAAGGAAATTCGCAAGCTTCCATGTAAAAAGCTGAAGTCTAGCATAGCCATAAAAAATTTCGCGAAATACACCTGTCCCTAATCATGTGACGTTCAAATTGGTCCTGGGATTCGTCCACTGAGATATAGACAACGTAGATAGTCTCTATGTCTCCTTTTAAGTTCGACCATAGACAGCCGGGGGTTTCGCGGATTCATTTGACAAGGGCCGCGGTGGCTGAGCGGTTAGCACGCTCGCCTCCCACCAAGGCGAACCGGGCTCAATCCTCGGCCGAGTCACCGGATTTTCGCAAGTGGGAATTGTGCCGGACGATGCCGCTGGTCGGCGGGTTTTCTCGGGTATCTCCCGTTTCCCCCGCCCCCTCATTCCGGCACCGCTCCATATTCACATCAATCACCCTCATCCACTTTCAAGACCTCACTGTTAAGGGCCGCCCAAAACTCTTCAATCACTCACGATTCATTTGACAACAGGGTAGACTCCACAATCCTATGTGTACTCGGCCCGCACCTAGCTGTCCTTTGGATAATGCTCGAAATGTATCCCAGGCCAGGTACACTGAGAGAAATTCGAACAAATTATTTGTTTGTATAAGGTCAAATACAGATTTAGTTGCCCTAACAAAATATATTGTTGAGCAAACAAAATTTTTAAAATAACAAAATTACCTCTATTCGTAGCAAAATATATGTTTGAATAAAGAAAATCTCTGCTCTGGACCAAAAAAAAAATTAGACTGTCAACTAAATATTTTGTTTAATCAACTGTATATATTTGTTTGGCCACTCAATTTGACTGCCTTCGTTCGAAAATATAACTCGAGAGTTTGTTTGTATTTTTTGAGACAATTAGGACAGTAACCGAGTTTGTTAGTGCATCTATTGATAATTAACAATCGCATAAATACATTAATAAAATATTGCAAAAAGAAACTGACAAGTAAAGCTGTAAAACTTGAAATATTTGTTTGCACAAGTTGCCCAATATTTGAAGTATATCTATATAAAAGCTTTCCGGTGTCATCAGTTATCACATTAGCTGAGATTACTAAGGCGTAGGGCGCGGACGCAGGTGATCTAGGTTCGAATCTCGCGCGAATCTGCAAGAAATTTTCATATCGGCCCAAACTGTTTAAAGTTCGTGTAGCTAAACAAATCTTTGGTTTGCAACAACCAAATCTTACCGTTTGGGGCAACCAAATGAGACCAATAAAATAATTTGGTTTCAGCAAAAAAAAAATTTAATTGCCTCTATACAAAAAATAATAATTCGATTGCGCCAAACAAATATTGTTTGATTAGGCAAAGCCTTTTTCTCAGTGCAGCACATGATTCGGTTCTCCTTTTATTGCTCGTGAATTATTGACTTAAACACGTTCCGGGTGTGGCTAAGAAAATGCGGTCAAATTCAAAAAGTAATCACATGCATGCATGTTCCAAGTCAAGCTTATCATGTAAAGGCTGTTCACGATAAAGTGAGCACTTGTGATATCAATTTAAAAATAAGTCACTGACCCAACCTGCATATAAATTATCGGGCGCACTGAGTGACATGTGCCCAGTAAAGTTGGTAGTGATTGATGGAAAGTAGTTCAATATCTTAACGTTGAATAGAAGGTGTTAAGTTACCATTTGTCACAACTTAAATTATTTCTTTCGCTTTCTGGTTTTTTAGTGTATCAAAGTGTAAAACTGACCAGATTTGTGACATATTTTTCTTTTCTAATAATTCCACAGTCTCACCTGACCGACGCGTGAATAAAGTGATGAGGCCCATGGCAATATTGATTTTACATAAGGCGCAAGAACACACTACGAGTAGATCTTAAGCGGGGCTTTCAAAAGTGCTCTCTTTTTTTTTTTTTTTTTTACCGTGAACAGCCTATATAGTAGATTCGCGATATTTCCGGGTCTCTGCCGATGACTGAAGACTTCGCATCTGTTGCGTGAGCGCCTTATATCCCGGTCACTGGCCTAATTTCCTCCTCTCACGGCGGCTCTGTTTGTTTGGTGTTTTACTGTGCCTCTCAAAACACTGTTTGGCTGCTCGGCTCTGACGTATTCCTGTCGCGTCCTTACTAATCCGCAGCAATATTGCGACCCATTAACCTTTTCAAGACCGAGCACATTTACAGGCATTTGAGACAAGCTAGAAGCAATTCGATTATATCCACCCCTGAAGTAAGTGAAGAGATTTGGGCGGCTCTTAGCATTTTGTAGACTATGCTCGAGTGTAGCTCGAGCAAAGCTAATTTGAAAATTTCTTTATTGTTCATAACAAAACTCGCATGGATGTGCAGTCTTTGTTCGGCTAGTTTTTTAACACGACCTCACAAGAACACCACAGCGCAGTAACAATGATATTGCTAGCGATATAATTTCAATTATAATTATAATTATTACTGCATTGTCGTGTTCCTGTGAGGTCATATTAACCACTCGCCGAACAAAGACTACATATCGATGCGAGTTTCGTTCTGAGTAATAAAGAATTTTTCAAATCAGCTTTGCTCGAACTATACTCGAGCATAGTCCACAAAAGTTTTAAAGTTGCTACGGTTAAAAACCGACAGAAAATAGGTGTGTTGGTCATGGCTAGTAATAATTTGTTCTTACGCGAAATATTATTACACTTGAGAGCGCACGGACGCGGCGCGCTGTCTCTTTGGTGTAATTTTCTTGACTCGGTTAGGCTTTGTTTGCATGATGCTAAAGGATATCCAGGAAGTAACTGTGGATGGAGTATAGATGGTGCGGGGTTGAAACTGGCTAATCACCGAGACATCAACCAGCGGCCAAACACCTGAGGTTCGCGGCATATGGGCCCCTCTCTCACTTCTGTAGTCACGACTAACTCCATTCACGGTTACTTCCAACTTTTCTGAAGCCGTGCCAAAGTTCTACTTCCAGGATATCCCTACGCCTCATGCAAACAAAGCGTATAAAATTACACCAGAGGGACAACGCGTCGCATTCGTGCGCAATCAGTATTATAATATTTTGCATAAGAACTATTTCTTACTAAAGGATGTTCGCGATAAAGTGAGCACTTTAGAAATGATCCCCATAAAAAAGTCTCTGCTCTTCCCTGCGTATATTTTAACGGGCGCACTGAGTGACATTAGCCCAGTAAAGTTGGTCACGATGGAAGGGAAAGAAGTTACAAATATTAACGTCGAATAAAAAGTGTTAGGTAACCATTTGTGATAACTTAAATAATTTCTCTCGCTTTCTTTTGTTTTAATGCATCGAAGTGTAAGAATGAGCAGATTTGAACGATATTTAATTTCCTAGTAATTTCACGGTTTCACTTAACCGGCGCATGAATAAAGTGATGAGGCCTTTGGCAATATTAGTTTTACATCAGGCGGAAATTCACACAATGTGTATACAAGTAGATCTTAAGCGGGGCTTTCAAAAGTGCTCATTTCAACGTGAACAAACTTTAGGCATTACGAACAGACGTATTTTCTTCTTGTCTTTATTTATATTAGTTATAAATGAAACTCGGTAATTAATACGTAAAATAGAATTAAAAGTCTAATTTGACCAAAAATAAGGTACGTTTACGTTCACGTAAGTATAAAACGCTTGTGACGCAGGTCGTATTTAGGAAGCAACCAAACACGTATACAATGGGATGTTTCCCCAAAGGTTTGATACAAAAAGTGTGAATAAGCCGTGAATAGACTATATTCTTTGACTAAGGTCTCGGAATTCCACATAGTTGTGTCCGGGAGGGGTGTTGTTAAGGGGGAGGGTGGGGGGGGGCAGGCGAAGAGGACGACCTGTAGCTTCTACGATCGGTACTCACCGGCCATCGTTTAAACATTATCACTGGAATTCCCAATACAACCCATTCGCGGTTACTTCGCACTTTTCTGAAACCCTGCTGAAGTCCTGTATCCAGGACATTCCTCCGCCTCATGCAAACTTAGTTTAACACTTTGAAGACTATGCTGGAGTGTAGCTCGAGCAAACCTAATTTGATAATTTCTTTGTCGTTCAGAACAAAACTCGCATGGATGTGCAGTTTTTTTTTTTTTTTTTTTTTTTTTTGGCTAGTGTTTAACACGACCTCGCAAGAACACGGCAGCACAGTAACAATGATATTTATTGCTAACGGTAGAATTTGTTTTTTATAGCCACTGACAGAGCCATTATATATTGTAAATCCTTTTGTACGGCGAAGGACATTTTACTGAGCCAATATAAGCCCGGCTCTTCGTTGGTTGATGACCGGCCAGTAATGAACGCCATAAAGTACACGGCAGTGTCCGGTGTGTACGGACCAGTAGGAAGATAGTGAGTTCTAAGATAGACCAATAGAAGCGGTGTTCTTGCAGTAGTGGGTACAGGTGACTCAGTGCCAGTAAATGTGTGCAGACCTCAATGTGTTGACTAAGTCTAGGAAATTACACCAACGTGCAACGCACCGAATTCGTGGGCACTCAGTTGTAATAATATTTTGCATGAGAACTATTTCTCACTAGGCGCTACCAACACACGTGTTTTCGAATCGTTTTTATTCGTATTTATTATAAATTAAATATTGTGATTTTTAAATAAAAGATATGTAAAACTTCAATTTGACGAAAACTAAAATAGTTTTTATGCTAACGGAGGTATAAAACGGATGTGATATGGCGTATGTAAGAAATAACTAAACACGTCATACAGAGAGTGATTTTTCAAAGGCTGGATTTAAAAAAAAAATAACGTAAATAAACGGCGAATGGTCTATAGCTCGCCGTCTGCACGCAAGACGCCAGCCAGACTTAGGTCCGGCACACAGATGACGCACCTCCAGTTCATAATAACTGCGCGTAATTACAAGTAGCCGCACGCAATTCTCTACTTAAACCCCTGCTTTCATTTGTAATGGGTGTTACTTTGTCCATTCGAAGGTTGTAGCAGAAATAAACGCGGGTTGTCACGAAGTCTAAGCTTGCGTGTCCTGAATCAGTCGACTAAAATCATGAGGTATTTGTAAAGGTGGTGGTTTATCGCGGGCAAAGTGGACTGTTTGCTAGGATTCAACGTAACGTACACATACTCGACAGGTTTACTTTCCTTATTGGCTGTCATGCATGTATGAAGCTACTACCCTATTTCACTGAGCCAATGAGGATTCTGATACTTTAAGGAAGCACGTCCGCGATTGGTCTGCAAACAACTTAGCCGAGTCAAAACCTAGCCCACCCAATCATAAAAGAATAAACTATTTAGAGTATTATAGAAAATATGTTGGCTCAAAGAATTGTCGCGATTTTCCATCATCTCTACGTATTTATCATTTTTAGTATTTAATACGTATTTTAATACGTATTACACTGTTTAGAAGGGCTGTTATGCGACCTAAGATCCTTGATGATTTTGTTAAGTGTTACAATTTGTGTATTACACTTTGTTGACAACTGTAAATGTGTTATTCTGAACTGTACTACTATAGGTAGCATTTAATAGCTGTGGTGGTAGAAGGGTGACGATTTGATATTGAGTGTACATACATGTAAAGGTTGGCCACCTGTGTCTTGAAATACTGTACATGTGACAGTTGGCAGCAGTGGTCAACATGAGAAGGCACGTAGATGTAACAGCATACATTAGTGTAAGAAGTACAACTTAATAAAAATCTATAGGCTGTTCATGGTAAAGTGAGCACTTTTGAGGCCCTAGTTACATTTTATTCTATCAATTTATTTTATCTTTTAAAATAAATATATTGCTATGTAAGTAATAAACACAGTATGCATGTGCATTCCACCGCACTCGGGAGTTAAACGCTAATGCTATAATAAAATATAATTATTGGCTACTATTCCAAATGGGAGTGCTTAAAAAAATGCTCACTTTACCATGAATAGCCTTAAAAATAATCACCGTGTCTTCTTAATTTAATAAGTATTCTCAATACAGTGACACACCACCATAGACCACGTCAGTCGCCATGGATGGGCTGTCGGAGGTTGGGCATACACAGAGCACTACACTGCCCACGCCAGCAAGATGGCGTCACTGACCAGAGATATGGGCTGTGGCTGTGTTGGGGACACGGCCGTTCGTTTTGCGTGAATACGTCTACGTTGACGCGCTCAGACGCCTCGATGTTTATTTTACGTTCCCGGCACAGCTTCGCTCGATCATATGGGGTTTTATTGGTATCACTCGATTACTTTTGAGATGCTGTTTCCAACCGTATACGATTTCTGTATTTCGACTTGGCTTTTTTGACGCGTATAGACCGACATTTTGTTAGGCTAAGTTTTCATTTTTTTTTTTTTTTTTTTTACATTAAACTGATAAAAATTCACCATAACCACGCCACACAAATGTTTTTATACACGCAATCGATTGATCTTGACGAGAGAGCTGTCGATTGAAACCTAAACGATCGTAGTAGCTTCCCCCAGTCAAAAGTTATACTGTGCGGAAGTTATGAGACGCGGCGAAACTAACTCAAAATTACGGCTCCTCCCCCCCCCCCCCCCCCTTTCCCACAACGTAGCATATTCTTTGATACTTTGGCAGTCGAGTGGTGTGATTGAATTTGGAATGTAGACTATATATTCTGAGGTGCAATGCCAAACTGTATCTCCCGATTTTGCTATCATCGGATTTCGCTCGGTTGCCTCCCACTATGGTTGCAAATTTAAAGGCGTATTCATGTCACAATGTTGTAAAGCCGTTCGCCAAACAGCAGCTGGTATTACTCGCCGGCATGCAGACCAACCAATAGAGGACCTTTCACAGCACGCAGTAGCCAATCAAACACAAGGCCCGATCCCAGAACCTCGCGCATCCAATCAGAGAATGGGTGCTGTTACGATGTGAAGATACCTTAATTCGACGGCCTACGTGAACACGCCATCACACACGAGCTGTAATCAGGACAGCTAGTTGCCGCAATCGGGACTCGCACTGCCCAACCCCCGGTAAGCAGGGACCCCCTCTACCAGCCAGGGAATAAGGCCAGGTTGTGTTGTGTGACGCCGATATGAGGGCAATGTAGGGAGACAGAAGGCGTCTTTCTCCATGTGACGTCTGCCGAGATGGACGTCCCAAGAAGCCTTCTGTGCCGACAGCCATAACCCGTCATACTTAGGGATAGGAAAATTTCACGAGTTCAATGACCTGTAGGCTGGACTCCTCAGTCTTCTGCATACTGGAGCCTCAGCTGTGTGTTCATTGGCTGTTGCCCCACACCTGGCTGTTATGGGAGTCTCAAGGTGTTTCCTTGCAAGTCTGCTATTGGCTCGAAGGCGTGCAGGGCGGATCTAACAATCTGTGATCCAATTGCGAAGGTGACTTCACTATATATATATATATATATATATATATATATATATATATATATATATATATATATATATATATATGTGTGTGTGTGTGTGTGTGTGTGTGTGTGTGTGTGTGTGTGTGTGTGTGTTTTACGTATATCTTGTCCCGAAATGAATTCGCGAAATTTTCCTATGTCATACTTCATCAGCCTTCGGATACTTCTCAAGGTGAGACAGACAATATATTAACGTGGCTTTCCGTAAGGTAGTTGATGAAGTTAATTTAACAATGCTCACCCGACCAGTTAGTATTTTATGTAGTGTCCGGATGTTAATCATATGACGTGCAAAATTCGCGTTATTATTTGGTAACATGCTATACTTCCCCATCCTGTATCTACTTGAGCGCAATTCGTGACTTCATTGGTTACTGGCAATTATATGGCGTCATTTACCTGTCTGGCCGCTTTATTGGAGATTGGTTGCTCAACCTTTGAGCCTCTACTATTGGCTCGAAGCATTCTTGGGACGAGCCAGGCAAGTTGTCTGCCAATGACAACAGTCGAATGAACATGTAACATCTTGGAGTTGAGTTTGCCGACAAATAATAACGCAAATATTGCAGGTTTCTACCTATAGCTAGAGACCTGAAAAATTTGCGAGTTCAATAACTTTTAGGCTAGACTCTACGGTCTTATGTACATATATCCAGACATCAACTGCACATCGGTTGTCTGCTGTCACAGTGGAAGGCGACGATTGGGTCAGTCTTCTCCAGGAGGTGTCTCACACAGTGTGGACCAATGGCTCAAGTTATATAAACACATGTGATTTGAATTCTAGCTTGTCTCTAAATGAACCCGCGAATTATTCAGGTCTGTACCTATAGCTAGAGCCACGAGTATTTCGCGAATTCATTCGGATACGAGCTAGACTCCAGACACTTGTTCTTTCCTCCTACTGTTGTGATTGGACGACAGTTGTATGGACACGCCCCGTTTAACTGTGAGCCAATTATAAGCAGGGAGCAGTTGTGTGAGTGTTTAACAGTCCTGTACAGAGGCCTCATTTGATCACAGCAACCAATAAGCAGACGATAATGTCTCGAGTGTGTAAAGGGTTGTCCAGCCTATCTTGCTGCCAACTCAATTCGCGGAATAGTCGGGGCTCTACCTATAGCGCCTAATATTTATATACCCCACATCCTCTACCATCATGAGATCCCCCCAACCTTAACTACAAGTACGGTTTAACCACAATATAAAGAAAAGCAGAACAGTACGTTCACATCAATGGAACTGCGACGCTGTTTCGCCTCTGTACATTTGCCAGTTCTGCGTCCAAGCCGCGCCGTATAAACACAGAGGGGATGACGATACCCAAACACGAGAATGTTTGAATAGCGCGCTGGCAGCGTTATGATTCCGGGTTGATCAGAAACTGGTGAAGTGCTGCGTGAGAGGAGGCGGGGGATACCGTTGCTGTCATGATGTGTCAAACATTATTTCCTTTGGTAAGTTGGCTTGACGAAACCCACTCGCGGCCAGAGTATACACTCCGCAAGTGAGGAGCGAGCGACTTGCCAAACACGCCAGCAGCGTGTTTCGGTCCTCGCCAAACATCAGCAGTGGCTACTGGGGGGGGGGGGGTCGGTTGCAGTGCATGCTGGTCTTCCCTCATGACTAGTACACTCGCGGCAAATAGTAGGGGCTTATATAAGTACCTACACAGAGGCAAAATAACTTGGCAGTCCCTTCGATGTGATTCCGCCGTAACTCGTAATAGGGACGAAAAAACTTTTCGTATGATTGCATCTCAAAAACTTCACCTTAGATCCACTCCCCGCGAATGGATAGTTTTAACACATTGAGGTCTGATCACATTTACTGGCACTTAAGACAAATTAGAAGTGAGTCGCCTATATCCACTACTGCAAGAACACCGGTTCTGTTGGTGTCTGTGTTAGAACTCACCATCGTCCTATTGGTCCATACCACACCGGACACTACCCTGTACCGGTTATCGACCAATGGAGAGCCGG